>OY282450.1:50287465-51487465 GCA_958295655.1 Palloptera scutellata
ATTTATTTATTTATTTATTTATTTATTTATTTATTTATTTATTTATTTATTTATTTATTTATTTATTTATTTATTTATTTATTTATTTATTTATTTATTTATTTATTTATTTATTTATTTATTTATTTATTTATTTATTTATTTATTTATTTATTTATTTATTTATTTATTTATTTATTTATTTATTTATTTATTTATTTATTTATTTATTTATTTATTTATTTATTTATTTATTTATTTATTTATTTATTTATTTATTTATTTATTTATTTATTTATTTATTTATTTATTTATTTATTTATTTATTTATTTATTTATTTATTTATTTATTTATTTATTTATTTATTTATTTATTTATTTATTTATTTATTTATTTATTTATTTATTTATTTATTTATTTATTTATTTATTTATTTATTTATTTATTTATTTATTTATTTATTTATTTATTTATTTATTTATTTATTTATTTATTTATTTATTTATTTATTTATTTATTTATTTATTTATTTATTTATTTATTTATTTATTTATTTATTTATTTATTTATTTATTTATTTATTTATTTATTTATTTATTTATTTATTTATTTATTTATTTATTTATTTATTTATTTATTTATTTATTTATTTATTTATTTATTTATTTATTTATTTATTTATTTATTTATTTATTTATTTATTTATTTATTTATTTATTTATTTATTTATTTATTTATTTATTTATTTATTTATTTATTTATTTATTTATTTATTTATTTATTTATTTATTTATTTATTTATTTATTTATTTATTTATTTATTTATTTATTTATTTATTTATTTATTTATTTATTTATTTATTTATTTATTTATTTATTTATTTATTTATTTATTTATTTATTTATTTATTTATTTATTTATTTATTTATTTATTTATTTATTTATTTATTTATTTATTTATTTATTTATTTATTTATTTATTTATTTATTTATTTATTTATTTATTTATTTATTTATTTATTTATTTATTTATTTATTTATTTATTTATTTATTTATTTATTTATTTATTTATTTATTTATTTATTTATTTATTTATTTATTTATTTATTTATTTATTTATTTATTTATTTATTTATTTATTTATTTATTTATTTATTTATTTATTTATTTATTTATTTATTTATTTATATCTTTCGAAAACCGGCCCAACAAAGTTTAAAACCTTATTAGCAGTACCGGCAGCATGTAGCGTAAACAGGGATTAAATATATGACTTAAGTATAACATATATTGCATGACATAAAAATTTAAACTTATAGTGACAATCATCTGGAAGTGCAAAATAAAGTATAAACAAATTAGAACTAAAATTAAACATTTTCCAAACTTTTAGCAAACATGTGAAGCACAAGAATATAAATATAACAATCATTAAACGAATAAAGCTAGTTTATTTTTGAATTGCACAGCATTATTACCAGATCTTAAACTATTAGGAAGTGCATTCCAAAGACGAACAGAGTGTATAAAAAACTGCCTTTCAGACGTTAAACAAGAAACACGTAAACAGTTAATCATATTAGTTCGATTGGATATTGAAATGTTTAATCTGCATTACATATAATTTTATGCAACAATAAAAGCGTTCGATAGTTGAGTAAATTATCAAAGGTTAAGCCATGGATTCGTTTAGCATACTGGGAAACATGATCTCTTCTTTTTAGTCCAAACACATAACGAACAATGTTATTGAAAAAAATAATTAATTTATTTTTACTTAGACTATCACAATTTGCAAAAATTTCGCAGCCATACAGTATTGTTGGTATGATGTTTCATTTTTCGAAACCAATACCGAAACCGTTTCTATCATCAGAAAAAGAACGTAACCTTAACCGATTCGAACACTGCATCCGGTTCAAATTGTTTTTGATAAAACTTTTGTCTCGATCATTGTTATAAAAGGAAAAAGGAAAAGGAATAAACGAATTTTTTCTATATTTAGATCTTTATTATAGTTGTTTTATCCAGAACGTCTGGCAACACCTACAACCTACAAAGTAAAAAATACATTGTCTTCCCTTACTTTCTAATTTTTATCGTGATAAATATCAAATTTCACGGCTATGGATTGTTCTTTCATCTGCAACACAACATGCCAAGATTAAGATACAATCCTCGTTATTGGAATATTGGCAGTTATTGGAATATTGTGCTTAAACAAAAAAAGTATATGTTCAGTCAAAAAACAAAATGAAGAGTAATGCAACCCAGAGATACAAGTAACCATAGAAGATTAAGTACTCGTTATTTAGTAATTAATATCAAGTGTGAAATCGAATTTGACAAAACCGAATCCGGAATGCAGTTGCGTAGTTGGTAGTGCGTAGGACTGCGACGTAGAGTATCCGAGTTTCAAATCTCGGTACAGGCAAAATCAAGAAGTAGAAAAAAACTGATGCAGAACTTTCATTTTTAAAAGGCTAATTGAAGGCGAATTTTTTTAAGGCCTTTAGAAACTATTCATTTTAAAATTCTATGGATTCCTACTACATATTTCTTACTCTTTTCTACCACAAACATTTCTCACTATTTCCTAGTACTTTTGCTACTATTTTCTACTGCTATTTATTCGACTACTATTTTTTAACTACTTTCTGTGTGCTATTTCAAAGACTCTTTAAAATATTACTTTTCTTTTTGTTTTGTCTTAAAAAAAAGTGTTATTGAGTAGGAGTTTAAATTGAATGTTATTTCATAACTCGTACTTCTGATCATTGCTTTTAACTCTTATGAAATAAAAGTTTATAAGTTATGCGAAAAACTCGGCCTACACCCTCCATGGGTTGTTGTGCCATTAAAAGAAAGAAAGTAAATAAATTATAGCTTCTCATAGTGTCGCAGCTTCTTACCACCTTCGGAAAAATTGGACAAAGAATGTATGCAAAGTAACCAAATCTAATAGCATGGATTTAAATTTAGCGTTATCCGACTATGACCACGCCTACCTGTCATAGTAGCAAATCTTAAATATAACAATTTCTTAACTTATGTTCTATATAACGAAGAAACAATGAAATTTGAAAATTGGGTATTTGAAATTAACACAAACTCTATATTATAAACACTATATGGTCGCTGTGACGTAGTAGTAATGCTACGCAGAGTGTCCGGGGTTCGAATCTCGGCACAGGCTAAATCCAAAAAAAAAAAAAAAAGGAGAAAAAATTATTTTTTTACACGGCACCACTTCCTGGCAAGCAGCGGCAAAGCTACAAGGGTCAAAATTGCTTATGAAAAGCTTTTCACTTTGCCGCTCGGATTCGGCATTAAACTGTAGGTCCCTTCCATTCATGTACAAATATAACACGCACAACATGAGTGGATGCGAATAGCTCGGCCTAGGCCCTCCATGGGCTGTAGTGCCATTAAAAAGTAAAAGTAAAACTATATTATAAAGTTAGACTCAATCCGACCATGACCACGCCTACCTCCCATAGTAAGAAAATGGATTAATTGTCATAACTCTTTTTTCTGTATAGATAGAACAATAAAATTTGACATTTCGACGTTTATTATCAACACGAAGCTATGAATATTATAAAATTGGGCGTAAAGCCACAATAACCATGCCTACCTAACAAAATTGTCAAATTATCATGCATAACTTTGTTCTATATAAAATACGATAGTAAAATTAGTTATTGAGACGTTTGTTATAAGACCATCTCATTAATATTCATGAAATTTTACCATCGTATATTTTACCATATATACTTCCTACGATTTAAAAGTTGCGGTATTTCTTATGACGGGCCTGTGACTTTATAAAAATTAATGTAAAATCAATAAGTGCCCTCCAACCTGTCGGTTTGTCTTTACCCTTTATTTCATCCTATGCAGGAGAATCTTCCTTTCCTTTATACTTGGTACGAGTATTATGGTATAAACTTTAAACATAAGCAAAGTAGTTTTTGTTATTATTTTGATTTAACAATGGCACTTTTTTTATTACACATTTCCACTTTTACATGTATTCAATGTAAATTCGCTTAATCCTTAAAAACTATTAAACTATGAAGTAAACATGCTAAAAACTAAACTTTTAATCACAATTTTATGACTCAGGCAAATTCGTATGGAGTCTATAAAAAATGTTTGTGTGGCATTAACAACAAAATAGGAAGACGCAAAAGAAGATACAACAAGAAGTGATAATTAAAAACTAGTGCATGTAATGCATTCATTGACACATATCCACACAAAGCCACTGACACTTACGTACACACACACACACACACATAACACAAATGCACACATTCAGACGAGTACTACCCACAACCACGCAGCCACATATGCAAATGAACAAATACAAATTGTGACGTGAATGCATTCAAATTACATTTTGTGTGTCAAAATGAACATGAGTGAAGCAAGCAAGAAAGCAAAGAGAACGTGCTGTTACTCCTTCGAATGTGTGCGCATAATGTGTGAGAGTGTATGTGGGTATGCACGCGTACTTTTGAAGATATAAAACCATTTAATAATATTAAACTTTTAATTGCTCACGCACACATTTGAGCAAACACACATAAACCCTCTCTCACCTACACATACACACACGCACACACACACAGGCACACACAGTTACACGCAGACACAAATTTTGCTATGCATATATGCTAAGAAGTTATGATTTTATGAGTAAGTTGCTTTAAGGTGCGAAATCAGCAGAAGAAAATGTTCATCATACGCCAATAGCACATACAAACACAGAGACACACACACACACACACAGACACACACACAAGCACACAGCGACTTAAGTCTTATGTAAATGCAATAATAAAGTTATTAAAAGTGTCATAACAACTCAAGTTGAAGTTTCTTGAATTAACGTAAAGTAAAATAAAATAAAATAGAATAAAACAACAAAAAGTGAAAAACAAAAAGAGTAAAGAGAAGAGAACGTTGTGTATAAGGAAAATCTTAAGAAGCAAGGTGGTTGTGCGTTGCCATTGCATGCCATGTGAATTGTATGTATGCATATGTGTGTGTGTGTGTGTGTCAGTATGAGTATGACAGCTTTATTGTGTTGATGCTATTAAAACTTTTGACATCTGTTGGCAATTGGATGATAATGTTTTCGAAATGCAAGACAATTTAAATTTTGGCTTTGACAGCGAACGTGTTTTCTACATACATTTGACGAAAACTTACGGTAAAATTTCCATAGAAGGCAAATGAAAGGCTTTTACGAGTACTAGGTTAGGTGGTTTCTAAAATACCGCTACATGGATAATTGCATAACACAACAGCTCGTGGTATTATACATTGGCATGACTATACATTTATATCGTATTTATTCGTATTGCATCGCTTACATCGCTTACTCAAAAAAGGTTACAATTTAAATTGTTTCCTAGGGTAATTGCTTCTGTTGCATATTTTGCTATAGTTAACCAAATGCTTCCACCTTGATAACACAGACCAACAAATAAAAACTTGTTCATTTTCGCAATAGTGACTTGATGATTTTCTGAAAGAGGATACTGCCCAGATCAGTTCCTCCGAAGACACATATAATAGGTATCTGATATGAATCGATGGGTAAATTTGGTATTTGAAATCCTACAGCTTTGACGTTCAAGCTAAAATTGTTCGTTACGGAAAACTTAATAGTTTTACACCAACTAGTCCAATATTGTTGATAAACATTCTTTTAAAATGCCAATAGAGAGTAAGTGGCTAGGAATAATGGCATACTTTCTTAGGCGCCCCATACATAAAAATTACTCCCTGAAATACTGAACACTGAAAATTTATTCAGACATTGTGTATTCAAAATTCCCGAAAGAGGGCTAAGGAGAGGAGGTGGGGCGTTGGTGTAAAAACAAAGAAAAGTTCAACATCAAAACTGTAAGACTTCAAAGGCCTCTATGTTGAAACTATAATCCAAGAAAAAAAATAAAATTTTGACGTGGCAGTCAATATGTGTCTTGGGAGATATTGATCAGGATAAAATCTTCTATAAATGTACTGTGTAATAAATATAACATTCTTGTTTTGATTTTAGTACTCTAGAACTGAAGATTGCTTTTCACATGCTAAAAGTCAATGCTTTTACGCTAGGCTGAGATGTAGCACATCAGCTCTTGTTTCACTCAGCAAAATCAGCAGATGGTAGAATCACCTCCCGAATTCATCTTCTAATATTCTAATGGAATGGAATCCAGTATAGGAAAATAGTCTGACATCTTTCATAGGATGCGCCCATACATAAAATTTCTCTTTTCCATCTTTCATCAGTTGACCAATTTAGAGGATATTAAGTCTAAGGCTAGAAGTTTAATATGTTTAAGTTTTACCAACGATTTTTAAGTTTCTCTGATTGCCAAAAGTGGTCGCTGTGGCGTAGTGGTAGTACGGTGGACTGTTACACAGAGTGTCCGGGGTTCGAATTCGGCACACGCTAAAATCAGAAATCAGAAAAAAGAGTAAAAATTGCCTATGAAAAGGTTCTCACTTCGCCGTTCGGATTCGGCATAAAACTGTAGGTCCCTTTCAATCATGTACAAATATAACACGCACAACATGAGTGGATGCGAAAAGCTCGGCCTAGGGCCTCCATGGGCTGTTGTGCCATTAAAAGAAAGAAAGAAGATGACCGAAAAGAAAAATTAACTGAAATATTTGGCAATATTGAGGTATTTTGAGTTAACTTCAGCATAATCCACGTAGTTCATTTTGGACCCATGAGTATGGCCCATCTAATATACCAGTACTACGTACTGGCAAAATCAATGAGACACGCCATGATGCACAATTGCAAGCCATCTCTTCGTAAATATGCTGCGTGAGAAAAGCATTTTTCTGTTGTATTCAACGCCCTTCTCATAACTTCTCATCATCACTTGGCGGATATTTTGAGTACAGGTGGTGGCGGATAACAGGTATGAGCAGAAGTTTAGGAGTAAGTAACTAGAGCCTTACATTGGTATGTACATATAGATATATTTAATTTTTATGTTGCAAAAATAGTTTCGATACATATTTCATAAGCCAGAAATGTTGTTTGCCTGTAAGCACTATATTTCTCTTGTTGTGTTTCGTTTGTTTAAGGGTTTTGTAAAGATGTTCACATTGCCTAACTAATATTAGGCAAGGATTATTACTTCCATGCTATGGCGTCAGTTTCTCCTAAACGAATTCATCCTTAATTGATCAATTACTCCCGCAGTAAATTTCTTGGCACAATACAAATTTGCCAATGAAACATAGGAAAAACAACAGCAAATCACCAAACACATACACACACACGAAAACAACGCAACCTCTCAAAAAAGAAATGGCAACAACCCGACTCGTCAATCAAATTGATTTATGCCAACAAATCATTCATGAGCAATTTCTCAAAGTGATTATCTGAAAAGTGAGCAGACGAATGGATGGACGCAAAGAGCAGCGCTCGTTAGTTCGCATACCAACACCAGTCGCTACATGCATATACGAGTACATACATATTTACATATACTACAACAAATTGTATAAGTAAAGCGCTGGTACTTGATGTAGGTCGCTGTCGTTGTACACATTCGACATGCCAGTTAATAAAATTGAAGTAAACATATTCCAAATCCACCAGCAGAAGTTTCGCATTAAATGCAATTTTTTCACATGACAACAGCAACTGGGGAAGTGAAGGCAACAGTCGAGATGCTGTTGCTGCTGTTAATGTCATTGCCATCGCTACTGCTTCCACTACTCGCATATTTGTACGATATATGTACCTTCATATAAATATGTATATTGATACATTCCTCGGATCATCTCACCAGAAATCGCACAATTTCGTCGCACTTACGATTTTCTGCACGCCTAAGTTCGCTTTACACATATACATTCACACACACATATACATACATATATGTATAACTATATTCAATGAGTTTCATCCATCCAGTCTTGTTATAGCATGCAATCAAGTAAATTTCTCAAATATAAAACGAAAGCAAAAAGGAGAAGAGGCAACAGAGGAAGTGAAGAAAAAAGAAGAGTGAAAAAAAATCGAATTGAACATTCAGTAAATGTTGCCCTCGTTTTCGAGATTGCTGCTCATTTTTCTTCACACAAAATTTTTCCGGCAAGGACATCACCAATAGCAGAGAGAAGCAGGCATTTTTACCATGATTCTGATTGATTCGGTGATGAATTGACATTGAAGGCGTTTGGCACTGATGAACCTCAGACTAACTGTGAGTGAAGATGACGAAGTTCAACCTAAATTGAAATGATTTCTTCTCTTCCTCTCTCTGAGCGCTATGGCTCTTCCACGTAGGGATATAGTAAATTAAGTTTTCAAATTAGTATATCGTGAAATGCAATTTGAAAAGATTTCGTACGATTCAACTTATTGGAAATAAGTGTGAGTGATCCTCGTCGTATGAGTAAAATTTTGTTTGTTTTTACAGCATACTTTTTCAGGATTGATTCCAGAGCTGGTCATCGCAGTGTAGTTGGTAAGACGCTGACCTTCTACACAGAGTTCCCAGGTTTTAAATATCGGCATGATCAAATATCAGTAAGTAAAAAAAAATTTTTATATAGCACCATCTCTTGGCTGGGAATGGCAAACCTCCAAGACCAGAAATTGCTTAAGAAAACCTGTTCACTTTTCCGTGCGGATACTGATGTAGCTCACACTATATGAGTGGATGCGAAACCTAAATACGTTCAATTCGATTTGGGCTGTTATGCCATTAAAAGAAGAAGAAAATTTCAGAACTACAGTGGCGGTCATAAAAACCGCACCAATGGCATATCTGCAACAATATCGATAAATTTCGAAACACCGCGCAAATTCTTTTCTTTTTTAAATTGGGATTTATGTATTTTCATTTATGTAACGGATTTAAGCAGAGTCTGTCAATTTTTACCGCACCGCTTTGGTTATAACTGCCTACGCGGTATAAACATTTACGCGTGACTAAAAGGTCGAAATTTTGTTTTAAAGTAATTCCTAATCGTCTCTTAGCAAATAAAGTGGGATGCTCACATTCAACTTTAATTAGGCTCATAAAGAAAATAATAATTTGTACCCGTTCACAAGGACGAGAGGATCAGTAAAACCTCGGAGGACTAACACCCGGACATATGGCGTAATCAACTGTGGTGAATCGATTCAAAATTGCTATATGGAAGGCGACCGGCTAAAAAGTCCCTATTGACGAAGCGGATGAAAGCAAAAAACTGCTTGGATTTGGCAAAAAATATCGAAACTGGACACAAGAGGACTGAGAAAAGTTATATGGTCCAACGAAAGTGGCTGAGAATAAGCCAGAGATTAAAAACCCCTGCTGCTGCTTTGGATAAAATCTGGTACGAAAAAATTGCCGATGATATCTTTCAAGTCCTTGCCATCCACAATAGAGGCCCTAATAAAGGCAAAAGCAGGAGCAACACAATACTAAAAATTTTTTTCTTAGTTCTGGTGCTAAGCCAATAGAACCGAGCAAAAGCCTTGAAAGACTTTCAGTAACTTTTCTTTTTAATTCATTTTTTTTTAGCAATATCCTTCAAATTGTGAACTTTCTTCAATAATTTTATTTTAACTAAAAACTAGCGAAATTTACTTGCAACTCGCTATTTTTTATGTTCTCTTCTTTTTGGCCTTCAAAACAATTGATAAAAATAAGATAAACAATTGTGTCCAAATTTATATGTGGTACAGTAGGTTTGACCGATAGTGTACTGTTGCACCGAACACTTTATTTAATTTATTTTTTTTTAATTTAATATTTCGGTTTTCAAACTACGAGTATACTTATTGGGACTTCATGTCGTATGAGTTACATTTTTATAAATACGTAGTAGAGAAACCGTCAACTAGGAAAATTGATCATCTTGAAAAGAAAAGTATTTGCCCCTTTAGGGGTATACCAAGAATCTTCTTCCCACTACATAATTTCGTCACAATTTTTTATGAAATACACTCACACGCTCTGGTTTTACAGCATGTAATTGAAAACTCTCAACTAGACAACTGAAAGTTATATAAGTAATTCAGAAACATTTTTGTTACATATGGTTTTCCAGGTTATCCGAGTACTACATTCCTCTTCCACTTCGGTCTATTAAACCCTATTAGAAAGTTCGTAATATGCTTGCTTTGCTTCTTTTGCCATTGTTTTCCTATTCCTAATACTTTTGATTACTTCTACGAAAATCCAGATCTATTGACATGAGTTGAAGCATGTGCTTTAAATACTCGTAAAGGTCATTGGACCTTTAAGCTCTCAAAGAAAAACTACAACGTTCGACTTAAACAGTTTCCAGTATAATTTTGCTGCTGAGTCTATTGTCATCATTTACAGCCCTTTCGAAGTGTGGCAAGAAAATAAACCAAATATTGCCACAGAAAATAGTGATGTTTGTGGATTTCAAAATTACGAATTCCCTTTATACTCAGAATAATCCATTTATAAGATTTCTCAACCAGGCTTTGTGCAATGAACACTCTTTGAGTTCTTTTGCTCGCAGTCTAGTTTTTCCTTTATTAATACAAGCACTAACCTTAACAAGCGGGCTTTAGTCGGTCTCACATTTTAATTGCTTGTAGTATGTAGAATGTAACAGTTGGCTTTTATTTCATCATAGGGTGTATCCCATACAAACTTCCTTCTTTTGGTTAATATTAATATAATTCGTTTTATCTTATAACTTCTCGTTTATTATGAAGGTCATCTAAAAACATTGCTATGTAGTGCAATGACTTAAATAACAGCAATTCCGAGAAGTGAGGGGCGATTTAAAAAGAACAGGATGAAAATAAATGAAGAACAATTTTTGGAAAAGTAGGATTGTGACAGAGAAGAAAAAGAAGTGGAAATCGAAGGGAAAAGAGATGATATGAAGGAGGAGGACAGTTATTAAATTAATTTCTCAGCTTATGCTTGCCACGATTTCAGAGTTGATTGATTACAAAAACTTCTTATTGAAATTTCCAGTATGCACAAGAATACAAAGTTTCATCTGAAATTAGTAGTAATTTTTTTCTGTATTTATTATAAAAACTAACATCACACACACGCGTGCACACACAGATTCATTCTTGGTACATGAAGCTTAAGTTACATCGTTTATGTCAAAGTGTATATAAGACATTTTTGTTAGCACTGGCGTTAAAAATCATACTTACATATACGAGAAACGTCACAGCCCTCTCATGCAATACATACATACAAACGCTTTCACGTACAATCATACATACACTGACACACACACATGCATATATTCGTATGTGTACTCGTAAGACTTTCTGATCCTTTTGCTAAATCCATGTCATGTATTAAAGCGCTTGTTTCCGATTCTCGGGGTGTTATAGTTTATTGTTTCTAGCGCGCAAAGGCTACAATGGATTGGAATGGGGTAAGATGGGGGGGGGGGGGGGAAAGAAGGTGACGGTTAAGAAGAAGCGCTTATCAACAGCAAGAACAGCAACAGTTTCTTAACCTTTATTGTCAACACGTAGAGAACAACAGAAGCAGCAGCAACAACAGCAGCAATACAAGTATAAAATATTCGTTGTGTGTGTATTGTGGTATTTTCACACACACGCACATTAATAAGTTAAGCTTCAATATACGTTTTTGTTAGAGAGAAAATAAATCGCTTTAGCGTTTAGAAGCAGCACAAGAATAGCTCCAGAACTTAAAACTATTTTGAACAAAACTTCTCAATGGGATTTTCAAGCTAAAATTAAATAAAAGTATACATAAGCAAATCATAGAGTACATAGTTGCATGAAAAATGTATGCATGTATGCTTCTTACACCTCCAGCAACTAGAAAAACTATATCCGTTCAAATATTATTTATTTATTTATTATGCTCATTATTGCTCATGTAAAACCAAAAGAAAAAAAAAAGGAAAAGGAATATTTTTATGCAGCGTCATGTGGAAATCATTCGCACATTTCGAGTTTCTTGCAATTCATATTGACGTGAGTGTTAGCGGGAGTGTGAATGCGTGTATGTGTTGGTATGTATACGATTACATGTATGTATTTGTATGAATGTACAGCTTGGGTGTGAAGGTGTACGTGTGTGTTTGTGTGTATGTATTGATTAGTGTGTAGGTGGTGCTTGCTCTTATTGTGCGTGTGCCTATTTTAGCCTTTTAATTCTAGTAAAGCTTTTAGTAAATTGTTCTTGACGTTGTTCTTGCCGTTGTTGTTGTTGCTGTTTTATCAAGCGCAAATCATCTTTCATTTAGCTTTTATTATGCTCCACATGTGCCAAGGTATTTTATTATGATGCATGGTCATATATATTTCTACCCTTTTAACTTTTAACAATAAATATGCTGCTACGCTTTGTTAGCAGCAAACCAAGCGTTGAAATGGGAACCTTTTTTTTTATTGTTGTATTGCATTTTTATTTCTTACATATCAGTGTATTCATACATATTAATATCTTTCGTTCTCTTTTTTTTATTTGTGAACTCATGGCAAATTACAAGTACAACACAATGGACAGAAAAGAAAAACTAGGGAAGAAAGGAGATGGTGAAACATTAGTTTAATTAAAGCCTAGTGTAGTATTACGAAAGCAATCGATAAATTGACGATTTCTACTACTTCTTTAGTTTGATAAATATGCAGTATGTAAGTATTATGAAGTGAATAAAGCGCTAATATAAAATTTCGGACAAAGAGAATCTACTCTGATTGAGTATTAATTTTAAAAAATTAATGGATCTATGGATTTGCTAACAGTTATTTCAAAATACTTAATTAATTCTTAAAGCTGTATGCTTAAAGTCAATGCTTGTTGGAGACGAACTGTGACTGTGACTTCCAGTTAAGTCTAATTTCACAGATTCCACGTTTGATTATACAGTGCCACAGAAAAATGCGAACGAATGAATTCTTAAGAGTAAATCAGGGTTGCTCATTTCAACCCTTTGCTCAGGCTTTCACAATCATGACTAAGATTACCGTTAGAGAGGTTTAAGGCTAAGAGTTTGAAGAGAAGTGCCCAGTAAGAGCTGAGCATACACGGGCGAAAAATTGGCCCATTTGGTTGAGTAGCTGTCCACATAGTGCAGAACGGTACAGCGTGATGGTATAATTACCACATGGTTAGACCTCAAATTTAACACTGGTTTCGAACTGTAGTGTGGTTTAGCCACAAGATGCAAAACTTGTGCACTTTCTTACAATTCATATCAGTAGAAATATAAGCGGCCTACGAGAATTAACTACCCGAAGTCTAGTGGGTACTCCACCCACTAGACTATCGAGGTCGTCGTATATAGGCTTCAACTCAATTATTTTTCATTTTGTTTTCTCCAACTTTGTTCATGTGCATAGTGCTGCACTACTACGCAGGGTTTGGGGTTCGAGACTGAACACAATCAAAAACACACGGTACAACCTCCAGGCTAGCAGTTAGTTACAAAGCTCTACCGATTCGGCATTAAACTGTACTACTGTGGGCAAAAGTTAGTAAGACTTTGTTCACAATTTCAAATTTTTTTATTTATTCTTCCAAATCTATTTCGTCCCCTTCTAAGTAACCCCCCCCCCCCCCCCGGCCCCAATACACTTGTGCCAAGGTTTTTTCCAATTCTCGAAACAGTTGTTAAAGTCAATTTCCGGAATAGCCTTCAATGCGCTTAGCGATTCATGTTTAATGTCTTCAATTGACTCAAAACGGTGTCCACGAAGCGGTTTTTTGAGTTTAGAAAATAGCCAAAAGTCACACGGTGCTAAGTCAGGCGAATAGGGTGGTAGGGTGGTTGCGGAACGATATCAGTCGAATTTTTGGCAAAATGGTCTCGTAAAACCAATGCAGTGATTTTGGAACCAATCGTGCATTCACTCTTCTTAGGCCCAAATGATGTTTTAAAATGGTTTTCACTGATCCTTCCGATATTCCAACGATGCCAGTAAGGTCTCTGGCATCTGACTGTTAATCGTCGATTCTCGAGCACCAATTCCTTGATTTTATTGACTTGTTGATCATCAGTTGATGTTGATGGCCGTCCTGGACGTGGTTCGTCGTCAACGCGTTATCGACCATCTTTGAACAATTTGTACCAATCAAAAACACTTGCTCGCGACATACAATTATCACCGAAGGCCTTTTGCAACATTGTGAACGTTTCGGCACCAGAAATTTGATTCCGCACACAAAATTGAATGGAACTTCTTTGTTGAATAATTTCACTCATTGTGAAAATCGCCGAATGCACTTTTTGTACTTCAGAAAGACAAGCGTATACTAAACACTAATGATTATTTTGATGTGACATTTGGCACAGATGTCACCGACAGTCATACCAACTTTAAAAAAATAATATTTTGATGAATGGGTTTCCGCGCGAAATTTAAATTAAAAAGTCTTACTACTTTTTGCCCACAGTAGTATAACTCAAACAACAATAGTGTATGTGAAAAGATTAGCATAGGAAAAACACGTTTCATGTCTAAAAAGTAGTTATGAGAAGTTAATCAAAATAGCTCATTCACAAGCACTTCAGCAGCGCCTGATACCCGCTCTTTGTTGACATATAAAATCATTAGCTAATGGTCAGGGAATAGTGCACGACTCTATTGGCGTTGCTTAGCGGTTAAAGTTCAAAGAAAATATAAAAATGATCAGAAGTAGCTCCTAGAAGGTTCAAATGTAAAACCGTCCCCAATAAATGTTCAATGGCCAACGTTTTTCCCCAACATAAATACCTCTCATCACCAATCCTTAAGGGGCACCTCATACAAAATTCATGAAATATGTTCCCCATGCTTCTTACCAGGGTGATCTTAAAGGGTTAAAATGTTAAATCGACCTCAACTATTTTTTAATCTCCAACATTTTCCACGAACAAACTTACTCCTCATCTCCAACTCTTAAGGAGGCTCCCATACCAAAATAACTTGTTTATGATGAAATGGTCTCCTAAATTTCTCAATTTTCAAATTCATTCCTTTTTTGCTACTTTATTACAAAATCTTGAGTCAAGTTATTTGCTACCAACTCTCATCAGCACTCTGTCGTTATATAGAACTTATCCCCTGAGATCAGTGCAGTGTTCTCATTAAGAAAAAGTTTCGTATTTGTGCCTGGAATTTCTTGGTTTCATTTTCTCCCAAGCCAGTTTTTTCTCTTCGTTCTAAACGAAGTGCAATTTAGAGAACTCATACGTTAAGTTCTACCGAAAAGAAGGTAAGTTGTTTCAAGTTTGTTGACTTATTCATTGACGAAAATCAGTGTTGCAGTAATTTTCTTTGAAAATATTATATTTACTATTTTATTTTACTTCATTTTAGAATAATTTAAGTTCCATCAAAAGTAAGTAAATACAAAAAAAAAAAAAATTGCAAGCAGTATTTGCTTGAAATCATGTCTGCATCGTGTTGAGAGATCCACCACATTCAAGCTCCACATGTGCCAAGGTATTTTATTATGATGCATGGTCATATATATTTCTACCCTTTTAACTTTTAACAATAAATATGCTGCTACGCTTTGTTAGCAGCAAACCAAGCGTTGAAATGGGAACCTTTTTTTTTATTGTTGTATTGCATTTTTATTTCTTACATATCAGTGTATTCATACATATTAATATCTTTCGTTCTCTTTTTTTTATTTGTGAACTCATGGCAAATTACAAGTACAACACAATGGACAGAAAAGAAAAACTAGGGAAGAAAGGAGATGGTGAAACATTAGTTTAATTAAAGCCTAGTGTAGTATTACGAAAGCAATCGATAAATTGACGATTTCTACTACTTCTTTAGTTTGATAAATATGCAGTATGTAAGTATTATGAAGTGAATAAAGCGCTAATATAAAATTTCGGACAAAGAGAATCTACTCTGATTGAGTATTAATTTTAAAAAATTAATGGATCTATGGATTTGCTAACAGTTATTTCAAAATACTTAATTAATTCTTAAAGCTGTATGCTTAAAGTCAATGCTTGTTGGAGACGAACTGTGACTGTGACTTCCAGTTAAGTCTAATTTCACAGATTCCACGTTTGATTATACAGTGCCACAGAAAAATGCGAACGAATGAATTCTTAAGAGTAAATCAGGGTTGCTCATTTCAACCCTTTGCTCAGGCTTTCACAATCATGACTAAGATTACCGTTAGAGAGGTTTAAGGCTAAGAGTTTGAAGAGAAGTGCCCAGTAAGAGCTGAGCATACACGGGCGAAAAATTGGCCCATTTGGTTGAGTAGCTGTCCACATAGTGCAGAACGGTACAGCGTGATGGTATAATTACCACATGGTTAGACCTCAAATTTAACACTGGTTTCGAACTGTAGTGTGGTTTAGCCACAAGATGCAAAACTTGTGCACTTTCTTACAATTCATATCAGTAGAAATATAAGCGGCCTACGAGAATTAACTACCCGAAGTCTAGTGGGTACTCCACCCACTAGACTATCGAGGTCGTCGTATATAGGCTTCAACTCAATTATTTTTCATTTTGTTTTCTCCAACTTTGTTCATGTGCATAGTGCTGCACTACTACGCAGGGTTTGGGGTTCGAGACTGAACACAATCAAAAACACACGGTACAACCTCCAGGCTAGCAGTTAGTTACAAAGCTCTACCGATTCGGCATTAAACTGTACTACTGTGGGCAAAAGTTAGTAAGACTTTGTTCACAATTTCAAATTTTTTTATTTATTCTTCCAAATCTATTTCGTCCCCTTCTAAGTAACCCCCCCCCCCCCCCGGCCCCAATACACTTGTGCCAAGGTTTTTTCCAATTCTCGAAACAGTTGTTAAAGTCAATTTCCGGAATAGCCTTCAATGCGCTTAGCGATTCATGTTTAATGTCTTCAATTGACTCAAAACGGTGTCCACGAAGCGGTTTTTTGAGTTTAGAAAATAGCCAAAAGTCACACGGTGCTAAGTCAGGCGAATAGGGTGGTAGGGTGGTTGCGGAACGATATCAGTCGAATTTTTGGCAAAATGGTCTCGTAAAACCAATGCAGTGATTTTGGAACCAATCGTGCATTCACTCTTCTTAGGCCCAAATGATGTTTTAAAATGGTTTTCACTGATCCTTCCGATATTCCAACGATGCCAGTAAGGTCTCTGGCATCTGACTGTTAATCGTCGATTCTCGAGCACCAATTCCTTGATTTTATTGACTTGTTGATCATCAGTTGATGTTGATGGCCGTCCTGGACGTGGTTCGTCGTCAACGCGTTATCGACCATCTTTGAACAATTTGTACCAATCAAAAACACTTGCTCGCGACATACAATTATCACCGAAGGCCTTTTGCAACATTGTGAACGTTTCGGCACCAGAAATTTGATTCCGCACACAAAATTGAATGGAACTTCTTTGTTGAATAATTTCACTCATTGTGAAAATCGCCGAATGCACTTTTTGTACTTCAGAAAGACAAGCGTATACTAAACACTAATGATTATTTTGATGTGACATTTGGCACAGATGTCACCGACAGTCATACCAACTTTAAAAAAATAATATTTTGATGAATGGGTTTCCGCGCGAAATTTAAATTAAAAAGTCTTACTACTTTTTGCCCACAGTAGTATAACTCAAACAACAATAGTGTATGTGAAAAGATTAGCATAGGAAAAACACGTTTCATGTCTAAAAAGTAGTTATGAGAAGTTAATCAAAATAGCTCATTCACAAGCACTTCAGCAGCGCCTGATACCCGCTCTTTGTTGACATATAAAATCATTAGCTAATGGTCAGGGAATAGTGCACGACTCTATTGGCGTTGCTTAGCGGTTAAAGTTCAAAGAAAATATAAAAATGATCAGAAGTAGCTCCTAGAAGGTTCAAATGTAAAACCGTCCCCAATAAATGTTCAATGGCCAACGTTTTTCCCCAACATAAATACCTCTCATCACCAATCCTTAAGGGGCACCTCATACAAAATTCATGAAATATGTTCCCCATGCTTCTTACCAGGGTGATCTTAAAGGGTTAAAATGTTAAATCGACCTCAACTATTTTTTAATCTCCAACATTTTCCACGAACAAACTTACTCCTCATCTCCAACTCTTAAGGAGGCTCCCATACCAAAATAACTTGTTTATGATGAAATGGTCTCCTAAATTTCTCAATTTTCAAATTCATTCCTTTTTTGCTACTTTATTACAAAATCTTGAGTCAAGTTATTTGCTACCAACTCTCATCAGCACTCTGTCGTTATATAGAACTTATCCCCTGAGATCAGTGCAGTGTTCTCATTAAGAAAAAGTTTCGTATTTGTGCCTGGAATTTCTTGGTTTCATTTTCTCCCAAGCCAGTTTTTTCTCTTCGTTCTAAACGAAGTGCAATTTAGAGAACTCATACGTTAAGTTCTACCGAAAAGAAGGTAAGTTGTTTCAAGTTTGTTGACTTATTCATTGACGAAAATCAGTGTTGCAGTAATTTTCTTTGAAAATATTATATTTACTATTTTATTTTACTTCATTTTAGAATAATTTAAGTTCCATCAAAAGTAAGTAAATACAAAAAAAAAAAAAATTGCAAGCAGTATTTGCTTGAAATCATGTCTGCATCGTGTTGAGAGATCCACCACATTCAAGCAATTTACCCATTTATATACTTCATTCATTCATTGAAACATTCGTCGCCCACCGCCACCACCACCAAAGTGATAAAGTCATCAACATTTGTCAACAACGAGAATTAGTGTTCAATGTTGTTGAATGTTCTGTTGCTGTTACTTCAACTGTTTTCATTGCTCTTTCTGTTGCTGTCATTTGATGAAAGAATTAGTTCAAAAAAAGAAAAAACGTTCATAGGAGGAGAGGAAAAAAACGAAAATGTTGATAATTACTAAACTGAAAGAAAAACGCAAACATCAGCAAAACAAAAAACGAAAAGCATCAGCAACCGAAAAAATACTACGAGCAAAAAACAAAAATAGAATAAAGACACAGTGCGAAATCTCATGTGACACTGATGGGTGTAAATGATGGCATCGATGCGACTGCGACGAAGATGGCGACGTTGCCGCCCTTTAGAGGAGTAGTCCGTAACGTACAAATCAGAAACTTTGCTAATTTATTTATTACTAGTTACTGCATACGTACAAGCGAGTATAGAAAGATACGACGAAGTAAGTACTTAGTATCTAAGATTTTGAACAAAATAAAAGCAAAGCAACACAAATTAACTGCAAAAATAAACAGTCTGAGCGATTGAGCTAAGTACATATTTAGCTGGCAAGCACACACCAGCAGTATAAATTTAAAGCTGTAGTTTTTGTACTGTTTCTAATGTTGCTATTGAAATTGTTGGTACTGTGCTTCTATTGTGCTATTCCCGTCACTACTCTGTAGGCCCAAGTCTAGTTTTACTAGTTTTTCAAATAAAGGGTGTTTTTTTTAGAAGTGTGCGTTTCAATCTGGCAATACTTTTTGCGTAGTTGGTCTTTTTGCCAGCTGCCACTTGATTTATGCTAAATTTGGTTTGACATTTCATAATGAATAGACTTACTCCTGAACAACGTTTGCAAATCGTGCAAATTTATTACCAAAATAATGGTTCGGTTCGCGCGATGCATCGTGCTCTGCTTCTAATATTCGGTCGACATCATCGCCCAGCAGAGTCGGTAATTCGAGCAACCATGGATCAGTTTCGCACCACGTTTACTCTAGTGGATAATAAGCATTCTCAGAGACGCCGTACAGTGCGCATCGAAGACGCTATTGCTGCTGTTGAGCAGAGTATCGAAGAAGACCCGAATGAGTCCATCCACCATCGAACGCAACAATTGGAGCTGTGCCCATCCACTTTATGGAGGATTTTGCGGAAGGATCTTGGTTTGCGATTTTACAAAATCCAACTCGTGCAAGAATTGAAGCCGTACGAACATCAAGCGCGTCGCACGTTCGGTGAATGGGCCCAAAACGAGATGGCCACCGATCCCGATTTTGACAAGAAAATTTTGTTCAGCGATGAAGCTCACTTTTGGTTGAATGGGTACGTTAATAAGCAAAATTGTCGCATTTGGAGTGATCATAATCCACAAGCCATTGTTGAGACGCCGTTATATCCTCAAAAAGTCACTGTTTGGTGTGCTCTATGGGCAGAGGGAATCATTTGTCCATATTTCTTCAAATATGAAGCCGGTATTAATGTTACAGTCAATGGGGAACGCTATAGAGCCATGATTAATGACAATGACTTTTTCGTGCCTGAATTGTAAATTGGAGGATGTTAATGTGGACGACCTTTGGTTCCAACAACACGACGCTTCATGCCATACAGCAAACGAAACAATCAATTTATTGAAGGAAACTTTTGGTGAGCGCATTATCTCGCGTCGTGGGCCTCCAAGATCGTGCGATTTAACACCGCTGGACTTTTTTTTGTGGGGTTGTGTGAAGTCGCTTGCCTACGCAGATAAGTCCGAGACGATTGACGCCTTGGAAGAGAATATTCGACGCGTTATTACTGACAGACGGCTGTAAAAAGTGGTTAAAAATTGGGCCCCTCGGCTGGAATTTATTCGAACCAGCAGCGGCGCGGCGGCCACTTGCCCGAAATCGTTTTTAAAACATAATAGAAAATCCTTGTCTTTATAATAAAGCTAAATTTTTGGCCATAACATTAAATTATAAGCGTTTTATTTCTTTTTGAAAACCACACTTCTAAAAAACACCCTGTAGTTTATTATGCAACATCTAGTTTTTAAAAGGGTTGAAAACAAATGCAGTGATAAACCACTTTAATAATACGAGTACTATTCAGTGAAAATATTGTCTTGTAATTCTCATCTACTTTACAATATTTTCCATATATATAGATTTTGAAATGTCACAAAGATGAATATGAAAATATAATAAGTATGTCTAATTTGGAAGAATACAAAAAAAAAATTTTTTATTCGAAATTAAAACTATATAAATTTTTTTAATGTTATACTTTTTTTTGTAATTCAATTAAGTTATAATGCAATTTATTTATTTATTATATATTTAATAAAGTAATTAATCCTAGTACATTAATAAATCACGAATGAAAAATTACTTACTTTAAGTTTGATTAATTTACAAACTATTCCAAAATCATCTATCTACCAACTAGTTGAAAAGATATGCAAGCCAGAATAATTCTATTTTGCCTAGGACAAATCAAAGTTCGCGTTGCGGAAAGACACCAAATGTGGGACTATGTAGTTGTTGTGTTCAGTAAACCACTTTCTCAACTATGTTTAAACCAGTTGGTTTCTCTACAGGCTACTAAGTACTGCTGCTACTATTGCTGTGATGTGGTAATCGTTTTATTTGTCATATGACTTTGAGATTTAAATTCCTAAATTCCTTGCTTACCCTAAATGTTTTCGATTCTGCCTATTTGCATGTACGAGTATGCTATATATATGTATATAAATATGCATAATAGGTATGTAGTAAATATTTGTTTAAATGCATGTGTTATTTTTCACCATTACTTGCTCATTTCGTATAATTTAGTTTTTGGTTTCTGTGTGTTAATTTAATTTTTTTTTTTGCTGGTGTTTTTTAGTCAAATTAAATTGAAAATTATTATTTATATTGATGGTTCATTCCAGCGTAGCGTAGTTGGTTGTGTGCTAGACCCCTGGGCAGATTGCCCGGATTTAAATCCCGGTACAGGCGAAATCAAAAATGGGGGATAAAATTTTGTTTTCTACACTACAACCACCTGTTGGCTGGCAATGGCAAGTCTAGAAATGTAAACGTTGCCTTTAAAAAAGCTTTTCCCACAGCCGCGCAACAGAACGACTTAGTAGAGCAATTTGGCTCGCCAAAAATCTGAATACGAAAATTTCCGTGTAATGGAATTGGAGAATTAATCAATTTCCATTACATGGTTTACACCAGAACCAATTAAATTTCAGTTACCAAGTAATAATTACAAATTTCAGTTACTAAGTATTGTGATTATAATGTAATTCAATTTACCCAGCTCTGTACATATCAATGCTTCTATTCTTAAACCGCTTACCTCCAAAAGTACTATTTTGCAGAAAATACCTTTCGATAAACTTTAGTTTTGATTTTGATTGGAGAACTTTTTTTTTTGGATTTTTTTGAGATTGGAGAATTGGCTGTAAAATGTTTGTTTTCCTAGAAACTAGCTGAGAACTTCTTTCTATCTAGATTCCTAGCTGATATTAAACAATGAAGCAAAAAATCTCAATTTCCTCCAAAATGGAGATGCGTGGTTTGTGAATAGGGGTACCGATTTGTACTTACACACTTATACATGTAGTTATACAATTGGGTATGACCGATGAACCACCGTCGGTGGAGAAATATATGGTGCGACCAAGAGTGTCGCGATGCTACTGAAGGGAAAAACCCAGTATATAGAGCCACCCTGCAGTCAATTGCAACGTAAGCTGCTAAGGAGTGATACAGAGAGTTGAGAAGTGAGGAGAAGTTGTTTAGGACTGGAGGCGAAGAGCTCATAAAACGCATGCACGAGCTTCTATGCAGAATATGGTCGGAGGAAAGCATGACAAGTGATTGGAACCTCAGCGTACCCTGCCCAATCCATAAGAAAGATGATTCCACGATCCACGCCAACTACCGTGGGATAAGCCTTCTTAATATTGCATATAAGGTTCTATCGAGCATACTGTGCGAAAGACTGAAGCCCTTCGTCAACAAACTGATTGGACCTTATCAGTGTGGCTTCAGGCCTGGTAAATCCACCATCGACCAGATATTCACACTACGCCAAATCCTGGAAAAGACCCGAGAAAAACAGATCGACACCCATCATCTATTTGTCGATTATAAAGCCGCCTTCGACAGCACGATTAGGGATCACTTGTACGTAGCTCATTCGTCTTTGCAAAATTACACTGACCAACACCACCAGCGCAGTGAAAATTGGACAGACCTCTCCGTTCCATTTGATACCAAAAGAGGTTTCAGACAAGGTGTCTGCATAGCTTAATTTGGGTCTCTGCATAGCTTAGTTTGGGTTTTCCCATTTTACTTGTACATGGCTTTTCATAATCTGTTTCATTAATTGTTATTACAGAGTTAGCTGAAACCCACTCAGGGTATTTCTCTTGGAATCTGCTCATAATTTTATTACAATTCGCTAATTTATGGATGATGTAGCCACACAAATTTCGGATTTTTTTTTTAATTTCTTCTTTCTCTTCAATACTTAATTCGTTTTTATTTATTTTTTGAAGAACCCAATACAGTATTCGAATACAGTATCCGAATTACGATTGCTTTCTACCCAAACTTTAAGAAATTCTTCGTGTTGAATTACGAATGTTTCTGAAATTATCGGATATTTCAAATTAGTGCAAAAACGGGCAAAAGTTGCACACATTAAAGTACACATTATCGCCTTTCACCTGATGTACAAATTATGAACAATCCGGAACAATCCACATAACTTTTACTCCACGGAACACAAACTATGTGAAGCTTTCTACATAAACGTGTATACATATTTTGTCAAAACCTTATAAACAAATTTTGGACTTTATGCCAACAAAAATTAACGTCTGGACCATTGTGCAATGGTTCGAAAATATATTATAGGTTTTTTTTTATATATATATATATTCTTGGGATATTCGGAGTATATTTTCAGATGACTAAAGAGTAATTTCAAGCAGTCAAACTCAGACTCAGACTTTTTAATATACTTGTTTCTTCGGGAAGAGAACCAGATCATCAGATAAAGAATATAAATATGTAGTCAACATACAGGGTGTACCCCTATGAGTATTGTATTGATTGGAAGGAAGATTGATAGGTGGGAGGAAGAAGGAGGGAGAAGTAGTTATGAGCGTTTGCTTTAAATTTGCAAGGGTCATAATAATAGGGGAAAATATTTGTTCCAAATCGCGCGTATTTAATAAAATAACTTTCTCTGTGATGCGTTGTGCGGTGGCGGACCGTGTCTACGTGGAAGGCGTGAGTTCCACTTGCTGTTCGTATAGTTCTGCTGAACTCAGGAACTGCCGGCATCAGCTTGTGCATCTCAGCAGAACACAGTTACTGTTGTGAAAGTAACGGTAAAACGGAGAGACGCAAGCCACGTTTCGACGGTGTTCCAAGGAGCCATTAGAGCCGGAAACTCTACTGTCTCCTATTAGTTTTTTAGCTCGATGCTGGATACTGTTCCAGTTGCGTTCGTGAAGCTCCAGCCCATAAATGCGAATTAAACTCTAAGAATACCGAGACATTTGGCTGCTTCTTCTCGCACGGTAAAAATGTGTGTGTTCCAACGAACATCATATTGGATGGACATTCCCAGAACATCGCTGTCTCCACAATACGAACCCCACCCATATCTAGGGGGTTAAGAGGGGGCTGGGAAACTCGTTTGTGAGATAACAGACAACATTGGGTCTTACGCGCATTGAACTCAACTCTATTTGTGAAATTGACATATCTTATTCACTCATAACATATCTTTTCCTCTGAACCTGCAAAGAGTAAGCTCGTTTTGAACAGGTATATGGATGAGAAATAGGGCCGTCATCTACGAACGAGTAATTGGGAGTCTCCTTTAATAACAGAAGGTCATTTATGAAGACAAGAAAAGGGGTAGGGGAGAGGACCCAACCCTACGGTACTCCAGCATTAATGGCAAGATCTTCCGAAACTATGCCGTCTATCACAACGCGGATAGAGCGGACGTTTAGAAAGTTCGTGATCCATCGTGAGAAGTTACTCCCGACCCCATACGCACTCAGTTTTGACACCAGTGCTTTATGCTACACTCTGACACACGCTTCTGAAACTGGTTGGACATTGGCAACTTTCCAACAAGACTTTCCAAAATATTGAGCAACAGTGGCGCCAGCGTTGTCGCACTAGCTTGCAATACATGGGCTGGAATGCCATCAATGATAATGTGGCGACTTTTGAGTAATTCACCACTTTCACCACTAGAAATGTACCGTTTAACTCATTATTCAACGTAACCCCATAAAAACAGATTTTTTACGGAAACGATGCTTAAAAATTATATATTAAAATAAATGTTCGTCGGTCATAATTCAAAGAACAGGGCTGTATTACATATATACAGTTTCTCTAAAAAAAAATGAAAAGGACTTAAACCAAATTGGCGCGTGGCTATTTTAATTGAGGCAACATTAAGACAACATTTTTAAATGTCCATTAACTTAACTGTGCTCCCTTTATACAATGCACACACACACACACACACATACACACTTATACATCGACATATGTATG
The DNA here is from genome assembly GCA_958295655.1 of Palloptera scutellata. Taxonomy (NCBI): domain Eukaryota; kingdom Metazoa; phylum Arthropoda; class Insecta; order Diptera; family Pallopteridae; genus Palloptera; species Palloptera scutellata. Next base: position 50,312,696 of record OY282450.1, read on the forward strand.
TATTATGTACATACATATAGAAGAAACAAATTTTTGTTTTTAATATTTTATGAAACCCTTTAATGAGATATAATTTAGATTTAATTGATCTTCTTCTTCTTCTTCTTCTTCTTCTTCTTCTTCTGTTCGGGCACTGCAGGATGCCTTGGAAGGAGAGAGATATTTTTTCATCAAAATAAATAGCCTTAAATTTAAACAAATTTGCGGTTTTCTTTGGGATTAATAGAAGAAATTAAAATGTTGCTAAATTAAATTCGGGTTTTTTGTTTTCCTTTCGTTCGTTTTAAATAAATTTAAATTTTTTTTGGCGTTAACCTTTTTCTCTACGTAAAGGCAGCGCCATCGCTTTTGATGTTATTGGAAATTTTCTTTGTATTCTTAAGAAACCATTACACAAAAATAGGAAAAAAAGTTTAATATTGATTTAATATTGTAAGAAATTTATTTTTTCGGTTTAAAAGTAAATAATGCAAAATAAATAGAAAGGAAAAATGAATAAAATTTAGCATAACGTCACGTTATACTGTGTAATTTTCATTACAGAAACTGATTTATTGGTTTTATGCACCTCAAGAAAACAACAACATCATAAAATTGTAGCTTCGATAGGGAGAGCGGTCGCCTTCTGTCGTTTGCAACCATAAATACCGCAAACTACAACCACTAGCACTTTCACCATGTTGCAGCACAATAACAAAACCAAGAAAGTCAAGTCGCGAAATGTGAAACCTGCTGCTATGTGGTGTTCTCCAACAATTTTCATGTCCCGTTCTTCTTCTGCTCTCAGTTCATTCTGTCCAAACAATCGGGAATCAAAGTGGCAGCACCAAACCAACACCGCCATTTTATAATTTTGTAGCTTTCGTGCGCTCAGCGACGACGCTGACAGTTAATTTATGTCTTTGACGGTGTTACGGCAACCTTAGAAATGTTAAGAAAAGAAGAAAATCAAGCGACGAAAAAAAGTGCATAATGAATATGAAAACGTGAGAGCAAAGAGAACAGAAGGAGGAAAAATAAGACAAGCTAAAAAAATTACGGCTTACTTTTCTATATGTACACATTTTAAATATTTCCAGAACATACACCACAGTTCAACCGTATAGCTCCGGTTTGCTTCGTATGAAAATTGGTCTATTCTTTCGTGGATATTAACTCATTTTGAACGGGAACCAGAAGTCGTCATACGATTTTAAAGATTTTTTATGTATTTTTGGACTATACCAAGAAAATGAGGTGACCAAGTGTGCTAAAAAGTATAAATACTCATGCACAGTTGGCAATACTCGTAAGTTAAAGTTTAAAGCCAGCGAAATGTGTAAAATTTGCATTCGAAATTTCCATTTATTTTTTTGTCAAAAATTTGTTCAGCTGTAGTCTGTAAAAATATGTGGGGACTTGCGATGTTATAATTTTTACAAGTTTCTTATTTTTTATATTAATTTGTAAAATACTTACCATAAATGTACTCTTTTTCGTTGATTTTCAAAACTACCTTCAAAAAAACCATGTCCTTTTAGCGAGGTAAGACCTAATAATTTTAAGTTCTGTAAATGTTCTGTAAAAGTTTTAAAGCTATCCTACTCTGAAATATGGTACTAAACAGTCATTACTTTTGGGAAAAGACTTTAAATGTATTTTAGTCGAATTTTCAAAGTTGCTCTACGAAAAATCGTATAAATGTTCAAAATGGGTTAATAAAGCAACTGAAATATTTCATCCAAATGGCTTCTTAACCCTCCTCGCTCTTTGTCTTTCAGCTTCTGGCGGGCATAGCTCCTTGGCAAAACTTCTTCCTAGGGATCCGGCGATGACTATTGTCTTAAGCTTTCTGCCTCTTTTCCTCGATTATCCTTGCGGGTTTCAATCTAGTGCTTGGCCGTTGGAGGCCAGGCTTCACATCCATGCGGCAAGATTTATTTGACATTGGAGTGAAAGATTTTCAAATACAGATTTTATGCAACTGGTTAAAATTAAGCCTTTGCAAATTCTTTGATCTTGGTTAGGTCATCCTTTTCTCCACAACGATTTCGTGTTAACAAACTTGAAGAAGTAACATTCGTTAGATGGTCGGATAGACTTGCTTTTTATATGTGTTTTTTTGAGACAGCCTTTTAGCTTCTCCGGGTTTTTATTCTGTAGCGGTGTTACGCCCTCAGTTATTTCAACGATCGTGGTATCGTTGGAAATCTTCAATCTTACCTCGAATACTTACCTCGAATGTACTCAATAGACCCAATGTACCTATAACAATCGAGTGGTTCTATTCAAATGGAAATGTTAGCAAAACGTAACAATAATAGCAACAATAATAGCAGCTGCAACAACAACAACAATAGCTACAATAACCAGGATGTCAATGAAAATAAAAATTATTTCTGTAACATTTCACAGTTAAAGCTACAAGGAAAAACTGAAAAAACTAAGTGCAAGAGTAAGTAAGTGTAAGGAAAGAAGAGAGGAAACATGCTGCTTACTTATTTCCTTCTTCTACTTTTCTGCTATTTTTCTGCTTGATGTTGCTGCTATTGTTATATGTATTTCTTTATGTAAGTATGTACATGCTCGTACATATTTTTATCCTGCATCCTTGTGTTTATTTGTTTGCAATATTATCTACTTCCAGCAGTGTACTTATGTATATTGTCTGCGACGATACGATACTTACACACACTTTGCACAGCGGTGCAGGTGTTAATTTATTATTTTATTTGAAGTTGATGAAAATGCTTGAGTCGCGTGGTCGTCGTCGTTATTGTTAAAAGGCGGGGACAAAAAACCCCTGAACAAAGTAGAGGAGTTTGAAGAATGCAAGCTCTCAACAAGAAATTGACTTTGAATTTAAGTCACTTCAAGGAACAATAAATATTTAGAGAATGGAAAAAATGTAAAAATGCTTAAATATCCAAATAATTTAGAACGTGAACTTTAGGGCAAAAAAAAGCTTGAAGCTAGTCGATACGTATACAAATACCGAGCTTGTAGAAAGCTGTCCAGCTCACACATCTTCCAGTGCAAAAGTTTCTTAAATAATAAGACAAACACAATGGCAGTGCTTTAGAGTGGCCGTCACTGACCTAGAAGGATTAAACTTTTTCAGCGAAACTCAGGTACCCGTCACGCGCCATGCTTTTCAAATACTTACCCCCCAGTGCCATCGATCCACGCCTAATTAGAGTTAAATTTTAAATTTTTTAAACTTCCGCTACATATTTCAAATTTTATTTAACTTGAAATATGAAAAATAATATTTTATTTATTCTCTTTGATAGCATCTGCAACGAATGCTCGCAATTTTCACTTCAAAAGTATTTTCTGCAATTTTCTCATATTTGCACATTGATTTGATTATACACTAGCAGCAACAGCAACGATTGCTTACATGTGCTGTCACTGCAATAGTGATTGCATGTGTTATGTACAGAAAACCAGTCAATAAAATTATTATTTCATTGACATGTCAAAGTTACTACTTGGAAATCAGGTGAGATCTTTATCATCAATCTTGTTTTTCTTTTTATTCGCTGTTCAACGCATATTTGGAGAAGCTATTCACAATCACTTCGCTGCATTTATAAAGTAAGTAACAACTTTCGTTGCAGCATTGTCAATTCATAGTTACAGCTGAATACAACTATTTTTGTGTCAAATAAATGGAAATTGTTGAGAAATTGCATTCGTTAGATATAATTTCTGATTAAATTGTACAAAGGTGAATAGCCATAGAGTGTACTTTAACAATTTCATGTGTAATTTATATGAAACTCATATTAGTCAAGGATATTTTGTAATAACAACAAGGATTTAATTAGTTTTTCAAATTACACTTCACTAAATGATTTTTAATGTAAACACTTTAATTTTAAACTAACAAGAATTAAAATTTTTATCATCCCGTAATTTAAATATACCTACTATTAAATTTTCCTATATATAAATCATTTTTTTTTACCAGGTAATCTCAATATTTATTATTAAAATCAACACTTAAACTGTTTCCTTGTATCATGAGGGGACTAAAAAAAAGTGTATTCAAAAGGAATTTAAAATATAAGGAAAAGTATTTGTACCACCCTGCACCCAGTTGCAACGCGAGCTGCTAAGGAATACGGAGAGCGATACGGAGAGCTGAGGAGGGAGGAGAAACGTCTTTTCAGGAGCAAGAAAAGAGACGAAGAAAGACGCGAGTTCAATGATATCGAAATGTTGCGGAACAGGAACGAGGTCATCATTTTCATTCGAAAATTCTGTGAAAGAATAAGACGCTTGACTGATGGTTTGAAGACTGGGGCCTCTTCCTGCAAGGATGAAGACGGAAATCTGGTGACACATGTCCAGGGCATAATGAGATTATGGAGGGATCTTTTTTCGCAGCTGCTTAATGGCGATGACGGCAATAATCCCGCCACTGCGGAATATATCCGGTAACCCCAATCACTGACAGCGTTGAAGTACCGCCGCCCGACTATGAGGAGGTTTTACCAGCCAACCAGCGCTTCGCTGAAAAACAATAAGGCTGCAGGTGCAAATGGCCTGCCTGCTGAATTGTGTAGGACTGAAGGCTAAGAGCTCACAAAACGTATGCGTGAGTTCCTATGCAGAATATCGGATGAAAGCATGCCAAGTGATTGGAACCTCAGCGTACTCTGCTTAATCCATAAGAAAGGTTATTCCATGATCTGCACCAACTACTGTGGGATAAGCCTTCTTAATATTGCATATAAGGTTCTATCGAGCGTACTGTGCGAAAGACTGAAGCCCATCGTCAACAAACTGAATGGACCTTATCAGTGTGGCTTCAGGCCTGGTAAATCCACCATCGACCAGATATTCACACTAAGCTAAATCCTGAAAAAGACCCGAGAAAAACAGTTCGACACCCATCATCTATTCGTCGCCTTCGACAGCACGATTAGGGATCACTTGTACGCCGCCATGTCTGAGTTTGGTATCCCTGCAAAGCTCATTCGTCTTTGCAAAATGACACAGACCGACACCACCAACAGACCACTCCGCGCCATTTGATACGAAGGTGACTCCCGTTCGTGCAACTGGAGAAAGTAATTCGAGCTGCGAACATCGACATATCTGGCACTATTTTCTACAAGAGTGTCATGCTGCAAGCATACGCTGATAATATTGACATCAGTGGCACTAGCGCGCGAACAGTCTGTGCAGAATTCTCCAATCTTGAAAGGGAGTCTCGTCGAGTGGGTCCAGTGGTGAACGAGTACAAAACGAAATACCTTGTGTCAACAAACAAAGAGTCATGGCGTCTTGGACAAACTGTCACTGTTGACAATTAAACTTATGAAGTCGTGAAGAATTTTGTTTACCTTGCATCTAGAATTGACACCAACAATAACGTCAGCCTGAAGACCAAGCGGAGATTAACTCTTGCCAACAGGTGTTACTACGGTCTCAGTAGGCAATTGAGAAGCAGGGCCCTCTCTCGACCAACGAAAATCACGCTCTATAAGTCCCTCATCCTTCCCGTCCTAATGTATGGCGCCGTGACGTGGACATTGACCATCAATGATGAGAGGCTGTTGGCTATTAGGAGCGTTAAAGAGGAAGATACTCCGTAAGATCTACGGTCTACGGACCAGTATACGTGGACGACAATAAAATATATTTTAAAATTTTTTTTTTGAATATACATTAACTCCTTATCTCTATTGTGCGTTGAAATTCTGAAAATACCATCCGCGCTAATTTGTAGTTACGTGTGGACACCATATTTTCAGGAATTGTTTAGTTCTCTGAAGTATTTAGTGCTAACTTCAACGAATTGACCACCGAAGAATTTGAACTCTCATTGCTGAATTAAGCAGAAAGAGATATAAGTTTTGCGCTCTCTTTCTTTTCAACATGTCTTACTTTTCAAACACGAAAGTCTTCCAAACATTATTGAGGTAAAATTATTCTTTACAATTCAATAATACATAACCCAAATTACGATATCATGTAAAAAACAACATATACAATTTTTTAAGTTGTTACTATCAGAAAATCTTTTGAATATCAAAAAAGAAAGCAGTGATTTTCACGGCGAGATATTCTCACCAATAGAGGAAATGTGAGCCTTGGCTCCTTTGCTTGTTTACTATTGTTGTTTTTCAAGAAATTTGAAAGCGTAATGAGAAAAATTTTAGAAAGTATCGACTTGGCTAAATATGAACGAAAATAACAAAGAGGCATTGAATATATCGGCGTATGTGAATCCAGACAAAATACATGAAAATTATACTCGATAACGTGAAAATTAAAGTAATGAGACCCTTTTGTCAGTTTGGCTATTAAGAATATTCCAAGTAGAGAGGGGCGAGTGAGTGTTTCACGGCTCATGATCACGCACGCTTACACGCGTGCCTTTAATTTTCGCTCACACTCACTCACGTTCACAAGCTAAAACTTGCAACTAACTGATGTACACTCGCGGAAAATATTCATACAAAAAATATAATTTCCAATAACAAAACAAACAGATATTGATAAAACTTCAAAAACCTGGAGAGAGTTTCCTTCTGCGATGAACTCTTGGCAACCAGTCTTAATTAATACAATTAATACAATTAATAAACGAAATCACGAACAAATCTCACACTTACAACACTGTTGTGATTTTATGTAGAAATCGATCACGCTCACGGGTGAATTTTACCGTGGCACACAGTGTCACGGCGAAATCATGAAAATCAAATAATTTGAAGGAAGAAAATTTGTATTTTTCATAACCCTGTACTTTATTGCCTTATACAAAGAAGACTCTCCGTTTCATTACATATCTGTATGTATTTATATGTAGTACATATGTAGTATATGTATGTGTGTATGTTTGTAAAATGAATGTGTGTTTGTTTTTCGCATTTAATTACAGCATCAATTTATTTTTTTTTTTTTTTTCGCTATCCAAGCTTAACATTTATAAATTAAAACCTTTTCTTCATTTAACATTTGAATTATTAACACCATTAACTATTAACAGCAACAATAAAAATAATAATTGCAAATTTACCAACAACGTTGGCAACAGCACCACTACAATATTGTTAATGATAACTTGAAAAGCGCATTAATATTATTTAATTTAATAATAAAGCTCAGTAAACCGAATAATTGTTGCATGCAAATTTCACAAATGTATTCAAATACGATTTCCAAAACAGCAGATATAAAAAATGTAAAAGGAAAAGTATAAATAAAAAAGGAGTTGTTTGTTGGGCATAACTATCCTCCCGCTATGCCGTGTTGATAAGAGTTGATCTATCAGCTTATAACTGTGAGCTACACTTCAGTGAAGGGGTGTCTCGGTATTGAAATTGCTTGTGAATATTTTAGCCGATATCGTTACGAATCAGTATAAAAAATTAATTTAAATGTTCGTAAAATTACAGATTTTTCTTGGGAGAAGCAATCGAATTTGGTAATCGGTAAAGTTTTCGCTTGGCGGAAACTTTTGCCCCCGCAGCAAGTACAACTTCAAAATATTTTTGATTTGTTAGTTAAGGCTGCAACGTTAACTCATTAGGCATAATGTAGCGCATTTATAGTTGATAATAAATCATCAAGGATAATGGTCATGACTGTATTAATGTGTATATGTATTATGTAATAATTCAGTGTTCCCACTTTATGATATCTTGTTACTATATGTAATTTTTACTAGTGCCATCGTTGTTGTTGTTATTGGGTATAGTTGTTATTGCTGTGTGTTGTATGTATATTGTGCATTAAACATTTTAACTGAATAATTAATTACTTAGCGGTGAGTGTAAAAAAAGGAAACTACATTTCATAGCATTTTATATCAGACAAGCAGGCAGACAGAAAACAAACAAAAAACCAAAACGAACGAACTACGAACTTATCAATTATATTCCATATATATGTATGTTTGTATATATGTAAAGCTATTAAAGAACGGAAACGGAGATAGCCAGCAGAACAGCAACATTCATATGCACATATATGCGAGCATGTGTGACAGAGAGAGATCGAGAGAGAGAGAGAGACCGAGAAAGCGATTAATATCGTCTGTCGGTTATTTTTAATAATAACTACTCTGATTTTTTTATGATACGGAAAATATTAAAAATTGTAATTATAAAATGTAATTGCATGAAATTAATGCATTGTGATGCAAACACGAATTTTATTGGATTTTATGGAAAATTTTTATTTGATATTTCTTATAGAAACGTGTATGTGTGAATGTGTGTCTATGAAAAACACATATTTTATATAATTTCAGAATTTATGAATTCTAAATGAGGCGTTGAGTGCAAAAGTGGCCTGAGATACTTTAGTACTTAATCAAATTCATCACAAACATCCTCATACAAAGAGCATAATTACCCAGTAGGAAAATCGATCAAGAATTTAAATTAAAAACTTCTTCAGTGAATTAAGACTTAGATGGAAACCATAAAAAAAAATGTTTGTGGGTCAGTGGGACACCCTACAGAAGTTTACTTCTTCAGATCTTCAGAACGCTTACGTTTTGAGTTTTCAGGTTAGCTTTAGTAAACATGTAAAAACCAGAGCCTATCGCAGTGGCTGAAGGAATTTTTAACGATGTGTGGATTTATGCAAACGATAGTTCAGTTTGATGATTCCCTGATCCCATTCAGGTTGTATGATCTCAACAAGTGGAAAATTTACCACTTGCCGGTCTAAGATCTCGCGAATGTTATGAAGTTGACTAGAAACTTCAGTTGTTTTTCGATGAAATAGGAATTCTATTGTGCCTCAAATTGCTTGCGAAGTCTACACTCACGCAATCTCGCTCGGTGCTGGAAAGAAGTAAAAAGTAAAACAAAAAAAAAAGTTCAACTAGTTAATTTCTCGATCTCCCGCACGCTGATATCCTAAGAAAAGACAATTGGCCTATCCTCGATAATTTTTGAGCTAGCTATTGAACTAGTAAGGTTTGATATAGTGTAAAACTAGTTTAAATGTAACTATTGCACTTACAATACCAAATTGTACAACAACAAATTTAATATTATATACGCAGAATTTATTATAAATATGTTTCTACATCTGTAGGTAACTACTCTGCTTCTTCTTCTTTGTTTGTCATAGATCTTACTTTACTTACTTTTAATGGCACAACAGCACATGGAGTGCCTAGGCCGAGCTCTTCGCATCCACTCATGTCGTGCGTGTTATATTTGTACATGAATGGCAGGGACGTACAGTTTAATGCCGAATCCGTACGGCGAAGTGAAAAGCTTTTTCATAGGAAATTTTTACTCTTGTAGGTTTGCCATTGCCTGCCAAGAGGTGGTGCCGTGTAGTTTTTTTCTACTTTTTGCTTTTGCCTGTGCCGAGATTCGAACCCCGGACACTCAGCGTAACAGTCGCACTACCACTACGCCACAGCGACCACCTTTGCCATAGATCACATATCTCAAAAATTCATATAACTGAAAAGTATTCTATAGTACATGAGAATTACAAGACAATATTGACACTGAATAGTATTGATGAAAGAAGCTTTCTCAGACATCCAATGTAAATCGAAGTTATTTGTTGTTGCATATACAAGCAGAAAAGTCTAAGCAGTCTTGCCTCATCCTGCACCAGTTGTGAACTAGTATTTTAACTAGTTGGTTTTTGGCTAGAGAATAACTCATTTTTGCACTGCAGGATATTGCTGGTCTTACATTATAATCTAAGATGTATAGTGTGCCGGCCGGATGTATGATTTAAATAAAACCGTGATACGAAATAACAAAAGTATGTAGTTACATATTAGTTGAGGACAATAGACATGGTAAAATCTCTTCAATGTATTACTTACTTATGTACATTCTGCAACCAAAGTGGCATTTTATTTGAATTTGATTGCTTGAAAAGTTATGATCTGTGATGAAAAAAACTTTATATGTTAAATAATTTTACATCACAATAAATTTTAACATAAATACATACAATATCTTGTGTCTCTGTGAAGCTATTATAACGACTTAATTTCGCTAGTTAGGATATGCTTTATCTCAACGGCGTCGAAAACATTTCAGTAGTTCCCTAACTAAAATTCAGAGGTTTCTATGCAATTAACCGAAGAAATTAATTAAGCGATACTCGGTTAATTGTTGCACCGACTCAAAGAAAAGAAAGTCATCCCGCAGTCTCAAATAATATACACATAGATAATGGAAAATTCAGTTGTTTTACTTAGTTAATGTGACAAATATTGGCAATTATGATGTGAATTTTTCAATCGACCCAATTAACTGGCATTTTTAGTATGTGATTAACAAGATAGCATATAATATCTGACCTAATTAAGAGTGTAGCGCAATTATCCGGACTCAATTAAACTGAGAACTCACTTCATATTTGATATAGGACATTCTCATTGATATTCCTTTTGCACAATTTTGCGGATAACTCAATAAAGCGGGATACAACTAGTTAAGCGGAAACTTTTTTGTAGCGTATAGTTTACGTCTGGGGTCACAGCAATAGGATAAATTCCCTGAGTATCGAATGTGTTAAAAAAGATTATAAGATTTCTCAAAATCGATAGTTTTTTTTCGTAATTTTGTAAAATAATTATGAAATATTTTTGCTATTTGCTTACTATTAAAATAACTTCCTACAAGCTTTTCTTCATATATTAGTTTTAAGTTCTATACTTTAAAGCGGCAATGTACTATACATAAATATATTTAAGTGTAGGTAATGCTTTTCACTTCGCCGTTCGGATTCGGCATTAAACTGTAGGTCCCTTCCATTCATGTACAAATATAACACGCACAACATGAGTGGATGCGAAAAGTTCGGCCTAGGCCCTCTATGGGCTGTTGTGCCATTAAAAGTAATAGTAAAGTAAGTAAAGTAGGTAATGTACACATAAATATATATGTTAGGTTAGGTTAGAGTGTCTGTTCGATAATTGTACCTAGTCCTGCCATAAGTTCTGTTGCAATTTGAATATAGTGTAAAAATTAAAGAAACGAGTTTTTTTAATGTCTTGTAATTTTTATTTTGTTATTAAATTATAGTGTTTCTGAAAATCAACATCTTATTCAAAATGGTCGCCTCTCGCTTTAATGCAAGCCTTTAGACGATCAGGCCATGGGGCTATAGCGGCTCGTATGGTTTCGATGGGTATTGATGACGCTGCTGAAATAAGAGCTTTCTTAAGACTCTCCAAATTTCGGTGGCGAACTTGGCCACACTCTCTAGCTCTGACCACAATTTTTAATCAAGGGGATTCAAATCTGCGGTTCCCGAGGGCCAATCTTCAGCACTTATAAAGGCTGGAATATTCTGACGTATATTCTTGAGTTGCTTTGGCTTTGTTTGCCGGTGCAGAGTCTTCTTGAAAGACCCAGTGCTCTCCATTAAAGAGGGTTATTGTCAAGTCTTTCACCACGCCTTTCAAGACATCTTGTTGGTACACTTTTGCTCCAGTTTTAACGACCTTTCGCAAAAATGCAAGGAACTGACGCCTTTATGGGATACTCCCCACCAGACCATAACGGATGTTGGATGATGACCTCTCTGAACGCTTGGCACAATAAATTTAGCTTCTTCAGATGTTCTTGCATAGATTTTGTCGTTTTGCTTATTAAAAACTTCCTCCACTGTAAAAATTTGTTCATCCGTAAAAAGGATATTTTCATGACAGTTTCTTGCGTGCCACTGCAAAGGCTTCTTACATCTTTCCAATCGTATTTGTTTTAGCCGTGGAGTTAAAAGATGGCCTGTGCACCTGCGAAAGGCCTTCATGTGGAGGTCATCACGGATTAGTCGTGACATGGATCTGGAAGACATATCCATTTCTCTAGCCATGATCTTTTGCTTTCTTAAGGGATTTCGGCGAATCCGCTCACGCACAGCTTTTATGGCTCCACTCGTACGAACAACGCGGGGTGGACCATTTCTTAGCCTGTCTTCCACTTGGGACGATTCCAAGAAACGATCGTTGGTACGATAAACAAACATTTTCGATTTTTCGAGTTTTTTTTAGCAACGTGAATATTTGACTTGCGCTATTTCCGCATTTGTGCAATGCAATCACCGCGATGCGATTTTCGTTATTGCCCCACTCCATATTAATTAAGCAAAATTTGAAACCAAACTGATTTGAATTTGTTTTGCAATAGAACATTGTACCAAAAAATGCGAATAACGGGATCATACAATTTAAAATTTCAAAGCTTACTACTTTTAAAAGCTTGTAACAGAACTTATGGATTGTATAGGTAGGACACACTTAGGGCAGAGCAGCCCATTGTGATACTAATTGGTTGGATCACACTTTAATGCCGGCTCCGAACGGCAGAATGGTAATTTGTTATCACCTGATGGCTTTTTAATAGCCTGCTCAGAGGCATAGGAATATAATAAGGTTATGAAAGAGATTTAATCACCAGATTAAGACAGGAATCGAACCCGAAACCTCTAGTGAACTATAAACCCATAAATATTTAAAAATCGTTAAATATTTGTACTAGTATGTATTGTAAGTGTAAGTGTATGTGTGTAGAATGCTGTGGCAAAGTGTTTTATTATGCACGGATATAAACTTTCGCATATACTCGTATTAGTATTACATACATACATACATAGCTAAATCTACATGTGTGGGAAAGTATTTATACAACAATAGCTTAATTCTGAAAAAATATTATACTTGTAGCTACTAATAAATGACAGAACAAAAACAGAAAGAAATTATGGAAAGCTTATGAAAGCAATATTACTAACACAAATGCTACTAATAACTACTACCTACTACTACTATTGAGAAATATTAGGCAAAATCAACAACAAAAGAAAAAGTATGAAAAACAGAAGAACACAAAAATGATTACGAAGACGACGGCAATGAGAATGATGATAATAATCATTTAGTTGTTGTTGTAACTGTTGTTGTAACTGCTGCTGCTGATGACGATGATGATGATGACAGAACATGCCAACACAAACACAAAAAAAAAAAAAAACTGATATCTTGTACCTGAGCTGAATATCAGTTATAAAAATATTTATAATAAAGCACGCTTTAGTGAATTTCGTAGTACCTACCTAATGTACAAAAATATGTAGTAAGTATGTATGCAGTATATGTACATATATCAATTCAGTAGCAACAGCACTTTCATCCATTTTTTACCCTTAAAGTTGCCCATGCTAAGTATATGAATTATGCCATTGTATATCTGGTATTTAATATACTGTACCTGCACATACGTAGGTAAGTATTTAGAGTAGCCCCTGTTTAAAAAGAAGTGCAAGTACTACGAGGCTTTTAGGTTAAGGTGATAAAACCCTTTTGTAATCCCGCTGATATCAATATTTAAGGGGAAAATTACTCAGGCTAGTTAGCTTTGGTACATATGTATGTGCTGGTATCGATAAAGATAGAGAAATAAGTCTTGGTAAGCCAAGAATCAGGATATGATAGTAGATAGATTAAGCTCGTTTCCTGTCAAGCAAGAAACACAGAGTTCCTTTTTCTTGAGAAGGCAAGCATAAGTTCAAATTAGATACTCACAGGAGTAGGAGGAGTATCTACTGTAAAAGGTGGAAGATTTTCAAAAATTTCCTGATTCCAGATAGACACTGTCACTATGTATCGGGTGTTTTTTTTCTGTTTTCAGTTTTTTTTCTAGAAGCGGTGAATTTTAAATTGAAATAAAACACGAGAAATGTTTTTAATATCCATAAAATTCGCTTTATTTTAAAGATAATTTTTGGACATTAATGTTTAAATATGATTTTGGGCATGTGGCCACCTCGGCTTGCGTCTACATGACGTGATCTGGAGGTCTAACTTTCACAAATTCTTCACCGTAAATCAGGCTGTATTTTCGCAATAACCCGTCGAATGTTAGCTTCCAAGTACTCAATTGTTTCTGGTTTATCGGTGTAGACATGTCACTTTACATATCCCCAAAGAAAATAATCGAATAGCGTCAAATCCCAAGAACGAGGTGGCCAGTTAGCAGGTCCATTATGTGAAATGAATCGCGCGCTGTGTGGCATTTGGTGCCTATCTGCTGAAAACATATGTCTGCCTTGCAATTGAGGAACGAAAAAGTTAGTAATAACGTTCTGACCAACATAATTTTTGAAGATATACACGCCAATGATTCTTCTTCTTTTAATAGCACAACAGTCCATTAAGGGCCAAGGGCGAGCTTTTCGCATCCACTCATGTTGTGCGTGTTATATTTGTACATGAATGGTAGGGAGCTACAGTTTTATGCCGAATCCCAACGGCGAAGTGAAAAGCTTTTCGTACGCAATTTCTACTCTCGTAAATTTGACAATGCCTGCCAAGAGGTGGGCAGTAAATAAAATTTTGTGCCAAGATTTATATCCCCGACATTTAACTTGTATGAACGCGCCAGCCGCGTCTGCGACATGTCCGAAATATAAATGTCAAAAAATGATCTTTATCATGGATATTAAAAACATTTTTCTGTGTTTTATTTCAATTTGAAGTTCTGTGCCTTACATGCTTTTTTAAGAAGAAATTTCAGGCTTCATCTTAATTAATTTTCATAGAAAAGGTTTTGGATTTGATAAAAGGGCTGCAAAAATTAAAAAACCAAAGGTTACAATTGAAAACTTAAGTCGAATAGAACTTTAGATTATTTCATAGTGTTTTAGAGACCTAAGTTCTACAAAATATTAAAAGAGTCTATTTTCTATTCCATTCCGGAAGATGTTATCAAAAGAACTTATTAAAATTGCATTACTATCTACTATAATTAAAAATTTATTGGCACTTCTTTATTAAGAATAAAGAAAGAAATGATATTTCCGGAATTAAAAACTCCGGCGATTCGAATAAACAGTTTTCGGTCTACATGTAACAAGTTCTTCCAATTGATGGGCTTGGAATGGAGTGAAAGGGTTAGAAACGATTCTTATTATGAAAGAAATGATATTTCCGGAATCAAAAACTCCTTCGATTCGAATAAATAATTTTCGGTCTACATGTAACAAGTTTTTCCAATTGATGGGCTTGGAATGGAGTGAAAGGGTTAGGAACGATTCTTATTATGAAAGAAATGATATTTCCGGAATCAAAAACTCCTTCGATTCGAATAAATAATTTTCGGTATACATGTAACAAGTTTTTCCAATTGATGGGCTTGGAATGAATTGAAAGGGTTAGGAACGATTCTTATTTTGCTTGTTTTTGTCGATGTTGTTGCAAGAAGTTACCCAACATCCCGTACGCGATTTGTAAAGATGAAACTAATCGAGGTATGACTGTATTCTATGAATCATAAATTTGTACAGTCGCCCGGCATAACAAAAGGAACATTCCTTCACCTACTACACCTTACTATTCGTCCTTCATTCCTTCTTTATTTTCTTCTGTTCGGTTTAGCTTCTTCTTTTTTGCGTTTACTTTTGCCTTTATTATGCTTGACATTTTCGCTATTGTTTATTTTGAATACAATAGCCGCTAGGTAAAAATCCAACAACAGCAATGAGCAATGCTATGATAAGGGAAGGGGAGGCAGGTATCTTGCCTAGGAATTATGAAAGTAATGTTCAATGGTAAGGTGAGGGAGGGGTAATGCGTTGAGGTGAGTTGGCGATAGCATGAAGCAATGTGAAATATCAGAATAAGACTTAAGCTGCAAGAGAATTTTATTAGAAGTAAATTTGCTTGACACACAAGCTTCTGTGCGTTTTTGCTTAAGCTTCACATCATCATGAATACAATGCATTGAATAGAGAATAGAATGGAAAAGTAACAGCAACAGCAGTAGCAGTAGCAGTAGCAGTAGCAGTAAAAACAACATTTGCTAGAAGTATGAAGGAAAATAATAATAATAATATGAATAATGTTAGTGAATGTCCGTCATCTTTGACACAAACTGACATTTTGATGAAACTTAATAATAACTCAGCTCAGGTGTCATTCAAATATGTTTCTTGTTGGTGTTTTTGACTGTAGGAAAAAAGTCAATACCTGTATTATTTATGTACTTAATACTTAATATGGTATGTACTCGTAGTTGGCAACTCTATTACTATATTTTATAAACACAGATTTATATTTTAAAACTTTTGGAAAATTGTAAAATTCGAGAATAAATTGAAGCAATTGCAGCTTAGCGGACGATATATTAACTATGAGCAATTCTAAAGTACCAACAAAAGTATTTCTCATCCATATGAATAATACGCTGCAAGCAGGAAACAAGTAAGCTCGATTTTATCGTAACAGATTCATTTTACAGAATACCACAGTAAATGTAAAATCCTATACTTTTACTCAGGTTTGAATCGATACTTTTTTTTAAGTTGCTTTCAAGTCATAACGAATAGTATGCCGTATCGTCTTTATTATGGCCCTCGGTAATCGATGGTATTTTAATAAAACTACATAGATAGGTTTGGTTACAGGGCTATTGGTTATGCGGATGATCTAGCAAAACTGAAAAGTTTTGTTCAACTATTGCAGAGGTAATGAAATCTGCTCTCCGATCGGTCTTAGAGTGTTGCGCCACGGAGGGCCAAACAATTAATTCTAGTAAAGTCATCATTGTTCCTTCCACATAGTTCTCTTTTCATTCAACATTCGGTTATTGTGTACTCTGATGAAGTCCGCGCTTGACAAACCAATCAAATGGAATACTCATTTAAACAATGAAATTCAGGCAATTGCGACCTCTGCAATAAATCTTCTAAAGGGTTAAAATATGCAGTTATCATCATTTATTTTGACTGAAAGCGACTCTCAAGGCTTTCGCTTCGCGACATTGAGGGCAATTAGGCCTCCGATGAACTCGCTAGAAAAGGCTAAACGAATATGTACAATTTGGCGGTGTGTCTTTGAATTCGATCGTAAGAGACTGGGCCAATAAACATTGGTTCGAATATTGGAATGACATTCAAGATCTTGGTCAAGCTAAAGAACTTGTCGTTCCCCTTACCCGCAGTCAGTCCATCCTATCTACGACAGCCCACATTCTGCTTGGCTCAGGTCAAGATTGAAATTTATAGAAAGCCGGTATACCCTAGAAAATTCTTGTCTGCTAAGGATTTTCTGGCCTTGATTATGTTAGCAGTGCTGCTTTTGTCCTGAATCGCGGGGTTGGTCATAAAAGATCTTTCAGGTTGCAGTGCCTGACAATTTGGTCTCCCTTTAAATGAATAAAGATGTCATGAGCAGTCATTACATTATTTACTACAGTGGCGAGCATTAATGGATACATACCGCTCATATTTGAATTTGAGTATTTGTAAAACTTATAAAAATACACCAATCGAATTGGAACTTTCGCCGTTAATTTCTTTATTTATATTTAAAAAAAGAAAATTAGAAACCATTTTCAAAATTATAAAGTTAATGTAACTTTTAGTGCTTGCAATGTATCCACTTTTACATGTTTCGTTTTCCCTATATGGCAACACTAATTTTTACTTTATTTATTTTGCCTTAAGGTAAAGTTCCTTCCATGAATTCAATTTAGTACAACAATCAAAATTGTCAAAGTTTCTAGAAGCCAAATGTTACCAATATCAGCATTTCAGCACGAAATGATAAGAGTTGGAAAGGAACACTAACTTTGACTTATACTTTGAAGGCAAAATAGAGCTTGGTCCTTGGTTATAAGACCTCATAACTATTATCACCTGTATTTTTCTTAAATATTGTTCAAGAAAGGCCTATCAGTATGGTATTTCTCAACCCAGCAAATTAGTATTTTTCCCAAAAAACCCAAAGATCAAATTGATTTACGGTTTCAAGTTCGCCCCCCCTTCCCCCCCACGTTATTTACTATCATAGGGAAAAAATAATTGAAAAAGGCAATATTACATACTATACTGTTGGATAAAATAAACTGAAGATCATCGAAATGGATTTATCAAATTTAATCGCAATAAATGTGATCTGTGATACCGTTCACAATTTCATCGACAATATTTTTGAAGACAACTTCAACAGCAACCACACCAATAACAATGAAGACTAAAACAAACTAATTACAATAATCTTGAAATTTGCCACCAATATTAATTACAAGTCGAAATCGCTTTCAAAGTCAATAAATTGAACGTGTTGGACTTTCTGAAGTGGCAAAGTTAAAATTTCCCAAATGCTCGACGTTATTCAAGATTGAGAAAATGAGATTATTATTTTATTGTCTCCTTCTCGGATTGAGATAGCAGGGAGGTTAACGTTAGCTTGGCATTGGTTGTTTGCCGAAAGAAGGAAGGTGAATTATGATGACGAATGATATCGCGTGTCCATTATCATATTTTTTTTTGCCATTTATTGTTGGTGGTTTGCATAATTCTGATGAGATTTTATTGATATTGAGACTGCAAGCATAATACTTAACTACTTTATTTATTATGTGCTTGACAAATTTAATTATTCAGCATTTGCTTGATTTATGTATTTATTTGTCTTGTTGTTGTTATTGGTACAACGAGGATTATACGTTTTTGCGGTTATGAGGAAATGAGAAATGAGTCCTTTACATTCATTTTAATTGGTTTTTCACTTGATAGAGTTTGCTTTTGGAAAATGCCAAGAAAAAATGTTTTTGCTCAAGAGTATATTTGGAAAACACCAAAGCAGTATGTATGTAAATGCAGCACAGATTCATCAAAAAAATAGTCTTTACTTAGTAGAAAGTCGGTATTTTTCAAATTAAATTTGTATTGACCAAGTTGTATGTCTTCTAACCGAATAAAGAATATGCCAGAAAGTATGCAATGCTTTGTGAATGCGTTGCACTAAATTTGTTTGGTACTGTGCTATCTGTTGCAATAAGTACAATAAGTAACAGATATCACAGTAGTATTAAGTAGTATTGAACTCATTAAAATAAGTACTTGGTACTGTAAAAATCTTATAAGTGATGTAAAAATATTATAATATTTTCACCAGAAGCTATTCAAGTAAATTCATTATGAAAGTTTAAACAAGCTCCTTATATATATCCTTGAATATTGTAGGAGAAACAACCGCACATACCACGAAATGGCAAATCACTACTATAATCTGATATATTGCCTTTGTACATATGCACTCGTATACATAAATACAATATGATAGTACTTCTTATATTTATTTATATTTTTACTTGCTCCATTTTACTTCAAGTATTATACCGCATACTGCCGTGTTTATGAAGGAATGTCTGTGTGTCTAGCATGTGCTCGTATGCATCTATAAATAAAATTTCATTATCATTACAATTGGCATAATTGGATGCAATAGATACCGACAGTCAGAGAAACACAGACACTGGTAGACAGGTAGACACTGATATCGCTGATATTACAGCGAGTCAGCAGCAAAGTACAACATTTTGTGCACAAGAATTCCAATTTAAAAGCATTTGGAAAAAATAAACGCTGCGAAACGATAGCGTAAGCGCATTAAATTTGAATCAATGGAATTGCTCCTGCAAAGCAACATCACATTAACGAAAGGATATGCTGCGTTATTCTGTTATAAATATAGTGGCTAGCAATTTAAATAGAATATCTAAGAAAATTTTCACTTTTAAAATATTATGTTATAGAAATTACGAAATATTGAAACATTTATGTATGTAAGCTGAATATCTATTTGACTTAGCCAACTCATCACCCATAAAAGTATAATACTTAATTGTATGGCTTCCAAGTATTCAGAAAAGTTCTTGATATTGATTACTTTTTAATTAAGATCTTGCTTATTTTCTGGAAGATTGAGAAGATCGATAGATCTTATGGCAAAGTCTACACAAGTTAACCCTTTTGATATCCACTTTATTCAAATGGTCTCTGAAAACCCGCTTCGATTAGAATCAACTTAATCAAGTAATAAATCTTTATATGTATGTACCTGATGAGCTACAGAAAGCCTCGGGAATTTTGACACTCTGGATAGCTTACCAGCTGCTTACAACTAGCCTATATTACAAAGTTATGGACTGAAACTGAAGTATTCTTCATACCCAAAGTAGAGAAGGCCTCCCACAATAAAACAATTATCTTATCTTCATGTTTTCATAAAAAGAAAAACTTTCAGAAATAAAGCTTTCAAAATTCTGTTTGTTGTTACAACAAAATTGTAGGCTAGAGGTAAATACGGATAAAACGGAACTGGTCTTGTTTACCAATAAGCACAGTATACCTATCTTTAAAACGTTGATTCTTAATGGAGTCACTTTAAAGTTGACGGAGTCCCGGAAATATTTGGGACTCATTCTAGATACGAAACTAAACTGGAAAGCTAACATCCAATTTCGGGTGCAGAAGGCCAACGTAGCCTTCTTCTCATAGGCTCTCAAAGCAGTGGACACAGATGCCTTAAGAACAACCCCTTTCTTGGTCATGAATAGAATTACGTTCCTAAAACCTGTTAAACCCATTTTTTTCTTTTGGAAACATGAAGAAGTTTATTGTGGAAAAATCTTTTAAGTCGTCGAAAAATTATTTTCCCAGTAGACGGAATCTAGTGTTTGCGAGGGCCGAACAGTTACTAAGTAAGTGCTCGAAGATATCTTCAACACTGCTCCCTAACTATTATTTGGGAAACAGGTCGGCGTTAACTCGGCTATAAGAAGTTAGATGGGTGAATGACCCCACTTGCAAAGTAACAAAACAGATTTGGCCAGAGTTAAACTCCATTCGCTCCGAAAAGCTAATATCACATGGCAGACGCTAAATACGTAAAGTGGTGGTAGCTGCTACTGACCATTGCCTAATGGGCCTTCATGCCGCCCCTAAACTAAGAGTGATGAGGAATCCATGCATCATCATTTTGCTTCTGTCCAGGCCTGGCTACCTGTTGGTAAAATACTTACCCAATTCAATACTTTCTGAATGATCTATCTAACTTAGGGTCAAATGATTTGGGAGACTATATTAAATAAGAAGGCCCAAATGATTTGAAAAATATGTTCTGTTATAAGAAAGGGAATGATGAGAATTCCATGTTGTATCGCAACGTGTCGTATTTGGCCTAAGTGTGTCCTACCTAATCTAACTACTCTAACTTACTCTAGTAAAAGTTATTAGCTAGAAAACTGCTGTATACCACATTAAAGATTGTTTTTTCTGTACCCCCTAAACATGGACCTCGTATTATTTCATAATAGTTAGGGAGCAGTGTTGAAGATATCTTCGAGCACTTACTTAGTAAATGTTCGGCCCTCGCAAACACTAGACTCCGTCTACTGGGAAAATAATTTTTCGACGACTTAAAAGATTTTTCCACAATAAACTTCTTCATGTTCAAAAAAGAAAAAAATGGGTTTAACTTCGATGAATAAAAAAGGCGTCATTTTAGGGTGGCATCAAAACGGCACTTAAGTTGCTATTCGCACCGAAGCGCACTTGCAACTTATACTTGGTCTCCACCCTGAACTAGACACTTAAAAGGTTTAAGTAAAACTGAATCTGTATGATTTGAAAAGCGAAGCACTGTATACCGCAGAAACAGCTTAAGCTCGAAGCAATTCATATACTTCCTCGTACTTATGTATATACATAAGTATGTATGTACATATGTATGTAAACACATACCATACATACAATACATACAGAGATAAACGAGTATCTATATATTTCATTGCGTTTCGTTGCATTGAGTTTCGCATATATTTTTATTGCGTTTCAACTGTGATCTGCCGCCATTGCAGCTCACCCCCTCCGCTGGCGCGCACACACCAGCACACAAACACACACTTGTGCTGTATTACAATAAATAAAAAGAGTAAAAGGATGAATGAAATATACAAAGCCTGTCAGCGTTTGTGCGCTATCGTAGCAAGCAGGAAACGTAAACAATCTTAAGAAGCACCAACGCGCCACTGCCACCTTGCCACTTCTACCGCTTCACCGTCGGCGCCGTCGAGTAAAATATCAGAATTTCAATACAAAATTTTATTGCAAGTGCAAGAAACTTTCCTAGAAGTGTAATAACAAGTTGCATGTGTGTGTGTTTTTGTGTGTATGTGTGTGATGTGCGTGTGTTTAGTAGTTTTATGTGAGTGGCGGCATTTCCTTTCATTTCTTGTGATTTGGTTTATTTTATACTTACTGACAATATTGTGTGTACAATGCTGCCGTCGTCGTTATCGTCGTCATTCCACGTTGTCATCGTCTGTTCAACCTTTAAAGTCGTTGCGAAAACATTAGCGAAATTGAAATGTAATGCCATAAAGATGTTGGCAATGATGCAGTTTCAATAGCTAAGAAAGGGGCCACCCTAGGAGTCCTGGAAGAGGAGGTAAAACTTTTTGTGGTGCCCATAAACGATACGGCAAGAACGCCGTTGACTGTAACTACGACAACGACAACATGTAGGCGTGTTATTGAATGCGAATTGAACGCTTTGCATGTGAATAGTATAAAAGGATAATAATGATGATATTCTTTCTTCTGCTACATACTTCTTCTGCTTCCTTTTGGGTTCTTATGTATGTACATATATGTGTGTACCGTGTATTGCAGTGTGTAGGATGTGATGCGATGCGATGAAATGCAAACAATAATAGCTATATTCTGCACAAAGAATATATAACGGTAGGATATATTCATCGGAATTCAACACAAGCAAATGTGATGAATTTGAATTGAAAGGCAGTTTTATTGCTTCCGGTTATCAATATAACATATTGTTTGTATGTGCAGGTACCCTGTAGGGCCAAACCAATCTCGTCCACTAAATTTACTATATAGTTTTTCTAATAGTTTATGCAACATATAGTTTTTAAAGTGGTTGAAGACAAATGCATTGATCAACCACTTTAATTAAAATATTGCAATTGTATACTATAAAAGTACATATTTGGAACAGTTGTTACATCTCCTTCCAATAATAAAGGGTGCGCCCTCTTTTATATCGGTATGTGAATAACTTAAAAAATACCACGGATTTC
Organism: Palloptera scutellata; assembly: GCA_958295655.1. Taxonomy (NCBI): domain Eukaryota; kingdom Metazoa; phylum Arthropoda; class Insecta; order Diptera; family Pallopteridae; genus Palloptera; species Palloptera scutellata. The sequence goes on from OY282450.1 coordinate 50,335,579, forward strand.
AATATGTAAAGTATTTTTGTATAATTTGGTCCTTTACAATTTATCTGTACTAGTTTTTGACCAAAGCAAAATGAGTCCTTGTGCTGCGTTTCCATAACTTTTTGGAACATCTGGGGCGGTATAGCGATGATTTCGGCACGAATGTTTGTCTTGAGCTCGTCAATGGTCTGAGGCTTCCTGGCGTACACTTTGCTTGTCACATAACTCCACAAAAAAAAGAAGTCATGAGGAGTCAAATCTGGAGATCTGTGCGGCCAGTCAATGTCGCCATTTTGGACTCTGCACGTCCTGGGATTTGCAGAGTGGCATGGCGCACCGTCTTGTTGAAACCAGTAACTGTCCAGACATTTATCACACATTTGTGGGCAGACATAATTAGCCAACATCGTCCTATATGGTATGGATTCCCATCGATTGTTTCATCTTCTGTGAAGAAAAATGACCCAATGGTGGTTTTAACGCAAACGCTAGCCCAAGCAGTCACTTTTTGCTCATGTAATGTTGTTTCATGGATCTCGTGCGGATTCTCCGTTTCCCAAATCCGGCAATTATGCTTGTTAACGGCGCCAGTGAGTGTGAAAAGGGCCTCATGCATGGATCATCAGAATTTACTTCCAAAAATCAGATTCAGTGCCAACGATTGCCCGTATTCCAAGAGAAGTGGTCGGTCTGTCTGCAATATTCTTTTAGTCAATTGCACTTTATAAGGAAACAAATGCAAATCATCCATCAAAATAAGCCGCAAGGTGGTTCCACTGACGCCAAAATGCTGAGCGCGGTGACGATACGACACATGTGAGTTCTCCGCAACACACTCTCTTACCGCCTCAACCAGTTCATTTGAATGTTTTGGGCGTTGATGAACGAACGGCTTGTCGCGATATCCCACTGTCCCGTGCTCAAACGACGAATAGTGTTGTAGGACTGTGCTTGTTGGCCACGATATTTTCGACGATATGCACGTTGAGTTAGCACAACTGAAAGACTATTTGCAATGTGTAGCGTCACTATTTCTGCGCTTTGTTTCGGTGTGAAGCGAAACATTTTTAAGTACTTAAGTCAATCGGTTGATAAATGTTAAAATTATTCAATGTTTACATATCGACATAGAAGATGGCGCACCCTGTGCATTCAGTGAAAATATTGTCTTGTAATTCTCATCTACTTTACAATATTTTTCACTTATATGGATTTGAAATATCACAAATATCACAAACATCACTGATAAATATGAAAATTAAACATCTAATTTGGAAGAATACACAAAAATATAAATTTTTTCAAAATTAAACACGAGTATATATATTTATTTATATAATGCAATTTATTTATTATTTATTTAATTTAGTTGTTACAACAACAAACATTTTTAAATTACAATGCTTATTTGATATATGTAATATTTAAGTACAAGTCACGAATGGAAAAATTGCAATAATTTTTCCAAAACTCAAACAATTCGAGAGTCCGAGAAACTACCTACCCCAAGACACGTGTCTTTCAACTAGTTTGAAACTAGCTTACAAACTATTCCAAAAATATCCATCTACCAACTAGTAGAAAAGATATGCAACCCTGGACTACTGACTTTTGAGAACAACATATAAAGAAACCAGTTCGCTATTTGGAAAGACACCAAATGTGGGACTACTTGTGGTGTTCAGTTAACCAATTTAAAGATTAACTTTAAACCAGTTGGCTTCCCTACAGAGTAGCTACTACCACTATCAGCTTCCAACTACTAACAACTCCGCATAGATTTTCCTTGTGAGTGTTCGAATAATGAAAGCACAGTATGCAAATTGTATACTCGTATTGGAAACAATAAGTTTATAGCTACGGATAAATGAAACTTTTACTAACAATTTTTTTTATTTTTTTATTGTTTTAATGGGTTCGTTCATATTCATACAGATAATCATAGCTAGCTTCATAGGCTAGATTGCAGTATTGCATTCTGAATAAGTACTATTATCTGTTCTGAGACAATATTGTGTGTTCGAACATTTAGAACATTTCGAATTTTATTAACTATTTTAATAATTAAATCGTTTTAAAGAGCAAGAAGAAGTCCGCAAAATCTTCTATTGCTATTTTTATATATATACCATACACAGATTGTTGATGCAGGTTTACTAGTATTCGTTAACATACTCGTATTCACATGATTTTCATTATTAGATTATATAAAGTAAGTTTCAAACAATAATGACTTCTTAAATGTACCATATGTAATTCTCACTTATTCAACTTATTGACTTGGTTAGAAAACACCGTAAAATGCCTAACGGGTTTATGGTTGGGACTGTAAGTATTGTCCTTAGTACTGATTTTGTGAGGTATGCCTTTTTCCTTTTTACATCCAGAAACCAATGCTTGACTTTCTAAACAATCGGAAAAAATTGATTTTCAATTGTTGGTTGTGAATTGAATAAGTATTTTATAAAATGAAAAAGGATTGACTTCGTGCCGCAGGGAGCGATGTTACTATTGCCACTATTATTATTTTATTACTATTTCTACTACTATTTTCTACTATTATATTCTACTACATTGCAACTACTGTTTTAACACATTTTCTAGTTCTTTTCTACCTCATTTTCTTATAGTTTTTCTAATAATTTTACCACTAATTTTCAATTACCATTTTCTACCACTTGTTTTTTAATTTAAAGAATGCCTAAAATATGTTCAGTTTCTTGATAAAACTCTTCATGAAATGTTACCACGTTACGAAGCTTCGTATCCATTTTAATTGTGATAATTATATGAACACAATTGTGAGTATCAGTGGGACTCCTTACAGAGAAAATTACTTCCTTAGAATGTTTGCTTTTTGGGTTTTCAGGTTAGGTTTAGTACATACATTTCAGTCGAGGCCGAAGGAATTTTTAACGATGTGCTGATTTATGTAAACGATAAGCCTGGTACGTTAAGATTGACGATTCTCTGATCCCAGATGTGCTACATCTGGATTAACTTCATTTCAACGCCCTCTGCAAAATCGTCATCTCCATCAAAATACTCATACGCAAAGCATGCGAATTTATTTGATACATTATTATTATAATCATTAAAATAATCATCGTTATCACCACGAAAATATTCAGATTGTATGATTTGTTTAATTTGGAAAATTCGCTACTTGCCGTTCTGTCAAGTCGTCAGTGTTATGCGGTTGACTAGAAACATGGCTAATCTCGTGTATGTTTTGTAGTGCTGATGCGAGTTGATTTCTTTCCACAGAGGAAATATTTTCTGTAAAATTTTCAAGTAAATTTTCTGCCCTTCTCTTTTGTTGAGAAGCTGGGAATTCGGCCATCTCAATGATTGCCTGCCTGGTGCTGTATAATCTGACGACCTTCGTGTCGACACTCAATGAAATGAGTGTTGTTGCAATAATTGACTTTAATGCATCAAGTTGCTTGCGAAGTCTACATTTTCGCAATCTCTCGGTTTTTGCATTTTTTCACGATAGCAGAATTTCAATTTGGTTGGGCATCGATTTTTCGACGTATTTTACATTCTCGCTGTCTTTTAGCCGCAGTTTTTTGCTGGAGATTTTATCGTAACACAATCGTCATTTTTCGGTGCCTCGCGGTTGTTTCTTTCTCTATACTCGCCTATTCTATACTCGCCCATTTTTTCAGCAATAGAAATTTCAAATGATTTTTGTTTGAAATGTAAAATTTTTACTTGAAATGTCATTTTACTAGAAACTGATGCGCCACGCCCTCTATCAGTTGAGTATGAATCACAAGCAAATCAGCGCCCTCTATTAATCAATAGAGGGTTAGAAAGTTCCTCTATCGATGGATAGAGGGCGCATAGTGGATTGATAGAGGGCACTGCCCTTCATTTCAGTGACAATTTCCGTTTTTCCACGATCAAATTTTACCCTCACGTTAATATAAAAAGGATTCTGAAGAAGTAAACTTCAATAAATTAACCGCTTTCATATTTAAACGCTTTTATCTAGCGCTAATCATGAACACCTCTTTACAGTATTGGCGTTCAGATTGTGTACCGATCAGTTATTAAATGCTTCGAAAACATGATTGTTTTTGCTCGTGATCATATTTTAATAGAATATTTTAATTTTAAATAGAACAAACGGTCAAAAAAGCAATATACGAGTAAACAAGTTCTACCCAAAGAGATAAAATCATTGAAGCGCTTTTAATCTAGATTTGGTCTGATTTGTTTAATGTTGCTTTAAATGAGTAAAATTAGTTTTTAGTGTTTTATATATTTTTCTTTTTTGAATAAAAACGTCTTGACTTTACAGTTTACTGTACAAAATTATATCTGGGTATCAAATGCAATGACTTGTAAATAATTTGAGGTCGATGGATCCAGTCTGGTTGCGGAAATCACGCATCACCTAAAATATTTTACTTCGAAGTTGGTAAAATTTAATTTTTACAAGTACAAGATATTCAACAATCTATAAAGTCTGTAGAAGATTTTTACCAAAATTTACATTTTACACTATACACGTACTGTTGCACAATTTTTAACTTGACGAAAATGGTAAAAGTTCAGCATGCAATCACCATTGGAACATATGTGCCCCTCCCCTAAACTTGGTCGTGTTCTAGTTTTAACAATTCGAGGTAAGTAAGTTAATGTTTGTCGAATGGAAAATTTCACATTGTCATTTCTTTGACATGTGGAGTTCCAGAAAATTATGTTTGAATAAGAGAGAAGTTGTCCGCCAAACACAGATCCGCAAAAAACTTAAAAAAATGTAGCTGCTTGCCGTTCTGTTGGCCATGAAGGAGTTTGAACAATTTTAAAGAAATCACGATGAACTGCCTCTCGGAAATACTTTCAAGTTGATGAAAAATGTATGTCATGATACTTATATCATGATACTTATATCATGATACTTATATATACATATAAAAGTATCTCAAAAATATTTATCGAGAAAAATTTTGGTCAAAGTTCAATGACTGCGTAAGGTGAAAATCAATAGAAAAATTAAGATTCCTTTAACTTTGGAGTAAAACATTTGATAAAGAAATTTGTCTTCCACTCCAAAAAGCTATGCACAAAATACAAACAAAATCTGTTGTTCCAAATATGGATACCTTGAGAATTTTTCACATTGCCCAAAGGACCATTGCTTGTGAATGCTGAAATAGGCAGCAGAAAAGAAAACAGAAAAGTTCACTAGAACATATACACCGAAAAGGAAAATAGACATAATATTGATGGATTAATCTATGGCGCCTCCTTCATTTTGAGATGCTTTCAATCAGATTTGGATATATGAAGGGAGTAGCATACTCCTCCTGGATCATATTGTCTGTCATGACAACGAAATTGCAAGGACACTACTACTGAATGAATTGAAATGATGACAATTTTTTCTATGTTTGTGCAAAAAACAAAAAAGAAAAAGACAGAAAACAGAGCATTGAAGAAATTGTATAAGGAAGGGGAGGCGAGCATTAACTTACTTCTCTGTAGGCGACAATGAAGTATCACCGGAAAGTGTATACTCTGTTAAAATGGGATAACAAATTAAGTGTGTTCGGACGAGGAGATGACCGCCCGCACGCCCATCCGCAAAAACGCCTGTACGCTCATCGCCCCCAACTCTGCGTGCTCTTCGGCATTATTAATTTGATAGCATCAACTTAATGCCATTTTGAGGTGGTAGCTTCTCGTACATTTACAGAATACGGCGCCTTAATCATCATCATCATCATTGCAGCAGTCAAAGCTGTGATGCTGTGATTGATGATAATCGTTGATGAGTTATTTTTGTTTTTTTGTTGTTATGTTGTTGTTATTGTTGATTGTACTTCGTATAGTTTATGAAATGAAGTAGCTGTGTCGCTTTCTTTTTCTTTTTTCTTAATTCTCTTTTTTCTCGACCAAAATATAATTTACTTAGTGACCTTATTTTTTTTAGTTAGTCTATTGTTAGGAGGTTTCATAATTGTATAGGCGGTTGGTTTTCAATGCTAAAGATAATTGGTTTTAATTTTGTACTTTGGAAAATTGACTTAGGAATCATATATAGTACATTTGTACCATATGTATTTACGTATATAACTTACAAACGCACACATACTACGTGCAAACGCATATGCGTTTCGATATTTTTTATGTACTTATGTGCATAAAAAACATAAAAAACAAGCAAAAACACTCGAAGCACTTAAAAGCTTTCGTTTTTAATTGACGAACCACATGTTTTTAAGAGTGCGTGTGTGTCGTCCTGCGTGCATGTATGTATGTGTGCGCATAGGTGTTTGAACGTAATTAACGTTATCACAAGTATGACAACCACTCAACAAATCACACATATGCTCACACGAGTATGTACGTATGTGTGCGTGTTTCTTTCTTTACCTTCAAAATTTCATATTGAACTTTTGCCGCTGTACTCAGTGTGCCTTGTCATCTTCAATTCATATGTTTTATTTTCTGATTTGATTTTATTCCTCTTGGTTGTTTTTGTTGTTCTCCTTGTACATATAAAATTGCTCAAAATACAGACATTCATAAACATACATACATACATATCCCTTCATTTACACATGTATCTACAATACTCGTATACCATATTTGCATTAATTGCTTATGCCGCATATTCATTTACAACTGTTCTTCCTTTCAATAAAAGAACCGCAGAAATATCTAATTGGTTTTCAGCATTCATTGCATGAGATATAATTAACACACATACTCACTCAGACACACATCCGCTTACACGTAGAAGCTTACGCATGTGGTGTGTGTATGATCCGGGAATGCATGCCTTTGTGCGAGTATGTTTTTGAAATGAGCTTATTCTCAATTCTTTCATATTCACATATACTGAAGCATACTTTTGTGCGCTTACTTACACTTTCATTTGATTTCAAATTCATTTTTAGCTCAGACTTGCATAACGAATTCTATTCTAAATATTTGATTTGCTTGCTCCTTCATCAGTGTTCGTACGAGTACATATGTATGTGTGTGAGATTCAATTTTTCAATTTCTGCCTGTGCTTGGCACCTTCTCGGTTTTTGCCTCCTACACCGATTTTTATATTTAGGTTCAAATTCGAACAAATTTTGAGGAAATGTTATTCACCTTGCAGAAGCAACAATTCTGTTGCAATCTGAATATTTCACATATATATGGTCTTCTGGAAGACTCATTGTTTGACAACTTGTTAACTTATTACATCTAATGTACTCGTATGTTGATCTACTACAATAGTTCATATTTATACCTGTTTAGATTCACTTTAAGAGATCACATAGTGATGCACAATAGATTTATTGTGTAACTGAATAATGGATGCAATGAAATATAAAAATTAAGAACAATTCACTCAGTTCAAGTTAACACTTTATCATTATCGAGTGATGGAGGAACAATTGTGGATGCAGCAATTTTTTGTTCCAACATTAAGTTCTTCGTAGTAGGAAAGTACATATTAAAATTTAAATATTATTTACTTACATAAAATGCATAGAGTACACTATATGAGGTAACAACAAACATCATCCTAGGTGCTTAAAACAACTATGAAACAATTATCAATTACACGGTGATTTTTCAAAGAGAACATGACCCTAATTGACTAATAGAGGTTCTATTGCTTCGAAAACATACATACATATGTATATGGAATGCCACGATATAAATATTTTATGTGAGTTTCAAGATCATGGTAGTGAGTTGATTGAAATCGTTGGAATAAGAATCTTCTTGAATTCATGACAATTTTAACGATTAAGAAAAGGTTTTTAATGGCAGAAGGCTAAACATTTCTGCCTGAATCAACCCGCCTGGACTCTGGACTTTTTTTTTTAGAGTTTTTCCTACAATAACTCTGAAAGTCCTTATGCAGGTAAATGGCTTGATATCATAAAATCATTTCTTCGAAAATATCTTCCTTATAACGAAAGAGAAAAGTCATTCGAATACGTAAATTATTCCTCACCAAAGTAACTGAAAAAGTCTCGAGGCATTTGTGCTAAAGACCCCTAAAGATAACGGTATATAGAGGGGTATAAGGTAAGGTTGGTGTAAAAACATAAAATGTTAAACTTTTCGATACGAATAACTTTATCAAAGATAATTTATTTTCGGTTAAGGATATCAAAGTGGTCACCGTGGCGTAATTGGTAGTCCGCAGGCCTGCTACGTAGTGTCACGTGTTCAAATCTCGGCACAGGCAAAACCATTGCTTATAACCTACAATACAAGAGTAAAAGTTGCCTAAGAAAAGCTTTTCACTGTACCGTTCTGTTTGATTCGGCATAAAACTGTAAATCCCTTCCATAAATGTACAAATATATCACGCATAACATGAGGGGAGTTGAAAAGCTCGGCCTATTCACCCATGGGCTTTTGCGCCTTTAAAAGAAGAAGAAATAATATCAAAGTTGTAGAACTATGAAATAGAAAAGAGCCAGGGCTCATACGTCTGATAGATACTTAGTTCGGTTTGGTTCCAACTCTGTAAAACTAGGTGATTTCACAATCAAGAACCTATGACTGGGCCAAGGTTAAAAGTGAAATGCAATTCTACGCGAAAAAAATTGACATTTGACATAGAAATAAAAAAGTAGGCGCATAGAATACCTATAAAGACAAGTCAACATACCTACATACTTACTACATAATATTTGGTTAGGGTTAGAGTGGCAGCCTTACTTATGTACGAAAGCACAAATAATACCTCATTGTTATACCACTGTACGGTGCGACTCCCTCATTTACGGAGGGGAGAACCATAAGAATTCGCTTATGAACTTGGCTATGATCGTAACAGTTATGGAAGATACTTTAGGCAGTTTAGTGAAAAAGGTGAGCCTTAGAGTTTAATGTCCACCTAGCCAAAGATAGGCATTCACAAAGGAAAGTACCACTGTTTCTTCTTCCTCCTCAGAGCCACAACCCCGAAAGAAGTCATTGAATGGAGCGCCAAAGTCATTGTGCTAATATAGTTTCTGCTAATGTCTAATGTCAAGTCTAGTAGGTTTAATGTTTATTGTGGTCCAGGTACGTCTGGCAATACAACAAAATGCTTCGCTGTCCAGAATATTACTGCTCCCTCACGATAGTTTTGCTTAATGGCCAAATTAATAGACATGAGACGAACACCGACGTTGAAAGAAGGTGAGATATCGGAAAGAAATGACCCGGTTTGGTTAAGTTAAAGCCCCATATATCCAGATACCCTGTTTAAGTGGACCAGTGAGTAACTCGACAGGATGTTGCAAGAAGATTGGCATTCAAGAACAAGCTTTGGCTGTCCGTTGCATCGGATGAATTGTTACAACTGTTAATCCACTGGGACACCTGATTTATAAGCATTATTTCTCCCTAAAAGACGATGCAATGGCCAGGAAGGTACAAGGTGAGCTTGAGACTCAATTTCCTTGTCTTCTAGCTTAAAATTAAAAGTAACTAGATGTCAGTAGAATTTACTGTGGTGTAGTTGCTACTGTGTTGGCCTGCTAAGCAGAGTGCCCGAGGTTCAAATCTCGGCACAGGCTAAATCAAAAAGTAGAAAAACAATTTTTCTACACCACCTACTGCCAGGTAAAGGCAAACCTCCAAAAGTAAAAATTGCCTATGAAAAGCTTTTCACTTCACCGTTGGGATTCGGCATAAAACTGTAGCTCCCTTCCATTCATGTACTAATGTAATACGCACAACATAAGTGGATGCGTAAAGCTCGGCCTAGACCCTCCATGGGCTGTTGTGTCATTAAAAGAAGAACAAGAATTCCTAGTGACCACTTTATCCTCCATTCATTCCCCTCTTCTGGGGATTTGTGTGCGAACATTACTCAGCATTTTTCGAACGAGCGGAAATAATTTCCTTTATTACCATCACATGCATACGGACACCATCTGCATATCCTTCGAACTACGGCTTAATGTTACTACAAGGTACTTTCTTCCAACTGAAGAGCTGCTAGGGCTGAAAAATTGCAAAAAGTTGCCAGCTTCGTTAAGCTTAGCAGCAGCAGCAGAGAGATATGCAAAATACTAAGTACTACTAAAATAAAGTAAGTAATGAAAGGGGGTAGATAAGGTCAAAAGAAAAGGAAAATGAACGAATGAGGTGCTGCCGCTGGTGCCAACACTTTGTTAATGAAACATACAAATCTATTTCAAACACAACGCATACGAGTACTTAGAGTATTCGTGTGCTTTGCTTTTCTGCCGTAAATGAGTTCTGAAAAATTGTTCTTTGTTAAATTAAAATGCGGCACCACCAAGACCAAATAAAAGTATGAAAATGTACATACGTGCAAATACACACACACACACACACACACACACACACGTACATAAATACATACATATTCAAGCTTCCAAACATCGCGCACATGCTAAACGAACAAATTAATTAAACTGACGAAGATTGAATAGAAACTGGGAAATTTACTCTCTTGCTCTATTTAGCCAGCGAAGGATGTTTTGTGTGCGCTCTCTCTCTCTCTCTCTCTCTCTCTCTCTCTCTCTCTGTCTCTCTGTTTCGCGTTGTGCTCTTCCTTTCCTCTGCTCTGTATCTCTTATACAATCCACACGTGCACTACAAGTTGTAAAGGGATATTTCGCTCTTTATTTCTTTGTGCCTATAACTTGTTTGCTGAATGGAAATCCTTTAAGAGAGTGTGTTGCGTATAAGAGAATTTCCTCTAAATTTAAGCAATTTCACAATTGGAATTTATGCTCTGTTTGGGATATTTTCTCTTAAGTTTAATAAACTCGTGTTTTTAATCATGCTTTGAATTTAAATGGAACTTTGCGTACGAAAATATTTACGAGGCATTTAATTCATTTCTATATTTGGGGGAGAAGTTTAGGGTATTTTTGAAGCACTTGTTATGAGGCACAGTTAATCACAATTGGCATTACATTTATTGTTTTCGCTCTTAAAGTTATTTCTTGGTAGTAGTTTTTTTTTGTTTTTGTAATTTATGTTGAAACAAAATTCACAATTATTTGGATTATTAAAAGCTAAAATATCGAAAATAATAAAAGTTTTTGAACTTAAGTAGTTACTTTATTGAACTTTTCAGAAATGCCTGTTTGATTACAAATAATTTTAATGCGTATTAAAAAGTCTATTTTAAAATTCCTTACTCTTATTTACTGAAACCGTCTTGCAATTTCATCTTGACTTTTGAAAATATTGCATATTTGAAATGGGTCAAAAACACAATATGCACATGGGAGTAAAAATAGGTTCTAGTTGCAATATCGGGAGCGTAACGGAAAAGCAGATCGGAAAGATTTTAGAGACCGTGTATAAATGTTGGACTGAAGCACAGTTAACAATAACATTTAAAAAAATTATATTAAAAGAACCATTTGCAAATGGAACAGGCTAACGAAATGAAGAATAAGGGAAGCGTTAAGGCCAAACTATAAATGGGAGAAATCATCACAAGACTTGCGACTGGCTTCTTCGGCCACTTCGGTTATTAAGCGGTCAAAATGCAAATTCCGTGAAATAAGTACACACTGTCTTAGTTGCAAATATCCGGAAGAAAGGAAACAATAGTTCATTTGCTTTGGGAATGTTTGTCTCTAGGGAGAACCAGGCGAAAACCTTAGGCAAAATCTACTTCAACCACCTGGGCAGACCAACTGAAGTATTCATAAACCAACTAACAAACTTTCTCAGAATATCAGAATGGATTTAATTCTCACGGCTGACCAAAAACCATAGGTCTTCAACCTGGTTCCAGGTACCCCGCAGAAATATGTTAAATTAATAGACAATTTTTTTTAATGCGTAACTGAACGAAATGTGGATAGTTCAAATTTTCTGCTGCCCTCTCACCAATCACCTAATAAACAGAACTGAAATATATTTTTGGACTGTTCGAAAATGTGTCATCCTTTTAAAATGAAATTGGAAGTACTTCCAATCTGAGCGCATTTAAATTAACTGAAAACATTAATACTTTTCTTCGAATTGAATTTAAGAACACTAAAATAACATTAGAATCTACTTTGTAATGACATTACAATTTTTAATATAATTTAATTAAAATCTTCCAAGCAAAATCGTTGTAAATATTTACGTGCATTTGTAAATAGATGTAATAATAATCTACTTGTAGGTAATATTTACAGCAAGAAATCAAACACTTCAAACGAGCATAAGTCTGACTGATTAAGTTGAAAACGTAGTTAAAAATTTTCTTTTTTACCAAAATTCAAATAAAAAAAGAAAAAAAAAATCAAATGAATTTGCAATGGAAAATTTAAAACAATCATGAAGCTCAATGCTTTTTGCAAAATCAAATACACCCATTCGTCGGTTAGCACGGTAGATATGCTCCATGAGATATCGCTTAAATCGAAGTTGTCTAAATCGTGATAAAACATTGAAAGGTATACAAAAAGATGTAGGCACTGTGGTGTAGCGACGGTACAATTATAACACGCGCGTGAGACTAGTTATAACACGCACAACATGAGTGGATGCGAAAAGCTCGGCCTAGACCCCCCATGGGCTGTCGAAAGAAGAATGTATATCACTTTCACGCATTCTCACATGGAAATAGTCTTACTTTCATATGTGTTTGATTTAAAATTAAAATCACACGCTCATCTCTACTGTGGTAGTTTTAGGTACTTATGCTCAGTAGCTACGTAGGGTTCCTCGGCTTGGAAAATAGGCAACAGCAAATGTGAGATTGCTTAAGGAAAACTTTTCACCTTCATTTTAAATTCTTTTTTCGCTTTTACCCCTTCGATTCGTGTACACATTTAACATGCACCACGGAAATGGGTTCGAAAAACTCTGCCGTGAACGCTGTTGCAACATAATGCTAGTGTTACGTAACTATTGTAGCATTAGAATCGAAAATGCTTTAAATCACGTACCGTGGAAATCGAGGGTTAAGTATACAATCATGCATAAGTACGAATGTATGTGCTTTTCATGTGAGCTTACTTTGAACAAAGACGCAAAGAACAAGTTAGAAATAAATATTATATTTCTGAGTATTTAACAAATATAATATTTAATACATATTACAATATTTCTTTGGCAAATAAAAACGGAAACAGAAAAAGTATATTACTTACTCGTATGCCATAAGAGGGAACGAGAGGGGAGGGAGGCGGGGGGGGGGCGGTTTGGTAGGTATATAGTAAATACATCAGACTATATATCAAAATATATGAATTAGAAAACATTAAGAGAAGAAAGAACAAATAAATAAATGTATGTATGAAAGCCGAACAGAAGATTATATGCATGCGAACATACATACAATTACACACACTAATATAAATATGGTACATCCATACATACACATATACTGGTACTTAAGTAAAAGGTAAAATAGCAAATAAATAGGCTCCACTTAATAAAATCAAACGAAAAATAAAACAAAAAATTAATAATATCATACCAAAAAAATAACAAACAGCAAAGCACATAATAATAATGTTAAATAAAAATACATAAGTACTCGTACATGTAAACGAAATCACTTGTTTGTGTGTGCGTGCGTGTATTTGCGTGTGTGCGTTCATTTCGATTGCGTAGAAGTATTTGTGCAACGTGAATTATTGTGCATTGGAGCGATGATAATCAAGTTGACTTCTTTATGATTCCCTGCTGCATGAACAACAACAACAACAGCTCAACAATCTCAGAAAAAACGGCATACGAAAATGAAATCAGCTTAACATCGTTTTGGGGTCGTTTACAAGATTCTCGCATGTTTGCGTAAAAGTACAATATAGAAAAGTTCTTAAGGAGAAGAAAACAAAATTATTGTTACTTAAATTAAGAAGTACACATGTGTGTGTGTGTGTGTGTGTGTGTTTATGTGATATGCGAAATTACTTGTGCGTTAATACATCGATGAAAAAGAACCCCAGTCTCCATCTGCCAATTCTGTGCAATCTTGCGTTAATAACCAAACATTATTTTCCAGTCAATGGAAAAATAATAGAGAAAAGCAATTTCAATACCGAAAATATTTTCATATAAAATTTGTTAATGAAATATTGTAGTTTAGTACTTAGATATAAAACGACGTCTTAAGTTTCTATTCTTCTGGATTACCTACCAGTATTGAATGGAACACATTTTATGTGTCATGCATGTATCGAGTCGTGTATCGTCAGTCGTCATAAAGTTTGGAAAACAAGTTATTCTGAGCCTTAATATACATATGTACATACTCGTATGTATGTACAGTGGAGGATCCAAGGGGTGAAGGGATATTACTCCTCTGTTGGTAATTCAAACAAATGTTTTTTTAGTCTAATTTGCCGATGATAGGTAAGCTGCCAAAAGCACTAGAAACATCTAGTGAATAAACAATAAAAAGAATAAATTAAATATTACTTACTTACTTAGTTGGCATAAAGCTTCGCCAGTCGCGTCTGCTATGCGCACGCTGGCGCCAGCTGGTAAGGCCAAGTGCAATCAGATCTCCCTGTAACTGGTCTTTTCAAAGGACCTTGGCTCGAATAAAACACTCGTCTAGCTGGAGCGCCTTCTCCATTCGCTCAACATGACCCAGCCAGGATTTTTATGAGCTTGACTATATCAGTGTCGGCGTACAACTCATACACAACGTCGTTCCATCTTATTCGATACACGTCGTCCACGCATATTGGCCAATCGATTTTACAGATATCTTCTTCTCGAAAGCTCCTAACAGCCCCTCATCATTGGTGGTCAATGTTCACGTCTCAACGCCATACATTAGGACATTGCCTACTGTGCCCGTAGTATCAACTCCGCTTGATCTCAATGCTTACATTGTACTGAGAATTCATTGGGAGAAATTTTTAACACATATTAGTTGTGATTCAAGTTGAGATGCCGAAGCGCAACGTTCACACATGAATTCACCCGCTTGAGCGATTATCACAAAGTTTACCGTGTGTCCTCCGCCCCGAGACCCCCAATTTAAAAGTTAGCATGGAAAATGTTGAGAATCCAGATGGAGCAATATTTCTCCCAGAACTGCACCCCCTGACAAAATTAATTTGAACGTGTTTATACAACGTGTTACATGTGTTAGGAGTTCCAATCCGGAAGAAATTAAGTAATTTCGGTTTTAAAATTATGATCCCCTTGGAACTCCTAATGTGTATACATACAGCGAACTTATGGTCCATTCACAATACCTCGACCGGTCGAAGAATATGGTTCAATCTATGAGTGCGAGTGAAATCCGATTTCCCAGTTGCACTCACAGCTTCTACCCCACTGGAAGGGATCTATTGAATTCCATTGAAAAGCTTTAAAAATTGTGAAATGTTTCAATTGCCAATGTTTCAACCCAATTGCGAGGACTTTTCCACGCTTTGTTCTTTTCGAAAAAATATAATTTGAAATGTTAAATTTAGGGACTATGGGCCGAATTTCACAATTTTAGCACTTTATCAAATATTTTTAAAATTATTATAAGAAAATTAATTCATTTAAAAATTAAATCGCCTTAAAATCGCCCTTTTTAGGGCGGTTTATTAATATTCTAATGATACCCGGTTCATCCATATCGTTTGAAAAATGAGTTATGCGTTCCGCATGATACATATTTACTTTGTGTAAACATCCAAAATCCAAGATTAATTCGCATTAGCGGTATTCACGAAGTAGACTAACTGGTCTTGGCACATGGGTAAAAGAGAAGATGTTTACTTAATTCAGATGTGAATTATATAGATATGAAAGCACAAGAAATTTGTATTTAATATCTAACAACATTAATTTATTGAAATGAAAGTTCTACAACAAATAATGGAAGAACCCAACCGACCGGTGTGAAATTGTTAAAGAAACTGAATAGGAAAGAAAAGGTGCATTAGGGTGGCCTAAACATCCCAGCCCCCTTGTGTGATGGACGCCATAAAATTGTTCAAACTGAAGATTTTTATATACACACATACATTTGTTCAGATTTATTTATATCGTGTCAGAAGGGGGGGAAAAATAAAAACTTTGTGTTAGTCGTTACATTACGACTGCTGGGTGAAAGTGTTAAGTCGAATTACTCCGAAGAACTGTAAATTCTTATATACTCAATAGTAATAGTATGTATAACAAATTAATTTGAGATAGCGGAACCTAATAAGAATCGTGAGAATCAAAACTTTTTTTTTTTGGTGTGAACCACAAACCGAATGGTACATATAGTATACACCATAATAGGTCAGTGGATTTTTCTGAAGAGTCAAACCACGTGGGTTATTAATTTCATTAATTGTGTTCAGGATTAAACATTAGAAATAGAAGATAGTATTTTGCGGATCTTGAAATTAAATTTTGGGATCTGGGCCATTGGTGGACAAGATCCGCACAAGCACAAGTACAGCGGAGCACCACTACAGTGTGAACCCCACTCTACGTGGATGCATGCGTGCAGTACGTGCGTCTTCGCTTGCACCAGCTTAAAGCATACATTTCCGCACATTTGGGTCTTAGTCTACAAAAGTAGAAACCACACATACACCTTTACCCGGACCTATTCCCGCATTATCATTACGTGCAATATATAGTACATAACTAGTATGACTATACTACTGTGGGCAAAAGTTAGTAAGACTTTTTAACCCATTCACCCGGAAACCCATTCATCAAAATATTATTTTTTTAAGGTTGGTATGACTGTCGGTGACATCTGTGCCAAATGTCACATCAAAATAATCATTAGTGTTTAGTATACGCATGTCTTTCTGAAGTACAAAAAGTGCATTCGCCGATTTTCACAATGAGTGAAATTATTCAACAAAGAAGTTCCATTAAATTTTGTGTGCGGAATTAAATTTCTGGTGCCGAAACGTTCAGAATGTTGCAAAAGGCTTTCGGTGATAATTGTATGTCGCAAGCAAGTGTGTTTGATTGGTACAAATTGTTCAAAGATGGTCGAGAACGCGTTGACGACGAACCACGTCCAGGACGGCCATCAACATCAACTGATGATCAACACGTCAATAAAATCAAGGAATAGGTGCTCGAGAATCGACGATTAACAGTCAGATGCCAGAGACCTTACTGGCATCGTTGGAATATCGGAAGGATCAGTGAAAACCATTTTAAAACATCATTTGGGCCTAAGAAGAGTGAATGCACGATTGATTCCAAAATCACTGCATTGGTTTTACGAGACCATTTTACCAAAAATTCGACTGATATCGTTCCGCAACCACCCTACCACCCTATTCGCCTGACTTAGCACCGTGTGACTTTTGGCTATTTTCTAAACTCAAAAAACCGCTTCGTGGACACCGTTACACCGTTTTGAGTCAATTGAAGACATTAAACATGAATCGCTAAGCGCATTGAAGGCTATTCCGGAAATTGACTTTAACAACTGTTTCTAGAATTGGAAAAAACGTTGGCACAAGTGTATTAGGGCCGGGGGGGATTGCTTTGAAGGGGACGAAATAGATTTGGAAGAATAAATAAAAAAATTTGAAATTATGAACAAAGTCTTACTACTTTTTGCCCACAGTAGTAGGGTCTTCCAACACGGTTGCCTGAGTCTTAAGGTTCATGACGTGATGGCACGCATACAAATAATAGTCTCACATTTTTAAGTTTAAAGTTTAGGAATTCGTAAATAAGTTAAAGAAGAAAAAAAAAAAGACAAAAGAATTAAATGTAAATAATTTCTAGTATTTTCCATAATAATTTGCATTAAATCAAAATGTGTAAAAGAATAAGTAATTAATCAGAAAGATGCACCTAGGTTAATTGGATTTTCACCCTGTTCCACTAATATTTATATATTTAATATAAATATAAATTTAATTGAACCCTAATATTAAGAGTACTTATCTACACATATTTTGAAACAACATTCGTAACCAGTCCTGTTAGCGCTAACATCGATGGATACACGCAAGACATGTAAGTGGAAGTAAAACTATTTTCTTTTCTATTAACTATATCGTAATTTTAATATTTAGTTGGTTAAATTCCGTTTAATTTTATATATATATTATTCTTAAAATTCTTGCAATGTAATAAGTAATTTATAAATTAATGATACACCTTAAATAATGTTCAGAATATTTATCGAATACCCCTAATTGCTAGTGCATTTGTGGGAGGAGTTTAAGGGATCGTAACCTTAAATCTCTTTTCAAAAATGTTAGAGATAGTGGCTAAGTACTGTAAATAAGAAAAAACTACAACAACATATAGATAACAAATAAATAGTAGTTAAACAAATATAGCGAATTTGTTGACGGACCGTTAGTTGGATTTGGTTGGGTTAGAGAGAGTAACTCTACTCTGATGGTTGGGAAAGAGAGAGTAGCGAAGCACTAGCAGCTGTGCTTCTGCATTGACAGCGTTCTAGTAGTAAGTCGATTTGCTACACTAATATCATCTTCATACTCGTATGTTGACCACTTTCATCTTTCATTTTCCCTTTCTTTTTACTGGCAAAATTGTACGTGCATGAAAATCTTGTATATAGACAGTTGACTGCAAGTACCCACCCCTCCGGGGAGCACAGTACCAGGTTAAAGCAAGCATGCACACTAGCTAAGTCATAAGGCAAGGTCTATTACACTTGCACGAGTGCAAAATTAAATGCCTCTTTCAGACGCTGCAGGGTCCTTATACCGTCACCGAACAACTCCTTGACCCTGTGTCCCTCGGAAGTGGGAAGTCTCGAGGCTGCGGATAGTACGGATGGCGGCATTAGCAGGATTTGCCGGAACGATGGCATTGGCTGCTCTTTGACCGGGAACAACGATCACCACTGCGGAGTGAGTCATGTTGAGCTGTGTTGCAAAACCTTCGTCTGCGGACTGGAACTGTGGAGTACTGGAAAGATGCACAGATTAGTAGGGAAACAATCACTGGCAAATTACAGCGCTCAAGGGGGAGAGCAGCCTTAATTTGGGTCCGCCTTGTCTGCTTGTAGGTAGTACAAGCTTTGCAGTGGAAAATGCACATTTTTATTTTTAGTATTAGGCAAGGAATGAAATATTCCTACTCACCATGCGAAGCATGAGACTGACTTCGGCATGGAGGAGCATATTATGGAGAAATGGTCGCTGTGGCGTAGTGGTGCGTTGGACTGCTGCGCAGGGTGTACAGGGGTTCTACACGGCACCACCTCTTGGCAGGCAATGGCAAACCTACATAGCATTAAACTGTAGGTCCCTTCCATTCATGTACAAATATATCACGCACAACATGAGTGGATGCGAAAAGCTCGGCAAAGGCCCTCCATGGGCTGTTGTGCCATTAAAATTAAAAGTAAAGTAGTAGCGAGAATTCTCGGGAATGATGATAGGATGTCGTTCGTTGTAGCTGAGAATTCAGTCTGAAAATATTCTCCTTGTCTAGGAGATGCCTTTTCTCGTAGATAATTTCGATACTTTGCTCTAGGGAGGGAGGAACAGAGGACCACAAAGTCGTGTCTTGATACCTTGAATTGCGGTATGATCGGTAGAGCTTGAAGTGTGAAACTGCTGAGAAGAGTGTTAACTCCGAAAGGCTTATTGGTTGCAGGAGGGCACTTTACCTTTTATCGCCAAGAGATTTAAGGAACGGAATTGTCCTTCTCTCAGTTGCGAACACAAAGGCAAGCTCAATAAGCTTTTTCGAATGAGACTTATAATCGCGAAAGGCTTATTGATTGCAGGAGGGCCGCCAACCCTTCGCCACCAGGAGACGAGGATCGGAGTTGTGCTTCTCCTGAGTGTGAGAAAAAAAGGCAAACACAATAAGCTTTTCCTACGCAGAGGTGTAACCGCAGAAGGCTTATTGTTTGCCACCTTAACATTTTGCTATCAAGAGATAAGGATCGGAATTGGCCTTCTCTTGAGTGTGGTTTTGTGGTGGTTGATTTTTTGTTATTATTGTTGTTGTTGCACTTTTTTGTGGTGCGTTAAAGCGTTGGATCACTTTATGACTCGAAGGACCATGTTTAATTCAGAAGTGAATTATATAGATATGAAATCACAAGGAATTTGTATTTAATATTCAACAACATTAATTTATTAAAAAGAAAATTGTACAACAAATAATGGAAGAACCCAACCGACCGGTGTGAAATTGTTCTAGAGAAGAACTAAGAGAAAGCAATAGCAAGAAAATAAATATAACGAAAAGAAACAAGGATAGAGAAAATGAATAGGAAAGAAAAGGTACATTAGGGTGGCTTAAACAGAAGATATGTTGTAAACAAAAATATATATATATATGAAGCTATTTTAACCTTGTTAACATAACAGCGTTATGAAGTGTTTGGGAATAATACCATGTACCAAACAATTTTATAATCATATCACCCCTACATCAAATAAATCTAACGTAGGCCTAAATTTAACACAGGCCAAAAACAAATACAATCAATTTTATTTTCTCGTTATTCCTTTTTATCCCTTCTGTAATACGTACTTTTATATTACTAAAACTTTTCCAGTTTACATATATTTCTAATAAATATCAACCTATCGGCCATAATATGCTCTACTTTTCAATATACTAATATTGAATTGAGTACGGTAAAAAGTATCAATCAATATTAGTTTTAAAAACATAAATAAGAAGAAAAATGCAAAATACAATTTTCCAATACAACAAAGTTGGATATTCTGCAGACATTGAAGCCAAAGTAAATGTTCATAAATTCATCTAACGTCTTTGTGTGAGTGGATGCATGCAAAGTGCAACATTGTAAGGGTAATCGAAAATCTAAAATCTCCTTTATCTCGAGCAGCAGCAGCTTCAAAAATGCGCTTCTCACGCTCAAATACTCGCCAGTGAAATACACATCCAAGCATATGAACAAAATGCAATTGAAGAAATATTGCACTTGGCATAATCAACTGGAAAATCATTATCAAAATAATAAAAATTCGGAGAAATGAAAGAAAATGAAAATGCAGAAGCAGAAGCAGAATCAGAAGTACCGGCAATGTCGATGTGCATGAAGATGATGACTTTCCTTGCCACTGGCTCTCGTTGCCACTTGCCACGACACGTCACTACAGTGAGTGGGGAATGGACTGAACCGAACTGTTGAGCTTTGCTCTATGTACTTGCTCAGCTTATGTCGTATGCATGGGAAATTGTCGAAACAAAATAAAAAAATATTCGAAACGACGACCATAACAACAACAACAAGAACAGAACAACAGCAGCAGCTCAATAGGAATACATCCAGTGTGTTGCTTATTTACTTATGTATCAACGACAACATTCTCCGATACACAGACGGACAAATGACCAAACGGTATGCCGTACATTTGGATAGTCTTTGTAGCAGCAATCTATTCCATTTTGAATATATTAGGAAAAGGTTGTTGCTTTGTATTCGCACAAAAACATCCATACATAAGTAGTACATACGTACAAAAAAAGGATCCCAGCTGCACAATTTCGGATTGCTCCAGAAACAATAATCCAAAGCGAGTAAAAAGAGAATTCTTCTTAGACATTATGAAAGAACGAGACTTTCATGCTTGCACCAGTGTAAACATCCACTTTCCGTTTTCGGTCATGTTCAATATGAATGAAAAAAAAAAAAAATTCTACCTAGTTTATTTAAATTTATATAAAGTTTAAAAAACATAAATAATTCTAACAAAGGTAAAGAATATATAAGGAATGAGAAGAATAAGAAGCAGGAAGTAGAGTATTATTACTTACTTACTTACTTACTTACTTTACTTTTAATGGCACAACAGCCCATGGAGGGCCTAGGCCGACCTTTTCGCTTTTCGCATCCACTCATGTTGTGCGTCTTATATTTGTACATGAATGGAAGGGACCTACAGTTTAATGCCAGATCCGAACGGCGAAGTAAAAAGCTGTTCATAGCAATTTTTACTCTTGTAGGTTTGCCATTGCCTGCCAAGAGGTGGTGCCGTGTAGAAAATTTATTTTTTCCACTTTTTTATTTTGCCTGTGCCGAGATTCGAACCCCGGACACTCTGCGCAGCAGTCCAACGCACTACCACTACGCCACAGCGACCACTAATAACTAAAAATAATACAAAAGATAAATAATTTACCAGAACCACAAAGAGAGAGAGAGAAAGAGTACAGATCCTTTTAGAGGTCAAAACGACTACATACTCTATGCTCTAGGACGTGCAATGTTAAGAATGAGTATAAAATATAAGAGCCCTGGCAGAATAGGGAGTAATCCATTGCTTTGCGTTGATCCCTCTAATCTTATTCTACTGGGATATTGATTAGTTGCAGTGTACTCGTATATGTGTTTGTGTTAAATATGTAGATATTGAAATGAAGATAGAAAATGTAAGGAGAATATTTTACATATGCTAATTAAAATTTTCAACTTTGTATTTTTAGGCTATTTGGAATTTTGTATGTATTTTATTTACTTACTAACTTTTCCGATAACTTACATGTACTTTTCAAATATTTTCCCTTCATTTGTAGGTGCCTACAAAATAAGATGTTTTGTGCCTACGGTTATCGTTATCGTTTAAAAAGCTCAAAGAGAAATCTGTTTTCACTAAATATACATAAAGACTTTCGGACAGGAGGAACAAGTTAGTTGAAGTTTCCCATATGTCTTTCAAAAAGTTCTTACCGTTTAAAATTTGTTCCGCAAGTGTGAAATTCAATTCAATTGCGGTTAAAACATATTGCATAGTTAGTATTCCACTAGGGTTTTTTTTTATAATTATTTTAAACTCGAATATCAACCAAAGGAACCTGCAACCATCACAAACTGGACCAGATTTCAAAACACCTGGTCATATGTAGAGTCGTTCTCTAACCGTTATTAAATTCAGTAACAACTAATTTTGAAGGTTGTTGCTGCCGACGAATCAGCGATTGAATCTACAAACAACAGCAGCTGAGTTTTTGAACAATTTGGTGCCCGTCCACTATTTGAATGAAATTCATATTTGATTTATAAGCCGAAATTTTTTACTTGCAGGCGTGGTAGACGTGATTATTGTCGCTTTTGAAGGTTTTTACTTGAGAGACTATTTTAATGGAATAGTTTAGAGTTGAGTGACTGTCCTATAGTGGGTCATACTTAATCCCGTGAGACACGCGGTAATATTAAGTTGGGTGCACCCTAAAGCTTGACGGCGGTTCCGAACAGTGGGGAGGCAATGTGTTATCACTTGCTGCTTCTGCTATTGCCCACCAAGCCTATGCCAATGTGCTATTTGTATACTTTCTTATAATTCTCATTCACCTCATTTCAGTAGGACTACAAGAAGGTTTTGAATGAGAATTAACTGCAAGACCGAGTCGGGAATTGAACCCGTAATTGGTTATATTTGCATCTGAATTTCGTCATATATAAGATTATGCAATTTTCATTTTATGGGAGGTCACCTCGGTGATCTAATGAATGAGTGCTAGAATTCAATTTCAGCAGTCTCAGTATTGATTCCCAACCAGGCCAGGCACCACGACTTGACTTATTTTTCCTACTTACGCACTAGATCCACATATTTTAATAAGAAATCGCAATTTTATTTGAAATACTAGAGCTTAATTTATGTAACTGCGATCATGGACAGACGAACGGATGAACGGGTGACGTATAGACAAATGGGCGGAAGAACGTAAAAAACTTCGGTAACGTTATTGAAATTACAAAATAAATATACATACGTAGAGCTCAAGTCTTCTTCGCTTAGACCACATAAAACACTTGGATCAATCTGTTCTGTGAAGCGTTGAGGAGAGTGGAAACATCGTTTCTAGTGAAAGAAAGAGGATATTTGGTAGCCGACGACAAAAATATAATATATTTATAATTCACAATTAACAATTATATTCTCAAATACAATTATTTTCGCACCAGAATCCTTTAGAGACTGAAAACACAATTGTCAAATTATGTAGTCAGCGTGAATTACAAAGTTTGAACACTTTATAAAAACTTTAAAAAGACAAATAAAATAATACTTTAAACATTGTAATATAGCATAATAACACCTTATGTGATCGCTGTGCCTTAGTTGGCAGTGTGTTGGCCTGCTACGCAGAGTGTCCGGAGTTCACATCTCGGCACAGGCAAAATCAAAAGGTACAAAAGCTAATTTTCCTACCAGCTCTTATCAGGCAATGGTAAACCTGCAAGGCTAAAGATTGCCTATGAAAAGCTTTTTTACTTTACCGTTCGGATCCGGTCTAAAACTGTAGGTCCCTTCCATTCATGTGCAAACATAACACGCACAACATGAGTGTATGCGAAAATCTCGGCCTAGGCCCCCTATGGGCGGTTGTGCCATTAAAAGAAGAAAGAAGAATACCTTATACAGTTAGTTTTATAAGGGTTCTAGCTTATAAAATGTTATAGAAAATACTTAGTTATTGGTGTGAAGCTCTTTTACTACATTAACAAGATTAGTCGAAATATAATCTGTATAAGAAACTTTAATTAGTCTCGAAAATGCAAGGATTTCCAGAGCATTTAGAGCTTTTAAAAGGTTATCGAAAATTGTGTGAATACACAAGCTCGAATATAAAATCATCGCGTTCTATTGAGATTGAATATCGAAAAGACGAAAAAACTCCCATCAGATCTGCCATTCTCTTCATTAGCCCCGACCCGTTAATCCACTGAGGTAGGTTTGTATCTTTCAGTGTGTTTTTCGGGTGTTCAGGCACCACTACAAGATGAGACTCGGCAAATTTAAGTCTTACATTTCATACTATCCGCATATGATACACGGAAAAAAATAGTCCATTAAAAATCAATGGAAGTCATCCATTAAATTAAACATCAGCAAATTAATGAAAAACTTCATTAAATCAATGAAACCAATGAAACAATGAGTTATTGAATTTGTATATTAAAGATTATGATCGGAATGCGCATGAAAAGGTTCATTGATATTATTGGGCCATAAGATAATATTGGGCCAAAACAAACTTAAGCAAATTATTCTAATATGTAAATTTTAATGAATTCGTTCGTTAATGTTTTTTGATTTTGCTTGCCATAATAACTTAACTTGATATTATCTCGCTGTGGTCGCTGTGGGGTAGTGGTAGTGCGTTGGAATGCTACGCAGAGTGTCAGGGGTTCGAATCTCGGCACAGGCAAAATCAAAAAGTAGAAAAAATACATTTTCTACACGGCACCACCTCTTGGCAGGCAATGGCAAACCTACAAGAGTAAAAATTGCTATGAAAAGCTTTTCACTTCGCCGTTCGGATTCGGCATTAAACTGTAGGTCCCTTCCATTCATGAACAAATATAACACGCACAACATGAGTCGATGCGAAAAGCGAAAAGCTCGGCCTATATTTTATTATTTTTCTCATAAAACTTCTTATATTTCCACTGGCATGAAGTGAATGAAAATTATAACGCAATTTACAAGTTCACATATATTTTTTATAAGTGTTAATGAACTTATTCGTTAATTTGTAGATTTACACTGATTCTTTTCATTAAAACATTATTTTCATTGATTTTATGCAGTTTTTCATGAGATGTAAATAATTGAGCTTACCATTACATTAATTTTTCATTGATTTTGTGAACAGTTTTAGTTCTGTGAATGCGCTGTATGGATCCGTCGACTTAATAACTGCAAATGGATAAAAGCAATGCCTAAATCAAAGCCGAGGGATGATAAAAGAAGAACTACCATATCTAACTGGAAAAATTCGTCACAAACTCAAAAAAATTGATACAATTGGTTGGTGAATAGGTGAAATTTAAAACTCGTTTTTCACGAATTGTATTTTTCCAGTTATTGATTGTGACATTTATGGTATTTGTGTAACCAATAGGCAATAAGCAATAGTTATGTACTTCAGCGAGTATCTTCAACTTTTACAATTGGCACTCGGCAGTGCACCCGACAATCTCCGTTAATGAATGATGTTATTCATCAATCATATCAGCCAACATTACACTGCTATCAAACTACTTAATTCTTATAATATTATAGATTCAATAGAACAACAAATATGAACGAAGTCAACAAGGATCTGATTTTTACCTCCTTTTACAACCGTTCCATATAAAATCTATACAACAGCAGCTTGTACCACCAACGGTTACCCACCACTGTGCGCTAAATCCACTTTGGCTTGCTTTGCGGTTGTCCCCACCTTTCGTTGCAAAAATCTGTTGCATACAATGTGTTGCAAACGGAAAATACTTGACCAAGTGGTACTATAAATATCAGCGATAGCGGAATGCAATTACGTAACAACAATGAATACGGCGATTGGTTTCGCTTACAACGGCTACCGTATTGCGCAGCGAAACACACGCGCGTAAAACATGAATGCAGCACGCCCGCCTGCACTGCTGATGATTATTGCTGTAGTGTTTGTATGTGCCTCGCATCTATGCGCAATCACACACTCTCGCATGCATCGAATACTTGCTGCTAGTTTGTAAAGGCGAAGTAAGTTGACATTGAATGAAAATTCCTGAATAGGTGACGCTGAAGCATATAAAACATTATTTTTATATTATGAACGGCGAAGATCTCTTCGGATCGCTCCTCTGCAAAACTTATGGGAAGGTACCTCCATGTTGTCCATGGGATAGAATAGAATAGATTAATTTTCTATTACTTTAGTATATTGTACACGCAGATAGTAAATATTCGCTGTGAATTTATGCTCATGACTAGCAAAGTTCAATGGCAAATATCATAAAATATCTCAAATGACAATAACACACACACACACACACACACACACACACACACACACACACACACACACACACACACACACACACACTCATGTAAATGAGAAGGGAAGAGATTGAGACGAAGATTCTTTGTCATTGAAAAGAAAGTAAAATATAAAAATGGAAGCAGTAAAGGAAAGTAATAATAGAGCAAATAGGAATGTAGCAATGTCGGTATTTCATGTTCTACGAACAATGAAGAGAATTTCTGCTCTACAAATGAACTAAATTCAACTGAACTGAATTGCTGAAATCAACAATGGAATGGCTTAGCGCTTGAATGTGTGTGTGTGTGTGTGTGCGCGTGTGTGTTTGTGCGGTGCGGTGTAGGTACTGTTTTTTATTTGTATCTTTTGTCTGTGTTGACCACGTTAAAATGCCATTTATTTACCCAGTAGGAAAGGTAATGTCTGTTCTGACCTGAATGCAGACCTGGAAGCGATTACACAGACGTTATCTGAAAAGTTATGTAATCTGTTAGCTAAACATTTTAGGCTTTTCAGTCGTATGAAT
This sequence comes from Palloptera scutellata, assembly GCA_958295655.1. Classification (NCBI taxonomy): domain Eukaryota; kingdom Metazoa; phylum Arthropoda; class Insecta; order Diptera; family Pallopteridae; genus Palloptera; species Palloptera scutellata. Next base: position 50,362,745 of record OY282450.1, read on the forward strand.
TTTTACTCATTATTCATCCCTGAAAATATTAACCCTCTAGTTAACAAAGTTTTGATTGACCTAAAAAAATTATGATAGAAAACTTAACAAAATTAATTGGAATGGATTTATGAAGTCGGGAAATCGGGAACGTTCAAAGCAATTGTGGTTGTTTGAGCCTGTTAGCATTTTACTTACTTACTTTTGATGGCACAACAGCCCATGGAGGGCCTAGGCCGAGCTTTTCGCATCCACTCATGTTGTGCGTGTTATATCTGAACATGAATGGAGTAGTAATTGAAGCGAATATAGAAATGGAAATCTTATCTGTCACAAAAAACTAATACATAAAATGGATATCATCATCAGGGAAAGTCATAAATCTGGTGGATATATCAAACTAAGTCTGAGTAGAGATCGCGACTACCGTCTCAGTCTCGGTGACAATACAATCTGATTTACCAGCACGTTCAAAACCCTCTCCACTTATTTTCGCTATGAAAATGTCTGGTTCGACTGGTGGTTTAGTAATGTAGAGAAGGGGAAGAATAATTTGATGGAAACGGGCTTAGGTACCACCAGAACTAAAAGTTTTTCCAAATCCCAGGATAAAAATTTACCAATACACGGAATGATTAATCCAGAATTGTAGAACCCATCTTCCTTTTCTTCGCAAGGCTTCTGGCTAGAGCTGGGAAAAACATCGAAGCACGAATCATCGATTAATATCGATAGAAGGAAAGAAAACGAAGAAAACGAGGAAAACGGAAAAATAGGAAGAAGACCATAACACAAATCAAATTTTTTAACAGCGTCACAGCATACAATTCAATAATTTCCGCCTTTTCTATTGACGTTGCGAAAATCTGACTTAACTAGTGTTACTTATGGGAGGGTACTCATATCTGGATCAGCGAATCAGGATCGGGACGAATAATTGTATTTTGAAAACAAACTCATTTCTTTCACTCTCTTTATGGGATTTAGGTATAACACTAAAGAATAACGCAAGGGCTCTCTCTCTCGCTTGCTTTATGTATTTGCACTAAAGGAATTTCTCGCAAAAACAACATGAATTACAATAAAAGTAAATTGATATTCTTTTTTATTTTTATTTATACATTTAATGCAAAACCATGTTATGAATGGAAGGTAGAAGGAGGGAGAATGAAAGAGGGAATGCAATCACACAGGACACCGATAAAGGGATAGGCAACCATTGTGGCAAGTATTATGCCTTTAGCACAATGAACTTAAGTTTATCAGTGTCGACTATGACCGCATGTAGCGCCAAAGGCCAAGCTTTTCGCATCCACTAATGTTGTGCGTGTTATATTTGTACATGAATGGAAGGGACCTACAGTTTAATGCCGAATCCGAACGGCGAAGTGAAAAGCTTTTCATGGCAATTTTTACTCTTGTAGGTTTGCCATTGCCTGACAAGAGGTGGTGCCGTGTAGAAAAATTATTTTTTCTACTTTTCGATTTTGCCTGTGCCGAGATTCGAACCCCGGACACTCTGCGTAGCAGTCCAAGTCCAACGCACTACCACTACGCCACAGCGACCACCTGTTAGCATTTTTCCCTCCATAATTATACATTTTATATTAAATTTTCCTATTCTTAGCTAGCCATAGACTGTTGCGGGAAGTACATATTTTTAATTGTTTTATTTTTAATTGTTTTAATTTGTAATCAAAAGTCTCAAACTCAATCTAAATAACTTGACTTTGATTGCTTTCAGTGGCAGCTGAATAACCGAAGTATTATTATGAAACTTTTAGGAAGTTCACTTTACGAAATGATAAAGTGTACCTCCACACTACTGTTCTGCTGGGTATTACACCCGTTTTGGTGACGGCTGTCTAGAGGCGTGCTTGGGAACTAGAGGGTTAAAGCTATTTTTGAGAGAAAGCAAACCAATTTTTTTTACAACATTTGACTATAATTTCAAACCTCAAATCCATAACTTTAGATTACAAAGGTTACCACGCAACCAACCACATCTGCGTTACTAAATTCTTAAATTTTAACAGCTCTGTGCTGAAATGAACTATAAGCAGTTTAACGCGTGAGACACTAAAGTTTCATCAAAGTATATTCATTTAAAAAAAACTACTAATCTCAGCACACAATCCGGTCTGGGCTAAGTCAGCTGCGAACATTGTCTTGATTTTATGATTGAATTCAAATATTAATTACCCTCGTTTATTTTTCTACTGGGTGCATATGTTCATTTATATGTGACTGTGGTGTTTAGGGAATGCATTGCAAGGAAACTTTTACAATTATTGGCACTTGCTTTTCTAAAGAATTCAAACTTCTTATTAAAAAATAAAAAAAAAATTTAGTTTTTTGCTTGTTTTATATTCATGTGTTATACATACTTAGTATCAATGAGAGGAAAAAGCATATGACACCAAGAACTATTCTATAGCAAATAATAATTTCAGGGGGGGGGGGGGGGGGGTAATACCATCGTTATTCGTATTTGGTTGCAAACAGTTTCGAATGCTAAATTCAAAAGATGCTGACCGATTGCACTCAAAATTGGCATACCGGAAAACACATTGTTGGTAAAATATTTGTTAAATAAGAAACTCTAGGGGGTTGTTGTTGTTTTTGTTCTTTTTTTTTATGGCTGTCCAGAGAGCATTAGCATTGCCTGCTAAGAGGTGTACTTGAACACTTCCTTTTATATAATTCACATGCACTTCATATCGGTAGAAATATAAGAAGTTTCTGTGAGGTGAAGAGGTGAATAGAACCTGTTGCCTCACGTGTGAAATATGCATGAAACTCGAATGTATTATTACAGTACATAATTAGGTTTCGTTGTTTTGTTAGGATAAACACAACTACTGAATAGCATTTAGACCAGCAATGCATTCCAGCTACCATAAATAGTTTATGCTTATTTGCATATCTTTAAATATACCAGATTGACCAGTAAGTCCGAATGTTATATTCATCTCTCAAAATATCAGTACCAGTTTCGGTCATAGAAATTGTTATATGATCGAAACTGTTCTGACTACACAGATACAGTTGTAATGTGTAGTTTAATCTAAAGTAAAAAGGTGATTAATCGATCGTTTGCCTCGAATCTACCTATGTTTGTTTGATAGCTATGCAGAGAACATACTCGGGAAGCCATGGTTCTTAGGTAGGATATTGTTATTAATTTTATTTTGTGATGTTTTGGTTGAAAACTCCAGACAACCACTTCTGTACCAAATCAGCAAAGTAACTTACTCGTTTACAATATATAGATAAATAATTAAATATTTACTTAAACAATTTTTCTCTGTATGGGAATCGATCCTGATGCTACTGGAACCCCAGCCTAGTGCTTATTCACTAGGCCACTGAGGTGATATCACTGTCAAGATCAATCCCACCCACAAAGTATGCGATGCTTCAATGACAATGAATACCGCAAGTATTTTAGAAGGTTGTTGAAATATCAATCAAGTAGTACTAAAAATTAAATTTTCATATAAATGTTTTAATATAAGTAGTAACTGCTTTAGCCCTTACAACCTTTAAATGCCGACTGTTTAGCCTATAAAAATGCATATACTGGTAGATATACATATTATAATCTATTGCAACCACAACAGCACATAAGTAAGTATTCACATATATAAGTACATACAACATGTACATGTGTACTTTTGTTTGTATAAAACACATACACACACATACAATATTTGTTAACGATTTAGCTTTATCAAGTTGTCACCGCTGCCGGTGCACGCCGATACGATGTTGCGGTTTTCTCTCTCTCTCTATCTCCCTCTCTCTCGCCCTCTCTCTCTCTCTCTCTCTGTCTCTCCCTCTCGCTCTCTCTTTCTTTCCCTCTCTCTCTCTCTCTCTCTGTGTGTGTTTGTCAGTCTGTGTGTGTGTGTATGTATGTGTTTCTGCAATACCCCTGCAACCAATAGCAGACCCCTTCGCACATGTTTCTAGTCAAACAGACTACAAATATTTCTAGTCCATGCATACTTATAAGCCAAAAGACTAGTACATTGTAATGACCAGATTGATGAAAAAAAAAACTTCGTTCTTTTCGACACTAAATAACCCGAATGCACTTCGAGAGCCCAAATAGCGGTCGAATAGTTTATATTTAGCCGAGTGTACCGAAAACTGATTTTATACGTGATATATTCTGTATTCTTTTTGAAAAAAAAAATAATAATAAACCCGCCACTAAAAATTTAATGATTGACATACTAGCCTACGCACTCGAGTTATACCATATGCAAAAGCTAGCCAGAACCAGAAGCTACCAACTCAATTTATTTAGCTCATATATTTTAAGTTATTAACGAATTTTCGCAATTGCTGAATTAACAAATATTTAATATTTACATTTGATTTGGTGAATTTTGGGATTGCTTGGGTTGCTTATTATGCTGCTTCTGCGCTCAAAATTCACTCAAGTTCAAGCCAATTGAAAAAAATCTTTCAAAAAGTAGTAAGGTAAATTTAATAAAAGAGAAAAAATAATAAATAAAAAAGGTTAATGAAGATTTAACATTTAAATAAAACAGTGTTCTTTCAATTTTTAGTTCTCTTAGCCGGTTCAGAAAAAATAATAAACATACTTTCAATAAGGCATGTAATTAGCGTCAGTTATCTGAGGTATACACTGACTCGTTGAAGCAGCGGCAGAGAACATAAATGATGGGCATATATGTGGGCATATATGTGTGGCCAAACTGTAATGTTTTCTGCAACAGCTGATGAATCTGTAATTTTTGAATAAAAGTAACATTTGAGAAAATTAGAGATTCAGAGATTCAACGCGTTTTTGTGACAACGACCACAAATTGGTGACCCCGAAGTGATCGAATTTGTGGTCGTTGTCACAAAAACGACTTGAATCCCTGAATCTCTAACTTTCTCAAACGATACTTTTATTCAAAAATGACTGATTCATCAGCTGTTACCGAAAACATTACAGGGTATGCATCCACTATGCACCCTCTATCAATCGATATAGGTGCTCTCTATTCCCCTTTAGTGATTTATAGAGGGCGCTGATTCATACTCGATTGATAGTGGGCGCTGCCCATCAGTTTCTATTAAAATTTTATATTTCAAACAAAAATTTTACATTTCAAACAAAAATTGTTAGAAATTTGTAGAGCTAAAAGAATGAGCGAGTATAGTCTGAGAAAAACAAATGCGAGACACAAAAAATTACTATTTTCATGATGATGATAATAGCGACGATGATGGTAAAATTAAGTATAATTATAACGATTTAGCATGCTTTGAGTATGAATATTTGGATGGAGATGATGATTTTGCAGCGGGCATTGCATGCATCCAGATGTAGCACACCGGGGATCAGAGAATCATCAAACTGTGTTGTTTTATACAAATCCAGCACACTTTTCACAAATTGATCCACAAATTGTATGACAGGTGCTTCTTTTCTGGTAGAAGATTCAACATTTTGCAAGCAAATTTTTAGTATTTCCCAACGTGTTTCTAGCGTATATCGACCCATTTCGTTAACCGCAAATATAAAACTATTTTTCCGTCATAATACGAAAGACAATAGAGTTGCCACACTCAAAATAACCAGTAGTTCAAATTTCAACTGTTGAATGGACCACCCTTTAGATCACATATTAAGACCTTTGCTCCAAATTCCACAGTCACTGGTTCCAGCCCAGTAAACTTCATAAATTTCAGTAAGCAATTTATTTGGTAAAAAAAAAATTATAATAATGTAACTAGTTTTCGGACTAGCTTAATGTTTGAAAACTATTACTAGTGACTAGTTGTACTAGTCCTGGTCAATGACAAGCCTGTATAGAAATAACTATTCTGTTCTCATATGTGTGGACTATTCATGTAACCTCCGCGGCCTAGTTTATGACTAGTATAAGACCAGACCGATTGGTTACAGGGAACAGCAAGCCCGTTACCAATCAGTTAGCCACACAAATGAACGGAAAATGTGGCATGGTGTACAAATAACAAAAGCATAAACACAAAAACAAATTGTGCACTGTACGAGTGGAGTATAAATATCGAATGGATTGGAGCACATGCGGTTCATCGATATGTATGTACGAGTATGTATGTATAAGTAGCCATGCCGAGAGCTGTCTATTCCTATGCTCATGTATATGTGTACGTATGTATGTATGTATCTATGTATGTAAGTATGTGTATGTAATTGCAGCTGTAAAGAAATTGGCAAATAAATTTCGGATCACACATGTAAATGTTGTTGTAAGCATAATTTTTTGTCATTGTTGCTGCTACTGCTGCTGTTATTGTTTCTACTGTTGGAACAACAAAAACTTCAATGCGGTTACACAACTGGTAAAGCAAATGAAACCAAATTGTAACAGAGAACATCATCAAGGTTGATGATCATGAAGATAAAGAAGTGAGTATTATATGCGATTATTTTCTCTCTCTCAAAATACAGGGTTCATTTAGGTTGAAAAAAGTTACGAAGAAAACATTTGTGTAAAGGGGTGAGGGCTTTGCGTCTCCGGACGAGGGGGGATCTCGAGGGAAGTTGAAAGTATCGTGTATAAAAAGAAAAGCAACAGTAAACGATCTTACTTACTTACTTACTTTTAATGGCACAACAGCCCATGGAGGGCCTCGGCCGAGTTTTTCGCATCCACTCATGTTGTGTGTGTTACATTTGTTACATTAATGGAAGGGACCTACAGTTTAATGCCGAATCCGAACGGCCTTTTCATAGGCAATTTATACTCTTGTAGGTTTGCCATTGCCTGCCAAGAGGTGGTGCCGTGTAGAAAAATTATCGAACCCCGGACACACTCCAACGCACTGACACAGCGATCTAACAAGATTTATTTATTATAAAACTATAAGTAATTGGGGCGTACCTTATCCACCTCGATTTTCCTTAGTGCTTGAGTAACGGCGTCTGATAGCGGATCTTCTAAATGTTGGGTTGGGTGCTGCGGTGGACGTCTTTACTACTCGGCTTCTCGATTAGTAGCATCAATTCTTTAAATATTTCAGTAAAATTTCTAAAGATTGACGAAATACTCCCGCTATTCTCTCCCAACTTAACGAAAGGAAAATCGAGCTGGTAAGGGTTGCCAGGATTACAAAAAATTAACTTAAACCTAATGAACATAAAAATTATGGCTCCAGGCCTAAACATGTGATGAAATAAAATGAGATTAAGTATTTAATAAGGTTCTCTTTTCATAAATGTTCATACTTACAACTCAAAATTGGTAAATTTACAGGATTCGATTAGGTTAGAATGTAATATGTTTGCACGGTATCGTTAAACAATAGAACTGATCAACGAAATAATACACTCCATTACTTTACCTTACAGAATATGTGTATGTATGTATGTATGTATGTATGTGACATGTGCTTGTATGCGTGTATGGACGTGTGTGAATTTATGTGAACTCATGTTTTACTTAGTTCTACATACTATCATTTCTGGTTTCATGCTGTGACTGTGCATGTTATCATAACAACAACAAAAATTACCAATGTAATACTGCAACTATTTGCTTTTTGCATCTCACTTGATATTGTTCGAATTTCTTTGTTCTTGTTGTTATTGGCTTTTATTGAATACTCCATACAAGCACTTACTTACACTTACATACTCGTATAGTTACGATACGAGCATGTATTTATTGATTTCAATTAACATGCTGCAATCCTACGGACTAAGTAGTACTACGAGTATGTGTCGTTTGTGCCTTTCTTTTCATTCTTTGCATGTTCGCGTCTTCCCCGTTACTCCAATTACCCGCTCGTTTCCTTTGTAGTTTCGTTTGTGTCATCCAGTAAGCTAATTTTCACTTGTGCCTCGTTTGTGATCCCGTTGCAAATGAATGTGCTCTTTGTCTGCATGTCGACGTTGGTTGCTGGTTGCTGGTTGCTGGTAGCTGGTTGCTGTTTTTCGGTCATTGCTGATGGCTGCATGCGTGCAGCATGTCGTTCTGCTTATTCTTTTGTTTGTTGTGTTTTGTGAGAAGTTATAGTTGTTGTTGCTGGTAGATTTGCCAATAATTATCATTCTGTAATCCCTTTTTCTCTCGCTCTCTCTCTCTCTCTCTCTCATTCATTCATGCACGCACACATTTGCATATGGCAGAATGTTTTTCTTTATTTGTTCATTTATTCACTTGCCCATCGTGAGCATGTGTGTGCAAGTTCACAATGACTACAATGAGTTTATTAGTTTTATCTCCTTCATTAAGTACAGATGTTTCTATATACATGTAAGTAGACCATGCAGTCGTTTAATGTAATACCTACGTTTAAATTACAATTACCAAAGCGAGATTATTTTTCTCGTAAATGCTTGAGTTCAATTGGATATTTTTGGTATTTATGCCCATTCAATTCAGCCAACCTTGCTATTTCTGATCAATTCTGATTCATATGAAAAATCTTTGCGATCATTATTTTTCTATTCATAAAATTTTAAAATTTTTTCCAAATTCGTGATAATTTTAGGTATATTTATGCAATTTTAATTAATATGCCTAGAAATTACTTCTTTTTTTTTCTTGAATCACTCTTTTCTCATCCCATCTGAAATTTTGTATTGCATATTCGCTTGGGCTGCATTGATTCGCAGCATGAAATTTTGATCTTATCGGAGGACCGCGATAACAGATCAAAGACAAAAACAATATAATGCATGAAATATATTCAGACGGTTTCGAAAAGGCCACCCTTCGCAGGAATACACAGCTTCAAACGCTTAGAAAGATTTTTGGCTATGGGCCGCAGCTCCCCCACCCATTCACGACGCAACGACTGTTTCAGTTACTGCACATTTTTATGATATTTAGCACAGTCCCTGGCTTCTAAAATGGACCATACGCTGTAATCCATCGGATTGAGATCTGTCAAATATGGTGACCATTCTTGAGATGTGATAAAATCAGGAAAATGAGACCTACGCCATTCTTGTGTCGTTTTGACTCTGTGAGCTGGTTGTCGGCGGAACACTTCTTGGTTGTCTTTGACTCCGGAACCTCTGTTTGTCGGCTTCTGTCACTTTGACGGTTATGCGCTTGTTCAACAGTAAACATAATTTCATCTGTGAAGACGAGCTTGTAAGCACACTGATTCCTAGTTCGTTTTTTGCTGTGAGTATAACTGATTCACGATTGATGCCAGTTTCGTAAACAACTTTCCTCTTGGAAACCTTTGAATGACGCTGCACCCGCTTTTGAACGATTTTGCGATTATAGTGAGTATTTTTGCCTCTTCCTGGACGATCACCTTCATGACCCAGCTCCTTAAACCATTTAACTGTACGAGAAACTAACAAAGCTGTCGCACAATCTCGCACAATTTCATTGTTCTTCTATTCTCCGTGTTGTAGACAACGTAGTGGAAAATACCTGAATTGAGTGGATTGGCTGCTTCAATAATCATGGACGAAATTTTATGGGAAGAGAACCAAAAAGAAAACAAAAAAAAAGATAAGCATTTTCGTCAATTTTTCTGTACTCCTTCAATAAATGTTCGTACGCTTTCGTTACCACAGTGGCGTAGTCAGGGGGGGGAGGAGAGACGGGAGGCATTCCGCCCCGAGTGTCACCATTTTTGGGGTGACACCCGCAATATTTAAAAAGCGGAAAAAATTTATAATTACCTAAGTAGGTGTAACTGTCTAAAATTATACTTTCATTTGTTTTCATTTGTTTTTTGCCCGATGTGTTGGAGGAAGTGGATGCTACACAAAAAAGTTGCAAACTCCAGGACTATGTAACTGTCGATAAAGTAATAGCGAAATCGAATGCCCTAATTCTCTTTTTATAAGAAAAGCGGAAATGTTTAGTGGAAGGTGCATTGGAGAAGGCTAGTAAGTACGAGTATTATTTGCTCAAAGCTCGGAATAAGTATCAGCCGGCGCATAAGGTACAAGAAAAGAATGCCGGGTGAAACGGAACGAGATATTGGTTTAACTCCTAAAGAAGAAAACAAGAGGACGATGCTTGAATGCATCGATCGTTTCTCGACAGAATTAAAGTCTCGCACCATGGCATTCAATGATATAGCCGATATCCTTCAAATTGTGAAAACAAATGACTTGCTGTTTTGCACGAATGAAGAGCTGAATATCAATGCAAAAAAGTTCGCGTCGCCGTACTACCATGAAGTTGTAGAAGAAGAACTCAAAGTAGAAGTACAAAGACTTCGTAGACAAATTAAGGCAGCAAACATTGAATTTAAAATCGCAAGTAAATGGACTACGCTTGATATGCTAACTTTTATTGTGGAATGGGACTTTATAGCGTCTGTTTCAAACGAATCTTTAGCTTTTCACTTGTTCTTTACAGTTTGTGTCTCTGTGGCTTCATGTGAAAGAAGTTTTTCAAAGTTCAATCTAATTAAATCATATTTACGCTCAACTATGTGTCAATGTGGTCGCTGTGGCGTAGTGGTAGTGCGTTGGACTGCTACGCAGAGTGTCCGGGGTTCGAATCTCGGCACAGGCAAAATCAAAATGTAGAAAAAATAATTATTCTACACGGCATTCGGCACCACCTCTTGGCAGGCAATGGCAAACCTACAAGAGTAAGAATTGCCTATGAAAAGCTTTTCACTTCGCCGTTCGGATTCGGCATTAAACTGTAGGTCCCTTCTATTCATGTACAAATATGACACGCACAACATGAGTGGAAGCGAAAAGCGAAAAGCTCGGCCTAGGCCCTTCATGGGCTGTTGTGCCAGTAAAAGTAAGTAAAGTATGTGTCAATCTAGAATATGCGACCTAGCCATTTTATCAATAGAAAACGAATTTTCTAGCAAATTAGATTTCGGCAATGTTATTTCAGAATTTGCTGCGAAATAATGCAAAATTTTTAAAATATTTTTTTAAAGCTTCATATATCGCAATGTAAATTTGGTACTTTAAATATGTACTCACACACATACAACAATTTCCTACAACAGCAATTAAATAGTCATTTAAAAAAAAAAGTGGTATGTAAACAAATATCTTCCAAGATCTTTAAGAAGAACATGCTGTAAATAAAAATTTCCCTTATTGGTCTCATACTCGTAGAGGTTTTAACAATTTTGTGACTTAAATTAAGTACGTACGTATTAATTTAAGTTCACTCATCTTTATGAATTACTGTATTATCTACTATCTTTAAAATAAAAAATAACCGTACATACCTAAACATAGTATAATTCTCTCAAAAGAAGAGGGGAGAGGGGTCTCATAGGGTGACACCATTTAGGTCACCCGACATAGCTACGCCACTGCCTATCATTAGTATATTTTTATATTTTTCCGACTTAACGCCGAATAATTCTGACAAATCTTTATATACCTCATAAAATGTCTCCATATTTCAGTATTTTCTATTAACGACATTGTGACATTCGTTTACATCAAAACTATAGAAACTGACTAAATAATGAAATGGAAACGAATGCTGTTGTACAGCTTCGTTACAAACGGCCCAGCTCGTTAACTTACATAATCGTTAACTCCACCCACTGAAAATTAAAATATTTCCATGTTATCATCCAACCTTTGGACCAACTTAAAAATTGATCATACAATTATACTACTGTAATGGGAACTGTTAGGGCTTCTAATTTTGCTGTCACCCTACCTATCTACGATCACCGTTTTAGTTCAGTTCAGAGCGTTGGCCACAAGAACAAACGGCGATAAAAATGAAAGTCGATAATATTTAGTTAACGCTACTTTCCCAGCTAAATAATATCTGTTTTAGTAATTCAATGGCTTCATGGCTTATATACTAATTTACATAACTGTTATAATCATTGATTTGTGGTTGTGTGAATGGGATCGACCTATTATCGATCCCTTATTCCTCATTTACATTTTTCTTGTTAATGAGTGACTTCTGGTGTCTTTGAGTATACCCGCATTACACAAGTATCATAGCGCAATGTAATGTAATGCGATGCGCTATGCACATGTAAATATAGGTTATGCTCAAAGCACCTTACATTAATTGCACTTCGGCAATAGTCAATTGTGTGTTATGTGCAGGATGGTAATAGCGATATTGTGTATACACTACACTATGCACGACAAAACGTTGTACAAAAGGCTGTATCGTGTTTACCCTGCATTATACTTACTAGCTAACCGATTATTTACTTTCAATACTAACTTAATTAGCTGGCACTACAACCGATGATCGGTCTTGCTCGCTTCTATAAAGCTGAGCCAGTCGCCTCTCCTATGCTTGCGCTGGCGCCAGTTGATAAGGCCAAGTGCAGTCATGCCGACATGCACCTGGTTTTTCCAACGGAGATTAGGACGACCTCTTCTGCGTGTTCTTTCACCGTGGCTAGAATAAAACACCCTTCTAGCCATTCGCTCAACATAACCCAGCAACTGGATTTTTATACGTTTGACTATGTCAGTGTCGGCGTACAGTTCATACAGCTTATCATTCCATTTTATTCGATACGTTATCCACGCATATTAGAAAATAGATCTTACCGAGTATCTTCATCTCGAATGCTCCTAACAGTTTACTGAAATGGATCACTTCTCACCTTACAAATCGAACCCAGAGTGTATTGTTCAAGGGCTTTAAGTCGAATTGCTTTCCTGTTACTTCTGGCGTTCCTCAAGGGAGTCATCTTGGCCCCATTATTTTTTTTTTTTTTGCTATTTTAACATGAAATAATTTTATGTATTTAATAATACCGACGACACTAAGTTACTACAAAATGACCTGAATCAACTGTTCAGTTGGTGTAGCTCAAACTTAAATAAACTGAAAATAAGTAAATGTAATGTGAAAATGTCTTTTTCACGTAAACTCCTTTGTTGTTTAACTATGAAATTGATAACTACAAACTTGAAATCGTTTCAACATTCGTGGAACTTGGAGGGCCTTTGGATACCAAACTTTGTTTTAATATTCACATTAACAAAATCATTGACAAGGCTTCCTGTGTGCTAGGTTTCATTAAATGCTGGGCGAAAGCATTTCACGACCTATATGTTACCAAACTGTTATTTGTTTCTTTATTAAGTACATCTAATAGAAGAATATGCTTCAATAGTTTGGTGTCCATACTTATAATATGGACACTTATAAATTGGAGTCGGCCCGAAAACAATTTACTCTGCTTACATGGTTTTCCTTGGAACCCTAACTTAAACCATTCATCCATCATATTAAAGTCGTTTGAAACTTATTTCATTACCATCGATATACTTACGTTGAATAATGTTAATTTCTATATTCATACTTAAACTTTTTCATTTATACTCAGACTCAATATCAATATGCTTACACATGCCTACACAAAAGGAACTATGATTTGATATGTTTGACAACTTGATGCTCAAAATTTTAATGTTCAATAAAGTAGTTGGGGGCATAGATGATGGGTGTCGAACTGTTTTTCTCGGGTCTTTTTAGGATTTGGCGTAGTATGAATAATTGGTCGATGGTAGATTTGAAAGGGCTGAATCCTGAAGCCACACTGATAAATTCCACTCAGTTTGTTGACGATGGGTTTCAGTCTTTCGCACAGTACGCTCGATAGAAGCCTTATATTCAATATTAAGAAGGCTTATCCCACGGTAGTTGGCACAGATCGTGAAATCACCTTTCTTATGGATTGGGCAGAGTACGCTGAGGGTTCTATAACTTGGCATGCTTTCATCCGACCATATTCTGCATAGAAGCTCATACATGCGTTTTTTAAGCTCTTCGCCTCCGGTCTTAAACAACTCAGCAGGCAGGCCATCTGCACCTGCAGCCTTATTGTTTTTCTGTCGAGCAATGGCTGTTAAGACCTCCTCATAGTCGGGCGGCGGTACTTCTATGCCGTCAGTGATTGGGGTTTCCGGAGTAGAGTCCGCAGTGGCGGGATTATTGGATTATTGCCGCCATCGCCATTAAGCAGCTGCGAAAAGTGCTCGCTCCATAATTTCATTATGCCCTGTCTTCATCCATGCAGGAAGAGGCCCCGATCTTCAAACCAACAGTCGGCCGTCTTATTCTTTCAAAGAATTTTCGGACTTCGTTCCTGTCCCGCAGCATCTCGATATCATTGAACTCGCGTCTTTCTGCATCTCTTTTCTTGCGCCTAAAAAGATTTCTCCTCCCTCCTCAACTCACTGTATCGCTCCATAGCACCTGCAACTGACTGCAGGGTGACTCTACTACGTTTTTCGCTTCAGTAGCATAAATGAAATCTAGACCACACATAAATCAAATCAGATGTACTCTCTAAAAGCTAAACAAACAAAAAAAACTGTAATTCGTTTCTTTGCGTGCGTACGCTAGAATCTCAATCATATCAATCGAGTTGTCGTATAATATAATTTTCTCTGCCGATGTTATTTGTTTTTTGTGCCATAAAGAATACAGAATATACCACATATAAAACCAGTTTTCAATACATAAGTATATAATATATTCGGCAGCTATTTGTGCTCCCGAATATGAAGAAGGAATTGAGACCCTCCACCCCTTCTCTGTGAAAGTTACAATATTCAAATTCGTCGACTACGTTTCTTGGGAATCAGACTGTTCGGAGAACTGCAGGAACTGACTAAAAATTTAATAAAACCCATCATAAATACTACTGTATGATGATTTAATATGGACTCAGAGAGAATTTATTGAAAGGAACCATATAGGGGCATCATGTTACATACTTACTGTGGCCCTAAGTGAGGCTGTTGCCGCCGTTATCGTCTTACTTCTGAGCACTTGTCTTTAACCTAACCTAACTATAAGTACTTCTTGTACTAGATAAACCCTTTAAGTTTTCTACTGCACTGTGTGATTAATTTTATTACAATTTTACAGGATTCAAAAGAGTGGTTCTTCAGTATTTTATGTATGTAGCATAGCTAAAACTAATATTTACAAACTTGTTTGAAACAATCTACTCATTGCTTATTATCAGTCTTACATTAGCAATGTGTTTATAATTTATTTACATAGTTAGGCTTTGTTTTTCTTTTTCGCATCGGGGGCGTATGAGTGATTTTGAATTTCCAGCTACAAGTACATACTTACAATATTTAGTAGCTACATACTCGTAAAAACAATGTTTGGTATGAACAAAATACATGGTAATGCAAACGCTTAAAGTTTAAAACCAACTTACCTTATTCAGTGCTCTAAAATGCAACAAAACACAAACAGACAAGCACAAAAATAATAAATGAATAAATAAAACAACTTGAGTATTTTTTAAACTTATAATTTATTTTCTTAACTTCAAACTAATTAATTACATACATTGACTTTTGTTGCAGCAACTAGGCTCCGTAAGTTATTGAAATAGTAGTGGTAGCAGTTGGTGTTGTTGTTGTTGTTGTTATTGTTGCACATAGTAGTGGTAGTGCATAGTAGTGGTATAGTGGTGTAGTGGGATAGTAAGTAGTAAATGTGAAATACTTAACTAGTATTTAGTTAGTAGGTTGTAATTTAGATTGTCTGTGTGTAAAGTTTTTGTATTTATTTACAAGCTCAAGTATTTTCATATGTTTTGTAGCTAGTTTTAAAGTGCATTTATTCAATATTTATATATATATATATATATATGTATATATATATATATATGTATGTATGTATGTGTGTGTGTGAGTGTGTGTGTGTGTGTGTGTGTGTGTGTATGTGTGTGTTTCTATATATACTGGTATGTGTGCAGATTGTACATTTGTTTTCTTTTATGTGCATTTGTGTGTTTCTGTTGGCAAATAATTAATAAACTAACAAGCTTTGTTTTATTTTGTACATATAACAAATAAATATATTCTATTGTTGACAATTAAAATTAATTGAAGCATATTTATAAAAATGGGCGTAGGTAGTTGGAGGGTGGGAGTGGGCCTGGAGAGAGAGAGGGCGGAAGGAGGGGTTTCGTGTGAAGGTTTCTTTACACAAATAAATTTATACATTTTTTATTGTTGTTGTTGCTGTTTTCGTTTCTTGTTTTTGGTAAGATCCATTCATTACAGTATTTTGCTGTTTTTTTTTTCAATTTTTATTTGTTCTGTTTTACGTTTTGGTAGAGTACTTAGTACATGGTATGTTCATATTGTCCTTTTTTATTTAGCTTTGATATAGTACATACTACATGTATTTTATTGTTGTTGTTTTTATTGTTGTTATTATTATTATTACTATTGTTGTTGTTGTTGTTGTTGTTGTTGTTCAACTCAGTCTCTAAAGTCGAATGTACTTTGCGTTTACGTTGTGTGGTGTTGTGTTGTATTGTCTTGCGTAACGTTACGTTGCGCGCCAGCACTGCTTACATATTATACAAACATGCATACATACTCGTACACACATACATACATACATAAATACGTACGTACGTTATATTGTATGTTGAAGAAGCGTATACATATACTGTCCTTGTTTTTGTTCATTTTTAATTGTTAATTTTTTGCTTTTTTTTCGTTTGCTTTATTTTGTTTTTCTTTATACACATTCAAGAAGTGAATTTTCATTTTGTGCTTAATAGCCCAATTTTTTCAAAGCCTTAAGATCTACATCACCATAGTAATCCTCGCTATAAACGGAAAAACAAAAACAAATAAATAAAAGAATGAGAGCAAGAATTTTCTTTCTGTTTTTTCGATTTCTTTTTTTTTTTTTTTTATTTTTTATTTTTTTTTAATTTCAAATTAGTTTCAATTTGTTTAATTAAATTTAGTGTTCTTTGTTGGATGTTTTGTTTTTTCTTTCGATGGGTTAATGATTTGTTTCTGTGTTAGCTACAGTATACATTTATGTAAGTAATATATAAGAACACATAGTAAATACATATACAAGAATAGTACATATATGGTAGATACATAAATTACAACAATTTAAGTTTATACAATGATGTTTATAGTTAGCAAATTGCGAATGTTACAAAGTGAAGAGTTAACAAAAGAAATTAAGAGCAAGTGAATTGGTTGTTGTTGTTTTGTTTTAGTTTTAGAGAAGAAAGAAACAAAAATGGGTGAAGTATAATGAATGAAATAAAAAAATATGCTACAAATACAATATAAAAATATATATGTACATATATACAATATACAATGTAGAAGATGTATGTGAATTTTGGTGAATTAATTTGCTTTTCATTGTGGGTAATAAGATTGCAAAGAAGTTGAATTTTCTTAATTAAGTTTTAGAAAAATTACGAAAACTATTTCCAGATTTTCTACTGCTGATTTATACATACGTACCAGGCAGAATCGTTAGAGATTGACTTGCAAAGGTATACCTTCAGAAATGTAAAGCAAAATGTCTTAATTAGGAAAGAGAAAAAGGAGATACATAAAAATCCAAGCGCTTGTCAGGAATTGAAGTCGATTCCACAGAGAAGAAGTGCATAGGTACACTGGTGCATTGGTGGTGTTTAATACAGAAAATGTGCCAGACGACATCGCTTGTTCGTAAATTCGGTAAAAACCTTAATTCAAAAGTATGGTGGACATTAAAAAGGGTCCAAGTGACCCCAAGTCAGAAAAACAAGCACGACAATAAATAATAGAAAAAAAAAAATTATCTCGATCTCAGATTTGGTGCCAATAGTATAAAGGGTAAAGAATATAAATAATTTAAAGACATATGAAAAAATAAAAATACAGGATGCTGAAAGTTATGTAAAATTTAATTAATTTAAATTTAATTTAACTCAAAATCACTACCACGTTCATAATTTTCCTACAGAAGGCACAGGTGACTTGGGTGATGACTCAGTGGGGGCAATTGAAATGGAAAAGAGCTGGTATGGCTCGCTTTTTTCTCTTGCGGTTTAAAGTCACCATCGTTTTCTACCAATGACACTATAAATGCAGAGATTTTTAGAAAATGGTGCCTAAATAAACTATTCATTCCATTTTATAAGAAGCGCACTGTGTCTACTCTATTCTATCCAGATTTAGCTACCACGCTAAAAGGTAAAAACTCCACAAACCACTAAAGCTTTTTAATAAAAGATAAACTAAAGCTTTTTAATAAAAGTAGGGGACAGAAGCTAATAACCTTGAAAAAAATTGGAAAAAAGCAATAAAAACCATAACACAAACAACAAAATTTAATGACACCAAAAAAAAAAAAAATGGCAGACAAGAAATTGGAAAAAAATATAAGAAATTTCAAATTAAACTAAAATATATATCCGCTATTCGAATTCGACTTAAAACTGTAGTTCCCTTCCAATCATGTACAAATATCACACACACACACAACACGAGTGGATGCAAAAAGATCGGCCTAGGCCCTCCATGGGCTGTTGTGTCATTAAAAGAAGAAGAAGAAGTATTCTTTAAAGTACATGGAATAAATGTTGAAACAAAATATTAAATCAAGAATTTTTCTTTCGATACCATCCTTATTTATCCTTTGCGTCTCTCTCGAATATGCTGCCACCCGCCATCCCGTCCACAGAATCTTTATAGTTAATCCATAGTTTAACTTTCAAAACCACATTTCTACTAAAGGGTGTTTTTTCTAGAAGTGTGGTTTTCAATCTGTCAATACTTATTCCGGAGTTGGGCTTTTTGATAGCTGTCACTTGATTTATGCTCAGTTTGGTTTGCCATTTCATAATGAATAGACTTACGCCTGAACAATGTTTACAAATAATTGCAATTTATTATCAAAATTCATGCGCTGTGAAAAAAGTGTTTCGCAAGCTACGTCCATTTAGCGACGAGGCTCATTTTTGGCTCAAGGGATATGTGAATAAGCAGAATTGTCATATTTGGAGTGAAGACCAGCCAGAGGCAATTCAGCAGCCGACATGTGGTTCCAACAGGACGATGCCATATGCCACACTGCACGCGAAACCATGCATCAGTTGAGAGTCGAATTTGGTGAGCAGTTTGGTCTCACGTGTTGGTGTAGTCAATTGGCCACCAAGATCGTGAGATTTGACCCCGTTAGACTATTTTTTGTGGGGCTATGTTAAGTTTCTTGTCTATAGGGACCAGCCAGACACGATTACTGCTTTGGAAGCAAACATTGAACGGGTCATTGGTGAGATTCCAGCCGAAATTTGTGAAAAATAGCCAAGAATTGGCCACTTGAAGCGTAGCCGCGGGCAACATTTAAGTGAAACTATCTTTAAAAAGTAAATGGCAGGAATTGATTTATCGATCCAAATAAAAATTTCTTTCACTTTTTTAAAAGTTCTATGTTTATTTTTATACATTTTCAAAAACTAAACTCTTATAAAAATCACCCTTTATAAACCAAAGGTTTTTAATCGATTTTGTTTAGTTATTGGAAAGCAGCAAACCTCCATAAGATTTTATTTTCCGAATTTACTTGCATAATACTAAACTAGTACTTATCTTCTCTGAGTAATCGACTTAAATTTTTATTTAAGTCGAAAATTGGTATACACCTCCTTCATCTCGGCTAAATGTGCTGCCCGGTATGCGAAACAAAGTTAAGGCTTGACAACTGCTAGATGACGAGCTCTTTAGGTGAGCAAAAACTGTAGTGAAGGGACTTTAGCTATGGATTAGTAATCCAAGTGCCAAAATTATGCTGAGGCGGTTAAACTTTCCCTTGAGCTGAATGGAAGTTAAGATCTTAATGACAGATAGATGATTCTAGTGTACTGCTGTACTGCAACTAGTTAGGTGTAGCGTACCACCAAGTATGATAATTGTAAGCAATCAGAAAGGCTGATCTCTGAGGAATTCAGTAACGGTCTTGGCTCTAAATTAAAGATATTCAATTTATCTGACCACTAGTGCACCCCATCCAAACCTCTTGCAATAGAGTGCTTCGCACCGCGGAAATGTACTACTCCGGGCTACCTATCCCTTTCTGAATAAAACCGCATGTGCTTTTTATCCTAAGATTTTTAATATGTCACCAGTACCCTGAAAGGAAATCTGTGATAATCTAAGATTGTTTGCTTAGCTTGAGATATAGGAAGCTTTATTTGAATTCAAGTTCGCAATTAAGTAGTAGCTTTGACTGTCCAGGGACTTGAATCCAGTAGGCTGACCTTTCTTCTTAGTTCATCTTTATCTGGAAGAAGAAGGATACAAGATTTTCGGGTACGCAGATGGCGTTGTCCTGTCAATTCCAGGTAAACATTTAAGCAGGTTAATATAGTTAATTCAGAGTAGTCTCTCTATATTAGCTAGCTGCTGCAATTGATGTGGCTTAAGCACTCATCTTGTGCGTGTTATAGATATCTGTATATGAATGGAAGGGACCTAAAGTTTTATGCCGAACCCGAACGGCGAATTTAAAAGCTGTTCTTAGACTATTTTTGCTCTTGTAGGTTTTTCATTGCCTGCCAAGAGGTGGTGAGGAGTGGAAAAATTATTTTTTCTACTTTTTGATTTGCCTGGGCCAAGATTTGAAACTCAGAGTAAAGTGCGTAGCAGGTCAGCGCACTACCAACTACGCCGGCGACTATTTATGTAGAATAAGCATCAACTAGAAAGCATAAGATACCCTCTTTCAACCCACCTACACCAAGCTAATATTAGCTGTTGGCAAATGGGGCTTGCAACCTAAAGTAGTTTTATGGCTCTTCAGAGCTGTCGTCAGACCCATACTGATTTATGGTATACTGGTTCGATGGATATTTCTCGAAAAAGAGGTCCACTGCCCGGTATTTGGCTAAGGTGCAGACAGTGGATTGTCTACTGGGAACAGAGGCACTCAGGACCGTACCTTCCAAAGCCCCTAGATATCATGCTTAGTGATATGCAAAAACTGCGGCAATAAGTCCAAACATTATCTCACCATGCGCTTACTCTAGCTACGGTCATTCTAGGATATTACTAGATACGACTAGCTCAATTCCTAAAGATATTGACTACACCGGTAGTGTACAGCTGGTAATTTCATACAGTTTTCTACTGATGATTCCAAACTGGAGGGCAGGGTAGGGGAGGACATCTTTGAAAATACTCTGGACATTCTAATATCTTTTCGCCTCCCAGACCACTGCAGCATGTTTCAGGCAAAAGTATCGGGGATTAAAGATGCTGTAGCTGACTCGCTGAAAATCAGTGGCCTATAACCTCGTGATATTTATATCTTCACTTACTACCACCAGGCAGCTATGAAGATGCTGAGCAGTAATTACTACCTCCAATGTAGTCTCCAAATGCTTCCTATCTCTAAATGAGATATCAGAGCGATTCACACTAGCTGACTTCGAATCTGTTGACATAAGGAATTTAGAAAAGTTTATAAAAACCACAAAAACTCTCCTTCAGTTGAGTCTGCCTGATGCCAGGGTTTCTGTCGTGTACTTGGTTAACCAAAACGGTTACAAAATAGATTAGGGTAACTGTGACGTGGAACCAAAATGGGCCAAACCACTCTAATTATGTCCTACTATAGAACAGCCACTCTAACTGAATCTTGTTTAACTAGCTAAACTAGCACTGATGATATCCTATAAGTATAAGAGTCTAGTGCTCTGATTGCGACTTGAATGTCTGATGTCAAATGAAAACGCGTTTCACACATAAAACACGTAGTGCCGAAGGCCAAAATGCGTATAATTTAATTTGGAGGTAGTTTTTATGGTACGTATTTGTGGTGTTAAGTTATTACTTTATGTCATTTATGCCAGACTATTTCTAGTCTAAGCTGAATTCGAAACCAATACAGATTACAATGGCAATCAAAATTAATTTTCGTATTTATTGTTTCCCCGCCAAAAATGAGTTTGTGAGTATGTGTGATTGAAAGACATATGAGAAATACGCAAAGACGACCCACAAATCCACAAATAAAAGAAGCAACAAGATGTCAAAAAAGGCTAAAGCTGAAAAAAAAATCCTACTACGACGACGATGGTGGCGATGATGTCAAGAATATTAACAACAAACGAAAAGGAAAACAGAAAAATATAATAAAAACAATAAAAATGAAAGAAAATTTACAGTAACAACAAATTGCCTTTAAAATTACTTTGTTGTTGCTGTGGTTGATTCTGATTCTGTAGCTTTTGTTTGTAGAAAACGAATTAGGTTGAAGGACATGACAACACGGTATGGCAGACGACGACGACAAACGCAAGATAAGAATAGCGTTGAAGAGAAAGTATTTATATAAAAGAACAAGAAAAATATGCGGTTAAGCGGGAGAAGCAGCCATCGCTATAATAATAACACGGAGAGTGAGCGAGAGAGAGAGAAGAAAAACAAAAAACGCAAACAATGCACAACAACATCAGCATCAGCAAAAGCATAAGGATATTAAATAAAATTAAATTAAATGAAATGAAATTGACCAAAGAAAAGACATCTTGCTTGCTAGCCCGGTGCCAGCGTGCTGTGTTTTTTCCTTGGCGAGGAAGGAAGCAGCATTGCCATCGACATTGCCGTTATCGTCTTAAGCAGAGAATACGAGTACACGGTGTGATTAAAGAGCAATGCACGAAGGAAGCTACTCTCGCTCATAGCTGCGATGAGTGAGAGAGGGAGAGAGAGAGAGGGAGAGAGAGAGAGGGAGAGAGAGAGGGAGAGGGAGAGAGGGAGAGAGAGAGGGAGAGGGAGAGAGGGAGAGAGAGAGGGAGAGAGAGAGGGAGAGAGAGAGAGAGAGAATGAGAGTGAGAGCGGCAAAGATTTCATTTATTTATTTTTATAACTATTTTGGTTTTTTCTTCTAGTTATTTATTTGTAATTCAATTTAATTTGTCTACACACTATCACTATTGAACATAAATGTTTACATACACACACACACACACACACACACACACACACACACACACACACACACACACACACACACACACACACACACACACACACACACAAGTATGTGTGTCCATTTAGTGGCATTGCAAAATGGAATAAAATAATTTGTTTTAATTTTTTTGCTGTTATTTTTATCACACAGTTGACACAATTTTGTTGATTTTGTGGACGTGTTGTGGAAAACTTCTTGAGAATTATTATTATTATATTAATTCTTTTGTGTTGTCTTTCTTTTTTGCTTTTGCACCATTCTTAATTTTATTGTGTTTGTTATTTTTTCTTTTTAATTTTTTTATTCTTGGCAACATTAAATTTAATTAAAGTCAAAATGGCAAAAGGATTATGTTTTGTGGCTTTGGTGTGTGTTGGTGTATGTGTGTGTGTATGTGTGTGTGTGTGTGTTTGCGTGCATCCGTCTCTAGTTTACTAGTCATCCCTTTTTTGTTTTAACAAAAAAATTGCCAATTCTTTGTGTTGGTTACTAGTTATGCTTTTTTGCTTGCCATGCGTGCGTGTTCTGGTTTGCAAGGACATCAAAAAGAAATAAACACAAAAAATCATACTTAAATACTTTACTTTATATGCTCGACACTCTGTGCTTGATTTGAATTATTTTGCTGCTATGACATACATATCTACTGTTTGTGATGTTGAAATAGTTTGGCTTGCTATTGGTATTTCATGGACAGTATGCATTTTCTTTGCTGCTGCCTGACGCCTTCATCATGCAAATATGCTAATAATGCGACAAGCAGTTCACATGGAAACGTGGCTACATTGGTTTGTTCGTTCTTCCTAACGCAAAGTAGGAAAGTAACTTTTAATTGGATAAATTCTTTCTGTATTATTATCTTTTTTTGCTTTAATTTTTACTTCTGCAAAAAATGTGGTAATGTCACATATATTGTCCTGAAGCAGTATTACTCACAAGTGGTTGTTTTTTAAATGGCATGCCCTGTAATTACTACAGTAACATAAATCCCATGTAAAGGGGAAAGTTCGCCTATGGATTACTTCTTGAAATACTGCTCTCAAATGCAATAAATAAATATGATAGAATTCTATGCATTTGAAGTCCCAAAACCGTACGGATTACACATGCTGAGCAGATGACATAGACAAGAAGACAGTGGCGTTGAAAACATTCCAGCAAAAACACGACAGAGTACCGGTCTGAAAGTCAGTAAATCTACTCTAATGTACCCCGCTGCCATATGAGTTGGAAGCGATCTGCAGATTATGAAGATCACTCACGCTACACTAAGTCGATGCAGTGATCAAAGGACCAATACTGCCAGGAGGAAGAGAAGCTACCATATATCTTATGCAGTAATAAAGTAAAAAAATACTGGAAACCGAAAGCATCTTTACAACGTCAATCGGAGAGTGGAACACCAGCAAAACAGGGGGTTGGACTCATGTGCTTTACCATGACTGACTGAAAGTTAGCCAGATGAGTTACTCTTTAACAGATTGGGTGCCTTTTTCTTTTTTCGATGATGAAGAAGAAGCAGAAAATAACTCGAGTGTCATAATAAAGAAAATTTTGCAAAAACCATAGCACTTTGGAGCGGTGGAGTGATTTGTGAATCGCGTATGCTTTCTTCAAACATTGAATAAAAATTGGAATTTTCAAGCTATCTAATATAAACTTATAAGAGTTTCATCCATTAGCGAGGTGCCATTGGCTGCTTTTGTTGCTTGCTGCTCTAAATAACTTACTCTTGCCTACATTGATATTCAGGCCCATTCTACTTACTTCCGTATTGATTACAATCTGGGTCGAGCAGGCCTAGAGTTTCGTCGACTTAGGCAGTAAAATGACGGCAGATGGTGGCACTGAGCCAACTCTGTGTACTCGGATCAGCAACAAGGCCAAGGCGTCATTTGGCGTTCTCATTAAAATGTAGAGATGCAATAATATCAGAATAAAGACCAAACTTCGAATATTTCCATTAAATGTCGATTCTGTGGAACTTTAAGTTTGCAACATTTGACAGTTGACGGTTGCCGGTACCCGAAAGCTTCAGCCATTCCAAATAGATGTCTTAGCATTATTATCCAGATTTTCTAGCCAAACAGTATAGAAGAATATTTCAAGCGGACAGGTTTAGAAAGTAATAAACTGCATAATAAGATGCAGAAAATGGCATACGAGTATATAGAATTGGTCAAACTTTAAGACTAGATGACAACAACTCCGCAAGATATACCATGCAATGGATTACGCTAACGTAAGCAGATAGGTGAGCTGCCCGTCCCTAGGTGACATGACTGGTCGCCTAGTATGCTTGACTGCTACGCAGAGTGCACTGGTTCAAATCTCGAGACAGGTAAAACTCAAAAAGGAAATTAAAAAAATTAATTTCTGCACTGCACCAAATCTTGGTAAACCACCAAGAGTAAAGATTGCCTGAGAAAAACATTTCCCTTCGCCCTTCGGATTTGGCATAAAATTATAGGTCCTTCCCTTCCATTCATGTACAAATATACCATACACACTGACACAAACAAAATGAATGGATGCGAAAAGCTCGGCCTAGGCCCCGATTGGCTGTTGTGCAATTAAAAGAAGATAACAGAAGAGAACAGAAATTATTATTCATTCCTTTCTTAAGAGAGCATTCAAAACCATGTATTCATTTCATTCTTATTTCCTATAAGAATCAGTGGACCTTACTCAAACTCATTTATAATCTTTGTAGTTAATTTCATCATAAGGCAAAATGCAAATGTCTATTTGACGTACGTACTTGTTTTTCAGCAGGACGTTGTCAGTAAACTTTAAGAAGTTGTATATAATTAGTTTTTTAAAGTTTTTCAAAATACATTTGCATATTTCGCAAGTTAATTTTAGTTGAGGATTATTCAAAATTATATAAAAATTATATACACGCATTGTTACAGAAAAATATACACACATTCATACATATTTACATATAGGTATATACAATTTTTTTATACAAGTTCAAAATTTTAATTTTTGAAAAATGAAAACTGAATATAAGTAGTATATGCAGTAATGGTTGGTAGGTAGTTAGTTAGTAGCAGTAGTGGTGGTAGTATGTGTTAGTGGTGGTAGTAGTAGTAGTAATAGTGATAGTAGTTAGTTGAGTTGTATTAGTAGTGATGCTTCCTTTTTTTTGGTAATGGTATTAGGAGTTTGAAAAGTCATTAAAGCTTTTCCATTGTGTGGACGAAATTTCGTTTGTTTGTGTGTGGACTTTAATGAATAGTTAATTAACAAACTTTAAATAAAAGTTTAACTTTTTGTGTTTTGTTTGTGTTTTTTGTGTGTTTATTCGGTTGTGGTTGTCTGTTCGCCATTGTAATGTGCTCATGACATGTGTTAACTTAAATGAATTTTGTCATTACTTCATTCATTAGATGCTGTTAGTTACGAGTAACGAAGATGTAAATGACGTTATTTAAAACGAATTTCTTGATCTGGTGCCTACAAAATATAATAGTTTAATGTATGTCTGATACAATATTTTTTGTTCCATTTAGAGAAATGATGAAATGTGTGACAACATTAGGCATGGAGTGAATGTATTTACAGAATTGGAAAAAATGTTGTTCAATACTTATTTTCGAGCAACATAAAACTTGGCTTTTAGTATGTATGCATACTTAATTATGTATAAGGTAAGGTACACAACAACATTCAGGTTACGTCCAGACTGGTTATCAATGAATATTAGTATTTAGAATGAAAGTACGAGGAGGTATTGGTCTAGATCTTCAGTTGAATATAGTATAGGTATATGAAAGCGATTTCCATCAAGTTTAACATGAGATAGCAAGTATTCAACAGCTCGTTCTTTTATGCTCTGGTATCTAGAAGTATCACCATCGATTAGTGATGATTAGTGTAAGTCTGCTCTTACATAACAAATATAATTTATATTTTCTGAAAAATGTTTTTGCCTTTATAGCGTTCTACTTTTAATGTCATCTTTTTCTTATGATTTTCAAAAAACATTCCATACCCTCTCATGGAAGATATATACTATATACATATATTACATGTCGCTGGACCCAATAAATTCAAACATTATATGGTATAGGAGTGGGAAGTTAAGATTATGGAGAACATGTCACATAATCCATATTTTTTGGGTGGGTAACTCAAATCAAATTGTGTGGGTAACATTCTCCGTCGACAAACACAGCATTTTGCACTATTCAGATAAAATTGCTAAAATCACTTTTCCTATTTTAAAAAAAATAGCAGGTTGCTGCTAAATTATGAACAGAAATATTAATATTTATTGTATTTATTACATAAATTCAAATTTTAAGATATCAAAACATTCGCCGTCGACACACACAATGTGTGCCTTTGAGCCAGAACAGAATCTAATCTTCTGTCCACCGTCGATCCTCTCTTGTCGACAATAGCTGAGAACAGGGACGAAGTGAAAGCGTTTATCAGCTGTCGATTATCAAACGAGTTAACGCCGATTTTTGTTTTGCGTTTTGTGTTTTTCTTTCAATGCGAGAAAAAAATAAATTTAATTCGTTATGATTTTTTAACTTCTTCTATTAGTATTTCATTGGCATCTATTTTGAAATCAAAACGGTTTTTGAATTGCCATAAATAAAACAGAGAACACTAGAGAAATGTCAGATAATAAGAAGTATTACAGATAATTACAATGGACATATCCAAATGTTAGCAGGAATGAAACTATGGCAACACTGTTTCAGAGAGTGAGAGAGCGAGAGTGTGTGTGTGTCGGCATAAGGAAAATAGTATAGATTCTAAGCTGACGAATGATCGTTGGCTAATGTCGTTTGTAAAGGCTCTAACGTCAGTGGTTTTCGGCTTGATTATGCTCGAGCTCTATGCTCATATTTCTACTGTTGCATGCTGAGTGTATTTGGATCTGACTCAATTTCTATGATTGGTGAATGGAAAGCAGTACGTAATTTATTTTCTCTTATTACGTGATTGTTGGATATCAACTATTTTCAAACTAAGTATGTAGTAATGGCAAACTAGTCGTGTGCTAGTGTCATTCAAAATGAGTGCCATTCAGATATAAAAAATGATTAACGCTATTGGTTTATTGTTTTTTTTTAAGTATTTTGTATTTTCAGTTTTCTTTTTGTTTTTCTTTATAAAATAAAATTATAAACTTATAATCAAAAATCACTTAAATTTACAAATCTCTAAAGTTTACGCTTCAAAGATGTATTCTTCTTTCTCGATGTTGGAAAAGATTTCACTTCGGTTCTCTTTAAGCTAAGCTCAGATACGCTTTTACATTAACACAATAATTAATTAAGGAGAGAACTTACAAACGTAATTTTTGAAAAAATTATATATGTATTGTATATATAAGTAAATAAAAAAAGGAGCAAACGTTTAAAAATAAAATTTAAAAAAATAATAAACTTAGAACAAAAAATTAAAATCATAAATAAAATTAAAAACAAAATCAAAACAAAACTCGAAAAAAATAATATTCTAAAAAATACAGAGAAGATAAAGAGAGAGTGACAGAGTAAGAGTAAGAGAGCTAAGAGAGTACAGTGAGAAAAGATCAGTTATCAGCGAATCGAATTTCTCTTGTGAACGAGAAACTCATAACAAAACAAAAAAAGTAAGTGTAAAACTGGGGGGGCTGGGGAAAGAGAGTGTGTATTCTCAGTTTAGTTTTGTTGTTGTTGATAGTGATTATTAATGTTTTCTCTTTCAGTTGCATTCATATGTGTGTATGTGTGGTTGAAAAAAAAGAGAATGTATGTGTGCATGGTGTTGTTGAGCATGGAGAGTAATAGAAGAAAGAGAGTTTAGAGTTTATGAGGAGGTGGTGGTGGCTGCTTTGGCTTTGTTCTTATTGCGACCTTCGCTATTTAATCCAGCTAAGAGTTCACTTTTGCGGATGCTCTTCAAGTCCAAATCGCCATAGTAGTCTTCGCTGTAATTGTATAATTGTGATGGTAAAGTAAAAGGTAAAAGGAGGTTAGGAATATGTATTTCTTTTTCTGTTTATGTAAACAACTAATTTTCTCAAAATTTTAAGAATATGTACAAAAAGCGAAAACTAAAAACCATAAATGAGCAAAGGTGCAAAAATGAGAGGTAGCGAGAGCGAGATAGAGAGAGCAGGAGCGAGTGAGTGAGTGCTATAAAATAGTGAGCGGGCGTTGGTGAAAAACAAGCTTTCTAAGCAACTCCTTTTCTGTTGGTTTTTTAAACAAAAAATTCCACATTCAAAGAGCTACGCAAAAGCATCAATAGTGTTAGTCACAAGCACCAATAACCGAATATGTAAGTGTGAAAACAAAAAACAAAAACCACAAACAAAAGTTTATAAATTCCATTTCCAACTTACCATCCGGGAACATCTTCGGGATCTTCACAGTTGCCGGTGCCTTCACCGTCGCCAATCTTGAAAACGGTACCAATTGGGCAGCCATACTCGCGTGCGACGCCCTCTAAGCAAATGTAGTATTTGCGGCAGTCTTCAGGATGTGCGTGCCTTGAGAAAGAACCGGCATTGGCCAGTTCACCGGCAGCGGGACATGCGAAACCATTGGCAACCTCTGCGAACACACAAAAACATAACAAATTACATATTAGCTGAACTGAATTTATCAATCATTATGATTGATATTTTTCAGCATACCTTCATTCTTGCACTCAGGCACTTGATCAGCCCACATGCAAACGCGTGCATCACGATCGTAAGCCAAACCGGGAGAGCATTGATATCTCGATGGTTCACCGTTCCAGCAGTTCCAGAAAACATCGCACTTATTCTCGTCGGGAAAGATGCCATACAAACGTGAGCAATGTGGTGTGGAAATTGGGGGTTCTAAAATGATCGGCAAAATTAGTGAACTGTGCAATTTTGATTGATTTGATTTGAATCAAAGTTTCACTTACCCAACTGTGAGCGATCTCCACAATCGACATTATGCAAATAATCACAATTTTCTGTTAAGAATTTTGGATCTGATGAATCGAATGCCAAACCATTACCGCATGTCTTCAATTCTGCTACATTATTGTCGCACTTCCAGTATTTATCGCATGATAGATCATGTGGATAGAAACCGAAATCATCGGGGCATTTAAAGCTATCTTGGGCAACAGCTGCAATGGGAGAGAAGAGAAATTATTATTACAATATTTTATAGAGAAATTTTAGAGAAAATATCTACGTATTGCATACAAAAAGCAAATAACCAACAAAAATTATTTAATAACAAATATTCGAACAATAATTCGCTGAACAGTTACAGGAAAAAAAATCAAGAATTACAAACAAAATTACTACTTTTGAAACGTGTGGAGTACGAACGCTGTACATAGATCATCAGTAACTAACTCTGCGACCATCAGCTATTCACACTTTTAAAATCAAATCCCCAGTTATTACTTCTTGGTGTTGAGAACATAATTTCAAATACAAATTTTTTACTCTCATTATTGCATTTATCTTTTCATTATGACTGAAAAATGCCAATGATCAGTGTTCTCCTCTGGACTCAATTACACTCGTCTGATCATCCTGGTCGATATACATTGTTGTTATTCTCGCTGCCAAACCCAACGTTCTTTAAGCCTATTGAAATATTTATATTAAAAATATAATAAGGTTTCAAACGAATGACACCGATAATTTCAGCCATTCGCTTGAATACAAAACTGATGCATGATTCCGTTTCACGTCCTATCTTCCCTGATGCCACTGTTCCAACCACATGAAAAACCAAACAAATAATTTACTGCCCAACAACAGAAGTAATTCAAACGTTATAAACTAGTAGGCAAGACAAATGCAGTCGTAGGTATTGCTGATCTATTCAGTGTTGTAATGGTGCCGCCGAATTTCTATGCCTTTAATAGTCCGAACGAAATATGAGGCTTAAAAATAATGCATTGTTTGAACAAAAGTAAACAAACAAATATGAAACAGAAAACCTAATGCAATTGTAGGCAGCCAACCAGCGCGAACAAATGCAATCATGCTAATATACCAGTGGCAAGCAGCAGCAAATACATAATAAGAATAATAACCATGCAAAATTGAGTTGTGTTGCATTTGTGGCATTGCACAGCAGTGCAAAGCAATATTGCAAATGCACATAATACAATAATATTTAAGTGATTGATATTATGCTGGTATCATTATCAACAACATCACCAACGTGAGCACCAACATGAGCACCAACATGAGCCCCAGTAGCAACAACAAATATCATAAATATTTGCAAATGAGCTGCTGTTGCTACTCCAGCTTGGTTTTGATTTTGTAAAGTTTATGTTGGTTTATTTCGTTTCGTTTCATTTCGTTTCATTTCGTTTGGTTTAATATTTTTTGTAGCTACTGGCAAATATTGACAGCTCTTACATATTATTGGAATTGTTAATTTTACTGATTGTTGAACAATTGTGTTTAAGAGCATTTGATTACTGTCTGCATTAAAATAGAAAATGTGAGCAAACAACAACATTTTGCATAGTGCATTCTATGAATTTGTTAAACCATTTATTGATTTATATATTTTTAATTTTTTTTTGTTCATCGCTTTGTTGTAAGCACTTATTAAAACGCTTTTAATTTTATAACGTGTTATCGGTTTTCGTTTTAACTTAATTTTTTTATCGGAATACTGTTTAATTCAATACCAACAACAAACAATAACAACGGTAACACATCAGCGGGGCAGCAGGAACAATATATTTCATTAAAATTAAATTGCATTCTCGCAAAAAATATTTAATTAAAATTCCGCCAAAAAATATACTCTATATTATTTGTATCCATACATATCGTTGCCCTAAGCCCTAACACGCATTTTTCAAATTTTTCAGTAGCAGAAAAAAAATAACTTTGAGACATTAATATTTTCAGTAGCTATTGTTTTCAAAACAATGTTTTTTAAAATAAAAAAATAAAAGAAAATCTGTTTTTGCGGTACGGCTTCAAAATGTTAGGCAGAGGTAAGTGTGAAAGTGTGAAAGTGTGAATAACTCGATTTTGAACATTTTCATGTTAGGCTATTTGCAAATTAAGGCAGCGATATGTACGAGGTGCAACAAAATAACATTAACATCATCAAAGGTTTCGCTGTAGTTGCTGTTATTAAGTATTGTTGTTGTTACCACCGATGATGCCCGATGCTTTGGCTGCTACTGCATGCAATCACGTGACTATTATAGACAGCCAACATCAACAAAAAACCACAACAACACTACAACTTGTTCAAGCTTTACAAATTGTAAATCAAAAAATACCACCACCATTTTTATTGATGTTGCTGTTATTGTTGTTGCTGCTGCTGTTGCTGTTGCTTTTACACCAAATGCATAACAAAGTGTATAAAAAATTGTTTAATGTTAATTAAAAAAACAAAAAGTTAAATGCAATAAAAAAATCACTAGTAAATAAAACGTACACTGTTTATCGAGTAGTAAACGGCTAATATCGCTCTCAACTTTAAAACTATAAAAGTTATTTTTTTACATAAAATACTTTCTAGAAAAATTGTATGGAAATTAGTGAAGCATACAATTTTATATGTACATAAGTAAACTTAATTACTTAATTCTACACAAATTCGTTCAAACATATGTATGCCAAACTGTAAATGGGGTGGGTGCGTTAGTCTCAAACCTCGAGAGAGATTCCTCAACTATATACCCCCATTTAAATTACGAAAGCTTTTCATTTTAAAACGAAAGGCAAATGCATTCCCCTTGCACTCCCCTTTTCATCATTATTCTATTTCATTACTTTTAGTTTTTGTAAATTTAACCTGAAAAATTCCAAATACTTATTAGTTGCATTTTATTCGCCACTCTCTTTTAGTTATGGGTAACTAGCAGAGATAATTGTTTGGGAAAGAATAGCAAAAGCTACTTAGATAACGCTTATAACTGTAGTTGTGTTATTTATAGCTAGCCTGTTGTTTAACATCCCTGGTTTCTATACATAACATCATTCCTATGAACTTTAATAACGAAAAAAAGAACAGTATGGCAAAAAAATGTGTGAAAATGTCCGCCGAAAGAAATTAGTGAACGGTAAACGTTAAAGCGTTATAAGTATGGTGCGCAAGAATGAATTTAAATAGAAAAGAAAAAATGGTCATCGCTATTTGCTGGAAGAACACCTTCAGCTGCCAGTGCTATTGAGCTGTTTCATTATGAATGCTAAATAATACATACAACGGAGAATTGATTTGACAATTGGACCGTTTTATTCGCACATGTTCAACTACTTGGTGAATAAAACGCAGCCAGTATAGCTTTTCTTAACGAGAAAAACTTTGAAAATTGAGCTGTGGAGTAAAGTAACTAATATTAAGAATTATTTATAGTATTATTATTTTGGCAATTCTATGGGTTCTGCTTATCTTCCAAATTCTATGTTGTTGGGCTAGATACAATTTCAATGATAAAACTTGGAGGGTAGAGAAAATTGTAATATCATCTGACTCTCTGGAATTTGAAGACCTTAATAATAATTTTGTATTGTAACAGATCCATATCGCTGTACCGAATATTTATATAGTTTTGCATACTTTTAGGCCTATTCTAATGGGCAATGGTGAATCTAAAAAACTGCAATGGAACAGGGCTAGAAAATTATAAAATGGCAAAATATTTCACAAATCATGAAATTTGTTATACAGTGTTTGGATCAATTGACAGACCCTCCACCCTCACCCACTTCTTTTGCTAACACAAATAACTTTTAATCAAGCAAAGGTAAACAAGATATCAGACTCAAAACGAGCTTCATACATAAAATATAAATTGCATTGAAATGTTAAAATAATTCTAATTTTTATTTCGTTGCATTTACACTCATTTCTGTGGTTACTAACTAAGCCTTTTTAACAAGTATCTGAATTCCATTTATTTTTTTAATTTTATTATTTTTTTTGCATATAGGTAGTCGTTATTGAGTACTAATCAGTGTAGAAAAGTAGAGAGGATTTTTGGGTAATTCCACATTTGACGGTGGTATTAAAGCACCCACGCTTTTTCGTGTTTGCTTTCTGTTGGTGGATGCAGTTGAAGTTTAGTGAACGCTTTCGTTTGCCCACATTTCTGCGGTTTCGCAATTAGATTATCACACTCAAATATACGAAATACATTTGTTGTGTTGTTTACGTTTTTATAATGAATTTATTTCTATCGCTCGTGTGCTGCAGGACTGTCGTAACTCAAAAACCATATATTTCGAGCAAAAGGTATTTAAACTTTTCAATTTACCAATCGTTCCATATAACGTGCAACGTCAAATACTCTTCTCATGTGAGGAGTTCAGAAGACACTTGCAATTATGAGTTTTTTTTACACAAGATACAGCGCTCAATAACAATTATTTCTGTGTACTTAACTCGAAAATTGTATTTTTTTTTTTTTTGATTTATAACAGTCTTGCAGGCAGCAAACGAGCGATGTGTGCTTTTACAGTTGTTTTTCAAATTTTAAACATTTTTAGAATATTTTTGTGGGCATCTACTTTGTTAAATCTAAACATGTGTGGTATTACTTAGTTACGTGTGTGGGTGTGTGTGTGTGTGTGTGGGTGTGTGTGTCTGTGTGTGTGTCATAGTTACATAGTTATTTACATGTTGCGGTAATTGAAATGGTGAAAATATTTTTGTTTACTCCTTTTTGTTTGTTAGGTTTCTTGTGCTCTGCTGTGGGTGGGTTGGAGTATGATTTTTTTTTTTTTTTTTTGTGTAATTGAGTTTAATAAATAATTTTTAATTGAATTTTTTTCCTGGAATACGGTTTTTATATACAATATTTATTTACTCAATGATTGATTACTGTTGTAGCCTTACACTTGATGTGGCTTGCCATTTGGAATTATGGTATAATTTTTGGTTATGCATAAAAGGCGAAATGTATAAAGTAAACTTGAAGTTGCATGCAGCAGAATTGCATGATGATTATGAAAATTTATTTGAATGCGTGCTGAAATTGATTGAATTGTTAGTTTATTTATGTATTAAAGAAGGAAGAAGTACTATTTACTAATGAGTGTAAAATTTCCAGGAAGTTGCAAGTGTTTTGAAATTTTCAGCTTCACTGAGATTTCATAATTCATAATTTCCATCATTTGATTTAAAATATTGCTACTATGAATTACCACTAATTAAAACATCTTCACCCATCGCTCACAACCATAATTAAAGTAGCTAAGTATATAACAGCTTACAACTAGTTGGACGCATTTCAAAATCTACCTATGGTATTTATTTGTAAAGGGTGTTTTTTCTAGAAGTGTGGTTTTCAATCTGGTAATACTTATTCCGTGGTCGCTGTGGCGTAGTGGTAGTGCGCTGGACTGCTGCGCAGAGT
The DNA here is from genome assembly GCA_958295655.1 of Palloptera scutellata. Lineage (NCBI taxonomy): Eukaryota > Metazoa > Arthropoda > Insecta > Diptera > Pallopteridae > Palloptera > Palloptera scutellata. Next base: position 50,397,799 of record OY282450.1, read on the forward strand.
GTCCGGGGTTTGAATCTCGGCCCAGGCAAAATTAAAAAGTAGAAAAAAATAATTTGTCTACACGGCACCACCTCTTGGCAGGCAATGGCAAACCTACAAGATTAAAAATTGCTATGAAAAGCTTTTCACTTCGCCGTTCGGATTCGGATAACACGCACAACATGAGTGGATGCAAAAAGCTCGGCCTAGGTCCTCCATGGGCTGTTGTGCCATTAAAAGTAAAGTAAATACTTATTCCGGAGTTGGGCTTTTTGACAGCTGTCATTTGATTTATGCTCAGATTGGTTTGCCATTTCATAATGAATAGACTTACGCCTGAACAATGTTTACAAATAATTGCAATTTATTATCAAAATTTATGCGCTGTGAAAAGTGTTTCGAGGCTAATTTTTGGCTCAAGGGATACGTGAATAAGCAGAATTGCCGTATTTGGAGTGAAAACCAGCCAGAGCCAATTCAGCAGCTACCAATGCATCCCGAAAAATGTGGTTTATTGGCAGGCGGCATCAAGGGGCTGTACTTCTTCAAAGACGATGAAGGCCGCAACGTTATGATCAATTTTTGTCCGAAAATGCTGGATTCGGCCGACATGTGGTTCCAACAGGACGATGCCACATGCCACACTGCACGCGAAACCATACATTAATTGAGAGGCGAATGGGGTCAGCAGTTAATCTCACATTTTGGGGTAGTCAATTGGCAACAAAGATCGTGTGATTTGACCCCGTTAGACTATTTTTTGTGGAGCTATGTTAAGTCTCTTTTTTATAGGGACCGACCAAACACGATTTCTGCTTTGGAAGCCAACATTGAAAGCCAACATTGAAAGCGTCATTTGTGAGATTCCGGCCGAAATGTGTGAAAAATGTGCCAAAATTGGACCTTCAGAATGAACCACTTGAAGCGTAGCCGCGGGTAACAATTAAGTGAAATTATCTTTAAAAAGTAAATGGCAGGAATTGATTTATCGATTTAAATAAAAATTTCTTTCACTTTTGTAAAATTTCTGTGTTTTTTTTTCATTTTCAAAAACTAAACTCTTATAAAAATCACCCTTTAGATAATTTTTGATTAACAGCAAAATATTTTTATAATCAAAAACTTAGACACTTCACCTCTTAATTTTTTTAGTTTTTTTTTGCAATGAGCATTAATTATTATGTTGTGGAATATGTAATGTAATTTTTATTACGAAATATGAATTTACTTAGTGATGCTTAACAAATTTTTAAGCTCTTTTAGTAGGTATCTTTAACTCAAATCAACTCATTGCCAACTCCTTTTACTTTTGATTTTGATTTTTTCTTGTAGCACTGCAGTTTTGTTGCTGTTGCTGCTGCTGCTGGTTGGCTGTTAATGTAATAAATACCGTTGTAAAGACTTTCTAAATTTGACAAAAACGTTAAAGTACAACAAAAAAAAAACAAAAAATTCATCCTTTCGAAAATCAAAAATATGGAAGAAAAAGCTGAAAAAGACACAAATCTACAAGGTTATTTTGCAACAAGTACGAGTATCGAGTTGTAATTTCGAGTTTTGTAATTTCGCACATGCTTACACATAATTGATGATAGCAGCAGTAACTCAGAGATGAGGACAGTGTTAAGCAGAAACCCAAAAAGGAGCTGGCACACAAAAAAAAGGAGTATAAGTATTGGCACATGTTGGTCATTCAATTACATAATTTAAAGTTAAACTTAATGGAAAAAAGGAAAAATTAATATGAATTCGAGGATGTACTCGTATGCATAAACTTACGTTGCACATTTTATGCAATCACTGGAACACCTTGAAGCAATCAACAATTGCAATGGAAACTAAACCAACTGGGTCTAATTATTAGTAACAAGTTTGTGCGTAAACAAGTTCGTTGTTATTGAAATTTTTTAAAATTAATTTATTGAATTACATAAGTTTAGGTATGTAGTAGTTTTAAGTTATGTAAATGATATGAACCTGAAGATTTTAATTCAGCATACAACTCGCTTGAAAGTGTTACATTTTTCTACCAGTAGGTACCTACTTCAGAAAACCCTAAATTGATATGAGAAAATTTCATTTGTATTTCGGATTAATCAATTTTACTTTTGAATATTTAAATTCGATTTTACATTATACTAAACTGAATTCAGACTACTCCAATTAGACTTAAGGGTAACCAAATGTACTTGAGAAAATTCGAATTACTATTCAGAGAGAACTTCTTTTTGGAACATTCTGACATGCATACATTTGCAATTTTACAAAGGAGAAGAATGCTCAAGTATATTTTAAATAATATTAAAATACTGTATAAGTGTGTATAGTAATCTGAAATAATTTGGTTGGTCAATCAATCAATCAATTTGCAGTAATCTGAAATCAATTCGTTGTATCTAAGTAATCTGAAATGTTCGATTGGCAGCTAATATAATTGCTGGACATTTATTATTAACACTAATAGGAAATACTGGTCCTTCCCTTACATAGGCAACTATTAACACTACTAGGAAATACTGGTCCTTCTCTTTCATACGCAATTACTTCTATATTCTATATATTTTCTATTTTCAGAATCTAACCGAGTAGATTTGGTTATTCTAAATCATGCACGTTTGGAATATTTTGAAATCTTAAGTTTTATTTATGTATCAGCTCTCATAGAATTCCAAAAAAAAAAAAACATTATATAAAGCAGGGAATGTGCTACAGTTAAGAAGAATTCAATCTTGCCCGACCCTAATTTTTTTAATTTGCACGTGGACCTTAACCTTCAGGCTTTATATTTTTTAATTAATTTTTTAACATCTGTACGATTTGTCGGACAGCAATTTTGGTAATTCGTGAAGATTTGTAATCTTCTTCTAAAAATTACCACTGGCTTTCAAATTACATTTAAAAAATTTAAATCATCAGGCGTTCAAAAATTGAAAATTAATGTTTTCGCCAGTCTAAAAATCCGACCTCAGGGGAATTCCCAGGTACATCAACCCCTCCTCTCGCCCTCTCCCCTTGTGTATATATATGTACATATATGTACATATTCATTTTTTAAACCGGAAAGAATTTCTTCAAACTCCTCCAGGGTGCTTAGGTTTGGAACTAGACGTAGTGCCTTTTTGTGCAGTTCAGTTTTTTCAGTCAGCTAACGTGCGCATTTCCCAACGACTGTACTCAACGATCTGTATCAAGCAATTTGAATCATAACTATAGTGTAAAGGCATGGGGTCTGTCTTTGCTGTTTCATAACATTAACTTAACTGGTCGCTGTGGCGTAGTAGTAGTGCGTTGGACTGCTGCGCAGAGTGTCCGGGGTTCGAATCTCGACACAGGCAAAATCAAAAAGAAAAAAGTAGAAAAAATAATTTTTCTACACGGCACCACCTCTTGGCAGGCAATGGCAAACCTACAAGATTAAAAATTGCTATGAAAAGCTTTTCACTTCGCCGTTCGGATTCGGCATTAAACTGTAGGTCCCTTCCATTCGTGTACAAATATAACACGCACAATATGAGTGGATGCGAAAAGCTCGGCCTAGGCCCTCCATGGGCTGTTGTGCCATTAAAAGTAAAGTAAAAGTAATATAATATGTTGCCATTGTTGTTTTAGGTTTAGTACATAATATGTATGTACGTCGCTGCCCATTATTCTAATACTTTTGATCGGCAATTAATTAATCAGGAGGAATATTTAATTGTCACCAAGTTGGTGATAAAGTTCAATAAAACTAAGTAAACAAATTTAACTAAATATTTAAATATCACAAAACAATATTTAACAACTTCAACAACAACAACAACAACAACAACAACAACAACATATTAACAGTGTTGTTATTTACAATAATAATGACTTGCTAATGGCACCACGCACTAAATTGTCCACTACTAAAAGTGGTCGCTGGTGCAGCTGCTACATATGTACATACTCGTATAGGTACATAGTACATAATATAATTTTTAAATACATGTGTGTACATGTTTACGTAAGTATTTTGCATTGCCTGCTGGCAATACGAGTACACAGTAAAGTTAAACGCATACGCGCGTCTGCGTTCAACTTAATTACTTACTTACATATATGGTAAGTATGTATAGTATATTGCATGACATTATGATAAAAAATAACAGCGCATTTTTGCTGTGTCGGCTACTTCGGCTACTTCGGCTTTATCATGAACACATTCATCCAATAATAATTGGGTTACATTTTTCTTCACCTTGTTCACCTTGTGCCTTGTGGGTCGCTTGCAATATTTGCATGTTCACATTATTGTCAACCTTAAAAAATCTTACTTAAATTTAATTGCAACAAGTTGTTAACGTTTTTCGTATTTCTTTTTCTTACTGAACATGAAAACTAATTAACACACAAAACAATCGGCGAGCGTGCGTGCGCTTAACAAGCACTGGCAGCGCTACCACTTAGTCAGCTAGAAGTCAAGGTAATAATTATAATATGATTTATATTAAATTGGTTTATTAGTGATTAAAAGTTGAGGTTTCTCTGCTTCCAGCAAATTATTGATTAAAGTTCTTAATTTATTGAACATCGAACACATGACGAATTTAATTGGAAGAATTTTTTTCTTTTTTTTTCTTGTATGAATCTATGATGTTTGATTATAAGTAAGTATATGCACATATAAAATTTATGGCCATAGGAAATTGTTACGTTTTCTATAAATCAGAGTGTGGTTCACGAAGGCATACAATGGGGAAACTTTCACTTTTCACTCTTTGAAAAACAAAATATGTAGACATACTATATGTATAGTGAACTTATACGAGTATTGATGTGTGTACAAGTTTAAAAAAGATTTTAATCACCCAATTATTTGCTACAAACACACACAATATATATAGTGAAATAATTTAGTGTGCAACATTTTTGCATAATTGTTGTTGACGACAATTGTATTGTTGTTATAGAAAGATACGAACGACAATAATCATAATGAAAATCAAACAAGTTTGTATACCAATTTCAATTGCATATTTTAAAAGAAACCCATTTTATGAGATATTATCACTTTTTTAAATGAGTAGCTACTCATTGGTTTGAAACACCAACACTGTGAAGCTGTGAGAATATGAAACTGGATTTAATTTGGAGCAAATCTGCACTGAATCGGATTACAGAGATCTCAGACAACAGCTGAGAAAGGCAATTCCAGAGCAGTCAGAGGCAATTAGAGCTTCTAATTGGACACTTTCAACTCTGGAAATTTCTAATTACATGCATACTCGCAACTTAGAAACAAATTAACTTTCTTTATTATTTCCTTCGCACTTTTCTTCAATTAAAAAATCTCCAAAAATAACACACTAAAAAATTCAATGCTATGCCGGTATTTTGCTACGCCTGTTTTGTTTGATTTAATTTTTTTTTTCTTTTCATTTTCCATTATTAAATCTATTAAAAACAAAAACTTAATTTCTATAAATATCTAATTTGTTTGGTATAATAATAACAAATTGTTCATGCACATGCTACATGCTACATACTACATATTCGTTAGCTACTTATATACTCGTAATTATAGCAGAGCAGAGAAGAGCAGCGCAACAGCAACAGTTGTAAACCGCAATTATGCTCGCTTTATGCACACATACACACAAACGTACATGACTTACAATTGCCTGTAAGTATGTATGTGTATACTGATTAGTTGCATCTAGTGGCAACTACATCAACAGCTAAAACACTAAAACACCAGGCAGCAAGTGCAAACGACAATGACCGTCCAACCAAGTTTAACCGGCTACGACTATTCGACCAATGGCAATGTATGTTGGCATTTTGTGCACACACACACATCGTAGTAACTGTAACAATCATAACTATAGCAATTATTAACAATTCAGTCAAATAAATAATTACATTGTTGCATTAATTGCATACAAGTGCAAGTGTCTGTCTGTCTGTCTGTATGTAGTAAGTGTTAGATTCGTTACAATAAAATATCTCGCAAATGATAATTGTTTTACAAATAAACATTGAAAAGTGTAATATGGTCAATTAAGTTATCGAATTGAATGGAGAAAATAATTTCTGTTTATTTTCGAGGCAATGAAATTATCGCCTCATTGTTTGAGTGATTGGAAGCGATGCTAACACAGACAACAAGTCAATCACTGCAATGGGTTTGGAAGAGTGTATGAGTGTGTTACAAAGTGTATCCCAAGTACTCGCCAGTGATTCACTTTCGAAGCTTCAGTAAAACTACTGAACATTTTGCGCTTATAACCCGACTGCAAGTATTAAACATTTTCCTTATACATAAACAATCACAAGCCCAAGAACAGAATGAAAACAAATTGGTTTATGTTATTTTAACACATATTGATCAGGTGCTAGAAGCCGTGTTTCGATTTTAAATGTTTTTAAATGTAGGTTCCATATGTCTTCTGCATATATGATATTTCACACTCTAATAAAATTTTACAAAATCATATTTTTAATTTCAGAGGCTGTACAAGTCTTTGTCACACCCCGAAGAAATGAAATGGACAAGTATGCAAAAAATAATAAATACTCGTCCATAACATAGTTGATAATAAGTTAGCAGTTTTAAGTGGTTGAAATTTAATGCCTTCTTGTTTTTAATATCTATAATTTAAGTGCTTGGAATTATCCAAAGAATCTGCCAACCATTTATCTGAAAAAATTACTTGACAGCATAAGAATTCAAATAGCTTTACAGCTGCATCAGTCAGGGTGGATACAATTTCCGACTGGGCCAATGTGAAGTACATCTTTCATATTAAATTCATATAGTAACGGAACTTTTGAGGATTTTAAATTAATTTTCTCTTTTTGATTTAATATGCAAGAAGATTTTGTAAAGCTACTGCTGCTGTTACTGCGGCTGCAGAAGAAACCCAAAACTTTCAGTTTTAATTTAATGATAGTAGAAAAAGCAAATAACAATAATAACAATAATAATAATATTAATTGCAATCAAATGTAGTGCAACCTGGCAAGCAAGCAAGCAAGCATATGTACATATAACTACACCTTTCTATTTTACATGCTACAAAATGTTGCATATCACAATGTACAATTATTGTTGCAGCATAATACGAGTATCTGGGCGACACCTTTATGTCTACATACATACATGTATATTCGCACATAGGAAGGTATGTATGTTTAATGTATAGTGCTGCTCAGAGAGCTAGGCAGCAGGAAGAGCAACAACAACAGCAACAACAACAGCACACCTTTAAAATGCAATTTGTATTTTGCGTTGAAGTACAATTTGCTCTTGTTTTATTTGGTTGTTCGTATTGCTGGCTTTCTATTGCAATTCGATGTTGCTGTTGTTGTTGCTGTTGTTGTTGTCGTTGTTACTGTTGGTGGTGATGGTGGTGAGGACGATGATAGTAGTATTGAATTGGTTTATGGCATAAATACAAAACAAACGCCAACAACAATAACAGCCTCCCAACAGCAACAAACAGTCTGTCTGGTCAACGTCTCTTCTCAGATAGCAGCAGCAATTTGCAATGCAATTTCCATTACTTCTCTATGTAGCACCTACTACATGCACATACTTGCATACTATCACTACAAACCACCAACAACACAACCCACCTAGTGTTGGTGAAAACCATTACAAGGTAGTAAAGGTAGTAAAGGTAGTAGGAAAAAACAGAAGAAAGAAAAAAAAAACAGCAAAGGAGAAATACGAAAAACAGTAAAAGTACTGAGCAGCAACCAGCCATCTGCAACGATTATTCAACTTGATGTTGCTGGTGCTGGTGCTGGTGCTGTTGCTCTTGTTGCTATTGTAGTTTTGTTGTTTCTATGTACATATGTTATTTACCTAAACACGTACCTATATGTTGGGTATGGAAGTATGTATATAAGTATGTATGTACTCCTATATGCTTGTTTGTATATGTGTTTGCATGTTTTTTTTTTTTTGCTACGTTTTGTTCCACTTACAATGCACATTTAAGAGTATGAATGTTGTTGTTGTTGTTGTTGTTGCTGCTGTTTGTAACCGCATTAAAAGCATCTAACAAGTACCCTCTTACCTTACGGTAATTGTTAAGTTAACATGCGGTGGTATATTCGCAAACAACCAGCAGCGGCAGCAGTAGCGGCATCAAGCAACAACATTCAGCCACCAACAACATCCAAGACCAACAGCACTACTTAACAGCAGCCAGCATTAGCAGCATAGCATATGTAAACAAATTGACTGTGGCTATGCACACACACATACACACACATATATACGAGTACCTGCATATGCATGTGCATACATATGTTTATGTTATCATGTGCGCTTTTGTGGCTGTGTTTAGCCTTTAAGCTGAAGTACACTTTTATTATGTTTATGTGTTTTTTTTTGGTTTTGCTTGCCTCTTTTTAATAAAAGGTACCTCCATCAACTAAATACACATTGTATTTACAGTGGTTAGTATTTAAGTAGTAGGTGAAATTTTGATGTGCTGCTCCTTATTGCAATATCTCATTTGATCATATTTGGTCAATACCATAACTAATTTTCTACTGCTTTAAAAGTGAAAAATATAATTAGAAAATTATAATTTCCGGACAATGGATTTGCCAATTAAGCATTTGCTCAATCAATTAATTTGAAAATTATTAACAAAATTCAACAAAATTATTTTGACTTTATAGGCCGTTGTTTATAACCATTCCAGTGATTCCCCATTCGCCCATATCGGTTGAGTAATGGCTAAGTTATGGATATACCATAGATTTCGTAAATCAATAATGTCGATTGCGGATATTTAGGTCCCTCGCAGCTATTTGTGTTAAGACTGGCCTGCAACAAAACCACAGGAAAATTTTGACTGAAATGTGAAAGGGTGAGGTTGAAATTAGAAATTTTTTTGATACATTTAACATGGAATGTCCGATTTTTTTAGATCAAGGCATATTCGAGTTTCGGCAAATTGGGATTTATTTTCTGTAAATATTATAGATTATTTTTTTCATGGATTACTTACTTTACTTTTTTTTTACCTACGTCATGTGTCTTTTGTTTTGATTACGTAGCAATTTGCCAAGGTGTAAACAACAGAACCTTTTTGCGCTACAAACATGTCATCATTCATGCCAAATAAACAGCATTTTCGGGAAGTTTTGTTTTTCTTCTGTAATTCGAAAAAAAAGTGCTGCTGAAAGTCATCGATTACTATTGGAAGTCTACGGTGAATATACTCCATCGATTAAATCATGCTAATTCCGCTTTAATAGGGGAGATTTTCATAGGAAGACAAGGAACGCCCTGGCCAAGTCAAAAAAATCGAAGATGAAGAATTGGAGATGTTGCTCGACGAAGACTCGTACCAAATGCAAAAGGAACTTTCAATAACATTGGAAATTACTGAAGCAAAAATTTCGAAGCGCCTTAAATCATCGGGATTCATTCACATGGAAGGAAATTGGGTGCCATATGACTTGAAACCGGTTTTGAATGTCTGAAATGCTACTTCAGTGCTATAAAATAAGTCGTTTTTGCTTCGAATTATTACTGGCGACGACGAAAAATATTCAGAATATGCATGGCACCAAGGTAATGCTCTGTATTTGGTTGCCATACGATCAGAAGGGTGCTAAAAGAGGCCAGGTACAAATCGTAATGTTTCAAGCAACACAACGCGCGGCCTCATGTTGCTAGACCGGTTAAAGATTATTTGGAAAATAGAGGATAGGAAAAAACTTGCTCCGTCTGACTCACTTATTTCGATCGATGCAGAATGCCCTTACTGGAATACGCTTTACTTTTACTTTTTTTGGAAAGGAATCCATAAATTGCCGGAGAGATGACAAAATGTCATAGCTTCCGATGGACATTACTTTGAATAATGGATTCATTCGATTTTTCAAGTTATACACCAAATAACAAATAAATAATATTTATATTTTTATTGAATAAAAAAAGTGGTCACTGTGGTGTAGTTGGTAGTGCATCGGCCTCCTACCCAGAGTCCCCGGGGATCGAATCTTAGCACAGACAAAATCAAAAAGTGTAGGAAAAACAGTTTCTCCACACGGCAATTCCTACCTATTGGCAGGAATTGGCAAACCTATAGGAGTAAAAATTGCATAAGAAACAGATTTCACTTTGCCGTTTGGATGCGGCATAAAAATGTAGCTCCCTTCCATTCATGTACAAATATAACACGCACAACATGAGCGGATACGAAAAGCTCGGCCATGGCCCTCCTTTGGACTGTTGTGCCATTAAAGGAAAGAAGAAATAAAAAAAAGTAATATTTTCTAAACTGAACTCAAATTGCTTATAAAATATTTAACAGCATAACTACATGTATTTGTAGTTGCTAATTTGAATACCGTCTCAGTTATGCTGCATATTAACAACAAGTGAGCTAAAAAGGGAGTGGTTGCTACTTAAAAAAAAAAAAAATTAATAAATCACAAACAATATTAGATAATAACAGAAAGCAAAAACGGAAAACGGAAAACGAAAACAGCCCAGTTGCTTCGTGTGTGAGCATCTTAGCTTATTGCCTGCTAACCAGCTTGTTTTAAGTGTTGGCAACGCTGTCTACTGTATTTGTGGCTTAAGATAAACAAAGTTAATCAACAGCAGCAAGCAACCAACAGAAGGCACTCTCAGCAAGCAGCCAAGCCATCACCACAGAAGCAGCAAATGAAACTGAAATTATTTCTTCTTTTATCGTATTTTTGTTTAACTTTCGCATAAACGAAACAAACCCAAAAAACCAGTTCGTTAACACTACGACTTACTAACCTAGAAACAAAAACAAAAAACCAAATAAAACAAAAAGAAAAAGAAATACAGAGTGGTCAAAGAAAAGTGTTGTCTGGTGCTTGCGGTTAGTTGCTGGAGCTGCTCTTTACCATTAGTTGCTTTGTATTGTGTCTTTCTCTCTCTCTCTTCTTCTCTCTCTCTCTCTCTGCCCGTCTGGCCGTTTGTCTGCCTGTCTGTCTGTCCGCCTGATTGATTCAAATCGAATATTCGAATACACTCTTGCGCATATTGGCCATATGCGGCATATTGCACGACGTTTTGTTTATCAAGTATGACATAACAACAAAAACATGAGTGAAATATTTAAAGAAAAAATCACACACACACCAAAAGTAGTGTAAATAAATTTCATGAATTAACATTTACGTTCGTCTACTTTTTTCCAACATTTTAAAATAACATTTTTAAATTGACGGTATTTGGCAACTCCTCTTTTTTCTTGACAACATTTGTACGTACATAATTTAATCACTTATGGAAATATTTCTTGTGTAGCATTATTTAGTAAGAGTTTTTAAATTTGTTCAGCAACTAAATAAAAAATCGATTTGTAAAACTTGTTTAAGCCTTTTTGGATTTTTAGCAGAGATTGCCGTCACCGCGTGGTCGCTATGTTGTTGACAGCAAAGTTGGCAACAATTTTCTATGATTGCACAATTGACATGTGCTTCACTTTGACATTTTAGCGTGCCACAATATATTGACTGGTGGTGTTTTAATCATTTTTTTATTTGGTAATGTGAGATGATCATCTTTTTTTTTTGTTTTTATAATTGATTAATTAAAAACATGTTTTTCAAAAATATGTATGGATGTGTGTGTGTGTGTAACATGTATGTTAAACCTATGTATGTTAAACCTAAAATTAAAATGAAATATTTCTCAATTAATCTGAAAAAACTCATTTTACATTTCTAATTCGGTTAGCATGCAAAATAATTGTTGTTGTTGTTGTTATTTTGTATTTGATTTTAATTTTAAAATTTTCGATTAATTGAAAAATGATACATTTCAACTTTGCAAATATGAATCTAATAATACAAATTTAGCAAAATATTTTTGGCATTTTTAATGAGCAAACTTTTTTAAAATCGTGTAGTTGTTGGGTTTTCTACGTAATGGTATGTAAAGGGTGTTTTTTTTTTAGCAGCGTGGTTTTCACATTGCCAATACTTTTTTCGGAGTTGGTCTTTTTGACAGCTGTCACTTGATTTATGCTCAGTTTGGTTTGCCATTTCATAATGAATAGACTTACTCCTGAATAACGTTTGCAAATCGTGCAAATTTATTACCAAAATAATGGTTCGGTTCGCGCGACGCAGCGATGTTGAGCGATGAAGCTCATTTTTGGTTGAATGGGTACGTTAAAAAGCAAAATTGTCGCATTTGGAGTGATCATAATCCACAAGCCATTGTTGAGACGCCATTACATCCTCACTGTTTGGTGTGTTGTATGGGCAGAGGGAATCATTTGTCCATATTTCTTCAAAGATGAAGCCGGTCATAATGTTACAGTCAATGGGGAACGCTATAGACCTATGATTAATGACAATGACTTTTTCGTGCCTTTCGTGAATTGTGAATTGGAGGATGTTAATGTGGACGACCTTTGGTTCCAACAAGACGGCACTACATGCCATACAGCCAACGAAACAATCAATTTATTGAAGGAAACTTTTGGTGAGCGCATTATCTCGCGTCGTGGGCCTGTGGCGTTGCCTCCAAGATCGTGCGATTTAACACTGCTGGACTGTTGTTTGCGCGTTATTACCGACATACGGCCTCAATTGCTGCAAAATTGGGTCGAAAATTGGGCCTCTCGGCTGGAATTTATTCAAACCAGCCGCGGCGGCCACTTGCCCGAAATCGTTTTTATAACATAATGGCAAATCCTTATCTTTATAATAAAGCTAAAGCTAAATTCTTGGCCATAACATAAAATATTATATGTGTTTTATTTCTTCTTGAAAACCAAACTTCTAAAAAAAACACCCTGTATAATGCGAAATTTTATGTAAAATCATTTTAATAATACATATTTCACAAATCCCTCATTCTTTTGGTAACGATAGCAGTATTCACCTTTTGCTATTCAAATTATGTAGAGATGTAAAGTAATAATCTTAAAAATTCAAACTCTTTTGTAAATTGAGTAAAAAAAAGCGTCTGGAAATTTGTGTGTGCGTAAAAGACTTTATGTTTAAATTCAAGCTCAGAGAGAAAATTCGAAATACAAACTGAGTTTTAAATGTTATAGCTCTAACGCATACTATTGCATAATATCTTAGACTTATATGAGATGGAGTTGAATAGCTTTCTCATACATAAGAATATTATTAACGTTCCAGATAAAAATAACGTAGTCGTAGGATTACCCAAGAAAAAGTATTAGAAAAGTACACTTGTCTCGAAAATTTTGAAAATTCATTGTTGATACAAACTTCAACCTGTGATATGAGAGGTTAAATTAAATACTTTCTGTTTGAAAATAAGTGTAGGCTTGAAAAAGTGGCCGTGACACTTCTCTAATGCTTTTGGGGTACAACTCCAGAACTAAATACTTACTTACATTACAGTATTGTAATTTTGTTCTAGGGCGTTAGTTGAGAATGCCATGCTAAAGGAAAAATATAGGTGGGCGTTAAAAAGAGGGTGTGGCACCTCTCTTATTTTATGTAGTCTAAAATTTCATTAAGGGATGGTTGAGTTTGATAACGTTTACAAGCTTCAGAAGGCAAATTTACTATTCCACTACTATTATTTCTACTATTTTCTACTACTTTTTGTGAAACTTTTCTACTACTACTTTCTGCTATTTTTCGATCATTAATGTTTTGTTAGAAAGTAAATAAATTTAATTTAGATAGTAAATGAAAAAGTTGAGAAGATATTTATTTACATTCCATTGCATTCAAGAATTTACGTAAGTATTACGCAAAATTTGCCAGGGCGGAACAACATAATATAAAATTATGTCTTATTTTTATAGCAAAAATTGACACAAATTTTGCACTATTAATGTATTTATTATGCTCCCACTTAACTGATTAGGAAAAATTTAATTGTTATTACCTATTTGAAAATGCAACAATCAAAAATAGTACATATTCCACAGATAAAAACAAAACAGTCAAACCCGCATCAAAATTGTATAAATTATTGAAAATGACAGTTCAATATGCAACAATATAAATATTTTTATACATAGTGTCTACACTTTTGCCTTTTGATGTTACTCCAGCAAAAAAATGAAATAAATATGCATATGCATACAAGGTTGGGCAAAAGTAATGTCATAATATGAATATGCCATAACTTTCGCAAATAACAATGAATGTCATTTTACTTTGACATTTATACTTATAAAGGGTGTTTCTTTTAGAAGTGTGGTTTTCAATCTGGCAATACTTTTTTCGGAGTTGGTCGTTTTGACAGCTGTCACTTGATTTATACTCAGTTTGGTTTGCCATTTCATAATGAATAGACTTACTCCTGAAAAATGTTTGCCAATTATTGAAATTTATTATCAAAATTCATGCGCAATAAAAAACGTGTTTCGCCAGCTAAGTCCATTTAGCGTAGAGGCTCATTTCTGGCTCAATAAAAATTTCATTCATTTGGGTAAAATTTCTGTGTTTTTTTTTCACCCTTTATTATAGAGAGATAGAGAATTAATTGACAACAGGCAATAGAGAGATGCACAGTACCACAGGTTCCACAGTTTTGACGATTTAAACTGGCCTAGACTTCTTCCAAGTCTTCTTCTTTTCGGGGCGTTTTTCCATAACAAACCTGAAACCAAACAACCAACAAAGCCAACATTCAAGTAGAAATAAGATCAGATTTTACGAGCGCAAATGTGCATCAGCTTAGGAGATGATCATTTGACCGATATCATTTTTCCAACATAATTTCATCAATTTCATAAGATTTCCGTGAAGACAGACAGAGCCCAATTTATTACCAATTTATTACCAGATGTACACGTATGAAACCGATAATTTTTTTATGAAAATACACGTTTATGTAAGAAAAATGGTTATACATTCAATCTTCAAAGTAATGGCCATTGCTAGCTACACATTTCTCCCATCTTTCTGGCAATTTGTGAATGCCTCGGCAAAAAAACTGTTCGTTTTTTGAGTCATCGAGCCATTTTTTCACATTTTCGCACGAATCGAAGTGCTGCTCAGCAAGTGCGTGCCCCATTGATGAAAATAAGTGGTAGTCAGATGGAGCCAAGTCTGGTGAATAAGCCGCATGGTGGAGGGCTTCCCAGCTGTACTAATCTACCAATTCCCGAGTCTGTTTTGTTCGATGTGATCATGCATTGTCATCAAGAATAATTACGTTGTGTTGCCTATCTTGATATTCTGGACGTTTTTGGCGCAAAGCACGTTTTTGGTTCAATTCGGCCAATTGTTGTTGGTAGCGTTGACCAGAAACTGTTTCACCTAGCTTCATATCGTCCGCATATCGTAGTTTGTAAGCACAAATTTCAACATTTTTACCAGCGAACAAAAAAATGTTGTTGTATGAAACTTGATTGTTTATAAACTAAATATTGTTGACAGAACTAAATGCAAAGAAATGGCGCCAATGATTTGGTTTGACAGAGCGTATAGTCGTTTCTAGCGACACAAAGATGTCTTTACCGGAACTTCATACTTGTACACCTGGTAATTCACATTATGACATTACTTTGGCTCCACCTTGTATGTACAATAGCTTAAATCATTTTTGATTGAATGAAGAAAGAACGTCAATGAGGTAATGTTAAATGGGATTTTACATTATGTAGAATATGATAAGTAAGAGGGTTCAGGGAACAAGTGCCAATGCAAAGCTTAAAGAAAACGCTTCTTTTTTTTTATTGGGCATTTTAAATGTAAATCGGCCTATGTATGTATTAGTGATACGTGAAAGGTATTTTGAAATAAATATTTCATTATGTTCTCATTTCTGTGAGATAAAACTATGTATGTATGTGCATCACATTAGAATTCCGCCACGAAATTGTGAACCGGAAACAAACAAATTGTATGAGCGCTTACATAACGACAGCAACAATATGACATTAGTTTACACATGAAATTACAACAACAACAAAGTTAACAAAATATAAATACGTAGTTAAGGGTTGCCAACGTAAACACCTACATACAAGCACTCTACATTACTTGGTAGCATTGTTTTTAGGGTCGTTACGGGAGAGTAAACATTAAACGTGGATGTATGTATGTATGTACGAGTATATAACTATGGACACGTGTAGGTGTGTATCTACCCGCACACTCTCCCCCATACACTCATGCATACCATACATATGTATCTATGTATACTCGTATATGTAAATAAGTACGAGTATACAGAATCAATCGGAATGAATTGGAAGTTTGTATCATCTCCTCTCCTCTCTCTCTCTCTCCACAGTGCGTTTAAGTTTTGGTAGGTAGTACATATATTTAATTGAATTAGGTGCAGCAGCAGCAGCATCAGCATATGCTGTTGCTGACATTTAGTACAATTATGCAATCAATTGAAATGTTCACTTATTTTTTTAATGTAGCTCGTAGCTGTGTTTGTCTTTTCCCCTTCTGGTGCAATAACTGCAACGTATTCATTAACTTTTTTTTTTGCATTGCGCTCTTCTTTTTTCCAGGTCATACAATAAATTAAATTTTTATTGACAATGAAACTGTATTATAGTTAATTAGCATAACGCATTAATTTAATAAGTACTTATCTACTATAAATAACAACAGCAAATAGCAAAAAAAGAAAGAAAAAAACAAACAAATAAAAAAAGAAACCACATAAAAACCAAAAACAAACATGATTCTGAACGCAAAGCTTTTGATAGTTTTATTAAAAATGTAAAATAATTGAATTTACATATGACAGTGACTGTCAAATTATTGGCTAATAGTTTACAGACAATTGCCAAAGAACAATTGAATTTGTTTTTCTTTCGCTTGCCGTACAGCGTAAAATTAAGTAAATATTTATAGGAGAATTTATTGAATAGAAAAATAAAAACAATTAGTTAAAATTTCTGTCATCTTCTATTACATATGTCAATTCTCATTTTTTCAACACTTTTTTTTTGCAGTTATTTACATTTTTAATGGTTTGTAAATGTTAAATTTAATATTCAATGGAACTTTGTTTGCACCGAAATTAATTGAGCAGAGTGCAAATATTTCACGGTATGCGATCAAAATTATGCAATTCCAAGCTAAATAAGCGATTGTTAAGAAAGTGACAATTTATTAGTGAAAACCATGCTCTTAGAGAAAATTTTGCACAATTGCTTTACAGTTTGTTAAAAAAAAACAAACTTGATCAGAGAGAAATTATCAGATGAATTGACCAGTCTCATAAGCTTTGGCTGTGGCTTTCAATGAACGAGGGAAGTTACTCGGTGCAAACGAATACCAAAGATAATTCATACCCCGATACGTCCTTATAATTATGCGAATGTTGTTGGTTTCTTTTAAATGATGAAATACAAAGTAAAATTAAAGTAATTTAAAAAAATTGCACTGCATCGATATGAAGAAATTAACACTAAATTAAAAAAAATCAAGCACATTCGAAGGCAACAACAAAAACTATAAGATAATAATGTGATACACCTCAATTTCTTAAATGTCACAAAAAACCAATTGTTTTATTATTTATTTAAATCATTCATTTACTCAATCAATCGGTAAGTCACTTCCTTAAAAGTTCATCTCATTTGTGTAACATTTACATAAGCATTTATAATTAAAAAATGATTTTATAGTACCTTTACACACACACACACACACACATATGTAGCTACTTATATACAGATACACAAGTGTATGTGTGTGGGTATTTATGTACTGGGTGGTCCATCTAATACTTGAACAACGTTGAGAAATACTTGCACAATGGTGAATCTTCTAGCGGAAGTGAAAGAAAATAATGTTAAAAATTCGGTAGAAAAGAAGCGCCTTCCATGCAATTTATCGACAAATTTGTGAAACGTGTGCGTGAAACTGGATCTTTATTAGATAAAACAACACGTTCTCGTACTCCTGCACAACCGACAAAATTGCAGCTGTTGTTCAGACGAAGCAATATGCGTTTCAGTGAATGGTGTGCGCTACCGTGCAATGATAATTTTGTTATCTGTAGCCTATTTTTAGAAGAAATGGACTTAGACAACATTTTGTCTCAATAGGATGGCGCGCGGGGAAGTTTGAAAAACGCGTTATTAGCCGTTTTGGTGATGTGCATTGGCCTCCACGCAGTTGCAATTAGACTCCGTTGGACTATTTTTTGTGGGGAGCCCTTAAAGATACATAAGTGTTACGCTAACCAAGCAGCAACGATTGAGGCTCTTAAGGACGAAATTGGTGCAGCCTTCAGTCAAGTACAGCTCCATAAATTATCCATAAATGTGCTGAACAATTGTGTTGATCATATCTGCTACTACAAGACCAGCCGAATAAGTCATTTGAATGAAATAAGTAGTATTCCCCACATTTAATGGGAAGGATTGTACTTTCGAATATTACACACACATTGCTAAAAATTATTCGTTTCTTATTTACAACGAGATCAATTTCCAAATTATAAATGGTCCACCCTGTATATATGTGAATGCGATTATGAATATATCTCAAAGAAAACTTCAAGTATCTAACCTAAGAAAAAGAAGCGAATTAACTTTACCAAAACAACATTCCATTTGAACTTGTGTGTCGCTGATGCAAAACCAGCAACGGCAACAGCAACAGCAACAGCAACAGCAACAGCAGCAGCAGTTAAAACCAATAGCAATTTCAACAACATAGTGTACAAGTTGCCATAAATAGTTGCCACCTTCTAGCTGTTGCAAATACACATTTTGGTATGTAGCATTTTGCTATAAATTGTCTGCGCACACATTTACAATATAAACAGACATATACATACACATACACATACACATACACACACACACACACACACACACACACACACACACACACATCTACTTAAATACTTACATGCATGTATGAATGTGTGTATGTAGGTACATATCTAATGGCAAAGTGTTACTGCAACATTACACCTAGGCAAACAGCCAAATAACCGAACCAGGGTGGCTGGCTGGCTGGCATGCAGTCACTCCATTACTTAGTCAGCCAGACAGATAAACATTTCATTTCATTTGAGCTTGATGTTGTTTATTTTTACTTCTACTTAACTTTAATGGTATTTAAATATTTGAGTTTTATATACGGGAAAATAGGTTAGGTTAGGTTAGGCTAGTGAAAATGTTGTTGTGCTGATTGCTGCTAGCTGCTTGCCATTACCGTTTAATGCTGCCGCTACAAATACAACTTTGTAAACATTGTAAGTGTGCACTGTTACAATCTTTTGTAATACTATTACACTCGATGATATGACATTTTAAACTTCAACCAGAAAAAAAAACAAATAATTAAATAATTGTTAAGTAATTTTTACTGATGTAAATGTGAAAAGTTTTCAGAAAATCGGTGAATCAATCAGCTTCACATAATCGCCAGCTGAAGACTAACTATAAAATCCACACATTTTGAAGAATATGCAATAGCAACAACATCAACAGACCAAAAACTTTGCAATATTTTTCAAATTTAACGCATCACTGGTGAATGTGAAGTCAGTGAAGAGTCAATGGCTTTATTCGCAAAAAATACAGCACAAAGGAAAAAGATGAATAGAAAAAATTTTCAAATGCTCATGATAAGTATAAAAAATGGAAGAAGTCCTAGAAGCAACACCCACACATATGTCATGCATCGATTAGCAACAATTGAAATGTATTGTTTGGAATTGACTTTTGTTTCTTATTTCCTGCTTCATATCAACCTCATCTTCTTCTTCCCCTTTTTCTATCACTCAGTTGATACTAGCTACTCCTTCACTCCCTTACTACCACCACTATCCACACATTACCTGCAAGCATTTATAGCTTCTTATGTGATGGATAAAGCATGGATTGCACAAAAGCGGATATTATTGCTTCTATCGCCCCAACGAAAAAAATGGATTTTTATATCGCTTCTTTCTTCGCTTTATGTTTTTATTTTTATTGTAGCAGACATGGTTTGGGGGAGAGTGCAACATTTCTAAGAAAATTGATTTTCAATACATTTTTTATTTCACGCCGCTCGTTCTTCATTGTGCTTGTCATATTCAGTCTCTGTTGCTTTTCAATTTTAACTTTTCAATGTTCTTTGTATTGTATTAGTGTTTTGGAAAAGCTTGAGTAGGGGAAAGAAATCTATGATGAAAGAAAATCGAATGCATGAAGTGATAAGCACTGCAAAAGTTGTAATATTCTTGAAACTAATACTATACTATAAAAAATATCAAACATAAGCATTCGATTTTTGTTTTTTTTAGAAGTTCATCCAAACATAGACAACCAACTGAATGACTAAAATATTTATGAAAAATATTTAATAAAAATATTTTAGAAGAATGTAGCAGTAGAAATGTTTAATTTTTCTTCCAAACAACACAACTTGGTTTTTTTTAATGCTTTGAATGAGTGGCCAGGCTATTGCAAAAAATCGGACACGCGACCACAGAGATGAAAGTTGGCATGCTACCACTAGATTACCAAAGCAGAATTTGTTCGATTTCTCTGTTTTTCAGCACAACTTGAATGAATGAATCAATTGAAGTATTCATAGGGAACCTATAGTATCACAGGCATAAAACCTTTATATCCAAAAAATTATATGCCTTCCAAGTTATTGGGTTGACATGTGCTTTCTGATTTTTAAACATAAATGTTCCGTTGTAAGCTAAATATCAATTGAAGTGTTATTTCCTTAAAAGTGAGTGAGATATTCAATAAAAAACTTAGATTGGTTAACTCACCTAGGAATTTTGTAATTGATGCTTAAAACACGGAACACAATATAAATAATCTTAAAATGAATTTATAATGAAACCATGAGTGGGCATGATTGGTTAAACTTCCTGAAAGATCGATTGATTGATTTTTGTTTTATTTTTTTGGAAGTAAAATGTATCATTTTTGTACAAGAAAACACGGGCTGAAATATGAGAAAATTCTACGGCAAGCTTGGCAATCACATACTTTCTCTAAAGCCTCCTCCTCCTACCCGTGACAGGTTGTTACTTCGTTCCAATCGCTTTAAATTTTTTAACAATGAAATATGTGTTGAAATTACATATTTTGAAATACTTAACAAATTCAAATTCCATTTCTTTCACTTCTTGACTTAACTCGTAAATGGAAATTTCATTCTTCCCAGATTTTTTTCTCTTTCACAAAAACAAACATACAGAGATATGCATGTATATATGTGTGTATAAATGTGTGTGTATATATGTAAGTAGCTTGCAACGCGGCGCAGCAACGGCATGTTGCAACACATTTTTCATTGTGTATATCTTTAAATTGCAGTTTTTCTACGCGAAACTAACTGCGAATAAAAAATAAGAAATTAGAAAAAAAGGGAAATAAATAAATATGCTGCAAGTTTTATAGATGTTGCCATCGCACACACACACACACACACACATGCACACACATGCACACATTGGCAGCCTATTTTACAGTTTACAGCTTCCCAAAAAATTGCTGATATCTAAGTTTGCGGTTGTATGTTGTAATGTTTTATTTTTGTATATTTATCTGCGACCATTTCAATACAATTTTTCAATATACACACACACACACACACACACACACACACACACAGATGCCTAGATGCCTACCAGTATGTATGTGTTTGGTTTGTTTTGTTTTCTATCTTTTTCATTTGCCACATGAGAAAAAACTATTGAAGCGTGACTTGTTGTCTGTTAAAATATTTCTATCTGTGCTGCTTGTAAATATTTGAAAATTGTTTTGTGGTTCGATCTTGCCTCTCGCAAGCTCGTACTTTTTTCGGTTTTTTTTTTTATTTTCTTTTCTTGGTTTCACATTTTGTTTTAGTTTTTTTATTATTGTTACATTAAATTTTGTGGTTTTACTCTAAAGTGCTGTTGTGTGTTGGTTGTTGTTGTTGCAAAAATGCGGAAATTTATCACATTTATGAGGAAATTTTAAACAACATCGCACACACACACACACACACATACACACACGCGCACACATGCACGTACAACTTGAAATGTTTATTGAAGTGATTAACACTTTATGTAGATGTTGTTGTTGGAGTTGCATGATGTGTTGCATTTATGATTATGTTTTTTTTCACTCTAGTTGCACGCATTTGGTCGCAGATACATAAGGTGTAGTTCCGAAAATACTTAAAATTTAAATTAAAATATAACGCAAACGAACCACCCTTACAATGCATGCATCCATCTTCAAATTGTATGAGTTTGAGAAGAAAATCATAAGTAATCATCCAATGACATCGAAATTGTATTCTATTTATTGCAAATAAGGTTGCCAGACTGACGGGATTTTTAATCTCGTGTGCAGCGTCGCGACTTTCAGAAATTTGTCCAGATACAATTTTTACTGATTAGTTTGAGTAAATGCAAGCAAAGTGTACCAAAAGTCTCAGGCGTTGAAAAGATTTACGTTCAGGCTCCTCAATTAAAAGTTTAATATTAGGCAATACTGACGATCAACTAATGCCTGTTTACGAACCTTTTGACCAAGTGAAACAACATAAATTAACTTAAGTATGTGAACATCATTTCCAAGCGAAAATTTTAATAAATCTTAATAATTCAGAAATGTATTTCTGACGAATTTTCAAATATACTGAACAAGATGTTCTATTTTTACCTATTCTTAGTTTTTCAATTAATAAAAAAAAAAACTCCTACTTTTCAAAGTAGGAAACAATAGTAAAAGTGTAAAAAATGTACTAGAAAATTTCTAACAATACTTAGCTGTGTTGTTATACATAACTAGTTATACATAACTAAGAGCGAGTGGCAAATAAAACGCAGCTTGCAACATTACTTAGAAAAAATTTATTGCTGACAACTGAAGGACATAATTGCCGACAACAAAGACGAAAACATTTAACTTAACTTTTGTAGATTAGAGTCCCAGAAGTGCTCTCCGATAGCTTTTATCTAGATTCCTTAAGTGTACTCTTGAGTGTACTCTTAAATGGAAATATCACAGAAACTATAATGATAATTGCATTTTATTCGCCAACTAATTTGTTCCGTTCAAATTCACAATAAATCTACTCAATAGCACTGGCAGCAGGAGGTGATTGTCCAGCACAATGCGCGCCAAAAACAGTTTTATAGTACTTCACTTCTTTTTTCCGGTGCACATTTTGATACATTTCTTCGTTTGTTTTTTCTCAAACTGGTCTTCTTCTTTCATTATTGACAGTTCGCAGTAGGATTATCGCTGCTAGTTATATATAACTAGGTGAATAAAACAAAGTTAATATTTCACAAGACTTTGTGTTCAGTTCAAAGATCATTCTTGAATTAATATATGTTTATTATTCATAGTCAAAAGTATGACATCAAATATTTTCCATCTAAAGTCCACTTGACGGTTTTTCCTTTTTACCGCTGATATATTGAAGTATTCCACTTGTAAAAAAAAATACAATTTGCCTATTTCGTTTTATGCTTGTCACTACATAAAATGGAAACAATTGAAATTATTTTTTTTGAATTGAACACCAATTATCACTACAAATTATTAACAAGTGCGTGTGTACAAAAAATATCAACAACAACAAAATCTATGTATGTATGTATGTATGTGTTTTCAAGTGTAATGCACTTAATTAAAATTTTTGCATTTTTGCTAGTTATTTTTTTTTTTTTTTTCCTTTTTTGCAACAATATGTATTTATTAAAATTGATAGTCACAAACAACAACAACAAAAACGAGAATTAACTATATTGAAAGCAACATATGCTAATTAAATATACAGTAATTTGTCATAGGACA
The DNA here is from genome assembly GCA_958295655.1 of Palloptera scutellata. Taxonomy (NCBI): domain Eukaryota; kingdom Metazoa; phylum Arthropoda; class Insecta; order Diptera; family Pallopteridae; genus Palloptera; species Palloptera scutellata. The sequence goes on from OY282450.1 coordinate 50,421,492, forward strand.
CAAATTTAAAAATCAAAAAAAATCAAAAAAAAATTATTTCGGTATAATAATAAAAAAAAAATCATTAAAAAAGTGGCAGCAAAAACGGAGAAACAGTAACAATAAAAAATTTTGCATACGAGTATAGTGATAAAATATACATTTAAAAAAAAATAAGTAGGTATATATTTATGAAAAAATATATAAAATTTGCATGTGTATTCAATTAAATCAAGCATTGAAATTGTATTACTTGTATTTATTCGTGCATTTTAACTTAATTAATTTCATGTAAATTATTGAATACATTTAAAGAGTGCAGTCATGTAAGAAGCAAAACATAATACCGGAAATTAAATAAGAAAAAAGATAGAAACTTTATCGATTTGAAAAAAATAAAATATTTTTAGAAGAAAACAAACAACAAATAAATATTGCAAATAAATATCACAAATAAAGCAGAAACTGTTTAAGTTTCTTCTTTAGGAATACGCAAAATTTTAAGTCTCCTAAATTGAAAACAAAATTAACTACTTGCTATGTATAAATTAATTTATGCAAAGCACACAAAGTTAAGCTGATTCCACTTTATTCTAGTTTTTTTTTTTTTTTTTTTTTTTTTTTAATTCTAGTTTATATACAGGGTGATCTATCAAACATTTGGAATTTGAAGTACTGCTTATTTTGAGCCGCTTTTGTGATGTGCATTGGCCACCATGCAGTTGTGAGTTGACTCCGTTGCACTATTATTTGTGGGGAGCCCTTAAAGATACATAAGTGTTACGATAACTATCTATCAACGATTGAGCCCCTTAAGGTCGAAATTGGTTCACCTATCGGCCCAGTACACATCCATACAGTCGAAAATGTACTGAGAAGTAGGATTGATCGTATGGGCTACTACAAGGTCAACCGAGAAAGTCATTTGAAAGGAATAACTAGTGTTCCACAATTAACCGGAAGGATTTTACGTCCGAATAATAAAAACCACATTGGTAGAAACTTATTCGTTTCGTATTTACACCAAAATGAAATACCAAGTTATAAATGGTCCAGCCTGTATAAGTAATAAGTACGTCAACACTTATTTTAAAAACGCCGGTATTTACTTTTTGGACCAGAAATCGAAGAAATACACTATGGACATAAATAACAAATAAAGCGTAGAGATGTATATATGTACATACATATGTATATGTTTGCATGTATGTATAGAAAAACCAGTCCAGTTGGCATTGAGATTTACTACTTGCTGCGGTTAAATAAGATAAAAGCAAAAGTATCTGCAAATTATTTACTTATTTACGAAATTCTTTAGAATTGTTATTGTTGTTGCCGTTGCTGTTGTGGTCTGTTCTTAGAACTTTTTCGAAATGAAAGGAACTTTGTTGTTGAAAGTAAATCGCGCTATCACTTGTGCTGATGCTGTTGTTGTTGCTTGCGAAAAATATATAGCGTAATTAAAACGTTTAAATATATAGTGGTTTCAAAAGCGTTTATTATTGATAGGTAAGCTATGTGGTTATAAAATTATCTTAACAGAATCTCTGATTAACAAATCATGCAGCTTGTGTCTAAACTGGAATACAACTTGAAGTCTAAACCTGAAGTATACATTTTGAGACTATAAGTTTTGTGGGCACCGTACCTTCCACAAGATGGCAAAGGTGGAACTAGCTTGCTAGAGTAAAGCAAATATGAAAAGCAACCTACTTTCAAAGAGTAATGTACTCCTCCTGCCAAGTTCATCATCACCTGCGGCTGATGGATACAGATAATAAGGTTAAATAAAAAAGGTGAAATTTATTTAAAGCGAAACCATAACACTGAAGGACACTTTATTTTCTTCTTTACTGTACCAAATCATGACTTCATACATAAATATGTGTAATAATGTTTACTATGACTTTTTATAATTGTAATTTCAAATTGCATTTGTAAATACAAAAAAGATTTTATAATAAGTATTTGCTAATACTCATCAACAGATAACAACAACGAAAATTAACCAGATTTAAATTTGCGAAAAGAAAAAAAAAACATAAGTTTATACAAGGTGGGGCAAAAGTAACCACCCGATTTTCCAAGGCAATCATTTTGTTTACAAATCAAAGAAATCGTTTCTCTTTGTGTATATTTACAATAATAATAAACAAACTAAGACGATTTTTTTTTAAGTTATAGTCTTAAGAAATCGGTCGATCACTTTTGCGCCACCTTGTATTTAAGTACTTATGTAGCTTTTATTTATGGTTTAAATAAACAATGCTATAGCTATTGGATAACTTTTTATTATTATTTAACAACTTTGCTACCTCTCGTGTTAAGCCTATTATTGGCTATTATTACTTAACGTTGCCAATTATTATTATTATTTTAAAGATTTATGCAGAAAGTATTACCGCAAACTGATGTTATGTACGAGTGAATGCGTCCATCGTAGGTGATGTAGGTTTTTTGAGTGGCGAACGATTATTATGATTATTATTAATGGCTAAAAGCTTTTTTCAATGTTATTGCCATTGTAGAAACGCAAACACACACACATAAGCACTCATACATACATCCATACATACTCGTATACTCGTATACTGTGGTGTATCACTTGATGATGCTTGAAAGGCTGTTAAATTATAAAAATTGCACTTATGTTTGCAATTGAAAGTGTACAAGAAAAAACGAATAAAAATTTTATACTTAGATTTCGAAAAAATAAACTTTAATTAAAAAATTTTGCATCCAAAAAATCATTGTTCAAGTATAAATTTATACGTACTTTGCCCCTTTACTGTAGTGGGAATTCACAAAAACACTTAATACATTAACCCATTTCAGGTCACTCATACAAATCGTTATGGTTTTTAAATTTTGTTTTATTTATTTGGTGGCACTTGAGGTTTCTTAATCCGTTTTCTGTGCTCATGAAAACATTTTAGAAAAACTAGTTTATTCATATAAATTAAAGAGAACATTAATTCAATATGATACATATAAATCTTTTATAGCATACAACAAAATAGGGGTAGTATTGAACCTACCCCGAAAAATTGAGGAAGCCCGCAATGAGCAATGAGTTTCTTTTACTTTACTTACTTTTAATGGCACAACAGCCCATGGAGGGCCTAGGCCGAGCTTTTCGCATCCACTACTCATGTTGTGCGTGTTAGATTTGTAAATGAATGGAAGGGACCTACAGTTTAATGCCGAATCCGAACGGCAAAGTGAAAAGCTTTTCATAGCAATTTTTACTCTTGTAGGTTTGCCATTGCCTGCCAAGAGGTGGTGCCGTGTAGAAAAATTATTTATTCTACTTTTTTTATTTTGCCTGCCACTCTGCGTAGCAGTCCAACGCACTACCACTACACCACAGCGACCAGCGAAAGAAGGAAACAACAAAAACTATACTACACAGCACCACTTCTTGGCAGGCAATAGTCGACCTACAATAGTGAAAATTGCCTATGAAAATCTTTTCACATCGCCGTTAGGATTCGGTCCCTTCTATTCAAGTACAAATAGAAACATAACACTCACAACATGAGTGAATGCGAAAAACTCGGCATAGACCCTCTGTTGTGCCATTAAAAGAAATATAAAAGAAAAGTTTCTATAACATCCAACTGATAATAATGAAAGAAGAAGAACAGCGCGGATACATATTTGGAGAAAAAGTTTATAACTGTATTTTTTTTAACTAATTTTCAAATCGGCAGCAGCCTAAAACGGGTTAATATTAAGTTCATTATATTCCCTTAATTGCCAAGCTTTACCAAAAAAACTATACAAAATGTGGTCGCATATGCAAAGAAGGACTATCAGATACAGCAGTTAAGTTGATTTTCTCCGGTTCTCACGTTTTTCTCCTTTTAGAAGTTTCACTTGTTCATGAGCTACGGCTCTAAGCGCTGAGATACTCGTCGGAAAAGAGAGAATGAGACGGTTTTATTTGTGAAAATTTACTATTTTTACGGTATACGGTAATATATGGAATAAAATCAAACTTCATATTTATCCCACATAAAGCAATAATCAAACTGCAACAAATCAATTGAAAATAAAATAATAAGATCTCAAAACATCACACAAAGAAAAAGTAGCTTCAACATACTTAATAACAAAACTAAGTTAAATAATTAAAATTATTTCAAAGTACTAAAGTCCACTAAGAATTTTCACTTGTTCATAATTAAAATAAATCCATTTATTTCTGCTCTATTTTTACGACTTCAACAACAAGCCTCAATAACAACAACATATTAGATAACTTACAATTATTTCCTTTTTCGATTTCGATTTGTTTTTGTAAAATTTTATATTTTATTTTTTGAAGAAAAAAAAAAAAATAAAACAATAATAATGAATTGCATAAAACTTTTCTAAATATCATTTTCCAAGCCAAATACGAGTATGTTGGGGTGCCCATATAATAAATTTCTATGAACATGCAACACCACCAACAGCAACAACAAATTTATGCGACTGCACCATATCAAATTATATCTACATATCGCTGCCTTAATTTGCTAGCGCCCTTACATGAAATTATTCAAAATCGTTTTTTTTTATGGATTATTATTAGACATATCCATCTGGGACTCTGCCTAAAATTTTGGAGCCATTGTACATTATTGTACTTACTTACTTACTTTTAAAGGCACAACAGCCCATGGAGGGCCTAGGCCGAGCTTTTTCACATCCACTCATGTTGTGCGTGTTATATTTGTACATGAATGGAACATTATTGTACAATATTTTGAAAACAATACTGAAAATATTATATGTACATAGCATCAAAGGTTTTTTGCTTAACCTGAAAACCTTAGAAAAATCGTGTTAGTGCATTTGCACATTAAGACAGCGATATACATATGAATTGTACAAGTATATATTTTAAGGAGTGTTTTGATGCCAATAATCATTACAACTCTATACTTATAATTAAATGTGTGTGTGTTGAAGTTTTTGTCTATGTGGAGGAAAGTGGGGAGCTTGAAACCTACATACAAAAAAAAAAAAATAAAAACATTTATAGACAAAATAAGTTTTAACTATAAGCATATACATAGGATATACTATATTTAGTAAAGTTTGTGTTGAAAGTATTTGCAAATTTTGTGCTGCCTGTCGATAAGTTGTAAGCAGTGTGCCTGAAGTTGTTGCTCTTATTTTTAGCTCTTTTCTTCTTGTATATTTTTCTTGGTCTTTCATTGGTTTTTGTTTCGATTTCGTTTCCATTTTATTATTATTTTTGCATTAGTTTAAATTGAAAGCAGTAGCAACAGCAACAGCAATAGCATTTGAATGCATGCAATAGCAGCAGCAATCCGAAAAGTGATTTCTTGCTAAGTGGTTTTTCTTTTTGCTGTTCATTCATTACAAGTTTTTTTTTTTTTTTTGAGTAGGCACTAAAGCAGAGGCGAATTTAAAGGAGAAACAAAAAGGCGGGTTTTATTCAACAAACGCTTGAATTCGGTTACTTTCAAATTTAAATGCAAGTACCACAAGAACAGGAGCGCAGTTCATTACTCATTGGATAAACGGAAATAAGAGTATAACCAATTTGAACCGAGCTAATCGGAGTGGTCGCTGTGGCGTAGTGGTAATGCATTGGACTGCTACGCAGAGTGTCCGGGGTTCGAATCTCGGCACAGGCAAAATCAAAAAGTAACAAAAATAATTTTTCTACCCGGCACCACCTCTTGGCAGGCAATGGCAAACCTACAAGAGTAAAAATTGCTATGAAAAGCTTTTCACTTTTCACCATTCGGATTCGGCATGAAACTGTAGGTCCCTTCCATTCATGTACAAATATAACATGCACAACATGAGTGGATGGGAAAATCTCGGCCTAGGCCCTCCATGGGCTGTTGTACCATGAAAAGTAAAGTAAGTAAGTAATGGGAGTAAATCGAACGGTTTTAGAATTTAAAAGCTAGAGCCCTCATTAATAATTCATTAATTGAATAGCTGAATATATTTATTTTTTGAGCCGAAGCGCATTCAAAAGAAGTAAGGACCAATTATCATCAACTCATTTTTATTGAGTACAGTCATTATCCGCCATTCGCTGTCGAAGATTAAAACGCCACTGCTTTCAAAAAAGAAAAGAAAATAATAAAACGGTTTTGTTGTCAATGGAAGAAATTGTATTTTTCTTAAAACTTTTCTGGTTTTCCCATTTCTTTCTCTTATGTATAAGTTTTAGCGGCATGCAAGTGACTTTTACTTTTACTTTTTTACTTTGTACGCCATCAAGGAGAAATGATTTTAAATAATTTTATTAGACTTTTCCAAGATTTGCTCGTACATACGAGAAATTACTAGTACCTATATATTTTTACTTGGAATTTTGTCTATTTACAAGTTTTGGTTGTTATTTATAAAATTGGTAAAAGTTTATAAAATGCTTTTTACTTTAGAAATCAGAAACGTGATCAGTATATTTTTCCTGGTAGCGGCAGGGTCTGACTTTAAAGAAAGATCTTCGCACTTTTAATGATTGTACCATATAAAAAGTGATTTTACTATTAATTTTTTATACTATATCTGATTTAAAAGAAAATATATTTACATACAAAAACTACAACTGCAGTTCCAATATGGAACCAATGAAAATTAGAAATTCTTGAATCTTACGAACACTTTATCAAAGTTATCTTTAAATGCAGTTTTGGCAATCCGAATAAGTCTTGACCTGAAATTGTTTTTGCAATAGGAGTTTAGAATTTTAGATTTTGAATAAGAAGTTTCGATCAGACTTTCGGTATAACTTATCCATCTTTAATCTACATTTTCAACAATCCATGGAACCCATTGAATATTCAACACGAATTTCGTCAAATGAAACTAGTTTTCTATGATATTCCATTTCGAGTTAATCTGAAAAAAATCGAACTCTGAAGCTGAACCTGAGAACAATCTAGAAACTTTTTATTTATGCTACACTTTCACAATTTGTTTTGAGGCTGTTCTATTGGAAATACTGATGGAACATCCATTTTCAATCTTTCTTTCGAATATTTCTTTTATATTTTCTCACACAAATCACCATTAAAATCTTTATGTCTCTTAGCAGAAATATCCTTGAATTATTCCTTTACTTTATTAATTATTGTGCATTATCCTTCTTGGTATAATTGTTTATTATCCTTTGCCGTTCGTTTTTCTTGGTAATATAGTTTTTATTCACATGTTTTGAAATAGACACATTTCTGTATGATGTTGATTATTTGCTTTGGTTTAATACAATTTATTTTTTAAACATAACAAAAAAAAAAAAAATTTGGTACATACCGGCTCCAAAAAGTGCAACAACAACAACGATCATAAACTTCTTCATTTTAATAATGTTAATTTTATATTTTGTTTTGTTTGTTAATTGAAGTAATTAAAAATTATTTCTTCTCCTTCTTCTTCTTGGTATTGTTGTTGTTGTTGTTGTTGTTTCCCTTAAACAGACAAAACGAGCTACAAGTATCAATCTATCCGGTTAAAGTCTGTGAGTAGAGCAGTTTGAATATATTCGCTAGAGTGGCTAGAGTTAAGTACTTGCTTGCGACGACGACGAATCACTTGGAACGACTATGTGTGGTTGGCGTTCGTACATTCGCTTTTTATACCGCCGCGAATGTTGCGCATGCGCCGCATTCAAGTTGTAAAAATGTCGCCAGCGTGCTGAATTGTGAATTTTTGTGGTCGCTGCCGCAGTCGCTGTTTCGTGTCGGTTGCTATTGCTGCTGCTGCTGCGCATTCGTTTCTTATTTACCACTTGGTAGAAATATCAAATGAAACGAATCACAGTCGAGGTACACATTGAAGGAACACGAAAGTGTAAAGAAGAATGCCAATATTGAAGTTGCTTGCGTCTCTTCTTGGTAGTGTTGACGTTAACGCCGGCGCTGTCACTGTTGCTGTCGCTTTTCGCTTGCGCTGCTCTTTTTGACTGTTGTAGTTGTAGTTGTAGTTTCGTTTGTACTCGCATTTATTTTTTATTTCGTTCCTTATCGTTTTTTATTTCTTCTTTTATTTTCTTCATTTTGTAAGTCTTTTTCTGTGTTTTTTGTATGCGCGTAGCGGCGCATGCTCTTTTTCTTTATTATCTTTTTTACGTTCGTAAACGTTAACTGTGTTTATGTACTGCACTGCAACAGCGCAGCTTCTGTTCTGTGGCTGGCTAACACACACGTTCCTGCCTAAGTATTTGTATTATTTTGGAGCGGCTTTGTGCATTTTAAGGTGGGGGTTGTCTTTAACTGGATTTTTCTTCTATATATTATACTACATTTTTGCCGCATTTTTTCATGTTGACTATTCTGGTTGATTGAGGTTTGGATGAAAACCGTTTTTTTTTTCATCTATTTACCCGTAAAAGTCTTTTTCGGTGATTTTTATAGTTATTAAACAAATTAATAATCTTCAATGTTGTAGTAGCTCATTCATTTAGTTAAATTCAAATTAGCATAATGTGTTTGTTTTTTGCGTAGTATGCATACTTTGAATAAATTCTTTCAATATTCAAGTATGTTGCTTAAATCTTTTGTTTTTCTGCCATTATTTTACATACATTTATAGAAACTATGTACCTACACATTTATGTGATGTAGGTAGAATAGCATTGAGTCTCTTCACTGGTTTCATTATTGTAAAGATTGCTTTAATAAAATCTTGTTTCCTTTAGCAGGTAAACTTTGGTAATAAATGTGAAACCATTTTATATAAAACTTTAAGAATTAAAGAATGTATGTTTTTCCTTAGAGGAATGACTAGAATTGTTTCTGAGTGAAATGAATAGCTTTTTAAGTTATATTTAACCAATTAAAAATGGTTTTCGTAAGTGACATGAAAATTATAAGAAATTGTCTTCAATTGTAATATTTTGAAAATGATTTTATATGATTTTTGAATTCTAACAGGCGCTTAAAGGAATGTGAATGTGATTGATAATTCTAAAAATGGAAAGTACAAACATAAGTAAACAAAATTAATATAAATATAATGTTTTTCAGAGGAACGATTCTTTTAAGTTTTGTTGAATGAAACTTTTCTTTTGATATTTTAAAAGATAAACTTATATAAAACTCTTTCTATCATAAGAATTTATATGGTGTAAAATCGACTTTACTTTCGATAAGGGCTGCATATCGGGTGAGCATGTCTTGATTAAAAGTTTTTGCAACTTTTTGAAGGTTAGCATTGTTTTCCAACTCTTAAACTTTGTAATAATACAAAGAGAATAGTACCAAGTAATTGAACAGGTGCGGTGTCTCCTTTCAATAAAACTTAATTCAGTGAAAATATTGTCTTGTAATTCTCATAGGTATACTTAAAAATATTTTCCACTTGTACGAATTTTTGATATAAGGGATCTTTCACAAAATTTCACTGATGGTAAACCGTGGTGGGTTCCGAAATATTTATTTTGATGTAACAAACAACTTCAGTTACTTAGATTAATATGTACTCTTTGTGAAGGCTAGTCCATCACATCAAAATCCGAATTATCCTTCCATTGCCTAAAAATTTAAGCTACGGTGTTCGGAACCATTTACACAGCCTTTTACCCAGGTCGACAATAAATTCTGGGATTGTTCTTTTGAAATCACTGAAATCAAATTTGATATTTAATGTAGATTTTTGAGATGTTCTTTTACCGCCAAAAAAAGTGATTTTTGGTCATGTCAAGGTCAAGATTTAAATTTAACTGACATTCATTCTAAATTGCAACAGAAACATAAAGAAGTTTTCAGTTCGGTGCTGTAATGAATGAGTGCTTGGCTGAAGTTCCAGCAGCCTCTCGATCAGTAGGAGCATAGTGAAAATTTCCCAAATTGAAAAGTTGAAATTCTCTTTTCTTGCTCTGTTACTCACTTAAATTATGTCTAAAATGTTTAACTAAAGTTTGGAATTCCAAAATGAGTCTACCCTTTATAGAAAATGTGTGCAGAAATACTAAAGTTTTTAACTCTAGAATTTCTTATCATAAAATTTTGCAAAATACAAACAAAATGAAAAATGAGTAAACATGATAGCAAATTTGCAATGAAATATGCCAAGTATAACAACAAAATATTTCGTTTTAAAATAAATATTTAAACATAATATAACATCAATGCAAAAGTGTTTAATGACACAAACATTTTTTCAAAACATATTTGCTTAAGTCATTTATGTACTGCACACAGCAATAATTGAACTACAATCAAAATTAGTTCAAAAACAGTGACGGTGGCGGTAAACTGGACAAACAACTTATACAATTAGTTTACTATCTATAACAGAAAATATAAATAAAATATTCCTACTTACGAAAATATGTGAATATAAGTAAGTAAAATAGAACTGACTCACTGACTGACTGACAGACAACTGAAACTGCAATACGAGTATATTGAGAATTTGCTTTGGCAATTTTACGTAGTACCCTCTACCCTCTATCCTCTACCCGACCACTATACATACATATATATGTATTTAAATCGACTAGTTATCCACACCCCAACTTGTACTTCGTATACTCGTACCTATTGAAAGCGAAAGCATAACTGACAAGGTAGGTTAGTTTTTACGTGATGTTTGTTATTTAAATTGATCTCTCAACAATACAATGCACCAATAATAGCTACAATAATTGCAATATGTATGTATGGTATAGTACCTAAGCCGAAAGATATACAGTGAAAAAAATATCATAACAGCGACTACAATGACGCCAACTAGTTTCGAAGTGCCAGCAATTCAACATTTACATAAACATCAACTATTTCATACATAAGTACAATAGATATTTGAATGCAGAAATCTACATAAATTACTTATACATACCATTCATACATATGTAGTAGTTGGTAGCAGTAATAGTAATAGTAATAGTAAAAGAAAATAATCGTTTTACCTTTACATTACCGCGGCAGCAGCATCATCAACATCAATAGCAAAACCAACTGCTATGTGTTGCCCATTGTTGCTATTAAATTGCAATTCAATATTCTTCCTGCATTCCGAAGCCTTGAATCATTATATGTATGCACAAAAGTTGCTATTGCCGCTTCTCATGTATCATTTTAAGTAAGCTAAAGAATCTGTGTCTGTGTGGTATGGGTCACTTTTCATTTCATTATATATCGTTTTAATGTTTACAAGCAGCAGCAACAACAACCACAACAACTGGACCACGATTTGCAAAGGTTACTGCTGTTGTTCGCACTGCTATTACAGCACCCAGCTACTTACTACACACTGATACTCACTCGTCCATGCTCGTATTGAAAATGTCAGTGAAAAGTGGATTTATTAATGAAGTAAAGTTAAGTGAATTACTTGTTGACCATCACATTATAACTATGGTATGTATATATGTACATACTCGTATACGCAAGTACAGTAACGTGCAAAAGTGTATGAATTAAGTCCGGTTCTTCTTCAGCTCTAGGTACAAAAGATTTAAGGACAGATTTATGAATTTTGATATGATGTGAATTATAGTAACCATCGAACAACTATTCCAAGGAGGAATTTATTATTGCCTTTCTTTAAACTATTGAATAATATCTGAAATTAATCAGACTCAAGTTACTCAATCCAGCCTGTCACTGCCTACGTACATCTAGATACTTAAAGATATCTTGTGTTATGCATGCAACAATATGAACAACGAAGCATGTCATTAAGAAGTTATTATCTTCGATCACTTTGCAATTAATTGAGATAGTTGGGATTAAGCATATTTCATGCTAGAATTGAAATTTGAGTAGTATATTTCTTTTGGGGATTAATCCCGCAAAAAGTTAGCAAACATAGATTAAGTTTCGAAAATAGCGATATTTTACAGATTAAAAAAATTGCTCAAAAGAAAATGAAAAATTTTCGTTGATGCAACAAAAAATAAATAAAATAGATACCACAAGATTGACAGAGATAAGAAATATTTAAATAATTCACTTGTATTTTTCCTTAAGTACAATACTTCATTGAACTGTTGTAAGTAAACATCCTAGTACATAGATTCCCTTAATTATACTCTTGGTGAATATGCTGCCTTTTGGGTGTACCAATCACTCGCCTATGAGCGACTGAGGAAATCGATATTTGTATGAAGTTACAGCTGAGCAAGACGAATGGCTAAATGAATATTGCAAACATTTCCTAATTGTTTTTTATTTTTGACATTATCTGTGTTTTCCATTATATATTTGTTTCGTTTTGGTGGCAATGTTTTGTTTTTGTGTTACTACCATTGCACGTACATATGTGCATATCGTAACTGTGTATATATGTGTTTGTGTGTAAATATATGTAAGTATGTATATTTGGTTACAACTATTGCATTATATGTAATCTTCATATGTACTCGTTTCTTTTAAAAGCGCTTGCAATGTAAAATGTGTAACTTTCATTAAAAATCTATGTACCGCAGAAACCGGATTTATTCTGTTGTCCCGGTATTGTTGCTATTGCCATTTACTGCAGCAACTGAATAGCAGCCAACGGCATTAACATTCTTTGTGCATTGGTAAGCACATGCACAATTGTGCAGCAGCAGCACCAGCAACAACAGTCCAAATTAGATTACTTTTTTCAACCACCGCAGCACACAGTTAGTCACTCAGTCACTCAGTTACTCGTCTTGCATCTGTAGGCAATGCAGATTTTTTATTTTACATATAGTATATTTTAAATTTAATAGTTAATAAAACTAAGAATTTGATAAATGCAAAATTACATCAGCACCAACAGCAGCGATAAATATTGCGTGGGTGTGTCCCCATCTACATGTATGTATGCAATAAAGAAAGTTGTTTTTTTCCATACAGAATGGAATTTTGCTAAAATACTAATTGCTGTTAATTTTAGATTATTATTTTTGATAGGCGTTAGAAATTGCAAAACTCTAACAAGTTGTTATTGTAATTAAACCGATAAAAAAATATTTACACCTCAGTTGGTCAATTGTTTTGATAACACAAATAAATTAGCACTTGCTAAAGCTCTAGATTCAGCTCAAATACCCAAAATGAAAGTCAGCGTTTAAAAAAAAATTGTGTTATTTTAAAGTAAACCCGGTACTCGCAATCGTGAACCGATTTCCCGATATTTTAAATTTAAAATATTGTTATTTTTTGGACCAGTTAAGATATAATTCCATTTTCATAAAAATGGAATACATGGTTCTCGAGTTCTGAGATGGTAAATTCACTTACCATCAGGACGATACTAAAGTGATTTTGTCAAAAAATGAAGAAAATGTTTTTCTTTTTCTTTTAAGAAATAAACAATTGTATGATTTTTTTTAGTATGAAAATCAAAACAATGTTGATGCAGTCGGACATGCAAACAATACACTGATATGGCGTGAAAGTATGACAAATAACACATATTTTTCGATTACCAGGAATACTTGAACACGGTTTTTGAGATTTGCCAAAATTTGATAATGTTGATGATAATGTCGTATCGATGTAGATGGCAAAAACACACTCAATTGGTGATGATCTAGACGGAGATACTTCTCGTGATGTTGATGCTGTTACAGAATTGACCATCATATTACCAAGTAATTTTATTAACAATGGCCACCCACCATTTCTTCGATCGCACTGCAATACGGTAATTAGCCAAAACGTTATACAAGTCCAAACCTCCCATATGCTGATGGTATTTTGGAACTTTAATGTTGATGTGAGCATTTTGGGCATATTGAGGAATTTGTGAATCTTAGACATTAATAATTGCTCATGGATTGTGTTTATCTGGGTTATTTTGTTTAGCTAATATTACATATGAGCGGCTAGGAAGTCGAAGATTACCAGCGATTCGATTACTTCGAAAAGTTTCTGTATAACAACGAAATTCGAATAGCAAAGTCAAATGGAAAATTTATATGTATTACTTACTTTACTTTACTTATAATGGCACAACAGCCCATGGAGGGCCTAGGCCGAGCTTTTCGCATCCACTCATGTTGTGCGTGTTATATTTGCACATGAATGGAAGGGACCTATGTATTACTTGTAGCAAAAAAAAATTTCAGTTCAATAATGTTCACCATAGCTTTTCATGTAGGTCAGCAAACACATAAGGTGGTATTATTTTCGACAATTTTTGTCACATCGAAATTATCGAAAATAATTCGATGAGAAGAGGGTGAAGTGTTAAATTTCAACAAGCTAAGAACGGTATCAGCTCCTAAACCGAATACTTTTGTGTCATAGCCTGTTGATGCACCACCATAGAATTGCAATTGATACAAATATCCATTGGAAGAAGTCAGGCACCATGCTTTCAACCCAAATCGAATGGGTTTTCCCTTGCAAAATATTTTACATGAATGTCTACCAAAATAAGGAATAATTTCCTCATCAATGGATAGGTTGTGGGCAACAACAATAACACCAAGGTTGCATACAACCTTTGTTCATAAGTCAACTAATGGCTTCACTTTGGCCAATTTATCCACTGCATTTAGTTTATGATTGTCAGCCAAATGAATAAAATGTTTAATCATTGCAACACAGAGTCGTGAAAAAGCATTAGAAATAATTTGGACGCCAAATGTTGACCAATAAACACTGAACCTAACAACCTGTTTACCTCTTTGCACAATGAAAATATTTGTAGAGAAAAAATTTTAATTTAAATTTGGACAAGAAAAAGCTACTAGAAACGGCCTACTTACTGGTAACTGCAATTACTACCAAAATATTTTCACATAAGTACTTATGGTATTTCACATATGCTGAGCAAGTATTTGGAAAATATGAATATGTATATGGAAAATATGCTTCAAGTACTATCCGAATCAACTGTTAGTTAAATTTAATGCATTTTGTTTAAAATAACTGAAAATGTAGGGGCTTGCAAAAACACGTATCATATGTGACCACATGTGTGAAAAAAAAATGTCACTCATTAATTTCTCAAAATCTATCAATTAACAATGTAAAACAATCAGATAAGTCATAGGTCATATATATGAAGTTATATGCTTGAGCAAAGTGCTGGTATGTGAACTTACCGGCTAGGCAATAATGGGTTAATAAATTTTTGCTCCTAAAATTATGTAATATACAAATATATGTAATTTGTTTCTTATTTGATTTTACTTTCTTGACTACGACTTCTATTTTATTAAGTTAAATTGTAATTGCACTACTCCTTTTCTAGTATGTGTTGAAAATTATCGGTCCTCTTCCTTTTTATAATATTATGTTCCAGAACTTTATAGGAACAGCGAACAGCAATTGTGGGTGTAACTTTGACAAGCCCTGAGTTACATACACTCAGCACTTTCAATAGCATGTCAAGACTGTTTAAGTCCAAGTAAACCTAGTAAATCAAAATAATCGCAAAGATTTTTTAACAGCAAATTTACTGCAGATGCAGATTTATTGAATGGGGTCATCTTTGAGCTGTTTAAAGTTAGAGACAAAAAATTTCCTTTCGATTTGATTTTTAGTGTGGAAAATTTTTTTCCGAATTTGGCAAGTTTATCTTATAAGATTACATCTAGTGTATGAAACAAGCTCAATGAACGTTAGGTTTGCCATATAGAGAATAACAGCAATGTATGTATATAGAACAGGCTGATCAGACGATCGTTTCGGAAGCAGCCATGATTCCTTATCAGTGCTTCTAATGGTAAATCCTTGTGTTTCAATAATGCATACAAGTTACTAATATTCGAAAAAGTAACAAATAATTCCCATTACAAGAATTTTTAAAATATAAATAAATTTCCTACTAAAATTTCTGATAATACACAGTTCAACCCAAACAAAAATAACCATCAATCAACCCCCAATTCAGAGGTCATATCATATTTCATATTTTCATCGGTGCAATTAAGCGGGATTACTCTATGTGATTAGGATTGTTGAATTGCAGCTATTTCTCATTTTCGATACTTACATTGTAGTATTATGGCTACTAGTTGGAATATTGAATGTAAAAGAAGACACTGTTTTCGAACCACAGTGAAATGCCCAGATCACTCGAGAACTAAATAAAAAATATAATATTAGTCAGTTTTTAAATTAAAAAACAAAGCGTTTTTAAATTTAAAAAAAAGTAACGAAACAAAAATGTTTAATTTTTCAAAAAGCTGAATATTGGAATATTGGTTGGAATATTGAATGTAAAAAAAAGACAATGTATCAAAGGCACTGTTTTTTGGAACCTCAGTCAAATGCCCAGATCTCTCCAGAACTAAATAAAAATCAAATCTTAGCTTTTAAATTAAAAAAAAAAACGTTTTTAAATTAAAAAAAAAGTAACGAAATGTATAATTTTTCAAAAAGCTAATTTAATATGCAGTACCTAGAAACCAATGCAAAGTACTGTCAAATTGTTGTTGTGAAATAATTTTCTTATTTTCATGAGCTGGAAAGAATGATTTGGTCTTTTTTAATTTCAGGAAGTTCATCGAACATTATTTCAGCTACGAAATCATCGAATAGAGAACTTTTGTCGTTGATTTGAGAGTTGTCACATATTGTCATTTGTCACACTTGGAAAACCATTCCGATTCTGAGTTTATTGGGTATAAAAGGTTAAAAAACTTAAACCTATTTTTCTCATTAGCTCTCAACGAATGGTTGGTTTCATCGAAATGCAATGCTTAGTACATTTTTTGGTCAGATTGATTTGTTTTTGGGGAAACATTTAATACATTATTGTGAAGGAACTCTCCTATTATGAAAATAATAACTAGTTATTTTGCTAGCTAAAGTTTTGATCATTTAAATTGAAGACTCCAGATTTAATATTTTATGCACGTTATGTGTATAATAAAATTATAATCCCAAAGTATTTACTACTTCATTGTTTTCATGCCGATGCCATAAACTAATCAAAGTACGAATTTTATTTATGTATTTATGTATTGTATTTGTTAGCATATTAACATATTAAATGTTTTTAATAGATGTGAAATGTTTTATACACGCATTTTATTTCATAAGCGCAATACCACAAAAATTGCCAATTGGGTCAATGGATTTTAGAGGAGGGTCGGTGACAAGCGCCAATTGTTGTTGTGTATTTGCCAGAGTGTGTCACTCGACACAAGCAATTTTTGGATATTTAGATCTTCAATACATCAAATTGTTGTCAATGTTTCGATGTTGGCGGCGGTGATGGTTGCATTCGATAATCAATTTTTACACAATTAAATGCCATGAATTACTCGGCATACAAACAACAAATCATGCAAATTGCGCACGCTGCATTTTAATTGCAGTATTTAACGTAACAAATTCACTCAGAGTTCATCACAAACACACACACACACACAATGTAGACATTTACTCGTACATCATACATACATATGTACATACTATGTATAAATATAACATTGAACTGTATTTTTAGAACTGTAAAATGTAATTAAATTGCAATTATATTCAGGTTACGCTGATGATGCAACCGAAAATTTAATGTAGTCAGCAGCGCGGGTAGCGGGTATACAAAATTATAAATGTATTTTGCAAAGAAAAATATACCTTATATACTATAAAATAAAAGACACAGATTGGTACTTTTGGAAAAATATAGTAAAATTAAAACCATGTAGGTAGTGTATTTTTTGCAATACATCATTAAAATAACATTAAAGCGAAATTAAAAACTCAAATTGGTCATATTTTTAGAGAGTCGAGCAAGCATAACTACAACAACTACAACAACAACAACAACAAAAACAACAGAAGTGACGAACGCACAAATTAAAACATTTCCAAATTTAATATTATGCTTTGATAACAATAAATATGCAGCAGAAGCAGCAGAAGCAAGCATCAGTTTGTTGTACCTGATGCTCATCGCTTGTTGTTGCATTCAAAACTTGTTCAAGATGTCGTAAGTGTACAACAACTAACTAAACTATATCAAAACAAAATATATAAATAAATATGTAAAACCCGAAAAGGAAAAAAACTGATATACTCTAAAGTTACATTAATTTTGAAAATCATTTCGCTTTTCAATGCCCCAGTTTCAATGCGACAGCAACGGTTGTAGTCGTCGCATACAGCATTAGCTAGTAATTTAATGGTAGTGATGTTGTTGTCGATGTCGTTGTTGATGGTGATGGTGATGGTGATGGGGAAGAAGAAGTCAACAACCTCCATCAGTTGACTGCAAAGGTTCGCCTTCGAATTTTTCTCCGTTTCTTATCTTTTCGGTATCCATCTGTAAATATTGTATTGTATCTTCAAAAACATCTCCATCTTTTCATCTTAAAATTTACTACTATTGTTTGTGTTGTTGGTGCTATTGTTGGTAAGTTATGTGTATGTTGATGGTGATGGTGATGGTGCTGATGTTGGTTGGTATAGCAGCAGTTGACTGGTGTAATCCCCAAAATATGTAAGTGTGTGTTGAATTATTTATGCAGATTTAACCATTGTTGAGCGCCACGCAAGTGTGGCAAATAAGTACGAGTATGCCCCATTGTCAGTAGTTACTATTGTAACTGTGGATGTGGGTGAGTATGAGTTTGCATGTATGTGACTCACACTATTCACAGTCATCGTCTTTATAAGTCAACTGAATAAAGGTTTGGTTTTTCATACACAAACACGTGTACGAGTACATTAGACTGGGTCAACAAACAAAAAATAGAATGCCTCAGCTCTTAAGTAATTTAACAGATTACCTTGGAAGTATTTTAGGGGAAAATCATTTTTCTCTACGGGGTCTTGAACAGCCCTTTTCTGTATTTATGATAACTTTATTATTTGATGTCCGATCAAGTTAAGTGTAGAATATCGTTGGAAAGCTTCTACGACCTTTTGCCTTGTAAATATTCCAAACTTTTGAACGAGATATAGCGAAACCTCGGTTTCTTTTTATTATAATCTTACTTACTTACTTACTTAACTGGCGCTACAACCGATGATCGGTCTTGGCCGCTTCTATAAAGCTTCGCCAGCCTCTGCTATGCACGCGCTGGCGCCAGTTGATAACGCCAAGTGCAGTCAGGTTGCCCTGCACCTGGTCTTTCCAACGGAGATTAGGACGCCCCCTTCTGCGTGTTCCTCCACCGTGGTTCGAATAAAACACCCTTCTCGCCGGAGCGCTTTCTTCCATTCGCTCAACATGACCCAGCCAGCGAAGCCGCTGGATTTTTATACGCTTGACTATGTCAGTATCGGCGTGCAGCTCATACAGCCCATCGTTCTGTCTTATTCGATACACGTCGTCCACGCATACTGGACCGTAGATCTTACGGAGTATCTTCCTCTCGAACGCTCCTAACAGCCAACAGCCTCCCATCATTGATGGTCAATGTCCACGTCTCTGCGCCATACATTAGGACGGGAAGGATGAGGGACTTATAGAGCGTTATTTCCGTCGGTCGAGAGAGGGCTCTACTTCTCAATTGCCTACTAAGCGCGTAGTAACAGCTGTTGGCAAGAGTTAGTCTCCGCTTGATCTCTAGGCTGACATTATTGTTGGTGTTTATGCTGGATCCTAGATATACGAAATACTAGACGACTCCAAAAGTATAATTGTCAAGATGCCGTGACTCTTTGTTTGTTGACACAAGGCATTTCGTTTTGTCCTCGTTCACCACTAGACCCACACGACGAGACTCCCTTTCCAGGTTGGAGAATGCTGCACTGACTGCTCGAGCGTTTTTGCGAATGATGTCAATATCATCAGCGTATGCTAGCAGCATGACACTCTTGTAGAAGATAGTGCCAGAGATGTCGATGTTCGCAGCTCGAATTATTTTCTCCAGCATAAGGTTAAAGAAGTCGCACGATAGGGAGTCACCTTGTCTGAAACCTCTTTTGGTATCAAATGGAACGGAGAGGTCTGTCCCAATTTTCACTGCGCTGGTGGTGTTGTTCAGTGTCATTTTGCAAAGACGAAAGAGCTTTTGCAGGGATACCAAAATTTGACTTTGCGGCGTACAAGTGATCCCTAATCGTGCTGTCGACTGTCGAAGGCGGCTTTATAATCGACAAATAGATGATGGGTGTCGATCTGTTTTTCTCGGGTCTTTTCCAGGATTTGACGTAGTGTGAATATCTGGTCGATGGTGGATTTACCAGGCCTGAAGCCACACTGATAAGGTCCAATCAGTTTGTTGACGATGGACTTCAGTCTTTCGCACAGTACGCTCGATAGAACCTTATATGCAATATTAAGAAGACTTATCACACGGTAATTGGTGCAGATCATGGAATCACCTTTCTTATGGATTGGATGAAGTACTCATGCATGCGTTTTTTGAGCTCTTCGCCTCCGATCTTAAACAACTCAGCAGGCAGGCCATCTGCACCTGCGGCCTTATTGTTTTTCAGCCGAGCAATGGCTGTTAAGACCTCCTCATAGTCAGGCGGTGGTACTTCAACGCCGTCAGTGATTGGGGTTTCCGGGAGGAAACCCCACCAGATTTCCGTCTTCATCCTTGCAGGAAGAGGAAGAGGCCCCGGTCCTCAAACCGTCAGTCAGGAGTCTTATTCTTTCAAAGAATTTTCGGACCTCGTTCCTGTCCAGCAACATCTCGATATCATTGAACTCGCGTCTTTCTTCAGCTCTTTTCTTGCGCCTTAAAAGACGTTTCTCCTCCCTCATCAACTTTCTGTATCGCTCCTTAGCAGCTCGCGTTGCAACTGACTGCAGGGTGGCTCTGTAAGCAGCATTTTTTGCTTCAGTAGCATCGCGACACTTTTGGTCGTACCACATATTTCTCCGTCGACGGTGGTAGCCTAGCACCTCTTCGGCAGCCGTACGCATAGAGCGGGAAATGCGCGTCCACTGCGCGCATATATCATTAAAGTCGACTAACACGATTTTGATATCGTGGCGATGGCAATGCTCATAAGTTTTGTTGAGGAGCACGTCGAAGTCATCTTTGATCGTTTCATCCTTCCCACCGAAGGGCATGGACACAAATTAGGCTGATGTTGAAGAATTTTGCTTGATGCGGATAGTGGATAGGCGCTCGTTTACGGCCGTGAACCTCGAGACTAGATGACGCAGTCTCTTCCCAACCACAAATCCAACACCAAATTCGTGTCTCGACACATGACAGCTGTAGTAGATATCACAGGATGCTTTTTTGGAGCAACCCTGTCGCGTCCATCGCATTTCCTGTATAGCGATGATGTCAGCTCTATGTTGTTGGAGGACATCCTCCAGCTGGATAAAGGTACATTCCCTGTAGAGGGTTCGGACATTCCAGGTGCATATCCGCAAATCGTTGTCCTTTGGGCGTTTGGGGGTGTCATCAACATTAGAGGAGTTCTTTATCCGAGGCTTATTTTGAGGATTCATTAGTGGGTATTTTAACGTAGTGGGTTCCAAGCCACCATTCGCAACAACCATTCATTCAAGGCCATAGGAAAGCCCGCACACATTAGTTAAGTCACCGACGGTTGTCAGATTTCTATCCAGGGGACGCCACGAGGAGGCTGTTTGTCGACTTGAAACGTAGAAGCGCAAGGATCGACCATGGACCCACCTGCGACTGTCACGAACTTTACCTTGTATCCTACGTACCAATCTATAAACATCAAACTATTTTTAACGTTTCCTATGTTTCCTTACGTCCTCTTTATTTGACTCAATGCAATGAAAAATTTAAAAGTAACTCGTTTGAAAAATCGACTCAAATAAAAAATACTAATAATTTCAATGCAGAATTCTGATACGAAATTCTTTTCATTTCTTTTAAATATGAGAGAGTACATGAACCGACATTGAGAGCCAGTATTGTGATTAGATTTTTTTTTCGTACTACTACAAGCAGAGACGTCAGCTCCCTCAATCGCATGTGCCGACTGCTAAAAATCTAGTGGATTTTGCTTACTCGCTCTTTTGTTGGCGCCGTTTCACTCGCCGCCACTCTATGTGTTACAGCGTAACATTTCGCATTCATTCCCCAATAAGGAGAGTGAAAGAAATAAGTCTCTTGTAGTTATTCGATGTATGCATAGAGAGCCAAATAAATTAAACGAATTCGTTACATAAAAGGTTGCCGATCCAGATTTCAGTAATCTCCCATATGAAGCTTCACTTCAAAAGTAACACTAGATACTAGTCACACTACTCATTACTAACTATGTGTTAATGATTACACTTCTTCTTCTCTTTTAATGGCACAAAAACCCATGAAAGTTGGGAGTGTTATAATTGTACATGAATGACTTACAGTTTTATGTCGAATGCGAACGGCGAAATTAAAAGATTTCCATAGGAAAGTTTTACTCCTTTAGGTTTGTCATTGCCTGCCAAGAGGTGGTGCTGTGTAGAAAAATAGTGTTTTTTACGTTTTGATTTTGCCTGTGTCGAAATTCGAAACCCGAACAGTCTGCATAACAGCCAAGAGCACTACCACTACGCCACAGCGCCCACGTAAATGATTACACTGTTCGACAAAAATAATTTTTCTGAAAGTAGATTCCGATAGAGCTCGAAAATTATACGTGTCCCGGTGTTTTAAAAGTTAACATCTAATTTATACTTTATGCGGGCCTAAAGTTTGCCCATTTCTATTAAATTACTTAAGTATGTTTAATAAGCCATAAGACAACTTGTTATTTCTGCTCTTTTCTGAAGAAACAACACTTTTTACCCATTATAAGGGATGATAGTGGGGTAATGGGTTCTAGAAATATGTTGCGCATAAGATTTTACTATTGGTCAACGGAACAACAAAAATCTGTAAGCTTCGATTTAGTAAAAATATAGATGCAAAATTAATAAGTTGCCTTATGGTTTATTTTTTGTTTCCCTCCCCCTGAAATACTGTCGAGGTATTCTTTGAAATTAGAGGATGAGACATTCAACCTTTTTCCCCCATAGACGCTGACCCGGTCTAACATGCATGCATGCATGTGTAGATATACTCGTTTGTGTGACATAATGGCTGAATGCGATATCCACAATCACACAGATTCATTCCCATATACTCATAAATTCTACACCCGTGCAATAATACTATTGTATTAATGGCATCTTATATACGTGCCTGTTTAAACACACATGCGTGCCTACCTAGTCCCACTTACACTGAAGTCACATTTATTTAGCAAACTTTTGAAATTCTTCCAAATATATTCAAAACATATTTTTGAATTCATGGCAAATGTAAAAAGATTTCAATCATTTTGTTTTTCTCTATTGTGTTCATTATTTCATTTTCTTATTGTTGTTGAATTACATTGCATTTGCTATATATTAGTTATTTTATTGTGATCATTGAACTCCATTCTTTTTGTTTTCGATCGCGTGTTCAATTTGGTAATTGTTTTAAATTGTCTTGAAAATCGTTTTAACTCTTTTATGTTAGGTGAGTTTAGTTGCGTGTAAACTGCTTCGAGTTTCGGTTGCGTATGGCTTGAACTTTAAGCTAGTATACAAGCTTCTTATGCCGAAATTAAAATTTACACAAAATTCGAAAATATTTAAAAACTAATTACATTTTTAAGTTTTTAGTTGCAACGGTTTAGCATCAAGTAACTTCTTCCTTAATTCACTTTTCTATTTCTGATTTGGCGTAAATACTCGTATCATGAGAAAGAATCACTTCAATCGGCACGTGTATTTATCATAAATAGGTTTGGCATCTTCTGTAATCACTCTTCTGTGAGGTCTGGTTGTGGTCCAGCGGAATGGTTTAACTCCTTTGAAATATTGAGTAAAGATGAAATTCAAAAACTTCACTCTTAGATTTTAATAATCAGAGTGCCATTGCGAAAGCCTTTAGCACTTAGTAATAAGGAAAATAAAGTGGATTTTTAATTTAATAGATAGAAGCTTTTTTCACGTTTTTTCATATTATAAAGTGTCAAATGTTAAATATTAGACTTAAAATCGACTTTCGATTTTCTCTATTGCTAAAGTAACTTATAGTCTACTTTTGATAATAACAATACAAATTTTTGGGGGTTTCCGAAAACCAAGTCAAAATCTAAAGCATTTTAGCTTACCTTTTCGACCTAAGAAATATTTTTCCAAAGCTTTTGTACTTTCGGTTCGTGGATTCGAAAACCTCAGCCTGGCTTAGCGTAGAAGAAGGAGAAAACTAAGAAGAGTGATAAAAACGTTTGTGTTGAAGTCGAAGATTCTTAAAAATTGCTCAATAAAAAGAAGATTGTTCAATAGACTGACAGAATCGAAGGAAACTCCACTGACTTAAGATTATTTAAGAGCTCTGCTCTGAAGACTATTATGAAGGTCCAAATCAGGTAAACCTTTAACTTGCGTCATATCAGCCAGAATGAAATTCGCTAAAAAAAATATGTAAATACTGTGAAGAGTGATTCTTAGTGGATGTTTACAATGGCGCAAGCGTGAAAGGCTCTGCGAAAGAGGCAGCTTGAAAAGTAAGGTAGTAAGAAAGAGACCCAAAACTTATGTGCTTTTATGAATACCTTTCCTTTCTACCTGCCACGCTTGCGCCATTGTAATCCAAAACTTCTTTCCCTTTCTCATTAGCTGTCTCTCTCGCACAGCGTTTTACAGTTACACCAGTGTAAACATCCACTTAGTCAGTGATAACAACAACTTTGAGCTTGACGTTCTTATCTGTTTTTCAGCAGCATTGACGAAAACAACGCATTTCAAGTAAAACTTTCGCCTCCCGATTCTGCGTTGTGCTGGTTGCGGTTGGTCTTGGTAGCTCCAAAAAAGATAGGTATAGTTTTTGGACAATTTCTAATTAAGTTGGGCGAAAGATATTTGCGGTGGGGTGGAACTTCAATCCGATCGGTATAAATCATGTGTGCCTCTAGTGCAGTAAGTGAAAACCATTTAAATCATTTAACGATCTAAACTCAAATATGTAATGCAAAAATGCTCGCAGCGAAGAGATTACAAAATGGAAATTCCGTCAAAATTGAATTTACCTCTACACTGGGAAGCATTGGGCTTCTACAATCGGCACCTATTTATTTGCTAAACTGTTTCAGCCATTATTCTAATTTATGTGTTGAAATCCATTTATACGAATTCATGCTAAACAAAAGTTAGGAAATCGAATTATGTACCTGAAATATGTATGTTTTTAATAAGCCTCATGAATGCTCTTAATTTTTTCAGGCCAGATGGAACCTAGGGCAAAAGTGCTCTCTCAATTTGTTTGTAGTGAAAACCGGATACTATTATAGCTTTTGGAAAATTAATTTTTATTTTCAAGCAGATCTGAAAAGAGAAAAATTACTCGGAATTACAAAAGTTGAATTAGTTTTCAGTTCTTAACCTTTTTCATTTGAAATAAAATATTTTAAAATTTATTTTCTTTAGTATTTTCAGTGGGTAAGTTTCGGCAGTTTGAACATAAAATCAAGTCAATCCATTAATCAGTTTGTATTGACAGATTTTGAGGCGTCTGCAATTAGGTGCGTCAATGTCAGCAGCCAGTATTAAGTCATCACTACCAAAAATGCATTATCATTTTCGCTTTTTAACAATTGCAGATTTTCATACATACATACCATACGTGTTATTAGTATTTTTGTATGTATACATATTTATTAGTATTTTTTTTTTCATTTATAATGAGCAAAACAAGTTAACATTAATTAATTAATTAATTAAAATATGATTGTAATTAGTGAAGCGTTGTTAACGCGCTCACGCTATAATTAATGAAACGAATTTGCATTGCACAACAATTTTATGCGCATCCCTTGGCCCCCAGACATTCCCTCTCTACCCTTTTCACACTACAGTTTTTATTTTGCCTTACTTACTTACTTACTTTTAAGGGCACAACAGCCCATGGAGGGCCTAGGCCGAGCTTTTCGCATTTTTCCTTACCCAAACCTCAAAAAAAAATCCAATGAATCGAATATGATACTTACAAATTTTGCACACTTCAGTGCACATTTCACTCTGCAAACATTTCATTTTATTTTATAATATCGTATGGTAACTGGTAAAATTTCTACTTTGCAATGACCTTGGGTTTCTTTCTTTCTTGCGTGATAAAACAGAGACAAAAAAAAAAGTTTGTTAAAATCAAAAACTTACTGATTGTGAGTAAAATTGTGAATCAAGTTTCATTTTCCATTTGTTATTTTTTTTAAGCTTAAGCAGCATTTTTTTTATACATACACAATAATTTATTGTATAATTTTGTTATTTCTGATATATACGAGTATATACTATATATATATTTTTTTTTTTTTATTTCATTTTCATTTTTTGTAAAATATGTAAAATATAAAGTAGCTTCTTCGCATGCAACACAACAAGTTTCATGGCTCGATATTTTTACAACGAATTGAAATTTTAGCTGAAAGTGTTATTGCCTTTACTCTCCACTCTCTAGACAGCGGGCAACAACTAACAGCAACAGCATCATCATCATCATTACCATCATCATCACTATCGCCATCATCATGAACAGCAGCAGCAGCAGCAGCAGCAACAACACTAACGCCATGTGTTGCAACCAATGTACAATAACAAAAAACACAAAATTCAGTTGTTATTTTGCAGGCTATTGTTGTTGTTATTGCCGTTGCTGTTGTTGTTGTTGATGTTGTTGATGTTCCAAAACGTGCTTCACAGTTGTTTCATTTGAATCTTATTACCACGTAGGCTTATCTCTTAAGTCCCAATGGAGAAGATAAAATTACACATAAACATAAAGAAACATTCAAACATACATATGCACACACACACACACACACACACACACATCCATGCATACATATGTACACACACTGCAGTTCATAAGGAAGAGTCACCCGTGATCACGGATGGTCCCTAAATCAAGAAAGAGTATCAAGCAAATTGGCACGAGAAGAAACGCTTGCAAAAGCATCAAAGAAAAGACAACGAATATAGAAGTTGGGATTAGGTTAAGTTTAAGTGTTTTTTTTTACTTATTTTCATAGATTTCATTAGTAAATTTGTCTCTGATCTCAACAGAGGAAATCTAGATTCTTTGAGAAGACAAAGTCACTTGAAGTTCAAAAAACCATTGAGACATCCAGTCACAACTGAGAGCAGTAATGCAAACCGGGGTCATTTCTATTGGCGATATAAAAGGTGTTTTTTTCTAGAAGTGTGGTTTTCAATCTGGCAATACTTTTTTCGGAGTTGGTCTTTTTGACAGCTGTCACTTGATTTATTCTCAGTTTGGTTTGCCATTTCATAATAAATAAACTTACTCCTTAACAATATTTGCAAATCGTGCAAATTTATTACCAAAATAATGGTTCGGTTCGCGGGACGCATCACGCGCTGCGTCCAATATTCGGTCGACATAATCGCCCAGCAGAGTCGGTAATTCAAGCAACCATGGATAGGTTTTGCACCACGTTTACTCTAGTAGATAATGCGCATCTTCAGAGACGCCGTACAGTGCGCACCGAAGACGCTATTGCTGCTGTGCAGCAGAGTATCGAAGAAGACCCGAATGAGTCCATCCACCATCGCGCGCAACAATTGGAGCTGTGCCCATCCACTTTATAGAAGATTTTGCGGAAGGATGATGGTTTGCGATCTTACCAAATCCAACTCGTGCCAGAATTGAAGCCGAACAACCATCGAGCTCGTCGCACGTTCGGTGAATGGGCCCAAAACGAGATGGCCCGAGATGTTCAGCGATGAAGCTCACTTTTGGTTGAATGGGGACGTTAATAAGCCAAAATTGTCGCATCTGGAGTGATCATAATCCACAAGCCATTGTTCAGACGCCGTTGCATCCTCAAAAAGGCACAGTTTGGTGTGCTCTATGGGCAGAGGGAATCATTGGTCCATATTTCTTAAAAGATGAAGCCGGTCATAATGTTACAGTCAATGGGGAACGCTATAGAGCCATGATTAATGACAATGACTTTTTCGTGTCTGAATTGGAAGATGTTGATGTAGACGACCTTTGGTTCCAATAAGACGGCGCTACATGCCATACAGCCAGCGAAACAATCAATTTATTGAAGGAAACTTTGGTGAGCGCATTATCTCGCGTCGTGGGCCTGTGGCGTGGCCTTCAAGATCGTGCGATTTAACACCGCTGGACTATTTTTTGTTGGGTTATGTGAAGTCGCTTGTCTACGCAGATAAGTCCGAAACGATTGACGCCTTGGAAGAGAATATTCGGCGCGTTATTACTGACATACGGCCCCAATTGCTGCAAAAAGTGGTCGAAAATGGAATTGGAAATGGAATGTATTCGAACCAGCCGCGGCGGTCACATGCCCGAAATCATTTTTAAAACATAATGGCAAATCTTTATCTTTATAATAAAGCTAAATTTTTGGCCATAACATTAAATTATATGCGTTTTATTTCTTCTTTAAAACTACACTTCTAAAAAAAACACCCTGTATGTCCTTTAAAATGTCAAGAGTATGAAGCTGGAAGAAAAGTTTTCATTGACTAACGGAAAGGTAGAAAAATGAAGTGGTCAGTGAGGAGCACAAAGAAAATCAAAACGTGTACCCGCTACACACCAATGTAGAGAAACGTCTAGCATATGCTCTTGCACGGTGCAAGAATGCAAGTGTTTGTTAATTCTTCATAGAAACAGAGCCATATGCTACACTTAGAGAATAAAATGTTTTTTCAATTCTATGAATGGTTTTTGGGTTCTCTTGTAAAAAAAATTATTAAATGCCATTTAGGGCCTTTTTAAATGACACGATTAAGGTTCCTAGGGCGATAAGGTTTGAAGGTTAAAACAGCCGAAATAATTTGAAAATATTAGAATCTGCTAAAGATTTGTCGGTGGGTACTTCGGATTTGAGGATGGCAATAGCCATATTTGGACCGAAATAAGTTGAAAGTAATGAGTGGTTATATTTGTTGTCGAGGTATTAATGCATGTATGAATTTCGTAAAAGGCGAAATGTTGCCCCAATTTAATCAAAACTACAAAACTAAGCAGAAACTAGCATTATACTTGTATTCCTTGTATCGGTCCAAGTATTATATTCCGACCTTCAATTCTTATGGCCCTTACAAAAGATGGCGATAGCAAACTTTAGATTGAAATTAATTAATTGACATTGAACATACAATACAATAGACGCCAACGTCAGCTCTCTCAATATCATCTCAGGTGCTATACGACGACTTTTCAGTACTCTCACCCGCTGTGAGCATCATTGGCAAGTATTCAGAACAGTAGTCATCTCTTACAAAGTATTTTGTTATTCTTAAGAGTCACGCCCTTTTCTCATTATGTAAGAAAGAAAACAATGTTGTTTAAATTGTGTTGTTGTAAAATATATACGAAATGTTGCAATCTGTAGGAACATGTATAAAGAGCAAAGAGAAACACGAGAGCAATTATGGTCTTTATTTTTAAGAATATAGAAATTATGTAAAAGATAATGTGAAAAATAATGTAACTTTTCGTTACCCAAACCCAACATCAATCAAACTGCGCGTAAAGAAGTGCCACTTCAAAAACGAACGATATGAAGCAGTTAAAAAAGATGTCGGCGGCTGCCTCGGAAGTACTAAAAAATCGCGTGGAAGTACTAAAAAGTAAAGTTTTTGTTGGCAAAATAAAGATCGATATAAAACTCTACATTAATGACTCCCAAATGCACTGCGGGTCGGTTCGAGAGTCTACATAGAAAACTTCAAAATAAGTTAGAATCCAAAGACCTAAACTCTCGAAGAGACCTGGCATGAAAAGTTCATTTTCACTAGACTGCGAAATGGTTAAAGACTGAGTTTTGTTGGGGTTTGTTTTTGTTTATGGTGGCTGTACACAGACGCACTTAAGCCGGAACGGCCAATTGTGATACCACATGGTAAGATTGAGTCTTAATATCCTTTAAATTAATTAAATTCCTCTCTACTCGAAAGTCATAGGCTTGACATTGACGTAATCTGAGTTACAATTCCAGCTCATTGGAAAGAACATTGGGGCCAATTAAAATTTCAATAAATTATCAAAATTATGTGATTGCATTCCCTCTCTCATTCCCCCTCCTTCTTCCTCCCACCTATCAATCTTCTTTCCATTTAACACAATGCTCTGCATTCATAGGGGAACACCCGGTGTGTTGAATATATCAAAAAAAAAAAAAAAAAAAAAAACAAAAAAAAAAAAACAAAAAAAAAAAAACAAGAATCATCTCTCGAGAAATCAATATCAATTCCCAAGAGCATCATAGGATTGAATATACACTGAGAAAAAGATTGCGGACTAAAATCATATTTATTTGTAGAAGGTTCTCTTCTTGTTTCGTTTAAGAACGAAAAACGACTGTCTAAAATCAGAAATGAATTTTCTTTAAACAAAATATTCTTGATTGAAGAACAAAAAAATCTTATTCAAAAACTTTTCGGCCGTAAATAAAAGTTTATTTCTTCAATTTAAACCGGAACAAGAACAAATTCTTCAACTAATCACAAAACTATTTCAAAACGAGTCCATTTCAGTTCTAAAATAATAATGTGAGATCATGACTCTAGAAAACAAACTCAAAGTTAGAACAGAACAATCATCAAATAATATCTTTATTAACAGTATTAAGAAGAAGAAAAAGCATTTCGTTCTTATTTTGAGAATTTTCAAGCTTAAAATACTTTCATCAACGAATGGGTTTGATTTATTACCGATTTTCTTAAATTTATATAATTTCTCCCCTGAGTGTACTAAGTTACTTTCTTACCATTGCAGGTAACAGATCGGAAAGTCTTTCCAACTGTGCTGCAACTCAGAAAACAAGGCTGAAATCCAAAAAAAAAAAACCTCCTTGACATAGATTGTCTAACTGAAGAACTTATGGGGCTATGGGCAGTAGAAAAACATGAGTTCAAACTCAGTTTCCCACTCAATATATGTATTACACGGGATTCTCGTTCCCACTGTCTCAGACTCAACCCATTCCATAAAGTTTTCCTAGACAACTGCTTTTAATCTTCTTTTAATCGCACCAACAGCCCATGGAGGGGGAGAGCCTAGGCCGAGCTTTTCGCATCCACTCATGTTGTGTGTGTTATATTTGTATATGAATGGACCTACAGTTGTTATATTTGTACATGAATGGAAGGGACCTACAGTTTTATGACGAATCCGAACGGCGAAGTGAAAAGCGTTTCACAGGCAATTTTTACTCTTGTAGGTTTACTGTTGCCTGCCAAGATTTGGTGTCGTGTAGAAAAATTGTCTTTTCTACTCTTTGATTTTGCTTGTGCCGAGATGTGAACCCCGGGCACTCACTACCAACTACGCCACGGCAACAACAACAGACAACCTAACTAAAAGTTGCGCAATTTTTATTTGAAACTTTTTCAATTCCATAATGTACTGACAGTGAATGGCGCTCTATGTTATTAACATACTTTGATTATGGCTCTACTGAAACGAAGTGTAGTGTATCTGAGTGCTTACGAACGCTTCAGACACTGCTGCTGCTGCCGCTGCTGATGCTGCCGCTTGACCTATGGCAATGCAGTGCAGCAAAGTAGCAAAGTTTGTATCTGTGTACTCGTAACTCGTATCTTGTACCAATTTTCTCGCTGTCGCAGTGTTATCTTTATACGAGTTAGTATCTGTTTAGTTTTATACGAGCTTTGTTTTCGTTTCGAATGTTTCTACTTTTTAGCTCACATCTATCCAATGCAAAATCAATAAAGTCAGACATACACACGCATCTTCATACTTATTTACATATGTATGTACATTCCCGTAGTAAGTATATAAGTAGTGTTTTGACTTATGAAATTTTTAATATTTTTATTTTTCTCCGCGTATTTTGCAATATTTTGTTTGGTTGTTTTTTTTTTGTATATGTACATAAAAAATGTTAGCATATTTTTAATCTCTTACATTTTGTTGCAATCAAATTATGCTACTTTATTTATTATTTTTTTTTTTTTCATATGCATTTGTTTAAGTGTTTACATTTTTATTTGACAAATTTATGTGTGAATATTATTTTAATTTATACTCGGTTAACAACAAAGAAAAAAATGGAAAAATTTAATTTTGTTAGTTTTAGTACACTTTTTCCCTATGGTTATTTAATATTATTAAAATTGGATTGTGCGAAATATGCAAATGCATAAATTTTTTTTAATTTTTCTTTCTAGCCTATTTTTGTTCGTATATACGCATAACAATTTTTTGTATTGTAAGTTTTAAACATTGTCAATTTGTATTAATGAACCTAATTTGTCTGCAGTTGTTTTTTTTAAGGTCACAGTTGTATTGATAAAATTAATTTAAGTTCATATTGTTTCAATATCCATTTTTATTTCTATGTGCCATGGTTAATATTAATTGTTTGTTAAATAGATATATATCGTTACATAAATGTAAAAAAGCCCTAATTAGCATTTCTTTTTAAATCATATTGTTTGCAAATTTGAATTAAATTGAATTTGACGAACACCCCACGTCGAGGAAAACGTTAGTTAGGGCCTTTCTACATTAAGGTAACGATATGTAAGCTCTACAAAATTATGCGAGTGGATTGAATCTGTGATATTGAAAGCTAAAAAATGGACTACAAAATACTTCATTAATTCAGTTTTATATAAGATTTATTATGAAAGGTTTGCCAATTAGGAAGATGATCAATGAGATGATCAATGCCTTCTGGTGATTTTCTTCTTCACTATGAGAAACTTTATCGTATTTAGATTCATATTCGGCTCGATATATATCGTTTAACCACGGAGGGTAGCATCACTGGTAAAACCTCTCTATGATTTACTCGATACCAGTACTAATTATAAGTACGATTATGCTACTCAAATATTTGGACAAAAGTATCGGTTTCTATTCGCAATCGTAACATTTCCAAAAACACTTCAAAATGTCGAAAGAAGACTTTAAGTTTATACAAATTCAAAATTATTTAACAAACTACTTGATAAATCTTCTAAAAAATTTTGCATGTTAAAAAAAATTGTCATTTTGCTACCCTTTGTTTTTTATTCGATTCCACTTCGTTCCCTTTAAATATGGGAGAGAGAGTATCATAGAGTACATGAACAGACAATGAGAACCGGTATTAAGATTGGACTTTTTTTCATACTAATTATAGGGAAAAATTTGTTGTATAGTATAGAAATGGAGCCGATGCAGTTTTAGCAGAGACGTTGGCTCTCCCAATGTAATCTCATGTACGTATACAAGTGGGCAACTGCGAATACTCGAGTAATTTTCATATTTGCAAGTGATTGACTTTAAACATTAGAATATTTAAAAAAAAAAAAAAAAAAAACAAAAATGCAATAACAACAAAATTAATACACGGCACCACCTCTTGGCAGGCAATGGCAAACCTATAAGATTAAAAATTGCCTATGAAAAGCTTTTCACTTCGCCGTTCGGATTCGGCATAAAACTGTAGGTCCCTTCCATTCATGTGCAAATATAACATGCACAACATGAGTGGATGCGAAAAGCTTGGCCTTTGGCGCTACATGCGGTCATAGTCGACACTGATAAACTTAAGTTCATTGGGGTAAAGGCATAATACTTGCCACAATGGCAGCCTATCCCTTTATCGTTGTCCTGTGTGATTGCATTCCCTCATTCATTCTCCCTCCTTCTTCCTTCCATTCATAACATGGTTTTGCATTAAATGTATAATTAAAAATGAAAAAGAATATCAAGTTACTGTTATTGTAATTCATGTTGTTTTTGCGAGAAATACCTTTAGTGCAAATACATAAAGCAAGCGAGAGAGAGAGCCCTTGCGTTATTCTTTAGTGTTATACCTAAATCCCATAAAGAGAGTGAAAGAAATGAGTTTGTTTTCAAAATAAAATTATTCGTCCCGATCCTGATTCGCTGATCCAGATATGAGTACCCTCCCATAAGTAACACTAGTTAAGTCAGATTTTCGCAACGTCAATAGAAAAGGCGGAAATTATTGAATTGTATGCTGTGACGCTGTTAAAAAATTTGATTTGTGTTATGGTCTTCTTCCTATTTTTCCGTTTTCCTCGTTTTCTTTCCTTCTATCGATATTAATCGACGATTCGTGCTTCGATGTTTTTCCCAGCTCTAGCCAGAAGCCTTGCGAAGAGAAGGAAGATGGGTTCTACAATTCTGGATTAATCATTCCGTGTATTGGTAAATTTGTATCCTGGGATTTGGAAAATTTTTAGTTCTAGTGGTACCTAAGCCCGTTTCCATCAAATTATTCTTCCCCTTCTCTACATTACTAAACCACCAGTCGAACCAGACATTTTCATAGCGAAAATAAGTGGAGAGGGTTTTGAACGTGCTGGTAAATCAGATTGTATTGTCACCGAGACTGAGACGGTAGTCGCGATCTCTACTCAGACTTAGTTTGATATATCCACCAGATTTATGACTTTCCCTGATGATGATATCCATTTTATGTATTATTTTTATGTGAAAGATAAGATTTCCATTTCTATATTCGCTTCAATTACTACTCCAGTCTGAATTTGAGTATATTCGAAAGGGCAATTTAAAATGCTAGGCGAAAGCATCATGAAATACTCCTATACAAATTTTAAACAATACTTTTATATATCAATGTGATCTTGACATAAATTCAACCCAATCCATTCGACGAAACCAAAATTAATGAGTCTCTTTTAAATACACATCGAAAAGGCAAAAATTCTCTCACATATTCAAATCGAATTTGTCATCGAATGTGAAGAAACAGAGACACTATTTCAAATCACAACAAAGTCGCAAACTGTTCCAATGTTTGTTGAGTAATTTTTATAATATGTTCATAATTTCAAAAAATCAAATTCTTATCAAATAAAGGGTGTCCCCAATTTGTAAAAATAAAATGCATAATTTTTGAGCTAGTGGTGATATTTTTATTGAATTGTAAAGTAGACATGTTCTGATTAAGTACAGAATAAAATAAAAATAAGTACGCGTACGGCATAACGCGGCTTTGATCACAGACCCTAGCTCTTTGAATGCAATTTTCGATAACACTTTGAGAAATATGTGGCTCTATCTTATCGATGCCACGTTGGATCTCGGCCTTGAGGTCAGGGCGCGATGTGGCAGGTGGCGCCGTCGTGATGCAGCCATTCCCGATCGTCCCGATCCATTCCGGCCAGTTGAGACCACAAGAACTACGTTATCATGTTCCTGTATGCCATTCACAGTTACTGCATTTCGAGCTTCATTTCCACAATGATAACGCGTTCTTCCTTTGTGTAGCGCTAATTTTCAATAATCGGAATAATCGTAGAAGACAACTGTTTAATTTTTAGAGCTGCCACTTGCACAGAATTGGCACAAAATTTAAATCGTGCACTCTTATTGGAACACCCTATACTATACGAAAAATCACGAAATAAAATTATTAAACAATGTGTGCACTTGGAACTGAACTTGTGAATTTCCTAACGAAGTATTGAGTAAATCTAAATTTAGGTTATCATCTTGACAGAGACGCACACAGAGAACATCGGCTTTATCAGTGACAATCACGCAGAAAGCTGGCAAAAGAAATTCGCGATGGCACAAAAAGGTGAGGTCTTGATTTAGCTTTAGTTTATATTGGGTTAAGCTCAAGAAAACATCGTGTTTTGCGAGTACTCGACACTTGAAGCGGGAAAAGAGAGCATAAAAAGAATACTCGATTAAAATGAAAAATGTATTTCTGATTTGTTTGGCAGCGTCTTTGATACTGGTAGGTGTCGAACAGTGCCTTGTTTAGCTACTCAGTGATAAAGATACAATGATTCTCTCTTCACCGACGCAATTCTAGTGTATCAGTGCTGCAGTGCATCCGAACACCAAGGAGGATCGAGTTATCAGTCAATGCCTGGATCGTTTTGGCGGTTTAACATACGAGAATTCTAAGCGCCTGCAGCGATTCAAGCAATGGTCGGATACGTATGAGGAAATTCCATGCTTTACGAATTGCTATC
Source organism: Palloptera scutellata (assembly GCA_958295655.1). NCBI lineage: Eukaryota > Metazoa > Arthropoda > Insecta > Diptera > Pallopteridae > Palloptera > Palloptera scutellata. Next base: position 50,457,285 of record OY282450.1, read on the forward strand.
TGGGTAAAATGTTCGACGATATCTATGATGAGACGCATGGCTTCAGCGAGGAGAACGTCATCAAACAATTCGGACAACCACTGTACAATGCTTGCAAGCATCGCATGATTGAGGGGCGTGATAGCTGTGAATTGGCCTACAATGGATTTCATTGTATCGTGAGCGTAAGTAGAGCAAACTTAATGACATCGTAGTTTTTTTGTACCTTGTGAAACGAGATATATTTTCTAGCTGGAAAATGATCCGTTCGTTCTCATCGAAAGTATTAAGCGCGTCAATAGCGAAGGTAAAACTGCTATGAAGGATTGTCTTTACAAATTCGATCAGTACGAATGGCAGCGCATTAACGAATATTCTACGTTCCCAGTACGTGAGCCGATACCGTGCTACACTAAATGCTTCATTGATAAATTGCAGCTGTTCAATGAACGGATCAAACAATGGAATATTCCGGCTATGCGAACAAAACTGGGCGTGCCCGCTGAAAATGCCAACATTCGCCATTGCAGCGGTTTGGGTAAGCGACGTACTCGTAACTCTTGTGCATGGATGTATCAGGAATTCACTTGTTTCGTAATGGCCAAGGTAGAGCCGTAGTGAAGCGATAATAATGGTATTCACTTTAATACATACATACATACAAACAACGCTTAGATGGGTAAAGTTATGAAGTTTCTTTTTTGTAGAGAAGCTATCTAATAATTTGCCAATTTTCTAAATATTTAATAAATATTTTTTTTATAACATTGTCAAACATAATTTGTTTTTTTTTTTAATATAATGAGCCGGGTGAAAAAAATAGTGGTCGCTGTGGTGTAGTGGTAGTGGGTTGAACTGCTACGCAGAGTGTCCGGGGTTCGAATCTCGGCACAGGCAAAATCAAAAAGAAAAAAAAAAAAATTTTTCAACACGGCACCACCTCTTGGCAGGCAATGGCAAACCTACAAGAGAAAAAATTGCCTATGAAAAGCTTTTCACTTCGCCGTTCGGATTCGGCATTAAACTGTACGTCCGTTCCATTCATGTACAAATATAACACGCACAACATGAGTGGATGCGAAAAGCTCGGCCTAGGTCCTCCATTGGCTGTTGTGCCATTAAAAGTAAAGTTAGAAAATAAAAAATAAATGCTTATTGTCAGTTTTTTTGGGACATAATAAACTAAGAATAAATATTTTTGTTTAAAAAATTTGAATGACAGCATTTACATTTTTTTATTTACAAGATCCAATAGTAAGTATATTTAATAGAGTAATCTATTAAATCGGTGGGGAATAACTTGATTTGGGTAGGGCAATTTGAAGAGAAATCGGGAAATTTTTAAGTCTTTGAATTAAAAAAGAATATTTGGAAAAGAAGAAAAATAGTATCAGGAAAAGTAGTAAAAATAGTAGTGGAAAAGTAGTAAAAAATAGTAAAAGAAAAGTATTAGAAAATATTAGCAGAATAGTAGTAGAACTAGTAAAATCGTCCCCTGCCGCTCAAAATCAATCCTTTTTAGTTTTAACTCTCTCAGGCCTCTTGTCCTCATATGAGGGAATTTCTTCAAGAAGTTGTTAAAAATGGAAAAGTTCGCTTCATCGTCAAATGTTGTTATTTTTTTTTTTTTTTTCTCCACACTGTTTTCGGCAGTTTGGGTATTTTTTGACTCAGTTTGATGCGCAAGCATGCAGCAAAGTGAATACTATTTTGTATGAAAATTCTATATTATATGTAAAAATTTTGGAGGAAGTGTAAATATTTTCAAGTTTGCATACCCTACGAAAACCTTTAAAATCTTGCCCTCATATCATAATACATAGTGTGACAAGCTTACATAAATTTGTTTGTCCTCATATGTCGACGGACACTTTGTCCTAAGTTAAAATGTTAGTATTTAATGTAGATTCTGCAACCTCAGAAAATCTTCTTCGATAAACAACTTTCTCTGAAGCATGCACAATGAAAGTCTTCCATATACTACTCTAATTACTTATTTGTTGTTGGCCTTTATGACGGGATCGATTCCGATAGCCCTAAACCACTCTTGTAAAGTTGATTTCCCACGTGAAATAAACGGTTGCTCTGGGTTATATCGAGCTCCAGGCATGAAAGTGGATTTGATAGTTCGAAATTGCATGCTCGAGTGGAAGGCAATGAAGAAATTTAGAGTTTATAAAATATCGAGGTGATACTGCAAAAATTTTAAGTACATTTTAAAGCAATTATTAGATGTGTTTATTCAAAGTTGATAACACTGGGCTAGTTCAAAATCTGGGCAAAGGTGTTGATGGCTGATCTTACCTAATTCGGGCCCAAAGAATTCAATGGTGCCGACAATTTTATACGATTGTTTCGAGTTTTCGAGATAACGGTATTTTGAATGTATTCCTTAAAGGCCCTTAGGTTTAATTGGGACTCGGCTCAAATATTTATGCATATCTACATTAATGGCTTCGCTAGCAGGTAGATAAAGCGGATGTATCTCATATGAAAATACATTTTTCATATTAACCGACTTGACTTTGTTTCTACGCCACTAATGCAATACATATGTAATACAAGTAACAACAGAACAATTAACAATCCATTTCAATTGGCAACATTGAATTCCTTATTCCCAAATTAGGTAATATCAGTCAGCAAAACTTTTTCCCCAAAAATTAGTTGAAGACCCGAACATAATGTTTTTGTTTTAAATGTTTGCCGTTTCATTTGAAACCGTTAAGGTATTTACTTCACAAATGAATGAAATATAAGAAAACATTTAGCATTGCCAGACAGAAAATATTTGAGAAGTAAAACTAAACTAACTTTGAACTTAAAATGAGCTACAAAAAGCTTTTATCTTTTTATGGAATATGAATATTTTGAAAAGAGAATGCGGTAGGTAGCCGGTTAAGTATTACAGGCGCAAATGAAAATGACATAATTTCTTATAAATAAATTAATTCGATTGAGAATAAAAATGTAGTATGCACTCGTATTTGTTTATGTAACTTATTGCCATCACGCACTAAAAAATAGATTGATTTGGTCAGGTAAAGCCTAACAAATACAAGTACAGCCCTTCAACAAACATTCAATAACAGTCAATGATAACCCCCGGCTGCCCTTAGAACAGTCGTTCTTGTTGTTGTGGTGTTTATTCTACCAACATCGCTTATCTGCGAGTACAAATGACGGAACGCGCTGATAAGAGAAAATTCCAATACTGAATTACAACAAAACAGACAACAGCAGCAGGCAGTTTAAAGGCAACGCTGCCGAAGAGAACAACACATAACAAAAACGAAAAATAAAATGAAATTCAATTTAATAATATTAACAATAACAATTGTAAATTCAATGGAATGGGTAAAATATTGTTGTTTGCTTCACGAATGTGTTAACTTTACGCGCTTAGTGTATTTCCTGTAGGTACAAAATGACGATCAATACGACAAAGATGCCGAGATTGTGGCTAAATGTTTGACACACGACAATGGCAAAGACCCCGCTGAAGAAATGCGAAAAATCGCCCATTACACCAAGTGGACCGAGGAGGAAGTACCATGCTTCACACGCTGCGTATCCAAAGAAAAAGGCTGGTTCAATGCCGATGAGAATAAATGGAATAAACAGCAAATCGTTGACGATTTGGGGGCAGATATGTACAACTACTGTCGGTATGAATTGGATCGAACGTTTGCGAATGCATGTGAATTTGCATACAAAGGTTTGAAATGCTTGAAGCAAGTAAGTGTTGATTTTTTCATTCTTCTTATTGTAAATGCTAATACCACATAAACACTTGCTAAAGAGAGTTTTGTGTTTCCGCGACAGGCTGAACAATATACGCGTGAAACATACACAACCGTATTGAATTGCGCCAATAAATTAAATGCCAGCATGGTGCAATTAACAGAATATGCTAAATTTCCTGAACTCGAAGAGGTTCCATGCCTCTTTGAATGTTTCGCCGAGGCAATGAACTTTTATACCGCATCGTTTGAATGGAATTTCAACAATTGGATTAAAGCTTTCGGGCCAATGAAACGTGAAACCAAATACTCAGATGCGTGCAAAGCAAGTGCTGAGAAAATTAAAGACACACACAAATGCAAGTGGATGTATGAGGAATACATTTGTCTGGAGCGATTAAATTTTAGTACTGACGGCTCGGGTCTCATCGATACGACAACAATGACTAGTATTAATCAAACGATGATTGATAAGGAAATTTAAAGTACGGCATCAGGAGAAAGAAAAACACAGTATAATATGTATGTATTTGTACAACAGTTGAATGCCACCCAACAAACTTGAATCCATTTGAGTTTCAGCAAAATGAAATGACCGAACCGCGCAGGCTTCGTCAAGATCAATTAATATACAATAATTGCTAATTTCTCATAATTCATTCCCAAATTATTTAGGAAATAAAAATATTATTTTACGAAAAAATGCACGGCTTTTTCACTTAGAAGGACGAAGATCAATTGACCACGTTTCAAAATTTCAAAACAATATGATCGTAATTCGAACTACGCTCTTTTCCAATTCTAAAACTTCAATCACAATCACGTGCTCTCTGTCTCTAATAAGACTACCCTGTCTTCAACATAATATTCCTTTCTGATTTTTTTTTGTTAAATTAATTAATTTATTAATATTTACAAAGATCCTAAAATTCTTTCTACATACTTACATTACATGGGAGTGAAATTGCAATTTATTTTCTCTTATCCCCAAAAATTTGCTATAATAACCAAAAAAAGCATGCTTCACTTGAGAAAATTACATATAAAATCTTGAGATTGATTTCGTGCTGTTACTAGTACATACCCTATTTTTACTACTACCTATATCTACTATCAGTTTCTACTACTTTTTTTTTTTCTACTAACGTAATAATACTAATATTTCTGCAAGAAAAAAAGATGGATAAGTATTTATCTTACCCCGAAACTTAAGAAAATTAACTATAAAATAATAATAATTCACCGTGCTTTCGGGCTTCAATCTCTACACTTTACCGGCTGGTAAGAAACTTTGACAGCTACCATATTTACATACCAAATAATAAAAACACTGCATACTTTTAGGGTTATTTTATAAAAAATATAAGAAACATTGATGTTTACACATCAAGGATCGCCACTCAATAATTTCTTTCTAACTTTTTCATCTCAGTTTCAGGATAAAAATTCCGAATTACTTTCCGTAGTCGAAATTTATATCGAAAAAATGTATCTCCGTTTTACTTAGCCAGGGCTGCCTGTACATTAAATGTTTTAGTTTTTTCTCACTTTGTGGTCACTATAGCGTAGCGGTAGTGTCAGGGGTTCAAATCTCGGCACAGGCAAAATAAAAAAAAAATATTAAAAAAATTAAATAAAATTAAAAAATGCTACAACAACAAAATCAACGGCAGCACCTCTTGGCAGGCAATGGCAAACCTACAAGAGTAAAAATTGCCTATGAAAAGTTTTTCACTTCGCCGTTCGGATTCGGCATACAACTGTAGGTCCCTTCCAGTCATGTACAAATATAACACACACAACATGAGTGGATGCGAAAAGCTTGGCCTTTGACGCTACATGCGGTCATAGTCGACACTGATAAACTGAAGTTCATTATTGTGGTAAAGGCATAACACTTGCCACAATGGCAGCCTATCTCTTTATCGGTGTCCTGTGTGATCACATTCACTCTCACATTCTCCCTCCTTCTTCCTCTCACCTATCAATCTTCCTTCCATTCAACACAATGCTCTGCATTGATAGGGGTACACCCTGTGTGTTGAATGTAACAATAAAACTTTCAAATAGTTTTCAATCTATGTACAATATTTTCCTTATTTTTCAAATCAATCGGTGAGCTATGCTTGGCATATACCCGCCAAAATGGTAATACATTCAAAATCAACACATTAAAGTCAACACTAGCTCTAATTCGCTTTCTGAAACTAACATAAGTATTTCCTCTGTATAAGAGAACCAAGACTTCTCTTCAGGTGTTCCTTATTGCTTATCTTTATGACATTATCTACAGCCAGTAACTACTGTTGAGATGCTAAAAATACACGCACCTTATATGCTGAAATCATATATCAACAAATGTTAATTGAATTTTATTGAAAAATAAATGCTAAGAAATTGTTATATAATAGCAAGTAAAGGTGGTGGGATACGGCAACAACCAGTTTAGATTTAAAAGTGTATGAATAAAAATAAGAAAATACATAATACTTATTAACCAAATGACAACTTCGCAGCTTGATACGAAGCACAGGCAACAACGTGAACTTTCGAGAAACCTGCATCAAGTTTGCAAAAGCAGTCAACTCTAAGTAACACTAACTCTACCTACATATGTACATAAGTACTGAAACTGACTCTACTACCCGCCAATCGAGCAACCTCTGTCACCACATACGAGTAGTGCTAGTTTCTCGCGGCTGCTCATGTTGAATGTCGTATGTGAAAGAAATCTTTCTTACTGGTTTAGTACGTATTGAAGCCTTCAGTGATCAACAACAGACAACGCCGCAGACACACCACGAGCAATATGAAATTACACGTAGCAACATTATTACTTGTCGCCGTTATTGCCATTGTAAGTCCACGGATGCACCAAAACAGGACCTGAGGCGGACAATTCATTATTTCAATTGCTTTCAATTTCTTGTAGGTCAGTGCCAAATTGCGCAACAAGGAGGATGCCCTAGCAGCACATGAAGAATGCCGCGAAGAAAATAGCGTGCCCGATGAGATCTACGAGGAATTTTTGAATTATGTTTTCCCCGAACATCGCCACACCAATTGCTATGTCAAATGCTTCGTTGAGAAAATGGGCTTATTCACCGAACGCAAAGGATTCGATGAGAGATACATCATTGCTCAATTTACCAACAACAACTTCAAGGATGTGGAATCGGTCCGGCATGGCCTGGAGAAATGTATCGATCACAATGAATGGGAATCAGATGTATGCACATGGGCAAACCGTGTCTTCTCTTGTTGGCTGAAGGTGAATCGTCATGTGGTGCGTAAAATTTATGGTGATAATTAAGTTTGTAGAAGTGCCTGTGTGATTTTATTTGCTTTTTTAAATAGTTTTTGATTTAAATCAAATATATTTGTACCTATAAAATGAAGTTTGTGTGTGCACTTATTTGATAAAACTTTGAAAAGATTTATTAATATATATAAATAAAAAAGTTTTAAACCTGTTTCGATTCAGAAAAAGTGCAGCTTTAACTGGTAAGTAGTTGGTAGCCGGATAATTTACAAGTAAATAAATTATGTAGTTGAAACTTGTTTTCATAAGTAAATAGAGCGACAGTTTCCTTTTTGTATTTACATATGTATGAAAATAAGTAGATAGAAAGTCTTGTATTTGTTAAATTTAGAATACAGTGATTTTAGATATAGCAGGTAGTTTTGTAATCGAAAGAAGCAGCCATATAAGTGCCTTGAGCGATGTAAGGAATACTTCACTCCGACCGGGAAGGAGCTTCATGCCCACAATTAAAGTTCCTGGACCGTATCCATCAGCGAGCGATAAAGCTAATAGGAGACAGTAGGATTTCCAGCTCTATTGGCTCCTTGGGAAATCGTAGAAATATGGCTGGATGGCAGAGCTGTAAAAGAATGCAATCAACAGTGGACTTATTTGACTACAGAAAAAAAAATACAATTTGAAGAGTTTTTTGGAGTTACCGATTGTTTTTTAATTTAGAAAAGTCTCTAGAGTCATGTGAATGTAAATCTTATGACTTTACATTAATGACTGCTTTGAAGTCACTTGAAGCCACTTAAAGTCACATCCAGTCACTTGGAGTCAATTGTAATTTGAAGTCAATTGGAATTAATTTTTTTTGGAAGCCAATTTCACGTCAATTAGACTCTCTTGAAGTCAATTGAAATCACTTAAAGCCAATTTGAAGTCAATTCGAGTCACTGGAATTCAATTGCAGTAAATTAAAGACAATTGAAGTTTTGAAATCAATTGAAGCCAATTGGTGTCAATAGGGATTTCGAAGTCAATTCGAAGTCAATTCGAGTCACTTAAAGTCAATTGAAACCACATAAAGACAATTAAAGTTTTGAAGTCAATTGCCTTCAAGAAACTTCAAGTGACTCCAATTGACTTCAAGTGACTCCAATTGACTTCAAGTCAATCCAATTGACCTTGAAACCTCAATTGACTCCAACTGAGTTCAAGTGAGTTAAATTGCCATGTAGTCCAAGTGAATTCATAGCAGCCATGTTTGTGAAGTCACAAGATTGGCACTGCAAAACTGACTTTTCGAAATAAATAACTAATCGGTGACTTCAAACTTCATATTTTATTCTGAACTCTTGATTCATTCAAAAACTACAATCATGAATTATATTTTATTAACAGTAACTTCAATTAAATTGAATGAATTCTTTTACAGTTCTGCTGGATGGATCTTTTCTCTCTCTCACCGATCGTTTATGGAATAAGTTCACTACAAATATTTTTCCTATCAGTTTTGACCTGACCAAGTTCAAAGTGAACGTTCACAAATACATCGTTCTTTTCTCTTTTTTTCTTTTTCCCTCTTACATATCACCTTTTCTCAGTCAACACAATGGCTCCTTTTATAGTTATCTATTATTTTTAAGTTTTTATTTCAGCAATCAATCAAAAAAAAATCCTTTGAAATCCGTTGAAACTAATTACAGAAACAGGCAGAGAAATTATAATGTATGGTAACTATTTAGTTATAAGTAGAATATTTAGAATAAACCAATCTATGTTGAAATATTTTAATTAAAAATTAAACCACAAACCCCAGTGAGATTGTATACCTGCGTACGTATTGGAAAAGCAGAGGATCTATTCTATTCAAAGATAAATTTCTAATAATTCTAAAATTTTTGGGTAGCTTGAAATATTTCTGGTAATAAACAAAATCTCGTTTTGTTCTCTTGAATCTTTTTTATTATCTTCATTAGGGTTAATTTAAAAAATAAATAAGATTTTTAGAATAAATCTTTAGTAAAACTGTTTTGGAGTCATGAAGCATACTCCAAAGATTTGTTGTGCAGAAGCTTCTCAATAATTATACTTTCCCATGCTTAAGGCTTACAGCAAAGGATAATTACTGTAGGCAATTATACAAATTTTATAGCAACATACATATTTATATACAATACATACATACATTTATGGAAATACATTATTTCCATAAATGGATCAAAATGAGGCATACACTATTGCTAGTGCTATTGTAAAAGGTGTTTTTTTTAGAAGTGTGGTTTTCAATCTTTACTTTACTTACTTTTAATGGCACAACAGCCCATGGAGGGCCTAGGTCGAACTTTTCGCATCCACTCATATTGTGCGTGTTATATTTGTACATGAATGGAAAGGACAATTTAATGCCGAATCCGAACGGCGAAGTGAAAAGCTTTTCATAGCAATTTTTACTCTTGTAGGTTTGCCATTGCCTGCCAAGAGGTGGTGCCGTGTAGAAAAATTTTGTTTTTTGCTACTTTTTATTATTTTTTATTTTGCCTGTGCCGAGATTCGAATCCCGGACACTCTGCGTAGCAGTCCAACGCATTACCACTACGCCACAGCGACCATCTCAATCTGGCAATACTTTTTTCGGAGTTGGTCTTTTTGACAACTGTCACTTGATTTATGCTCAGTTTAGTTTGCCATTTCATAATGAATAGACTTACTCCTGAACAACGTTTACAAATCGTGCAAATTTATTACAAAAATAATGGTTCGGTTCGCGCGACTTTCACAAGAAAATTTTGTTCAGCGATGAAGCTGACTTTTGGTTGAATGGCTGCGTCAATAAGCAAAATTGTCGCATTTGGAGTGATCATAATCCACAAGCTTTTGATGAGACGACGTTACATCCTCAAAAAGTCACTGTTTGGTGTTCTCTATGGGCAGAGGGAATCATTGGTCCATACTTCTTCAAAGATGAAGACGGTCATAATGTTACAGTTAATGGGAAACGCTATAGAGCCATGGTTAATGACAATGACTTTTTCGTGCCTGAATTGGAGGATGTTGATGTGGACGACCTTTGGTTCCAACAACGCGGCGCTACATGCCATACAGCCATACGAAACAATCAATTTATTGAAGGAAACTGTTGGTGAGTGCATGTGGATTGGCCTTCAAGATCGTGCGATTTAACACCGCTGGACTATTTTGAAGTCGCTTGTCCACGCAGATAAGCCCGAGACGATTGACGCCTTGAAAGAGAATATTCGGCGCGTTATTTCTGACATACCGCCTCAATTGCTGCAAAAAGTGGTCAAAAATTGGGCCTCTCGACTAGAATTTTTTTCGAACCTGCCGCGGCGGTCACTTGCTCTTAATCGGTTTTAAAACATAATGGCAAATCCTTATCTTTATAGTAAAGCTAAATTCTTGGCCATAACATTAAATTATATGCGTTTTATTTCTTCTTGAAAACCACACTTGTAAAAAAACACCCTGTATTAAAATTAACATTTTTGTATTCATTATATTGTAATAAGAAATTAAATCAGCGGCAATCCAAGTTATTGTAATTTGCACCCAAGGAAATCGAAAATTAATTAAATTGTAATACATATTTTCTCTGTTAATATTAATTTTCTCCTTCTTCTTCTTCTCCTTCTTCTTCTTCCTTTGATTTATTTTCTTTACGTTTTATCTCATGTAAGTATTTACAATGTATGTATGTATGTATGTATGTACTTATGTGTATGAATTAATTAATTTTTAAACCATTCGCAATTTCAATTAAAGCTCATTCATAATTTTTTATTATCAATCAATTTTTTCTTTTAAACTTTACATTTACCTCACTCACATTGTATCAGGAGAGAAACGAGCCTGCAAAAGAGAAATAAAAAAGATCTTGAGTGTTGAGTTTAAGGATTATTCGTAGGATATGAAACACAGGCTATTTTCGATTCGTCGTTTTATTTATTTTTTCCTCCATCTTTTAATACGAGTGAAAAATAAAAATAAAATTAAGGAAAATGAAAATATCCACTCCGAGGGACAGTTTCATCGACAATACAAACACAAATTACAATGCAGCAGCAGGAGTCTATATGCCAATGGCTTACATATAAAGAACCTGATACAGAAAATGTTTTCAATACCTATATTTTAAGTAATATGAAATTTATTTCTTTAATATTAAGTAGGTGGGTGGGTAGAAAGGGAAGTGCAATCTTTTCTGTACGGGCGCCGAATGATCCATTATGATATCCTATAATTAAATTTACGACCAATACAATACTCTACGTAGTTAACACTTAGACCGTTGAACCATACCGAGCTTCTGACAAACCTCAAAATGTCCACCAGTAGTACTACGTCCACAATAGGCTCTAGGTCATCGCAAAGTCTGTTTCCCGCCTATTCACTAAACCCGGTCAAAAGCACAGGAGATGAGCAATAGATTCGATTTCTTCGACATCCCTACAGCTATGACAGAGCTCAGGTGCTATTATGCGCAGAAATGACGCTATTATACCAATGACACTGTGGCCAGTTAGTATTAGTGTTAGGTTGCGGGTTTCCTCCTTTCCAAAGTAAATTACTGTTCTCGTTATTTTCTCATCTAGTAAGTATTGGCCGAAGTTGGAGCTTATTTTCATGATCGTCTCTCACCCTTCACTTACAGTTGTTTTAATATATGAACCATATACTTATACGTCCCTTTGCTAAGCCTAACGGTAGCAGTTCGGCGCTGTCGATGCTGAGTGCCTTGCCGGCTTTTCATTCCCAACCACTCTCAACTATGGCCAGCAATGGAATTCAGATCTACCAAGCAATTTACTTTATTTAGTTTTATTTAGATCAAGTGCTCTGTGCAACAAAATCGAGTTTTTCAAACCGGACTGGCGATTTAAAATGTATTCTGGAATGATTTGAGCTGAACTTGAATCGAATCTCAAATCGAAAGAACACCGTTTTGCTCTATCACGTCAGGTTATGGAGATAACTGTACATGAAATCATAAAAACTTCGCAATTTTAATTTGAGGTTTACTGTTTTTGGTATCATAAAATCCAAAAGGTTTACATTAAAATTATTAATTATGATTACATCTGACATGTGCGTAGTAAAGTTTTTCAAAAATTTATCAATATTGATTTCAAATTGTTCAAATTGATTAAAATCGGTTAAAAATAAAGTAAGTTTGATAAAAATTTGTTAAAATTGAGTTAAAACTGATGAAAATTGGTAAGACTACCAAATTGGTAACTGATAGAAATCGATTTTAAATCCATGAAAACGTATTATTGATTTAATGGGACTTTGATTGGAAATTTAAAATAAATTTAATACGGACTTAATTGGTGAAGTTCCTCATTGAATAAAGTGTGATTGAGCCCGTAAGCGCCCATTTAATTCAATTCTCTGAAAATCAAAAAACTGAAACACATGAGATTATAACAAAGTGCATTTGAATGTACTATATGTATGTATGCCTAAATCCGAACTTTCTATACCGGGGATCCTAATGGTTAACCTGAATCTGATGCCGCAGGAGTTTTCCTATAATATGTATACGTAAAAAAAATACTTGTTCAATGATAGGAAGCAGGGAGCAAGAAGAAGGGATAGCTTCAGTTTCCTCTCTCGCCGATACATGCGAACAGGTAGGCACCTACGTGCTCGTATGAGTGTCGATGTCTGTAGCTTAAAATGGATTAAAATTTAATTTTAGCTGTGAACCTCTTGTTTGTTCTCCGGATTTATTAAATTTAACTGCATCAAGTTCGAGTTGAAGTTCCAGTGTATGCGTATGTTCAATGGCTGCGTGTCGTTCTGTGTGCGTAGCTGCCTTGTATTTTTTGGGTTGATGTTTTTCTTACATTTTGCTCTGGTGTTTTTGCACTGTTGACGAAAATAATAAATACCTTGGATGTTAACGTGCTGCTGGCAGTGGCACAGGTACAAGGTGAAAAGGATTAAATTGATATCGAAGAGATGTGCAAAAAAGAAATTTTTCTCTGCTGACTATTAGTAAATTGCAACCAAAAAGTGAAGTAAAGTACATACTTGTATATGAATCGGGGCAGGACCAACTACGAAATGCAAAACAAAAAACTTAATGGAATATAAAACTATGATAGAATTATGACACAAAATATTCATTCGAATGGATTTGAAATCGATCTGGATTTTACACATGTAAACGGGTGGGTTTTACATATTGTTACGATTATACACTCTCTACTGTTTATTTATTTCCAATAAATAAAAGAGTTTATTAAATTCACCATTTAAAAATCCATTTAAAAGTTACTTCATCATTATATTACACACTCTTTGTTTTCACTAACACTGTCGAATTGTCACTCTCTATATTCCGAAGCTGCAGTCGTATTTATAGTACAGATGAGCTTTGTTTTATGTCACAGTTAACATAGCCACAAGCAGATAGCATGGCCACGAACCTTGAAGATTTTTCGGAGTTTCCATTATAAAACAATCTGAAGTCTCTAGATGGCGTTCATGTGTATTAGCTAAATATGTAAATATACTCCAGAGCACTACACATTACATAACTTGTGCCCTTGTCTTTATGCATGCATACGAATGCTGTTGCTCTGGAAATATCATCAAAATATTAATTAAAAATATTATAATATATTATAAAAATTCGAACTTTTTCTGACGACCACAAAATTTAATAGGAACGGCAATAGCCAATGGCCTTTCATTGGAATCCATTCAATAATTATTCAACTAATATCACATTTGCTAGCCATCAATCAAATTAGACAGCATATGCTAAATGTGAATCTCTAATATTAAATTAATAATTTGATGTTAGTTTTATATACTTAGAATATATAAAATAAAAATGTAGGCAAAAATATTGAAAATATTGCGTGACGACCACAAAATTTAATTGGGTTTAATTTATTACAATTTTAATGTATGAAATTTGTAAAACTAAAGCAATTATCAAACATAATTTGCAATGGTATTAATTGAAATTTTTTAGAATGATGCAATAATTTTTAAAATTTTATAAACAATTTATTTTATTACAAATGACTTAAGTACAGTAGTAGAAATTGTTCATACTTATGTACAACTATTTAAAAATCAATAACTAGAGAGCTTGAGGATGGAGGACACAGTGTTACAACGAAAGTACCACAAACGTGTGAACCCATATGCGGTCATTGTGCTCTTTCGTATCAAGTTCACATAGACCCTTCGTGACGTTTCATGTAACCTGAATAATCTCTGGAACTTCAGACCATCCATCTGATGATGAAAAACTCCAATCTGGTTAATGACATCTGTTGGAGATCAATTAAAAACCGATATCCACCTGAAATGTACAAGCCCTTTTCAGGGAAGATACCATTATCCAGCTGGGAAAATGTCCTCACATGACATCGAATGACACCACAATCCAGTAAAAATCAATATTCTTAGTAATGGTCAGAAGATTAGTAACAACAAAATCGAAGACACTTACCAGGCGACAGATATCAAGAGTATAATGATCAGATGAAAAAAAATAAGGCGATGTGTCTGCTGAATTGTATAAGATCGTATACGAACAGCCCAGTGATTAAAAACTCAACATACTTAATCCGCCCAATCTGCAATTCTGGCATGTGCATCATTGACCAGCTATTGACCGTATGCCAAATCCTGGGAAAGGTCCAAGAGAATTGGATCGACACGCAGCATCTATTCTTCTATTATAAAGTCACATTAGACAGCAAGGTTCGGTATCACTTGTCTAAGTTTGGTATACCTGCGAAGCTTATTCGGCTTTGGCAATGACACTAACTGCCACCTATAATAAAAACAGCTAATTTATTTGAGGGGGGCCTGGGGCGTAGGACACAAGGTAAAGTTCTTGACAGTCGCAGGAGCCTCCATGGTCGATCCCTGCGCTTCTACGTTTCAAGTCGACACACAGCCTTCTCGTGGCGTCCCCTGGATAGCGATCTGTCAGTGAGTTAACTAATGTGTGCGGCGGGCTTATCCATGGCCTTGAATAATTGGTTGTGCGTCGGGCTTGGAACCCACCTCGTTAAAATACCCACCAATGAATCCTCAAAATAAGCCTCGGATAAAGAATCCCTCTAATGTTGACGACTCCCGCAAACGCCCAAAGGACAACGGTTTACGGATATGCACCTGGAATGTGCGAACACTCTACAGGGAATGTACCTCTATCCAGCTGGAGGATGTCCTCCAACAACATAGAGTTGACATCACCGCTATACAGGAAATGCGATGGACGGGACAGGGTTGCTCCAAAAGAGCATTCTGTGATATCTACTACAGCTGTCATGCGTCGAGACACGAACTTGGTGTTGGATTTGTGGTTGGGAATATAGGTTCACGAGGCCTCTTCCTCTTCCTGAAAGGATGAAGACGGAAATCTGGTGACAGATATCCAGGGCATAATGAGATTATGGAGGGAGCACTTTTGCTTAATGGCGATGACGGCAATAATCCCGTCACTGCGGAATCTTCTCCTGAAACCCCAATCACTGACGGCGTTGAAGTACCGTCGCCTGACTATGAGGAGGTCTTAACAGCCATTTCTCGGTGAAAAACAATAAGGCTGCAGGTGCAGATGGCCTTCCTGCTGAGTTGTTTAAGACCGGAGGCGAAGAGCTCAAAAACACATGCATGAGCTTCTATGCAGAATATGGTCGGATCAAAGCATGCCAAGTGATTTGAAACTAAGCGTACTCTGCCCAATCCAAAAGAAAGGTGATTCCACGATATGCGCCAACTACCGTGGAATAAGCCTTCTTAATATTGCATATAAGGTTCTATCGAGCGTACTGTGCAAAAGACTGAAGCCCATCGTCAACAAACTGATTGGACCTTGTCAGTGTGGCTTCAGGCCTGGTAAATCCACCATCGACTAGATATTCACACTACGCCAAATCCTGGAAAAGACCCGAGAAAAACAGATCGACACCCATCATATATTTGTCGCCTTCGACAGCACGATCAGGGATCACTTGTACATAGCTCATTCGTCTTTACAAAATGACACTGACCAACACCACCAGCGCAGTGAAAATTGGGACAGACCTCTCCGCGCCATTTGATACCGGAAGAGGTTTCAGACAAGGTGGCTCCCTATCGTACGACTTCTTTAACCTTACTCTGGAGAAAATAATTCGAGCAGTCAGTACAGCATTCTCCAACCTGTAAAAGGAGTCTCGTCAAGTGGGTCTAGTGCTGAATGAGGACAAAACGAAATACCTTGTGCCAACAAACAAAGAGTCACGGCGTCTTGACAATTATTCTTTTGGAGTCGTCAAGGATTTCGTATATCTAGGATCCAGCATAAACACCAACAATAATGTCAGCCTTGAGATCAAGCGGAGACTAACTCTTGCCAACAGGTGTTACTACGGGTTCAGTAGGCAATTGAGAATTAAAGCCCGACGAAAATAACGCTCTATAAGTCCCTCATCCTTCCCATCCTAATGTATGGCGCAGAGACGTGGACATTGACCATCAATGATGAGAAGCTGTTGGCTGTTAGGAGCGTTCGAGAGGAAGATACTCCGTAAGATCTACGGTCCAGTATGCGTGGACGACGTGTATCAAATAAGATGGAACGATGAGCTGTATGAGCTGTATGCCGACACTGACATAGTCAAGCGTGTAAAAATCCAGGGGTTTCGCTGGCTGGGTCATGTTGAGCGAATGGAAGAAAGCGCTCTGGCTAGAAGGGTGTTTTATTCCAACCACGGTGGAGGAATACGCAGAAGGGGACGTCCTAATCTCCGTTGGAAAGACCAGGTGCAGGGCAACCTGACTGCACTTGGCTTTATCATTTGGCACCAGCGCGCTCATAGCAGAGGCGACTGGCGAAGCATTGTAGAGGCGGCCAAGACCGATCATCGGTTGTAGCGCCAGTTAAGTAAGTAAGTAATTTATTTAAAAACTGATTGAGAACTATCATAATTCTATTTTCCTGTTGAAATTAACCGACAACATTGGAATTCATCAAAAAATTAAAACTTAAGATCATTTAATCAGGTCAAAACAAATCGATTAATTTTAAGGAATGTACAGTTAAAATAATTGAAAATTACTTACTTTCGAAAAATCGTGTATATATTTCTGAAAATATGCAACGATTTGAATACTATTTGTAGTGAAAATATTTAATTTCCGTTTTACTCCAAATACAAATGGGAATTGTGTCACTAAATACAAAACAATTTTAAGTGCCTTACAAATATTTGCCACATTTTTGTAAATAAGTATGTAAATAAATGGAATCGTTTTAGCGTTCTGGCATTTTCAGTAGCAATATACATACATACATACATACATACATACATATTTAATTTATGGCAATTCAGCGACAAATGTTAACCCTTGCAATACTTTTTTTTATAAAAAAGTATGCTGTTAGCAAAATAAAAATATACATGAAAATAAATAATAAAAATAGTAAAATCCGAACCAAAAAATGAGAAAAATGCACAAAATTTTGCAAATGTTGCATATCACATTACACATACATAGACATATACAAACAGATGCATACATATACCAACACGTTTGTACATATGTACAATACATACGGACATATATACATACATATATACTCGTATGTATGGCATATAAATGGCACGATATAAATTCACTATGACTTCGTTCGCACTCACAGGTCAAAAAATGCGGGCGCGCAATTCAACATTTTAAAATTTGTTTTCGTTTTTCTTTTTTCTTGTGTACGATTTTTGTTTTTTATGCCTATATTTTTTGCTATTTTTTATGTGAATGTCGCGTTCATACTCCCCCGTAAACTTCAATTCCTATCATCAGCAACAGTGAGAGGCTGAAAAAAATCGAATGGTAACAGCGGCGGAACTGCAAATGCGCGATAATTACACAAATGCGAAAGTCTGATATGGATCCGAGTGGTCTCGGTAATAAATAAATTCAATTGAATAATTTATTTAATTTGTTTACCAATTCTGCACACGTGAATGTATAAAAGTGTACACATTTTTTTCAATTGTTGTTGCTGTTTCTCGAGTTTGCTATTTTTTTTTTTTTTTTTACCTTAGTTCAAATAATTATAGAGCAAAAACCAAAACAAACAGAAAAATCAGAGTGTTATGCAATAAGGGAAGAAATGCGAGCGAGCCTGGCATTGATGATGATGATGACTGTCATTGCATTGTAAATTGGTGACATTACGCGTATGTACGAGTATGTACGTAATTGTTATGTACTCGAACATAAACAGCGGAAATGTGGAGTTATAACATTCGAGTACGAGTATTATTATTAAACCACGAATAATATTGCAAAGGAAAATGATCTGACGGCATGTAGTATTTCAAAGATTGTACAAAGAATAGAAAACTCAATTGAAGTATTAAAAAAAGTTGGAGTTGAAAGTTAAAAGTCCCCCAGTTAAAAATTGTAAATGTGGAAAAGGTTTGTGGCATCGATATTTATAGTTTGTCAAACTTATTTGGCAGCATTGGATCAAGCTTGTTACTTTACTTACTTTTAGTGGCACAACAGCCCATGGAGGGCCTAGGCCGAGCTTTTTCGCATCCACTCATGTTGCGCGTTTTATATTTGTAAACCTACAAGAGTAAAAATTGCCATGTAAAGCTTTTCACTTCGCCGTTCGGATTCGGCATTAAACTGTAGGTCCCTCCCATTCATGATCAAGCTTGTTAATCGGCGTTATACATAGCCAGTCAAATTTGGACCGGAGCAAGGGCTGCCGTAATTATTTCTCCTCTTGGAGGAACAATCGAATCATATGCCGGCTAGTTAAAAAAAGAAAACCGATTCTGTACAATAAAAATCTGTGTAGAAAACGTGTTATTTTTACTGTTGTAAGATTTATTCTTTGCTCAATTTAGGGGCTCTTTGTTCATAGCTGAATTTTAACTGAGACAAAATTGTGCGATGTCGGCAGCTTTCTCAATTTCTACTTAAATAGTATTGAAATGGCTCTGTAATCCGAACACAACTAGCAAATTCTTAAAGCTGTCCAGATACAGGGTGAACCGATCATTCATAATTTGGAATTTTTGTTTGATTTTGGTGTAAATAAGAAACGAATAACTGTTTTGCAATGTGGTTTCTATAATTCGAAAGTACAATGCTTCCCGTTAATTGTGGATCAATATTTCATTCAAATGACTGCCTCGGCTGACCTTGCAGTAGGCCATACAATCAACAATGGAGCTGTACTTGAGCGATAGCTGCAACAATTTCGTCCTTAATCGTTGCTGGATGGTTAGCGTGACACTGCTACCCACAAATAATAGTCCAAGTGAGACACATCGCAAAAACCACACCAAACAGTTACTCGTTGAAGGGCTTCTCAACAATCGTGCATGGACTTTCTGAGCCCCAGATGCGATTATTTTTCTTATTAACGTAACCACCGAGCTCACAGTGAGCTTCGTCGGTAAAAATGCTCATGTTTTTCCAAACGTTCCTGAGTCCTATTAGCGAACCGAAAAACGTTGCGGGTGGTCATGTGGCTTCAGCTGTTGTATCAATTGAACTGACTATCGTACGGCTTCATACTGAGGTCATTATGCTAAATTCTCAAAAAAGAAGTGCGTAAAATGATCAATTCCTGAGAACGATGGCGAGTTGATGTGGTTGATTCTTCTTGCACATTCAAAGCAACAGCAGCAATTTTTTCGGTTGTGCGCACTGTAGAAGTAGGAGAAGAGAACATGTTGCTTCATCCAATAAAGATCCAGTTTTACAAATTTATCCACAATTGCGTGGAATTTTAAACGTAATTTTCTTACATTTGCGGTAGAAGAATCACCATTTTTTAAATTTTCCGTCATAATACTAACAACATTACAGTTGCCACACTGAAGATAACCAATAGTTCAAATTCCAAATGTTAGATGGTTCATCCTTTATAACAAAAGTCTCCTTTTATGGGTCATAACGTCATAGTGCTGAAGCAACTTGGTTCTATCGATTCTGGTACTCTGAAACCATAACCGAAGCTTGGTTCTTCGGTTATGACGTTATCAGCATTCAAATCAAATACAAGCAGTTGTTCATGTTCAAAGATAACCCCGAAACCGAGGTAACCAGATTTAGAGATAAAGTGCATGCCAAACTTCAATATGGAATAAACTGGATACGGAAACTTGTTTAGTATTTTGGGCTCCAAACGATTTATGAAGAATAAAAAAATTTCTGCCGTCGATTGCAAACCTTTATTGCACAGAATGAATAAAAATATGTACTGAATTCAACATAAGACTTGTTTTTTTTAATAAATAAAATAAATTATTATATAAGTATGATAAAAGTAAAATTTGTATCGAACATAGTCGGTACGGATTTCTTCGGATATCGCACTCCAAAATTTATGATTTTGAAGAGAAATATCTGGCAACATTGGTGTGTTTGTATTGTAATGATATATCGCTTAGTTTTTAATAAAAACATACATATGTAAGTATATCATCTGCGAAGTGCAAGCTTTCTAGGTAAAGGACGAGGTTCTGATGTTATGCCACATTCTTCAAAGTATACGTTTGCCATGTCTTTCTCCTAACCAATTGCAAAGGGAGGGAGGTGAAAGCAAATCTTAGTATATAAGTACGTTCTAAACTGCATCTTCGAGTTTTTCTCGAATCGAGTTGTCCTTTAAAACTTAAAGTGACAGCAAACAGCTCAACTCAAATATCATCGTAAAGAGTGTCATAGGCCATAGAAGTAGAAGAAAATTTATGTATAATGAGTGCAACAGTATAAAAGTGGCCAACAACAAGAGAACAAGAACAACACCAAAACAACATCATTATTCACAACAGCAATGTCGTCGCTATGGCCAGCAGAATGATGGCGACCCTGAACGTCATCACTCCAGCATCTTTGTAGTCAGCAATAGTAGTAGCAGCAGTGTCAACAGTGACAGTGGTAACAACGATGTCGAAGCGTGAACGTACATGGCTGAAGAGTGAACAGCTTAAAAACTGAAGCAGCGACAACTGAATTCGAGCAACAACCAACAACAACGAAGTGAAAATCAACATCAACACTCTGCCTACATACCAATAGAAACTGAATAATTTTTTTCATAGGTCTGGTCTGTGCTTTTTTTCTGAGAGGTTTTTATCTCGCTACGATTTTAAAACTTTCAAATGCGTTTATTTAAGTTTCCTACTACTTTTTGTTTTTGTGCTTTGCTGTTTGTTGTGTGGAATGAAATTTTTATTTGTAGTTTCGTATGCTGGCAAAAAACATGAATAAAAAATGGGGTAAAAAAATGCCAGCAGCTTTGCGTTGATGTCCATTTGCCATTCTCCTGATGGTGACTTTAGACAGAGCCATTTTTTTCTTCTACTACAACTACTTTTTCTTTTCTACAACCTTTTTTTTTCAGTTGTTCCTTGCCTTCGCACTCTCCGCTCATGTTTGAGTGTGTCTGTGTGCGTGCGTGCGTGTGTGTGTGTGTGTGTGTGTGTGTGTGTGTGTGTGTGTGTGTGTGTGTGTGTGTGTGTGTGTGTGTGTGTGTGTGTGTGTGCATGTGAGCGCATTTTTGTGTGAATGGAACACGTGCTCGTGCAGCAGCAAAGCAATTGTGTATGGCTGTCTCAAATATGGCCGCAGTTCACAAAAACTGCATAACTTCAACCAGAAATTGTAGTAGACACGAAGCGAAACACTCAAGTACTGAATGACGATGAGTGGGAAAGGGGAACGGAAAGCGGCAGAAGTAGTAGATGACCCGCATGAAAATGTTGGCCATGGCATATTTCTATTCTGCAAGTATGCAAGACAAATAGCTTCAAAAAAGTTGAAATTTTTTTGCTGCATTTTGATGATCCTCTGGGAAGACGTGAGCTGCTGAGAGCTGTGGGGTATAAGGAGGATATTTTAACTACCATAACTACTATTACAACTAGTAATGGTTTTTTTCTTCTTTGCGCTTTTACTTTGGAGCAACAACATTTATGAGTATGTCAGTGGGGACCACAATGCAAGTGCAAAGAATTCAAGTGCGAGTTAATTTTTTTAAAAGGGGCTAGAGGAGGCTACAACTTTTTTTTATCAATATCTCTCTATGTTTTGTTTTGCGTGTAAGTGTGTTGCATATTTATCTGCAAGGAAAATGGAGAGCAATAGCATATTCAAAGCCAAAAAAAAAGTATATAAACTGATGTCGGAAATGTTAAATGTGGTCATGTTCGAAGCAGGCAGGCTGTACTACTACTAGTGCTGTTATTATTATGACACAACAGCCTATGGAGGGCCTAGGCCATCGTTTTCCCCCCTCCATTTGTTTCTCGTTAGAGAAAAAACTTTCTTCTCGATAAACATATTAGGTAACAACATTGGCCTTGTGACTAAGGACCAAGCTACGATTAATGCTTTCAGCACCTTTGTTATAAATCCAAACTGGTTTGGCAATATTAACGGAAATGAAAAACCAGGTTCACAAGGTAGGTATACCTATACCCCACTGTGCTAAAAGAGCTTCCGAGTGTTATACGTGAACATTTTGTATTAGCAGCTAATCACAGGTGGGACAACACATACATTTTAGAGCTATTAAAAGATACCTGCATTTCATTTGTAGGGTGCTCAAAAATCGCAATGACGCAGAGAGTTCTATGCGAACAAAAACCAGAGTAAAGTTTACTCTATCGGGAGACAATTTATGGTTGGAAAAGTAAAGTTGAAAATTAAACACTGCGTACGAGTATATGCCTAGATGCATAATAATTCACTGCAAAATTTGAGAAGTACTGATAAAAAAAATAAAACATACGAAAGAACAAATTTAAGTTGTTTTTCAGTATAAATATTCGCTTTTAAGCTTTATGATGTAAAAACCAAGATTAAAACTTTCCCAAAGAATAAGAAATTATGCATGAAAAAGCCTATACATACATACATATTTATATACAATATGTTAATATGTATGTACTATGTTTGTAACTCCTTTCAAATTTGTATCAATTTTTATTTGTAATATTAAAAAAAAATAACTAAATCCTTTAATTCATCTAAATCTTTACTTTTAATGGCACAACAGCCATGGAGGGCCTAGGCCGAGCTTTTAGCATCCACTCATGTTGTGCGTGTTATATTTGTACATGAATGGAAGGGACCTACAGTTTAATGCCGAATCCGAACGGCGAAGTGAAAATCTTTTCATAGGCAATTTTTACTCTTGTAGGTTTGCCATTGCCTGCCAAGAGGTGGTGCTGTGTAGAAAATTTATTTTTTCCACATTTTGATTTTGCCTGTGCCTTGATTCGAACCCCGGACACTCTGCATAGCAGTCCAACGCACTACATTACGCCATAGCGACCACAAATCTAAGTCAGTCAGTACATATCGCATGTCGGTCGTTTCTTGCCCGACTGTCATAACTCAAAAACCTAATTTTTGAGAAAAATGCACTTACAAAAAATTTTAAATTTACTTGTAACTCCATACTATTGGTAAGGACAAATACCCTTCTCACGTAAAGAGCTCATAAGGCAGATAAATTATTTTTTACACCAGATAAAGCACTAAATATCGGTTATTCGCGTTACTTACACAACGTAACCGTTTAAAATCGTTTCATTTTTCGAACCGATTCAAACCGGTTTTGGACAGCGATGTGTTTTTGATGTCAGTATGAATGGCGGCCATTGTAGCCGATGACAGCGCCGCTCATCGACGATGTTTTATCCAGAACATCTGGTAACAGTGATTGTGCATAATTGTTTGATTTGATGATTATCTAACCTACAAAGTAAAAAATACATTGTCTTCCTCTACTTTCTAATTTTTATCGAGATAAATGTCAAATTTTGGGGCTAATGATTGTTTTTCATCTGCGATACCACATACCGAGATCAAGATACAATCCTTGCTGGCATTTATTGGAATACTGTGCTCGAATAAGAAAAAGTATATCTTCAATCTAAACAGACAATGAAGAGCAATGCCACCCAGGGATACAAGTAAGTAAATTTGCAAGCCAAAGAAGATTACTAGATATTTAGTAATTAATCTCATGTGTGTCTGTCAAACTCTTCCTTCAAAACCGTTACCGCAACGAAATCGAAACTGAAAACCGAATGAATGTTAAAGAACGAAAGCGAAACGAAAACACTTGACAAAACCGAAATCGAAACCGGAACGTTATATTGATTCGGTTTCATTCCTCGAACTTTACTTGCATTTTTTTTATTATTTTTTATTTATTTATGGCAAGCTTGCAGCAAACAAGTGACATGCTCATATATGTGTATGCACATAGTGCCTAAATACATTTCCCGCCATAAGTCCACCCGGATGGCCACTCTAATTTAATATTCATCGCCAGTGCATTTGCACCGAAGTGGTACTTTGTCTCCCAATTTTTTGTTCTCTCTCTCTCTCTTTCCCTTTTTGAATTTTTGTACATCTAAATTTGCATAGTACGTAGTCAGGAGCGTGCCCAGTTCAAGGAGGGTCAGGCATTTAGTATACTTAGTAGGGACATAAATACTGTTACACACATTTGATGTTATAAAATTAAAAATAATAAATTCTTTTGGAACAATTTTTTTAAATATATTTATTGACATATATTGTATACAAAAAGCAGTTACTTATTCGAAATGCCCGCCTTTGGCCTTCACGCACGCATTAAGTCGCACTGGCCAATTATCAATAGCTGCACGCGCCTCGTGCTTTGGAAAATTGCTGACAGCACGAATCAAAGCAGTCTTCAGAGAATCAATGTTTGGGTATATTTTGTGGCAAACCATGTCCTCTAAAACTGTCCATAATTTGTAATCCAGTGGGTTCAGATCAGACGGCCATTATTCAAAGCAAATGTAAGCTGGCAAATTGTTTTGAAGCAAGGTATTGGTCGTCTTAGCCTTATGGGCTGGCGCAGAATCCAGCTGGACACTCCACGGCTGGTTTTGGAACAGGGAACGGTTAAGTGGCTTCACAACAGCTTCCAAAACGGTTTCTTACCAAACTTCGGCCGAAGTTTTGACCCCTTATTCGCAGAAATGCAAGTCAGTGACCTCATCGTAAGAGACACCCCACCAAACCATGACTGAAGTTGCGTGATGACCCTTTTCGACCCGTGCGATCAGTTCAGATGTTCCTTAGATGACCGTGCATACACCCTATTATTTTTCTTGTTAAATTTTTCCTGCACTGTCATACGTAAACAAGATTTTTCTGTGCAAGTGATCAGCGTGCTTCACCAAAAGACGTTTGGATTTTTCTACTCTTTTTTTTCCAAAGCTACAGTCTACAAATATTCGGTGCGACGATTGAAGGCACCTAGTCCCAAGATCCAAGACTTTTTTAATAATTAATCTCACGGGCCATGATTTTCTGTTTTCGAAGCGGATTTGGTTGAATTCTTGAGTTGACGGCTTTGATGACTTGCGGCGTGCGAACTGTACGTGGACGGCCACACCGGTGGCGGTCTTTGATATCTCCAGTCTCCTCAAACAGTTTTATGCACCGGTAGACAAACATGCGACTAATCTCGAGTGGGCGGAGTGAGGGTTTTGAAAATATCGCCTTTTTCATTTCACATTTAAAAAGTGCTATAACAGCGATACGGTTCTCATTATCTGACCACTCCATGGTGAAAGCTGACACAATTTTGAATTCCCGTTACAGACTAACGCTTTAGAGGTTAGCTTTCATAAACCATGCCGTAATGACAGGGTATATTCAATTCTACTATTGGAATGGGTGTGTTTAATGTTGAACCAGTATTTATGTGCCCACTAAGTACAACATATTATACTACCGCTATTAATGACTTTTCAGGAATTTGTTCACTCAAGTGGAACAGTTTTAACGCCAAAAACCCCTTTTGAGAACAGCCATACCTTTAATGTAGTTTACCCCAAAAATATCATGCTCCAAAATGTTTCTATTGCTTTTATTTTTTCTATTGTCAATTTTTAGGCGCAGTAGCAACAGCAAAACAACCAGTACAAAAGTTACGGATGTCCTGCTCTGGCTTTCAGCAAAAATTCAATTGAATTTTTAATTGTTGTTATTGTTATTTTTCATTTACCATACTACACTTTTAAAACATGATTTTTTGTGCACATTCATTTTCTAGTATTTGTTGTGTTCTGTTGTACTTTCATTGTAGGCACTTTGTAAAGTTGTGTGAAGTGAATTTTATTCTGGTCTTAGTTCTGGTTTAGGTATTTTTTATTTTCATTTCAATTATTCATTTTATTAATTTTGTAAGTTTTTGTTGAAATCGATGCAACAACATTGCAGCAATTTGCTTCAACTAGAATTAAAAAAAAATGTTTTTTGCTGTACGATATCTGGAGTATTCTAATTATAAAGTTTGCAGTTTTATGCTGGATTGATTGATTGCTATACAAGGAGCCCGGGTTCGAGATTTGCAACTGGCAAAAACTAAGAATAGAAAAATAAAAGGCATTTCGACTGGCAATGGCAAACCCCGAAGAGCAGAAATCATTGAAAAAAGCTGCTCACTTCTTCGTTTCTTATTCAGCATAAATCTGAAGGCACTTTCCCGGTATAAAAATTACTTGAATGCGAAAAAATTGAGATAGACCATTAAAGAAGAAGTAAGGCTGTTGATAAACTCGTATTGTTTCAAGTTTTTTCCTCTTTCTCTTTTTCCGTTCCTCTACGAATTTGGGTGAATAAAATAGTTGGTATCAAGCCTAAGTTAGAATGTTTTCCAATTAAGTAGTGAGAACTAGAATTTTTACGTATCCATTATACGCAATTGTCAAGAGTAAGGACCCCGTTATCTTCAAGTGAAAGTATTGATACTTTAATAGTGCATTTTTTTCTATATTAGTCATTTTCATCTTGTCGAGTCAACAAGATCAGCGCAGAAAATTAATACTGGACATTTACTTTACTGATAAGACGAAGTCTAGACTGAGCATTGCAAGGGAAAGCGCAGCGAGTTTGGCGACGATTTATAACGTCCTAACAACTACAATGCGGTAAACTCCATCTGCAGAACCCGAAGGACAGGCAGAAAAAAGGGTCCAAATAACACAGATGGTAGTTAGTACATATCGGGCTAATCCCACGAGGTCAACGCGAGATGTTGCAGCTACAGCTGGTATATCGGAATCAACTGTAATGCGACACAAGCGAAGTCAAGGACTAAGGACCTACAAACAGCAGAAAGTACCTGACCGGTGGGAAGCAAAGGAAAAAATAGCAAATTCGCGTGCCCGAAAGCTGTATGACAATTACCTAACCAAAGTCACGAATGCGTGATTTTCCATGATGAGACCTACTGTAAGGCGGACTTCAACCAGTTGCTTGGGAATGCCTATTTCACAACAAAGAATAGGGGCGCAACACCCAGAAAATACTCTGAAGTAAGATATATCAAATTTCCAAAACGCTTCATGGTTTGGCAAGCTATTTGCACCTGCGGGCTACGGAGCAAGGCGTTCATTACGACAGGAACCATTAACTCCAGAATTTATATAGAAGAATGCCTGCAAAAACGCCTTCTACCATTTATTGGACAGCACAAAGGAACCGTTTTGTTTTGGCCAGAACTAGCCACAAGTCATTACTCCAAGTCAAATGTGGAATGGTATAATGAAAATAATGTCACAGTGGGCCCAAAAGAGGCAAATTCTCCAAACTGCCCGTAACTTCGGTCAATTAAAAGATATTGGGCTATTGCAAAAATTATGTAGAATTCCGAAATCGATGGTATCAAGCCTATGCAGTAGTCATCGAACGTACTGTCCAGTCTCTAACTAAGAACGTTAACAACAATGTTAAACAATTTTGCAACCGCTAATAATATTTGAATAAATTGTTTTTGAATTATAGTTTAAAAAATGATTAATAAACTGAACTTTATTATAGTGAAAACCGACGGTTGATTGATTTTTAATGTCTCCGTAAAACTTCTAAAATCCTGAGATCTTGAATAAACCCTAAAACAAACTATGCCAGAATGACCCTGTTCTAATAAGATATATTACCTTATAATCAATTAAGTTGATCAATAGCAGAAATTGAGTTAGTTCTCCATCAACAGTTTTACACCCGCTGCTTAGATGAACTGTCTTTATTTATTGGTTAAACCTAATTTCAAACGAGTCTTACTTCATAAAGCTCATTTGGAGCTGTTTGATAAAAATTAAATAACTGAAACTGACATAAATTGGATATAAATTTATTTTAACCCTATCAAGACCGCAAGGAAACTAAAGGAAAAGCGCAAAAATCCATTGCTGAAAGTGCCTATCTAAATTACATTCCTAACATTATTTTAGCTTTCAGAAAGCGTATGTAAAAGCTACTGAAGTGTACTCAAATTATTATTTTGATAGAATAAATATGTAAATATTTCAAAAGGGGTGCGTGTCTAATGTTTCTCATATTTAATGATAATCATTGCTAAATGGCCAATATTTGAATAGGTTTGTTTACAGATGCTCTGCGAAATCTCGGTAACAGCTTCAAAGCTATGGAAAAGCAGTAAACTTCAAATTTTAAGCGATTACATTATGCTTCATAAAAATGGGCTTCATACACACTATCTACATAGTATGTACACACATAGAAACATTAAAAGCATAGCTAAGTAACTTGTTTTATATTTCTTGTTTTATGTTGCTACACACACAAAAAGAAGCAGCAACGTCAACAGCAACATATTTATTTGATATTTATGAAAGATGTAAATATTTGAATTTCATCAATTGATAATTTGAATGTTTTGCCACGCGCCTGCGTCCACACTAAACACCGCACCACACCACTCCAGCACTCACGATACACACGCTGAAAAACCTGATTTTCATAATCTCCATAGCTCAAATGTTTTGGTATTTCCATTACATCTCTACCACTTTTTACATATGTAGACACAGAGCAGGCACCGTACATTCAATTGGATACGCATACCTTATTAGCTTGATAGCTAAGTACTTTAATTTGCAGCTTTTGTTTTTTATCAATTTACTACTGTGGGCAAAAAGTAGTAAGACTTTTTAATTTAAATTTCGTGCGGAAACCCATTCATAAAAATATTATTTTTTTAAGGTTGGTATGACTGTCGGTGACATCCGTGCCAAATGTCACATCAAAATAATCATTAGTGTTTAGTATACGCTTGTCTTTCTGAAGTACAAAAAGTGCATTCGGCGATTTTCACAATGAGTGAAATTATTCAACAAAGAAGTTCCATTAAATTTTGTGTGCGGAATCAAATTTCTGGTGCCGAAACGTTCAGAATATTGCAAAAGGCCTTCGGTGATAATTGTATGTCGCGTACAAGTGTTTTTGATTGGTACAAATTGTTCAAAGATGGTCGAGAACGCGTTGACGACGAACCACGTCCAGGACGGCCATCAACATCAACTGATGATCAACACGTCAATAAAATCAAGGAATTGGTGCTCGAGAATCGACGATTAACAGTCAGAGACCTTACTGGCATCGTTGGAATATCGGAAGGATCAGTGAAAACCATTTTAAAACATCATTTGGGCCTAAGAAGAGTGAATGCACGATTGGTTCCAAAATCACTGCAT
Source organism: Palloptera scutellata (assembly GCA_958295655.1). Lineage (NCBI taxonomy): Eukaryota > Metazoa > Arthropoda > Insecta > Diptera > Pallopteridae > Palloptera > Palloptera scutellata. The sequence continues at coordinate 50,486,819 of OY282450.1, forward strand.
TGGTTTTACGAGACCATTTTGCCAAAAATTCGACTGATATCGTTCCGCAACCACCCTATTCGCCTGACTTAGCACCGTGTGACTTTTGGCTATTTTCTAAACTCAAAAAACCGCTTCGTGGACACCGTTTTGAGTCAATTGAAGACATTAAACATGAATCGCTAAGCGCATTGAAGGCTATTCCGGAAATTGACTTTAACAACTGTTTCGAGAATTGGAAAAAACGTTGGCACAAGTGTATTAGGGCCGGGGGGGATTACTTTGAAGGGGACGAAATAGATTTGGAAGAATGAATAAAAAAATTTGAAATTATGAACAAAGTCTTACTACTTTTTGCCCACAGTAGTATATACTAAACCTCCTTCTACAGGCTACAATCAGGATATTTGCAGTTAGAACATCCCTTTCTGATAAATATTTCATACATAACTATCATATATTGTGAATTACATAAATGAAAACTTATAAGGAAAGTAAAAATTAGGACCCCTTTGTAACCTATTGGATCCGTTAATGGCTCCTTCCATCTGACCCTCTCGCGAAACCTCAGAAACCCATTGAAAATGTAGTATCAAAAATGTGAGCAACTAATGTTATCCATTATTTAGTGCTCTTTATCGTGTGTCGAAAATCATATCTTCATCTTAAGAGAAAAGTATTTGCCAATTGTATGGAGTGGTTTGTAGGTAAATTGACTATTTTACATGTGTTTTTCACAAAATTTATGTTTTTGTCTTGCAGCAAACGAGTGATACGAGCACATTGGATTAGAAAAACTTTCATATGTTCTAAATTTTGGTAAATATGGGCTTCCATTGTACTTTTCCCTGGTTGGACCTACAGTTTTAACCTGGTTTTGCACGTCAGGGTGGCAATTTGTTATCGTTTGGTGAATTTACGTTTGCTTACTTGTTGCAATTCTCAATCATTTCATAGCGGTAGGAATGTAAGAAGGTTATGAATGAGCATTAATCTCACGACCAGATCAGCCTTTGTCGCTGTGTAGGGTGTTACATAATTCAGTCTATGCTGGCTTACTTATAAACAAATAATCTTTTACTTGTTTCCAAATCTGCGTATATCAGCAATCGAAATCAGCATAAACTACAACAGCAACAACAACAATAAATGTAATAATAGCAACCATAGCAACAACACCAATGAAAACATCAGCAACCAGCAACGGAAAATATCATCATTCAGTAAATATCGCACATTTTTTGATTGATTGAAGCGTGAGAAATGTAATTTTTTATTTCCATTTATTTAAAAAAAAAAAAATATTATTTTCCATTTTTTTTTAAATTTTTCAACATCATCATCAATGCTGCTGTCGTTGTTGTTGTCGTTGTTGTTGTTGTTGTTGTTGTTGTTTGCGCTACATTAGCTTAATTCCACTAGATCAGTACGTTTCACTGAAATTCAATTAAATTTCGAATGTATAGAAATGCGTGCGTGTGTGTGCGCGTGTGTGTGTATGTGTGTGTGTGTGTGTGTGTGTGTGTGTGTATGTGTATGTGTTACCATATGTTATGCAAATGCGTGCAATACATGTATGTAGTATGTAAGAGTACGAGTACGTGTGTGTGCGTGTGCGTGTGTTAGTGTTAGTGTGTATTTGATTGCGCGTGCATGTATCTTTTAAATATTATATTAAAACAGGTGCATCAGCTGGAAAATCAGCATTGAATGAATGAACGAATGAATGAATGCTCTGCTGCATGCATGCATGCCTGTAACAGCTGTCAGAAAATTATGTAGCAAAGAGAGCAGGGAGCACAGCACACGAAATGTGATCGAAAAATATTGAAATTCAATTAAATTCGACCAAATTATTATTAAATTTTTTGATGTTTGAAAAATTATTACATATTTGATTTGTCGTCATTCGTATGTAAATTTCAATATACTACATACTTATACATACGCGAACATATCGAACATTATGTATGTATATTTGTGTGTAAGGTAGCTAATTTATCATAATTTGTTTAGGCTAATGAATCATCATCATGTCGATGTGTCTGGGTGTCTGTGTGTCTACGTCTGTGTGTACACCGATGAGACTAGATTACATACCATATAATCATTAACATCAATCGCATTCGTAATCAGATGTTTGTCTTTTTAAAGTAATAGAAAAAATTGTGTGATTTCAACAAACTTTATTTGCTTTACTATTAATTTGAGTGATGTTTACTATTTTTCACAGGCACTAACAACTTATACTTTATTTGCTTATCTTTTAAAATTAAACCAAAAAAAATTTTTTAGTTCTTTTTTTGTTATAGATCTGTGATACAGATACTTTGGTGTCTGTGATAGAAGACATGGTTTATTTTAGATGAATCTATCACGTCAGATATTTAGAGAAATGTTGTATGAATTTGGTGAAAACTTATTAATTTGTATCTTGTTTTTTGTTTGTTCTTTCTTTAAAATGACGTCATAGAAAAATTCAAATGTCAAAATCGGATTAAGAGTCCAAAAATCTTTTCCGATATGTGCAAGTTGCTGCGACTACAGTGACTAGTAGTGAATAGTATTGAGTCAAATGTTAATGAATCGATTTCTCTACTTCCACATGAAAAATCATTGAAAACCAGCATCAAACATGAAAGGTAAGGGGAAATGATCTTAATCTGTTGTGGCAAATATTACACTATATACCTATGTATATCTTTGCAAACATATTAAGTATATGAAGCAAACGATGATGCTTTCTGTCCAACAAGTTCGTCGAAAACTGTGCACTTCGCACAAAAACCCAGGGTCCAGTTCTGCTGAAGAAGCTTAAGAAAACCCTGGAAACATTGATTACGATTTGCTGATAGCAGATATATTAAGGTTTATAAAGGTACTAGATAGAGGAAAAAAAAAGAATTCATGTTTACTTGAAATACTCGAATTACTTTAAATACTTGAAGTATTTGAAAATGCTTCAAATACTACAAAGGAACTTGCGTAAAGGTGAAAAAGGAATTCATGTTTCCTTGAAATACTTAACATATTTCAAATATTTGAATTACTTGAATTACTTTAAATATTTGAATCACTTGAATTACTTGAAATACTTATTAGAACATACTTGAATTACTACAAAGGCCAAAGGAACTCGTCTATAGGTGAAAAACAGAATTATTGTTTCCTTGAAATACTTGAATTATTTGAAATACTTGAAGTAAATCGAATTTGAAATTCGGAGCACCAATACTTGAAAAAATAGTACTACATAAGATTTTTTTACAGATTGTGTTCACCGAGGCGTTGTCGGTAGTTCGTTGACTGCTATGCAGAGTGTCCGGGGTTCGAATCACGGCACAAGCAAAACAAAAAGTGATGGAATAAAAAATTTTACAATGGGCTGTTGTGCAAGTAAAAGAGGAAGAAGATTTTTCAAGTAGCAGTACCAAAATACTGAGTACCAGTTCCAGTACAAATACTTCTATTGGTACTTGTACTGTTTGGGTTAACGACACTATAAGCCACCATTTCTCTTCCTTTTTGTTTTTTTGTGTGTGCGTTTTGAGATTACTTACTTACTTACTTAACTGGCACTACAACCGATGATCGGTCTTGGCCGCCTCTGCAAAGCTTCGCTAGTCGCCTCTGCAATGTGTGCGCTGGCGCCAGTTGATAAGGCCAAGTGCAGTCAGGTTTTCCTGCACCTGGTCTTTCCAACGGAGATTAAGACATCCCCTTCTGCGTGTTCCTCCACCGTGGTTCGAATAAAACACCCTTCTAGCCGGAGCGCTTTCTTCCATTCGCTCAACATGACCCAGCCAGCGAAGCCGGGTCATGTTGACTACTTATGTCAGTGTCGGCGTACAGCTCATACAGCTCATCGTTCCATCATATTCGATACACGTCGTCCACGCATACTGGACCGTAGATCTTAAGGAGTATCTTCCTCTCGAACGCTCCTAACAGCCAACAGCCTCTCATCATTGATGGTCAATGTCCACGTCTCTGCGCCATACATTAGGATGGGAAGGATGAGGGACTTATAGAGCGTTATTTTCGTCGGGCTTTAATTCTCAATTGCCTACTGAACCCGTAGTAACACCTGTTGGGAAGAGTTAGTCCCCGCTTGATCTCAAGGCTGACATTATTGTTGGTGTTTATGCTGGTTCCTAGATATACGAAATCCTTGACGACTTCAAACGTATAATTGTCAACAGTGACATTTTATCCAAGACGCCGTGACTCTTTGTTTGTTGACACAAGGTATTTCGTTTTGTCCTCGTTCACCACTAGACCCACTCGACCCACTCGACGAGACTCCCTTTCCAGGTTGGAGAATGCTGCACTGACTGCTCGAGCGTTTTTGCCAATGATGTCAATATCATCAGCGTCACGTCGCACGATAGGGAGTCACCTTGTCTGAAACCTCTTTTGGTATCAAATGGAACGGAGAGGTCTGTCCCAATTTTCACTGCGCTGGTGGTGTTGGTCTCAGTGTCATTTTGCAAAGACGAATGAGCTTTGCAGGGATACCAAAATCAGACATTGATTGATGAGTTTTTTGAGCTCTTCGCCTTCAGTCTTAAGCAACTCAGCAGGAAGGCCATCTGCACCTGCAGCCTTATTGTTTTTCAGGCGAGCAAAGGCTGTTAAGACCTTCTCATAGTCAGGCGGCGGTACTTCAACATCAGTGATTGAGGTTTCCAGAGTAGATTCCGCAGTGGCGGGATTATTGCCGTCATCGTCATTAAGCAGCTGCGAAAAGTGCTCCCTCCATAATCTCATTATTCCCTGAACATCTGTCACCAGATTTCCGTCTGAATCCTTGCAGGAAGAGGAAGAGGCCCCGGTCTTCAAACCATCAGTCAGGCGGCTTATTCTTTCAAAGAATTTTCGGACCTCGTTCCTGTCCCGCAACATTTCGATATCATTGAACTCGCGTCTTTCTTCATCTCTTTTCTTGCTCCTGAAAATACGTTTCTCCTCCCTCCTCAACTCTCTGCATCGCTCCTTGGCATCTCGCGTTGCAACTGACTGAAGGGTGGCTCTGTAGACTGCGTTTTTTGCTTCAGTAGCATCGCGACACTCTTGGTCGTACCACATATTTCTCCGTCGACGGTGGTAGCCTAGCACCTCTTCGGCAGCCATACGCATAGAGCGGGAAATGTGCGTCCACTGCGCGCATATATCATCAAGTTGAGGGGTGTTTTGCGAAAGGAGAAGTGCAAGTTGGTTGGCAAAGACTTTGGCTGTCTGTTGTGATTGCAGCTTTTCGACATCCAGCTTTCTCTTTGTACCTATCCGTACGCGATTTGCTACACATATACGTGTGCAGACCTTGGCTGCAACCAAGTAGTGGTCTGAGTCGATGTTTGCATCACGTATTGTGCGTACGTCTAGTACATTGGAAGCGTGCCTTCCGTCGATCACAACGTGATCAATTTGGTTTCGTGTGTTTTGATCAGGGGACAGACAAGTGGCCTTATGGATATCTTTATGTTGGAATCTCGTGCTACTAACTGTCATGTTTCGTGCCGCGGCGAAGTCGATCAGTCTCATACCGTTATCGGTGGCTTTGTCGTGGAGACTGAATTTTCCGATCAGCGGACCAAAGAGATTCTCCTAGCGCACCTTGGCATTAAAGTCGCCTAACACGATTTTAACATCGTGGCGGAGGCAATGCTCATAATTTTTGTCGAGGCGTTTTAAGATTACGATTTTTTAATCAACTTTTTAGCAATAAATGCCCCGATAGGGACTCGAAAAGTATTGTATACCTTGAGGTTGCTAAAGTGGAATCTGAAGTAGGGTTTTACACTTCTTCGAATTTCTAAGTTTGTTCTGTAAGAGCAGAATTGTTTCGACCCCTCCATTTCAAGATAAAATTTAGTCTCAGAGCAAGAGCTGGCTGCATATTGCTTAATTATTTGGTCAATTTTACTCATAAGTACACATATACTTATGTGTAATAGACTTACTACAAAAAATAACCTAAATCACATAGTGGTCACCGTGGCGTAGTTGGTGGTGCGCTGAACTGCTACGCAGAGTTTCCGATATGCCGGGGATCAAATCTCGGCACAGGCAAAATCAAAAATTAAAATAAACAATTTTTCTACACGGCCCACCTCTTGTCAGCTTTTCATTTCGCCTTTCGGATTCGGCATAAAACTGTAGTACCCTTCAATTCATGTAAAAAATTTACCACGCACAACATCTTACTTACTTTACTTTTGATGGCACAACAGCCCATGGAGGGCCTAGGCCGAGCTTTTCACATCCACTCATGTTGTGCGTGTTATATTTGTACATGAATGGAAGGGACCTACAGTTTAAAGCCGAATCCGAACGGCGAAGGAAAAGCTTTTCATAGCAATTTTTACTCTTGTAGGTTTGCCATTGCCTGACAAGAGGTGGTGCCGTGTAGAAAAATTATTTTTTCTACTTTTTTTTTTTTGATTTTGCCTGTGCCGAGATTCGAACCCCGGACACTCTGCGTAGCAGTCCAACGCACTACCACTACGCCACAGCGACCACGCACAACATCAGTAGATGCAAAAAGCTCGGCCAAGGCCCCCCATGGGGGGGGGGCCGATAAAACAGAGAAGAACGAAGAACCTAAATCACATGTCAGTAGTTCAATTTGAAATTTATATGTGCATAATGTGCATCCATATCTCTATGCTCTTTTAGCAGGTTATCATTTCACTTCTACCAATTGATTTGTTATAAAAAAAAAAAAATAACCAAAAAAGAAACTTTTTTCTGGCGCGTTTGGATTTCAAAAGTCAAAACAAAGAAGGGAAAAAATCGTAACAAATGTAAATTTTTTCACTGTGGCATTTGGCATGTTAAATGGTAAATTTTTGGTAAAAACAGCACCAGCAAATCGACAAACAACAAGCAAAATAAGTTATCTCATAGCAAATACTCCTGCAATAGCAACAACAATAGCAACAATAACGTGTCAGCAAATGACGAAAACTACGATTGCAATAATAAAGATGATGATGATGATGACGACGACAACGAATTTGTAGTTGGTGTGGGTGACGATCAGTGGCGCGCGCATACAAATACAGACACACATATGTACATGTACATACTTACTCTTCGTTTGTGTTCACATGTCAAATTGAATGAAAATGGCATAGCTGTCGCTATGAAGTTTTTGTGTTTAGAATACAAAGTAAATGCGCAAAACGCACGCACGCTGTGTGATATAACACACACATACCATATACTCGTGAACACACATACATATGTAGTGCTGCGACAGCACGACAACAGAAACCACCAACAACATAAATAACAATAGTGATGGAAAACATAACAATAATAGTTAAAAATGTAAAGAATCACATAGAGACGAGCTGACTCACACAAACACACAAACGAAAACACGCCACACACGCACACACACACACTTACAGATATGCAGATGCATATGCAGATACACTCTTCGCACTCGCACTTTAACTCTACTCTCGATGCATGTGTATGTGTCTACTTGTTTGTATGTGTGTGTGTGTGTGTGTGTAATTACGTGACATTTTTGATAAATTTTGATTTTTAACGTGATTTTTAGATTTATAGAAAAAAAAAAGAATAACAAAAACGAAAAAAGAATACTTCACTTTTCTTTCATTTTTTCCTATTACACTGTACAACAAAATGTGATATTAAAATATGGTAGTATCTGAGTTGTGGCCCAATTTTTTTGGCTGCTGATCAGTAAACCTTTTAAAAATTTACGTTTATTTCGTATTTTGAAGTGCCTTTTATTGTTTGCTTTTTTTACTTCTTTTTTATTTTTCTACGGGAATTATGCAACTTTATGAGTTTTGGAAGAAAGAAATTAAAGAAATTTATAGAGAGAAAAAAAATTTTACTCAAAATTGGCTGTGCATATGAAAAATTATTAATTAATTTCACCCAAAACTACTAAAATTGCATAATTCTTTATAATTAACAATGAAACCCTCCCTACCTCATAAAATTTTACAGATAAATAACGAAGTTCTAATAATCTACACTAAAAATTTTAATTTAATGGTTATTTGTGTTGTCATCCAAAACTCCTAAAATTGCATAATTCCCGTAAAACAACAACAACTTTTACTTTTAATGGCACAACAGCCCAACAGGCCGAGCTTTTCGCATCCACTGATGTTGTGCATGTTATATTTGTACATGAATAGAAGGCACCTATAGTTTAATGCCGAATCCGAACGGCGAAGTGAAAAGCTTTTCATAGGCAATTCTTACTCTTGTAGGTTTGCCATTGCCTGCCAAGAGGTGGTGCCGTGTAGAAAAATTATTTTTTCTACTTTTTGATTTTGCCTATGCCGAGATTCCAACCCCGGACACTCTGCGCAGCAGTCCAACACACTACCACTACGCCACAGCGACCAACAACAACCAAAAATGGAAAAATAAAATTCATCCATATACCCTTACCTTAAAAAAAATTTGTGTACTGATTCGTGATCGGCAGCCAGAAATACTCGAGACAAACTGGGCCACTATTGCCCTGTTGTACAGTGTTATTTGTTGATACCAAATTTTATTCGTTTTTGTTTGTTTGATTTTTTGGGTTGGTAACATATGCTGCCAAAGCGCCTCGGTGTGTATTTAAATATGTACTGAGAATATTTTAAGAATTGAGAACAAAAAAAAGGAAAAAAATTTAAAATTAGAACTAAAATTGACATTTTTATTGTGCGTTGGTTTGAAGCTTTTGTTTAACGGTTCTTTTTGTTTTATTGTTTATTGTACTTTCAAGAGGCACAGCTACACATTCCACATCATATTGAGACTGTCAAATTAGTGTTAATGATAGGTTCAAACAAAAAATGATAAAAATTGTACAGTTGTATGTACTTATGTGTGATAAGAAAATGTCATAATAAAATAGAAGTGGTAATAGAGTGACAATTGATTGAGCTGCTAGCAACTCTAAATAAAAGCGGCGCATTACAGTGCGGCACTTATAACATTTTGCGTGCCTGTCGCATGTTAATTCTAGAAAATTGCATATTCTTGTTGTAACTTTAACTGCGCGTGATACAATAAGAATGTTTTCAGAGTTATCGACTAAAATTTACTTTGGCACACATAGCTGTCAACCTCTTTTACAGTTATAATTTTACAAGCACCTTTCGTTCATTTTGAAAATCTCAATCAAAATAATTTCAAATCGTTTTCTGGGAACTTCTTGTATATATATCGCACATTACATACGAGTATGTACATACCATACATGTATATGTGCATATATATGTATGTTTGTATGTATGTATGTATGTATGCAGCCAGCTATTTGTGAATAAGCGCAAATTGTTCGACGGCGTTCGACAGTTATGTTGACTTTCATTTTGCATTATGTTAATTTTTATAAAATTATTTTTTTATTTCTTATTGTCAGTGAATGGCAAATTGGCTGCCATTTATTTAACGCTCTGCAGTTGACATTTCATATTGAAAGCAATAAAAATGTATCCACGTGATTTGCCTATGAGATATCAGAAATTTTTATTTTCATGCACAGTTGTGCTTCCTTGTACTTTTTCAATTTAAAGATTATTTGAAATCTGATTTTATCGTGGGGGAAAACCGCAAAAAATTATAAAATTTCATGGGCCCCTGTTTTGAAGACAGTTTTTCAGTTTAGAAATAATTAACACTAGCCTAGCAACTACCTTTTGGCGCTGAGAGTTAAAAAAGGCTAGACAAGAGAAACGAAACTGTGCTAAAGGTCTGACGAAAAAAGTTCTAACATTTGCTGCAACTAACAGAAGCCAATACCTACGCAGGATAACTATCAATAAACTCTTTATATCGCTCGTGAACAGCTTCCGTATACAAAACGAGTGTTCCTAATCTAACATTTGGACTTTGAACTACTGGTTATTTTAAGTGTGGCAACTCCAATGTCATACGTATGACGGAAAATTATTTTTGAATTTGGGTCGATATACGCTTCAACAACGTTAGGAAATAACATTGGGTAAAATAAAAGCGCCTTCCATACATTATCATTTGTGGATCAAAACACCAAAAAAAAAATTTTGCATAAAGACCTCGGTATGAATCCGTTTAAAGTTCAATTGGTACAACAGCTAAAGTCACATGGCCATCTGCAACGTTTTCGGTTCACTAATTGAGCTATGGAACGCTCGTAAGAAGATGAGAATTTGGTGATTTTTTACCGAAAATCACCTTTTCTGACGAAGCTCACTTTGACCATGCTCATTACGCTGTCAAACGTCTCTAACTTCAATCGAAATACCCCTTGAAGGTGTAAAAGAGAAGAAACAAACACTTAGGAATGAGTACTCCCCCGGCCCAGATGGGTTGCCTAGTTATAAAAGAATGTCAAAAAGTCCTAGCGCAACCCATTTGGACTCTATTCCAACTTTCTACCTCACAAGCAATTTTTCCCACACTCTGCAAGAGTTCTTACATTACTCCACTTCCCACAAAAATGCAGAAAAAAATGATATTTCCAACTATCGATTTTCATTTAAATCCATTTTCTCACCTAAACAGCACGGATTTCTAAACGGCAGATCAACAACAACTAACTTAACCGAATTTGTATCCAGCACCCTGTGTGCATTGGAGGATGGCAAAGAAGCCGATGTTATTGCTACCGACTTCAGTAAGGCTTTTGATAAAATTTCGCATGGTATTATCTTTCTTAAACTCAACGCTTTCGGCTTTCAATCGGGGTTTATATGATGAATAAAATCTTACCTGGAAAATCGGATATATAATGTCATATTTAGGTCTTACACATCTGAACCCTTTGTTGCCACATCCGGAGTCCCTCAAGGTAGCCACCTTGGCCCGATGTAGTTTGTATCATCAAAAACTCTCAGCTCTCTATCTATGCCGATGACATGAACATTTACCGACACATTCTAATACCCCTTGACTATCGCCCACTACAACATGACTTGAATAATGTTTCAAAATAATGTGATACAAATTTTCTCGAGCTGAATGTCAGTAAATGTCAATTCATAACATAAGTATTCCAGAAAGCGAATTGCTTCACTGCCTAGGATTGTCCCCTCTTTAATTTCGTTACGAGACTTGGGTGTTATCTGTGATAAGGAACTAAATTTTCGTTTCCATATTGATGACTTTCTACATAGGGTTAACTCTGCTCTTGAGTTTGTGAAACACTGGCCAAAGAATTCTCAAATCCATTACTTTACTTACTTTTAATGGCACAACAGCCCATTGAGGGCCTAGGCCGAGCTTTTCGCATCCACTCATGTTGTGCGTGTTATATTTGTACATGAATGGAAGGGATCTACAGTTTAATGCCGAATCCGAACGGCGAAGTGAAAAGCTTTTCATAGCAATTTTTACTCTTGTAGGTTTGCCATTGCCTGCCAAGAGGTGGTGCCGTGTAGAAAAATTATTTTTTTCTATTTTGTTATTTTATTTTTATTTTGCCTGTGCCGAGATTCGAACCCCGGACACTCTGCGTAGCAGTCCAACGCACTACCACTACGCCACAGCGACCACAAATCCATATCCCACAAAATATCTCTATTTCACATTTGTCAGACCAATTCTTGGATATGCTAGCAAAGTCTGGTCCCCTTATTATAACACCCATTCCCTTAGAATTGAAGCAGTGCAACGCAGATTTATTCGGTTTGCCTTGCGTGGCCTACCATGGTCCGATTCCTTTAACTGGCCCCCATATATGGATCGTTAAAAACCAAAAACGTACAGTCCCTTGAAATTCGCCAACCATGCAACCTTAGGTCTGTGCCCGCTTTTCGTCTTAATACTCACCGAAAAGATTATGGCGGCAACGAACCAATGAACCAATGTCTAGAATGCTTCGAATAGCAAACGGCCTTCAAAATGTTTTTAACTTTCACCATAGCAAATTTAGCTTAAAGAATGCTCTGTATAAAGCCTACTCTCCTCCCTCCTCTTGCTAAGCCATGTATTTAATTATTTTTAAGTATAATTTAAGCTGAATAAATAACAATATGTTGTTACCATTTACCTTAAAAAATAAATGAAAAAATCCCTCCCCTAAATTAAGTTTAGATTTAAGTAATTTTAAGTAATTTGCTCGCTTGTACTAAACTAAATAAGTTAATAAGCAAAATTGTCGCGTCTGGGGCTCAGAAAATTCATGCGCGATTGTTGAGAAGCAAATGCACTCTTAACGAGTAACTGTTGGTGTTCTTTTTGGACCGGTGGTATCCTTGGACCATTTTTCTTTGAAAATGAGGAAGGAAGATGCGTTTCAGTGAATTGTCTACGCTACCGCACAATGACAACTGATTATTTGTGGCTTATTTTAGGAGATATGGACTTAAACGGCATTTTGTTCGAATTCGACAAACTACGGACCGTTTTCACAATACGTTTACTTCAAGCGATAATTCGCATCCTATAAGAAGTCATACACTACAAGCGGTTGGTGATGTGCAGCGTAGGGTTGATGATGATGCATATGTGTCAAATCGTCATTGTGCTTAACCATTATGGAATATTTTGAGTAATGATCTTGGTTTACGTGCTAACAAGATTCAACTTGTGCAGGAATTAAAGCCACATGATAATCGTTCACGCCGTACATTGGGTGAATGGGCCGGAAGAAGAATTGCCATTGATTAATTTCATTTGAAAGTTTTATTCAGTGATGAAGCACACTTTTGGTTAAATGAATAAAACAATAAAAGTCACAGTTTAAAAAGTCACAGTTTAAAAGTCACCGTTTTGTGTCGCTGGAATCATTGGTTCATATGTCTTCAAAAATTATGATGGTCAGAACGTTACAGAATGAAAGACAATAATGTTTCGGACATGTGGTTTCAGCAGGACGACACCACATGCCACACAGACCGCGATACAATTAATTTACTGAAAAAAACATTTGTCCAACGATTAATTTCACGAAATGAACCTGATAACTGGCCACCTCGTTCGTGCGATTTGACGTCATTAGATACTTTTCTTTTGGGCTATGTAAAGTCGTATGTCTACGCTGATAAAGTAAACCAACATTCGATGCGTTATTGCCGAAATACAGACTGATTTACTGTGAAGAGTGTTTGAAAATTGGACCACGTACCGGAAATCGTATTCAAACATTAATGTGAAAAAATTATGTTTAAATTATAGCCAAATTCATGGACATTAAATATATTTTTCGGGTTTTTATTTAAATTTAAAGTTCTCCGCCCTAAACAAACAAAACACCTATTATATGTAATTAAGTTGAGGGAAGTTTTGCGATAGGTGGCATGTAAGCATGTAAATGATTTGTAAAGTCTATGACTTTTTATTGTGTTTGCAGCTTTTTCATATCCTGCTATCTTCGTACCGCGGCAACGTGCCTTCCGTTGATCACAATTAGACCAATTTGCGTCCATGTTTTCAATCAGAGCACAGCTAAGCGGCTTTACGAATATCGAGATGTTTGAATCTGGTGCTGCTAACTGTAATGTTCCATGGCATGGCAAAATCAATCAGTCTCTTACAGTTTTCGGTGGTATCGTCATGAAGACGGAATTTGCCAATGGTTTGGTCTTTTTGGTCATCTTGGTATTAATCCATTGCTGTTATTCAATCTAATATTGAAGAGTTTTGACTTGATGGAATAATGGTTAGGCAACCATTCGTTCGCTCGTGAAAAACTCGAGAAAAGAATTCGTAGTCTTTTACCTACCACAAATCCAAAAACAAATGCATGTTTCTCAAATAAGAGGCTCTTTTGGATCAATGTTGACCTGTTTATCCTATTGCTCGGATACCGATGATGTCAGCAACATATAGCAAAGCTTAAAGTACGATAACTCTGTAAGTACTTGTCCGATCTGGCAACTTTTTATTGCTAAAGGTAGTTGACATCTCTGAGAATCATAAACAAATTTTACTCATTAACATTTCTTCATTGGTCAACTGTTTTAACGTCACTAAAATGAGTGCAGAATCATAAAAAAATCGTTACATTTTACTTTATTTCTTCGAAACGAACGGCAGCGAAGGCTGACAGAAAAATTTGTGCACATTATGGAGAAGGTACTTTATCGGATAAAATAGTTGGAAAATGTATGATCGATTCTGCTATGGAAATTTTGATGAAAAAGACTCACCTAAATTTAGTCGACCATGCGTCGAAAAAGTGGACGAAATTCTTGAAAAGGTGGACGAAGGCCGACACATAAGCAGTCGCGACATCGTTACGGATCTTGGCATTGCTCACCAAATAGTTTTGAGCCATTTAAAAACGGCAGGCTATTCTAGAAAACTGGATATTTGGGTGTCACATAATCTGAATGAAAAAATCTTAGTGACCCCATCCCTTCTAACAATGTGAATCCGTTCTAAAACGGAATGATCTGTAAGCATTTTTGCGCAGATTGGTTACTGGTGATGAAAAATGGATAACGTATGATAATAATGTGCGAAAAAGATCATGGTCAAAACAAGGTGAGCCTGCCCCAAGCCGGAACTGATGCCAAAGAAGGTTTTGCTTAGTATTTGGTGGGATTGCAAGGGTCCTGTGCATTGTTCATTGATGTATTTTCGGTATTCTGTTGCCAGTGAGATCCTAGGTAGATTTAAGCAGTGTAAACGGAATGATGATATGGTCGCTGTAACGAAGCGGTAGTGCGTTGGACTGTTACGCAGAGTGTCCGTGGTTCGAATAAAAAATAATTACAAAAATTCAGCAAAATTTTTACACAGGCAGGCAAACCTACAAGAGTAAAAATTGCCTATGAGAATCTTTTCACTTCGCCGTTCGGATTCGACATAAAACTGTAGGTCTCTTCCATTCAAGTACAAATATAACACGAAAAACATGACTGGATACGAAAAGCTCGGCCTTCGGCGCTATATGCGGTAAATTTAAAATTTTGGAAAGGTTCTCAGATCGAGTTATACCAATTTATGTAAATACATCATTAGTAATTAAAATCAACGATAAAGCTGTAAACAGAATTATTTAAAGTCTCTCTAAACAGAAGCACAGCGAAAGATTTTGCAAAATCTGCTTATGTCAGTGATGGGCTACACTCTTCGCCCATCACTGACTTTTCTCTATTTCAATGCATTGTACCATATATGTGATGCTCAAACATAGTTATGTTCGCGTGCAAGGGTCTGTCCCACAATGGCTTATATCGATAAAGAAATTGTACCAGAAGTTTAATCCAACTTCTGCTGGTGTGTTGAAATGAATGAATGAATGAGAAATGTAAAACCAGGACGTAATGAATCAGTCAGAAAATCTAATTAAAATTTCAATCAGAATTCAATTGAATTCACGTTATACATTCGCTAGCGCACCGAATTGCGGTGGTTCTGCGGTCAGTGACCAACGCAAAACAGTCAAAATGTGCATTGGCAACTCCAACTGCGCTAATTGGAAGGAAATGCCGACGTTGCAGCTGCTGCTGCTGTTGCAGTCGGAACCTGCCACCTTCATGAAGCTTCACACTCCGCCGCTATTAAAACGACGCATAACTTCTAACGGACAATTGCTATAATAACCATTTTCGCAGTTGCTATGACCAAAAAGGTGAATTGTAAAAGTCACAACTGCAGTCAGACTGACATAGCAGAGTGTGAAGCCACCACATTGGGCAGAGCTGTATGAGCGTTGCATGATGCAACACTGTGCGCTGTGCTATGTACAATCACAATAGAGCTCAATTCAGCCAAACAAAGGAGAATCAATGCATTTCATGAACGAGAGAGAGGAAATAGAGGAGAGATAAGCAAAAAAAAGCATACCATATGAATATTCAAAAGGTGCAACATTCACAAACATACAAAAGTGCATAACGGTGCAACTCCAAATGCAGTCACTAAATTATGCAGAGAATATCAGTGAGAGAGAATATCAGTTAAGTAAAGTGTCTGTGTTTGTGTGTGTGTGTTTCTTTTTTTATTTGGTTTCGACCAGGTAGGTGCGAATCTTCATAGATATGAGTAGCATCGCACTACTTACACGCCCGATTCTCATCCATGCACCTACGGACTAAACCCACCTCCCCCACATCCCGCAAGCGCTGTCCTGTGTGTCCCCGCGGTACTACCAGTAAAGGACTTACTTCGCGGGGCAGGAAAAGGGTTTCGATCAACTTCTCTATTTTCTTGTAATTATTTCCTCGTCTTTTCGCACTTGCGTCATCATGCGTGCTATGACCTCGCTGCATTCATGCCATTTCTCTGGTAACAACATGGACTTCATCAGCCCCTCTCGGGTGAGTATCCGTGTGAGTGTGTGCGCGTGTGTGGAGAAAGGGAGAAACTTTAAACCATATTTAAGCAGTTATTTGACAATTGCTTAAGTGAATTTTACACATTTTCAATTTTAAATTAAAAAGTCATTCATTGCAAACATTTTTAAGAATTTTTAGTAACATTTTTCCAAATATTTTTGTATAGCTTGATAAAAATATTTGATGTCTAGACTTTCAGACGCATTTATCACATACACAAATACACACACACGTACACATACACACTTTCATGCATACGAGTACGAATCTGCAAAGAAATATTTTATGTGCAATAATTTTGCCATTTTTCAATTTCTATCAGTGGAATTGAATCTACTTACGCATTTATCTACAAATACACACAATAAATACAGCTAGCTGGCTACTTTGCATAATCAGCTAAATGCAGACATCAACTGCAACAACAAACAGAAAATATTTGCGACAATAAGAAAGCAGCCAACGTTAGAAGTTGCGATGGAATTCATGTGCGCCATCAGAGATTCACAGCAGAAAATGTCAAAGTGTCGCTAGTTACAAATACAAAAATGTTGTGTACAAACAGAAAATGCAGAGACACATGGTATATAGGTACATATATACTACATACATATGTATGTATTTACAGACATCTTCTTTCTTTTTTTAATGGCACAAGAGGAGGGCCTAGGCCGAGCTTTTCGCATCCACTCATGTTGTGCGTGTTATATTTGTACATGAATGGAAGAGACCTACAGCTTAATGCCGAATCCGAACGACGAAGTGAAAAGCTTTTCATAGGCAATTTTTACTCTTGTAGGTTTGCCATTGCCTGCCAGTGGTCCTGTGTAGAAAAATTGTTAATTGCAATTTGAATCTCGGACACTCACCGTAGCAGGGCAACGCATTACCAACTACACCACAGCAACCACTGAATTTACAGACATACATAAACATAAACATATGTATGTACATATGCACCTACACTTGTCGATAACATAGAAATAAAAAAACAGAACAACTTTTTGATTCAACTAGACTTTGCATATTGAAATTCCATGTACGGCTACCATCCTCGTACCTGAAATCTATAATGGATTACAGGGTAGAGATGCTCAAGATAATTTACATCGCAATCAATCGATTAATATTACAATATTTTAGATTCAAATAATATTCTGAAATTTTCGAAATGTACAAATTAATTAGTCCCTCCTATATTACACTACAATTCTTGTAAATTTTCTTTCTTAAAAGAACATTTAGGATTATCCTCTTTTAAAACTTTTCGCCCTTGAGTTTCTCCAACATGAAAACCCAAGCAAAGAATGTAATGGAGCATTTCAAATCAGAGGAGCTGGGAGGCAACTTTGCACAACATTAATCCATTGTGAACAGGTACCTAAAGCCGTGATACGATGAATTCTTTTTAAATATACTTAGGTTAGATATGTCTTTTGTATGACATACCATCACTCAACAAATTTTTACCAGGTGAACACGTATGAAACCGATAATTTTTTTTATAAAAATAATCGTTAATTTAAAAAAAATGGTTATACATTCAATTTTCTAAGTAATGGCCATTGGACTAGCTACACATTTCTCCCATCTCTCTGGCAATTTGTGAATGTCTCGCCAAAAAAAACTGTTCGTTTTCTGAGTCAAACCAGTCATCAAGCCATTTTTTCAAATTTTCGTACGAGTCGAACTGCTGCTCAGCAAGTGCGCGTCCCATTGATGAAAATAAGTGGTAGTCAGATGGAGCCAAGTCTGGTGAATAGGCCGCATGGCGGACGGCTTCCCAGCTGTACGAATCTACCAATTCCCGAGTCTGTTTTGTTCTTATTCGATGTGATGGTGCATTACCATCAAGAAAAATCACGTTTTGTTGCCTAGCTTGATATTCTGGACGTTTTTGGCGCAAAGCACGTTTTTGGTTCAAATCGGTCAATTGTTGTTGGTAGCGTTGACCAGCAACTGTTTCACCAGGTTTCAGAAGGTCAAACCAGATAACACCTCGCTAATCTCAAAAAACACAGAGCATTGTCTTCTTTTCGAAGCGATTTGGCTTTGCTGTTGATTTGGCCGGGGTACCGAGCTTAACATATGATCGTTTACGTTTGGCATTCTCGAAATAGATCCATCTTTCATTGCCAGTAACAATTCGATGAAGATTTGGCTTTCTTTTGTACCTGGCGAGCAACTTTTCACAGGTGGTTTTTCGATTTTCTTGCTGTGTCTTTCAGTCAATTCATGTGGCACCCATCTTCCCACCTTCAAAATCTGTCCCATGGCTTTTAAACGTTGAGAAATGCGTTGATAGGTCACATTTAATTGTTCTGCAAGATGTTCTTGCGGTTGACCATCATCCTCATCGAGTAAACCTTGCAATTCGGCATCTTCAAATTTTTTCGGTGGTCTTCCACGTTCTTCGTTTCTCACATCAAAATCCCCACTTTTAAACTTATTGAACCACTCGTTGCACTGTGTGCTAGCCGCAAGCTTCTACAAGCATTCAATGAGATTCCAAAGCAGATTTCTTCAATTGGAAACAGAAAATCAATGATATCCGCATATCGTAGTTTGTAGGCACAAAATTCGACATTTTTACGATCACAAAAAATATGTTGTTGTTTGAAACTTGATTGTTTATGAACTGAACAATGTTAACAGAACTAAATACGAAGAAATGGCGCCAATGATTTGGTTTTACTCGTAAGGTGTGAATTTTTAAGAAAGTTGTTGGCCTACCCTTGAAAAGGAGGTGACCAAGTGTGGAAAAATTTAATAAAATAAAGATGATTTCAGAAGTTATTAAAAGTTAAAGTCAGCTAAATGTGTAAAATTTTTTGGTTTTTTAATTGCCTATTACTCACTTTTTTTTGCAAACTTTTGGTCAGCAGTAGCCTACAAAAAATATATGGGGACCTACGAGTTTATAACTTTTGCATCCAGTTTGTTATTTTGTGTATATGAATTTTTCATATTTTAATTGTAAAATATTTAAATTTACTATTTTGTTTCTTTTATTTTTCAAAACTAAGTAGCTTACCTGACTTTTGAGAAAGGTGATTTTATCGCGGTAATACATAATAATTGTGGTTGAAATATTAAATAGTAACTACTTTATAATACCCACTTAGTTTAAAAATGTATTTTTACAGAATTTTCAAAGTTGCTGTCCGAACCATCTGGTTTTTGTATGAGAAGAGTTGAAGGCCAGCCTGGAGTAAGTTATACTATTGTGGGCAAAAGTTGGTAAGACTTTGTTCATAATTTCAAATTTTTTTATTCATTCTTCCAAATCTATTTCGTCCTTTTCAAAGTAATCCCCCCCGGCCCCTAATACACTTGTGCCAACGTTCTTTCCAATTCTCGACAGTTTAACAGTTGTCAAAGTCAATTTCCGGAATAGCCTTCAATGCGCTTAGCGATTCATGTTTAATGTATTCAATTGACTCAAAACGGTGTCCACGAAGCGGTTTTTTGAGTTTAGAAAATAGCCAAAAGTCACACGGTGCTAAGTCAGGCGAATAGGGTGGTTGCGGAACGATATCAGTCGAATTTTTGGCAAAATGGTCTCGTAAAACCAATGCAGTGATTTTGGAACCAATCGTGCATTCACTCTTCTTAGGCCCAAATGATGTTTTAAAATGGTTTTCACTGATCCTTCCGATATTCCAACGATGCCAGTAAGGTCTCTGGCATCTGACTGTTAATCGTCGGTTCTCGAGCACCAATTCCTTGATTTTTTGACGTGTTGATCATCAGTTGATGTTGATGGCCGTCCTGGACGTGGTTCGTCGTCAACGCGTTCTCGATCATCTTTGAACAATTTGTACCAATCAAAAACACTTGCTCGCGACATACAATTATCACCGAAGGCCTTTTGCAACATTCTGAACGTTTCGGCACCAGAAATTTGATTTCGCACACAAAATTTAATGGAACTTCTTTGTTGAATAATTTCACTCATTGTGAAAATCGCCGAATACACTTTTTGTACTTCAGAAAGACAAGCGTATACTAAACACTAATGATTATTTTGATGTGACATTTGGCACGGATGTCACCGACAGTCATACCAACCTTAAAAAAGTAATATTTTGATGAATGGGTTTCCGCGCGAAATTTAAATTAAAAAGTCTTACTACTTTTTGCCCACAGTAGTACGATGATGATTTAAACATTTCCAGCTGGCTAGCCATTTTGCTAACGCATCGTTGTTTTCTGAGCCGGATTTGCTCTCAATCCTGTTAATGTTATTGATGCGCAAAATACTTTTCTTCAACGATTCTTATGATATTTTGTTTTGTTGAATCGATTTCTGGAGTGACCTCCCGAAATACCGAATCACGGAATCACGGACCATTTATCCCGGCCCGAAATATTAGGTTTGTAGCTCCGGGATAAGAAGTCGAAGAACAAAACCTTTTTAACAGAGACTTCTGACGGACCAGACTTTTTAACCAGAGCATGAAGATAACTACTCTTTTTGTAAACTTTTGTATTAAAAAGTAAAAGTTTAAAACTAATTTTACTAATAAAAATAAAAGTTTAAAGTAGACCTATAATTTTAAAAATAAAAGTTAAGAGTCTTCCTAAACTTTTATAAAAAAGTTCTTCAAAATTTGTATTTTGAAAGTCTTTGCAAAATTTTATTTGTAAAAGTCATTGGAGTAATTCTACATATTTCTTACTATTTTCTACTACTACCTTTTCTCACTATTTTCTAGCACTTTTTCTACTATTTTATATTACTATTTCCAACTAAATTTTCTACTACTATTTTTTAACTACTTTCTTAACTACTTTTTTTTAGCTACTTTTCCAAGAATTTTGTATTTATTTTTCTACTGATATCTTTAACTACTTCCCACTACTATTTACTACTTTTCCAAAGACTTAAAAATAAGAGTCTCCAAAGGCTTTTACAAATAATTTAAGAACATAAAAGAATTTTTTGATTTTTAAAATAAAAGTTATTGAGTAAGAGTTTAAATTAGCAAGTAAATAAATAGCTATTTCAAAACACTTAATTCTGATCCTTACTCTTATGGAATAAAAGTTTATAAAAAATCAGGTTTTGAAGTCTTTTTGTTAGAAGTTATAAGAGTTTCATGCTCTGATTTTACATAAGTAAATAAGTTATGGCGTCGAATATTATCATATATTCTATATACGACTTGTATATTCTAAGAACAACGAAATTTGGAAAATCGGTATTTGAAATTAACGCAAAGCTATAATATAAAATTAGACTCAATCCGACTATGAGCTCGCCTAGGCTGAGCTTTTCGCATCCATTCGTGTTGTGCGTGTTATATTTGTCCATGAATGGAGGGACCTACACTTTTATACCCAATCCGAATGGCGAAGTGAGAAGCTTTCCTTATGCAATTTTTGCATCTGTAGGTCTGTGTAGTGGTATTGTATCACCCTGTATAAACATATAGTTGTTTACAAAAAATTATGCATGCGAAGTGTCACATAACGTTATTTATTGCCGACGACAATTATGCCATTCTTTCTCTTCATTCATTCATGCACATATTTCGCTAACGCTGCAATGACATTGAAAGTATCTTTACCTGTTTATTAAATTATAGTGTATGCAATATTGCTTATTTACCATAAACACTAAGAATATATTTTGAATAAAGCAGAGCTTGATTCAACTTCAAAAAGCCTGAACCTCTTTCTTATTTCTGGCTTTGCAACCTCTACTCAATACTGTCTATGAATGGAGTCTATTGCGACAGGTCGTGCCCTTCGTAGGTATTTATTAATTTTTAAACAAAATTAAAACATTTCACCACATCTGCCATTGCTTGCCATTAGGTGGTGCCGTGTAGAAAAATAGTTTTTCCTACTTCTTGATTTTACCAGTGCCGAGATTTGAACCTCGGGCACTGGGTAGCATGCCTACCTCCCATAGTGAAAAATGGTTGAATTGCCATAACTTATGTTCTACATATAGAAGAGAGAACAACATATAGAAGAGAGAACAACAAAAATAAGGCATTTGGATGTTTATTATTAACAAAAAGCTGTATTATAAAATTGGGTGGTAAAACCACAATGACCATTCCTACCTACCATAGTACCTAACATAGTAACAGGAGGTCTTAACAGCCATCGCTCGGCTGAAAAACAATAAGGCTGCAGTTGCAGATGCCATGCCTGTTGAGTTCTTTAAGACTGGAGGCGAGGAGCTCACAAAACGCATGCACTGAATATGGTCGGATGAAAACATGCAAAGTGATTGGAATCTCAGCGCCAAATCCTGGAAAAGATCCGAGAAAAACAGATCGACATCTACCATCCATTGATCTATTATAAAGCCGCCTTCGACAGCGTGATTAGGGATCACTTGTACGCCGCAATGCCTAATTTTGATATCCCTGCAAAGCTCATTCGTCTTTGCAAAATGACACTGACCGGCACCACTAGAGTAGTGAAAATAGGTACAGACCTCTTCATTAAACTTATGCTGGAGAAAATAATTCGAACTGCAAACATCGACATCTCTGGCACTATTTTCTACAAGATTGTCATGCTGTTAGCATACGCTGATGAGCAGTTAGTGCAGCATTTTCCAATCTGAACAAGGACAAAATGAGATAAGTCTCTCATCCTTCCCGTCCTAATGTATGGTATTGCGACGTGAACGTTGACCACCAATGATACTCGGTTTAACTATGGTCTAATATGCCTGGATGACGTGTTTCGAATAAGATGGAACCGTGAGCTGTACGATTTCTGACATAGTCAAGCTCATAAAAATCCAGTGGCTTCGCTGTCTTGATCATATTGAGCGAATTTACATATGTCGGAGCTCCGACTAAAAGGGTGTTTTATTTGAGCTACGGTGGACGAACACGCATGAGAGAACGCCCTAATCTCCGTTGGAAAGACCAGGTACAGGGCGACCTGATTGCACTTGGCCTTATTGCTTTCCATCACAGATGAATAAGAAAACAAATGGTAAAAAGAAAACATTATATCAACCTTACCCCTTTATATGTATAAAGCAGAAGATAATCAATATAGAAAAATACATACTTAAACGTTCTAATCTGCACGATTTCGCTAAGCTAAGCAAATAGATATTTCGTTGGGTACCTACCTACGATTGGAAACATTTCCAATATACATGCTACATCTATTTACATATTTCGGTCATAAATGACGGTCTTTTAAATAGAAAGTAAAATATAAAATATAATAGCTAACAAAAGTTCACACTCTATACTTAAGGAGTAAATATATTCCATTAATCATTTCAATCAATAAATCATTTGCTAGCAAGAACAAGAGCAACAATCGTTGCAGCTAGCAACGTAGCGGTCGGCTATAATTTCTGTAAGACACGTTTCAGCAATTTCCAATTTCTGCAGAAGAGAATGAATCATACTTCCGAAATTGTGAATTGGCACACCCCATAAAATTCATGCATACACAAATACGAGTACATTATCAAACAATGGGGCGCGAGCGTGAGTAAGTAGTGTGCTGGCAAATCCTTTTACAAAAAACAAAATTAATCCGATATGAATATATAATTAAGTAATAATAAATTCGCCCGATTCAAACTTGACCAAGTTTACGTGCCCCATATGAAAACCACCGTTTGCTGGCATACCATAAACCAATGCAAATCAATATCAATTTCCAGGCAGTGGCAGCAACAACAGTAGCAGTTAGCAGCACATAGCATATAAACTAACATTTGTATTTAGAACGAAAACCACCAATTTGAACTGAATCGAACTGTGTCCAACAAACAGAACAGCAATCGAAACATCGGACTCAAAATACATTTGTTTACGAACCAATAATTAATAATTGAGGTATGCCTATAGTACGTATGTGCTCGTATGTATGACTGATATATAGGAAAGTGTGTAGGTATATGTAGGTTATTTGTTAGTACTCACATACTCCTACTACATATGTACAAAGTAAATAAATGCAAGAACCTACCAGTAAAGGAACAAAACGGAATTGCTATGAATGAAAAATCAAAAGCGGAATTATTTGACGTTTTATTGAAAAAGGTCAGCAGGCCAATGAACAAATATAGAAATCAACTCATTCAGGGTAATTGAAAAAGTAAAAAAAACCAAACCACCAACTACGAATAGATACTAACAACTACTCCTACTCTTCATCAGACCGCAATTTACTTAATGTCTGAAACTTACACTCAACGGAAAAACTTTATACCAAATTGATAAACTAAGGCTATTTTTCAAATTTAAACTTATCTATGGAGGAAGCACTTAATGGAAGTTTTAACCGCATTACTGAAAGGTCTAAGGCTGATTTTCAGTTCAGCCTTAGATCCTTCAACTAAGGCACAGCCGTTCTATAGAAAATCAGGTTTTCTATCATGTCGAGTATATTTCAATCGTTTCCGAACTGAGAAACTTTTCCTAAAGCTAATATCTGAAAAAATTATTTACATAACAATTATAATTTTGTATATAAACATTTTTCTGGACTAAAATGAAAATTCAGAAAATATTTATGGGATTTAAGGTTAACGCTCGTTTGCTGAAAGACTGTCATAAATCAAAATCAAAACTTACTTATTTAGCGCTTTATCTTTATCTTGTGTAAAAAAATTATAACTGTATCTTATGAACTCTTTACGTGAGAAGAGTATTTGTTGTTATTTTGCTCAGAATTTATGTTTTTTTAAGTTATGACAGTCTTGCAGCAAACGAGGGATATATATGCATAGTGAAAAAATTATAGAGAAAAGTAGACCAGATTAGAGACAAACCTGGAAGCCAGATCTGAGAACGGATCAAAACCCAGACCAATTGAAATTCAGATCTAAATTCAGTTTTAATTCAAACCAGAAATCAGATTAAAATTTAGTAAAAAATTCTCACAAAAACAGATTTAGAGACGAACTAATTAACATCGAATTTTAAACCAAAAAATAATAAAGCTCAGACCAAATCGAACCGAAATTCCGACCAAAATACAACCAAGATTTAAGGAAAAAACAACAACAACATAATTTATACACGGCACCACCTCTGGGCAGGCAATGGCAAACCTACAAGAGCAAAAATTGCCGGATTCGGCATAAAACTGTAGGTCCCTTCCATTCATGTACAAATTTAACACGCACAACATGAGTGGATGCAAAAAGCTTGGCCTTTGGCGCTACATACGGTCATAGTCGACACTGATAAACTGAAGTTCATTGTGGTAAAGGCATAACACTTGCCACAATGGCTGTCTATCCCTTTATCGGTGACCTGTGTGATTGCATTCCCTCTCTGATTCTCCCTCCTTCTTTCTCCCACCTATCAATCTTCCTTCCCTTCAACACAATGCTCTGCACTCATAAGGGTACAACCCTAGTGTTGAATGTATCAATAAAAAAATCAAAGTTCCCAAAAAAAAATATATATATTTATACCAAAATCAAGTCGTAATTCAGATCGATATTTAGTTTAAATTTCAAACCAAAATGAGACTAAAATTTAAAACAAATTCAGGCAAAACCAGTTAGAAAATTCAGCCCACAAATCTGATCAAACCAAATGACCAAAATTTCAAAATCAAATCCAGTCCGAAAATTTGATTGAATTCAAATCAGAATTTAGACTTCAAATAAATCCCAAATCACCTCAAAAGTCAGATCGAAATATAAACCAAAATACAAATAAAAAACCAGGCATAAATAAGACGACAGAATCTAAATCAGATCAAAAGCTTCAGACCAAACACGATAGCAAAACCCTCCGAAAATATTATATTCAAACTGACACTAAAATTATAGTAGAAAATTTTTTAAAGAGTTAACAGTTCTTAATCTTCAAGAAATGTGAGATAAAAGATAAAAGTTATTAGCAAAAAACATAACAAGATAGAGTTGCTGCATTTAATGATGAAGGCGAAGGCTGGTCAGTCTAAGCTTCAGGACAGAGTTGGAAACGAAGTACTTCCTCAGCATCTAAGCTTCACGACAGTGTTTGAAACGAAGTATTTACCGAGCATCTATGTAAGAACTATTTTTATTGTTCAAATCAATTTGATTGCACTCTAGTTTTCTTCTTGAAACAAACTTTTCACTGAGTGTCTAATTTGACCGTGCGCTTTTCAAGTATTTTTCATTAGATGTATTTATTTCGCATTTATTTACAAACTTCAATGTACTTTATTGCTGTCAATGTATTGTTGTCGGCCGCGGTGTTGTTGTTTTTTTATTTTTATTTTAATGTTTTTTATTTTTCTGTACTTTACTTCATTTTTAAGTCGCGTAGCCAGCAGACAATAGGAAGTCGCGTACAAATTGTGTGCCTGCCTCGTTCGTTCACGCTAAGCACTTTATTGCTTCTTACAATCTCACATTGTTGCTTTTGTCTTGTTTCGTTGTAATTTTGTTGTTTTTTTTTTTTTTAAAGAGGCCAAAGAGTTCATTGTTGTCACGATTGACGGTAGAAATTCTTACTCGTATTTTGTATATTTTGTGATTTTTTTCTTTTAATTTTTTACTCATATATTTACTCCTTAAGAAGAGAACTGTCTACTTGCCGCACTTGCCGCACCGCACTTTGGCAAGCAATGATACCAATAACAACAACAGCAGCTGCAGCAGCAAAACAACATCGTTTAAGTCGTTGTTGTCTTCTTGTTGTAGGGGTCTACTTGTAAAGTATAATATTGTATACTGAAGCAAGCTGAAGTTGAAGTTGAAGTGCCATAGAGGTAAGTGTAGCTGTATAGAGGTATCGGTTTTTGCTGTTCAAAGCGGAAAGAAAAACACTTGTCATGACACAGACGTGCTGATTTGTACTTTTCAGTTTAAAGTTAAGAAATTAAAATATTTACATACGAGTACATTGGAAATTGCAATGAATCATACGAGTACATGGCATACTTCAGCGTTATAAAATCATGATTTTGTAGTAAAGATAATTAGAATGTAATAAAAACAGGAAAAGAATTAAGTTATTGGTTCATATCGCTAATGGTTCCTTAGCTGCGTTATATTCGTTTGCCACTCGCTCTTAGATATGGCTAACTAGCAGCGATAATTGTATGGGAAACAACAGTAAAAGCTGCAAAAATAATGTGTATAATTATAGCTGTTATATCTATATCTACTTACATACCTGGTTTCTATATCAAATCTACTGTGAACTGTCAATAATCAAAGCAGAACGAGAGCTTGGCAAAAAACAAAGAAGAAATATACCAAAATGTACGCCGGAGAAAAGAAGTTAGTTGCAGAAACACCTCCAGCTACCTGTGATAGGGAGCAGATTTATTCTGAATGACAAGACAGCGAAGAAGAGACTGATACAGAAGCAACGGTTCTGTGGAGAAAAAAAGTATTTTCCCCCTTCCTCTGTTTCCTCCTACAGAGGTCATAATCTTTATAATTTATCCTGGGCTATACTTGAGGCACTGCTATTCTTCATAAAACACATGAAGTGTTTTCAACCGACATACCATTAATTTTAAAAATAATAATAAAAATTCACAATTATCCCGCAATCAAGTCCAGACGCGATTCTGTGATGGACAGAAATTTGGGCTATCATTTAAGCAAAGGAAGCCAGCTACTATAACTCTGAGCAACAGGTAAAAATCAAATCAAATATTTTCCATTAATTTTAAGTTGCCTAGCAATGCTTTAGTCTCCGCTCAGGTCAAATGGGGGTAGAGGCTAACCTCAATGATATCATGTGAAGAGTTAGATTAAATGTTATTTGTGTGCATCCTGAAAAGTAATCTCCATAAGAAAACTATTGGAAAATTATGTAACTTACCCAATGAATCAGAAACTAAAATTTAGAGGGAGAAAACTGAAAGTCCCTTGTATTCTCCACCCACCCTACCTGATATCGATGAATTACCTTACTGTCGGTATGCCATTGCCTCACTTGTCTATTGTTCACCCTCACATTTCATAAAATAATAATGGGTAATTTTTTAAGTGCTTGGTTTTTGATGTGAATGAAATTTTTATTTGGATCGATAAATCAATTTCTGCAAATTACTTTTTCACTTAATTGTTGCCCGTGACTACGCTTTAAGTGGTACATTCTGATGGTCCAATTTTGGCACACTTTTTCACAAATTTCGGCCGTAATCTCACCAATGACGCATTCAATATTGGCTTCCAAACCAGAAATCGTGTTTGGCTTGTCCCTATAGACAAGAGACTTAACATAGCCCCACAAAAAATAGTCTATTGGGGTCAAATCACACAATTTTGGTTGCCAATTGATTGCACCAAAAAGTGAGATTAACTGCTCACCAAATTCGCCTCTCTATTGATACATGGTTTCGCGTGCAGTGTGGCATGTGGCATCGTCCTGTTGGAACCAGATGTCGGCCAAGTCCAATTCTTGCATTTTCGGCGAAAAAAAGCGTGTTATCATCGAACGATACCGGTACCTTTCTCCATTGACCGAAACGTTGCGGCCTTCATCGTCTTTGAAGAAGTACGGCCCAATGATGCCGCCTGCCCATAAACAGCACCAAAAAGTGCATTTTTCGGGATGCATTGTTAGCTGCTGAATTGCCTCTGGCTGGTCTTAACTCAAATACGGCAATTCTGCTTATTCACGTATCCAGTTTTTCCTATTGATATTATGCGGTATAATTAACTGTCCATACAAAGAGAATAAAAATACAGTAAATCTGTGAGACCGTGGTGAATATGATTTTAGAGACATCAGTTATTGTATCAGAATGAGATATGCGTAACTAGGTAACACAAAATAAAAATATGTCATACTATCGAATTATATTTATATTTAAATCATCTCAACACTGAAAGCATGTATTTTTAGAATTTTTAGTTTAACTTACTCACGTTAAATAACTATTTCACCGATCCGACGATGGGCTCAGCGACGATGATGTTGATGTGATACATATTTAGATTTATGGGAACTAAAATTTATATATGTATAGTACATAGGGGTCGCTGTAGCGTAGCGGTAGTGGGTTGGACTGTCACGCAGAGTGTCAGGGGTTATCCCGGCATAGGCAAAATAAAAAAAAAGCAACAACAACGAAATGTATACACCTCTTGGCAGGCAATGGCAAACCTACAAGAGTAAAAATTGCCTATGAAATGTTTTTCACTTCGCCGTTCGGATTCGTCGTAAAACTGTAGTTCCCTTCCATTCATGTACAAATATAACATGCACAACATGAGTGGATGCGAAAAGCTCGGCTTTGGCGCTACATGCGGTCATAGTCGACACTGATACACTGAAGTTCATTGTGGTAAAGGCATAACACTTGCCACAGTGGCTATCTATCTCTTTATCGGTGTCCTGTGTGATTGCATTCCCTCTCTCATTCTCCCTCCTTCTTCCTCCCACTTATCAATCTTCCTTTCGTTCAACACAATGCTTTGCATTCATAGGTGTACACCCTGTGATTAAACACACACACATCAATAAAAAAAAATAGTTAAATTTTTATAGATAAGCTAGTTAGGCATTACTTTAGCATATTTTTTTTTTGTTGTTTTTTTTTTATTTTACTTAATGCCTATGTGATTTATTTTTTCTTTTCAATTATATTTTAACATTTATCTCTTTTGTTTTTTTTTACACTGATACTAACATTGAACTTTTAAAATTTTTCACCCTACTATTAACATGAATTAAACTATAGCAATATAAGTATTATATTTATGTTGACTTTTACAATATAAAGGTGAATATCTGAGCTGATTACGACTATGTTCATTACCTGGTATACGCCTATTATATGTTGCAAACTGTATATACCCGTGACGGACGTATTTATGCGGATCCTATGTTGCATGCCATGTATCCTGTGATGTCCGGTAATCCGCAAAGCATTTGAGGCTCCTTTACGCCTTCAGTACTGCCGGTCCAGCAATTCAATTTAACTTTCTTCTTAGACAACGAAACTTTTAACTGGAAGGTATGGTACCATTCCACCAAAATTTATTTAATTTAAAAAATGTAATGGTAGTTCAGAAATTTATTGTTATTTTTTTCTTTCTTTTAAAGGCATGGCCGAGTTTTAGCATCCATCCATATTGTGCGTGATATAATTTTACATGAAAGGAAGGGACCTACAGTTTTATGCCGAATCCGAACGGCGAGGTGAAAAGTTTTTCATATGCAATTTTTAGGTCATTGCCTGAAAAAAGGTGGTGCTGTGTAGAAAAATTGTTTTTATTTTTATTTTTATTTTTTTGATTTTGCATGTTTCGTGATTCGAACCCCGGACACCACAGCCAACATTATAGTTTATACTACATACATACAATATTAAATATTGACTTGTTTACCCCAAAATAGCAAAGCTAAGACAATTCTATCTGAGCATCTCCTTAATAATTTAAGGCAACAAATTTTACTTGCTTATAAAAATGCTTATGTATCCAAAAATTTACGTGAATGGGGTAGTGGGATCAGCGACGCGGGAACAAGAAATATTCACAATAAATAACATTGTTTAAAATTGGCATTATTGTAGTACGATTTATTTCCCGCGTTATTCAACTTTAAGTAATGTTAAATCAAAACAAGTTTACGAAGAGTGGCACGCCTATATGAGGGTAGCTGTCGC
Organism: Palloptera scutellata; assembly: GCA_958295655.1. Classification (NCBI taxonomy): domain Eukaryota; kingdom Metazoa; phylum Arthropoda; class Insecta; order Diptera; family Pallopteridae; genus Palloptera; species Palloptera scutellata. The sequence continues at coordinate 50,517,637 of OY282450.1, forward strand.
ATTTCACTCAAGGTCCTCTTCTCACCTCCTAATTGATGGACCCCGGGAAACCAGAGCAATCTAACTAAAGACTGGGTACTAAAGCCTTGTGGGATTTTAAGTAATGGCAAACGAGAGAGAAAGAGAGAGTTGCCACTCTGAAATATTCAGTTTAAGAGCTTCCGGAAGGAAAACTGCGCCTGCCCATAGTGGATGGCTGCAAAAAGCATATGTTACCAAGGTTAGGGCCGGCTGAATTAAAATGTGACTTATCGTCGAGAAAGAGGTATATCTTACCATTATCCAGCTTTGTCATTATAAGCATCGTAGGAACCAAAACTATATGCAAATGAGTATCGCAGTGGTTAATTGACTTCCGTCAAATGCCTCTGCTTTACCGGGATTTGTATGACCTGTGTACCGCTTGGTGTTAAATGGAACTTTTGAAATCAGAACAGGAACACTAGAAGCACTAACCTCACATTTGTTATCAGCAGCCAAAAGTTTATATTATATAAATCATTTCTTAAATTCACTTCTGTGAGAATAGTTGTTGACTTTTGTTGGTTTCCCAGAGAAAATTAAAAATATGCCTTGAAAAACGAACTGCGACAAATCGAACGGCGATAGCTTTTCATGCTAATTCAACTAACAGCTGTGATATTACCCACAGTTTGATTATCTCGATATCTTTGGTTATACATATTCACAAAGATTAAAGCAAAAGAAAGTTTCACAAAATAAAAAACATTGCACCACCATGCAATTAACCAATATTGCCATGGTGTGGGTCAAATATGTAAGTCACAAATTTGTTAGATATTATAGATTAGTTACGAGTAGGTACTAAATAATATTGAAACAAATTTGTTACATCTTTCATGATAACCGCAAATTAATTTTTCTTTAATATCTTCAACTAACGTTTTTGTCTTTTTTTTTTCTTTCTAATTACCCACATCTTTTGTAGCCTTCGTGATTTGTTGAAATTTTTTCCTCGATGCTCTTTTAAAAGTTTTCTTTGCATAATTCATAATTACTCATTTCAATTATAACTAAATGTGTGTGAGTGTATATGTGTGTGTGTATTCCAAGACCTTTCTCCTTTCGAATATAAAATTCACGTAACATTTCGTTTACACTAATTTGTTTAACAGGTAATTTACAAGCAAACAAAAAATCGTAATTGATCGCATTTTGTTAATGAAAAATAAAAACGAAATTATAACAAAACAATAATATTTAAAATAAAATCACAAAATAACTATGTATTATCAAAGAGTTAAGTGGATTAATTGTATTTAATAAATAGGGAATTATTCAACTCCCACTTCAGGCTCAGTTTTAATTTCAACTTCAACTTCACACATTGTCAGCTTAAAGGCAATAAGTATTATGTCAAAGCCATTTTTGTTTTATCTCCTAAACATGCGCGCATTCGTGCCACACATTTCTCGAAATGGCCATTCAACTTTTGTTTCAAATTCTTCTTGTTGCCAATTGCTTAAATGTGCTTGGAGTAGAGGAAAGATTTGAAAGATTTTGACAAAAGATATCAAAGAAAAGCGCAAGTTATAAGCACACATAGAAAAATATCACTGCATATAAACACACACATACACATGTATGGTATATATGCATACATATATATATATATAACTATATCACATATGTATATATCTAAAGATAATTAATTACTCGTATGTTAGAGTTTTGTTTTGGATATTGTTATTATTGGGTTAAATATATTTTGTTTTTGTGAACATGTAACAGGGTAAGGCAATGTACTCTTATATCTGTCTGTCTGTTTGTCTGTCTGTCTGTATGTATATTATTATATGACAGTGATGTGGGCATAAATGAGCATAACAATCATAAATATGAGCAGAAAGCAAGTTTAGACATATAGTAATATCGCTTACGGCCATTTCCGTTTTCTGAATGAAAGTGATATTTCTTTCGTTACAAAACTGAGAACTGTCATTTTCATTTGAAATATTAGAATTGAGTAATAGATAAATATTTTGGAAAGTGAAGAAAGGAAGGAGGAGTATAAGTATTACATACAAACTTGAATTATACAATATTAGCTTGTGAGTATAAAAGCATTGCCTGTAATTTGAAAACTATTCGGTGATAGAGAATTGTAACAATGACAAATGCATTCTGTAAAGTACAATCAATGAAATCCGGCTTGTACATGTGCAAAAGAAGTGAAGCGGATAAGGTGGGTTTAGAGTAAAGCACAACGGTGCGGGGTACATACATATGTATTTATATGTTGACTACCAATAATGAAACGCACTCAGAAACAAATCACATCCACGTTACTGATATTCTGTCTGGAGGCTCAATCATCGACTCTTCTCAATCTTCTACTTCTAAAACCTTAAAAAAAACCAATTCTTTGATACTTTGTTCCTTCTTGCGAGCTTCGAAACTAACATAAAGAGCAAACTTTCCATATACCTTGGCATTATCGGATCCAAAGATTGCCGTCACTACTTTTAAAACCAAACGCAGTTTATAGAGCCACTGTGAAGTCAGTTGCAATGCGGGCTGCTAATGAGCGTTACAGGGAGTTGAGGAGGGATGAGAAACGTCTCTTCGAGTGGGTCTAGTCTCTTCTAGTGAACGAGGACAAAACGAAATACCTTGTGTCAACAAGCAATGAGTCACGGCATCTTGGACAAAATGTCACTGTTGACAGTTATACTTTTAAAGGCGTCAAGCATTTCGTTTACCTAGGATCCAGCATTAATACCAAAAATAATATCAGCCTTGAGATCAAGCGGATATTAATTCTTTCCGCCATTCAATATGGCTCAGAAGGCAATTGAGTCCCTATAAGTCCCTCATTCTTCCCGCCTAATGCATGGCACTGAGATACGTTGTCCACCAATGATAAGAGGCTGTTAGGAGCGTTCGAGCTGAAGATACTCGGTAAGATCTATGGTCAAATATGCGTTGATGACGTGTAATGAATAAGATGGAACGATGAGCTGTGTGATGTATACGCCGTCACTGACATAGTCAAGAGTATAAAAATGGAATGGAAAAAAGTTCTCCGGCTAAAAGGATGTTGTATTCGAGCCACTTTGGAGGATCACTCAGAAGAGGACTTCTTAATCACCGTTGGAAAGACCAGGTACAGGGCGACCTGACTGCACTTGGCTTTATCAAATGGCGCCAGCGCGCGTATAGCAGGAGCGACTGGCGAAGCTTTATAGAGGCGGCCCAAACCGATCTTCGGTTGTAGTGTCAGCTAAGAAAGGAAGAAAAACTAACTTCTAAAACCTCAAAAACGTATTCTTTGTTACTTTGTTTCTTCTTGCGAGCTTAAAAACTAATATAAAGAGCAAACTTTCCATGAGCCATGGCACTATCGGATCCAAAGATTGCCAAAGTTACGAGTAGTTTGAACTTCTTCGTTCCTGCAAAAAGTTTTTGAAGTGAAACTTCTTATGGGAGGGTACTGAAATCTGGATCGTCAACACAAAAGATGTGACACATCACAATTACAACAAACTCGTTTCTCTCACTCTCTTTATTGAGGAATAAAGTCGAAATGTTACGCTGCAACACATTGAGTGGTGCGAAGTGAAACGGCGCAAACAAAGAGAGAGTAAACAAAATCCACTCCTGCAGGAACAATACGAACAGCACTTTGCTCTCTCTCTCTTATTTACGTATTTTCTGTAAAGAAATTTCTCGCAAAAACAATACGACTAACAATAACAGTAAATTCCTCTGAAGTCAATCACTGGCTAACATGGAATTTAATCGATTTTTTGCAGACGACAGATGCGATGGCATTGACAGAGCCAACGTCTCTGCTTGTACTTACTTACAGTATGGTAAAAGTCCGATCACTATACCGGCTCTCTAGTATCTATTCTATATCGGCTCTCACTATCGGTTCATGTACTCTATAATACACTTAATAATTCACATTTAAAACGAACTAGAGGAATTTGATATGAGAATTTTGCATCGAAATTATTACTATTTTTCATTTGAGTTGAAAAACGTAAAAAACAGATTGTTGCATAGAAGTGAAACAAGTTGGTTGTGACAAGTTGCCAAGAACAATGAACAAAATTATTGAAATATTTATTGTCAAATGGTATTGTTGCAACAGTGCCTTTTATGGAATATAAAACGGTAAATTCCATATGATGCATCACCATTTGGTTGCCAGAAGTGTTCTGGGAAATGAGAAAAAACAAATACCGTAGACGGATAATTTCCACGACGACAATGCGAGCTTTCACACATCGCCTCAAAGGAGTGGCTTTTTGATCATTCAAAACATCTCTGATCTCTGGCACCCAGTGACTTATTGTTATTGACGCATCGGTGCCTGAAGCAGCGGTTAATTAAGAATAAAATTATAACCAAAAGAGCTTCTTACTCTACTAGTACTTAATCTGGAAAAACTCTGAAGGACTTCAGCTGAGTAAGCTTCCGCCCTGTGATGTACAATAAAAAAAAACAAATCTCATATCAAAGAAATCAAGTCAAATATTTAAATGATTTTAATTACTCGAAACTCAACTTAAAATTATTCACAAACAAACGAGTACATATTGATTTCTAACAAATTGCTGTACAAGCGAGTACATAGTTTCCAGATCATTCCTTTAAAAACATAAAAACTGACACTTTTATGACAACACAGCAACAACTTCCCCATTGCGGTTTTTTGGATGAAATTCTGGCAGTTTTTGCTCTGATGTGATGATGAAACTGACATTGACGTCCTAGTTGCAAGTAAATTTTAACTTGAATGGTATAGTTTTTGTTATTGGTATTTTGTTTTTTGTTGTTGTTATATTGTATGGTAGATATGTAAATATTTTACTTTATGTGTGAAAAACTTTTGCTTATGTTGATTGACAATTCGTTGATTTTACAAAGTTGCTGTTTGTTGTTTTCTATGAATGACGTGGGGAATCATGTGCTGCTGTTGTTGTTTTTGTAGCGGCTGCTATTGTTCTTTTTGAGTTTTTGTTGTTGCTATAATTGTTGCAAATAACATTTCCGATTTGCTTAGCAATTTGTGTGCTTTTGCATCTATGTATGGAGTATGTATGTATGTATGTGTGGCATGCAACATACACTGCACTCAACTTTTGAAATATGCAGTATGTAAATGACAAGTTTGATCTCTTGTTTATACTGTGCATACTCTTACACACAGACATTTACATTTTGTATATTTTCGCTTGAAGAAATCCTATGAATGAGTATTGTTATTTATGTACGTACAATAAATGTAGAGATATAATATTTGAGATTTATAAATGTTTACAAATTTGATTATTACATTTTAAGATGTAAATTTAAATTGTGTTTAATCGTAAATAGAAGAACAACATTTACATATTACATACATAAGTACATATGTGCATATGTGTTTATCAACCATCCTTGAATTTGAATACGAGTACATAAATATATTTATCAGTTTCGAAACTGAAAACTTCAAAATGCCACAAATATTGTCTGTAGAATGAAGTATTGCAATATTCATTACATTTTTCTTCATATGCATATTGAAACCAAATATGACATTATCAACAAATATAAGTTTGAAAGTAAAGAATTTCAAGTGAAATGAAGTTACAGATATTATCGTTCATATTTAAAACCTGTACGAAGTACGAAAAAATGATATTTCCATACATTTAAAATTCCAAAAAAATATGTGAGAGTTTAAGAGCTCGCGGGTTACGACCAACTTGTTTCACTTCTATACAACGTCAATCTGTTTTTACGTTTTCTTCTTCTCTTATTTCGATGTTCTCTCTATTTAACTCAATGCAATGAAAAAAATTAATAACTTATTGGACAAACCAACAAAATGAAAAGTAATAACAATTTCAATGCAGAATTATTAAGTATTTTCGTCCCTTTTAAATGTGAGAGAGTCTATCATCGAGTACAGGATTCGACAGTGAGAGCCGGTGCTGTGATACGACTTTATCATACTAAGTATATGGAACAATTTGTTCCATTTTTGGTATATAGGGATTGGTCGCCTCATGTGTACATAAAAGGTGGTCCATATAACATTTGGAATTTGAACTACTGGTTTTTTTGAGTGTGGCAATATACGATATACGCTAGATCAACGTTGGGAAACTAAAATTTTACTTGTAAAATGGTGAATCTTCTACCGAAAGTGTAAGAAAATTACGTTCAATATTATGTAGAAGAGAAGCGCCTTCTAAGCAATTTGTGGATCAATTAGTGAAACGTGTGCGTGAAAAACAACACGTTCTTGTACTCCTGCACCACCGAAAAAAATGCTGCTATTGGTCAGAGGAAGGATGATGCGTTAATAACTGATTATTTGGTTCCAACAGGATGGTGCGCCATATTACACGAGCCGTGCAACAATCGATCTTTTGCGTGGGAAGTTTGAAAACGGCGTTTAGAGCCGTTTTGGTTATGTTGGCCACCAAGCAGTTGTTATTTGACTCCGTTGGGCTTTGTGGGCAACTATTACAGATAAGTTATGCGCTAACCATCCAGCAACGATTGCGGCACTTAAGGACGAATTGATCAAGTACAACTCCATACAGTCGAAAATGTACAGAAAAATACGCGTTTTTTTCGAGGAAGTCATTTCCACAATTAACCAGAAGGATTGTAGTTTCGAACAATAAAATCCACATTGAAACAAAATTTTTCCTTTCTTATTTACACCAAAATCAAATTCCAAATTATAAATGGATACAGTGTGTATCGAGTAATTTTTATATTAGCGAGTGATTGGCTTCAACCGAATTGATTGTTATTGTTAGTCGTGTTGTTTTTGCGAGAAATTCCTTTAATGCAAATACATAAATAAGAGAGAGAGAGTGCTGTTCGTGTTTTTCTTACAGGAGTGGTTTTTGTTTACTCTCTCTTTTGTTTGCGCCGTCTTACTCCCCACCACTCTATGTGTTTTGCAGCTTAACATTTCGATTTTATTCCTCAATAAAGAGAGTGAGAGAAATGAGTTTATTGTAATTTTTTGATGTGTGCATAGAGAGCCAAGCAAAGTTAAATAATTCATCATACAAAAAGTTGCTGATCCAGATTTCAGCTCCCTCCCATAAGAAGTCTCACTTCAAAAATATTGCTGTAGGCATGTGTTAGTACAGTACAATTTCTACTTATCCGCATTTCATACATACATACACACATACATAAGGGTGTCTTCGTTTTTAAAGAGATTTGAAAGAATTTTCTAAGAAAGAAAATTGCAATCAAATTTGACTTGGAAAAAGATCAGGAAAACATATAGTAGGCTGAGAATTGATTTGCCGTTTACGCCATTTCAGCATTTTTGGATTAAGAACAACAATTTGGCATTTTTCTTATACCGCTTTAGGCTGCTTCTTTCGATAAATCCAGCGAAAGACTCTATAGCATCCATAGGGTATAGGATGGAAAGCTCGTATATCAACTCGAGATGCACTCATGCTGTACAAGGGAAACTTCAGTGCTTTTGAAAATGGCACTTTTGAAAAAGTCATCCGTTCCATCCACCCCATTGCTCGCAAGCTTATTGTTAAGAACTTAAAACGAAAGCCTGGCAACTTTATTACTTTTCAAGCGAAAACCTTCCAAATGGATTGAAAGTGAAAGAAACTTTTTTCTCTCAAAACAAAATATTCAAGCACCTACTTAAATCGATTTTTCTGAGACTGTAGGTATGTAAAATAAGTAAGTACGCAAGCGACAACTTTTTAAGCACATACCAATTGTGGTGTGTAGATATTCACGTAGAGATTGTGAGTAGTGGATTTTTGAGCTCGCTAGAAAGGAATATCATTTTTATACTTTATAAAATCGTAAAATGGTTTAAAACTGATAACTATAGAAAAATGATCAATGATCTATTTATTTAAATATATCATATGTATATAGTGCAATTATATTTTCAACACAAATTTAAATACCATTAAAACAATATAGCCATTAAATTTCACCGCATGCGTGATAAATAAAATTAAATAAAAATATTATTAATAACAAAATAATTTGTTATATTTAAGTTAATTCATATATATGATACTTGTAATGTACATATGTACGTTTTATTGTATCAACAACAATAACAACAACAGCAGTGTGCATACTCGTATATACAAAAAACATACAAAAATTATAATGAATGTAAATTAATTACATTCTCATTTTCATCCCATGTACTAATTGAGCCGCATGCACCACACGTGAGTCTGGGAGTCTCATGCATTTACATATGTATGTATGTATGTACATACTATGTACGAAGTACTTCGCTTTCATGTCTATTTCGATTTGGTTACCCAATTTTTTTTTTTTTTTTTAATTACAAACTCAATTAGCAAAACAAAAACAAGAATTATGTATAAGAATTGATCATTAAATTTTGTTAATGTTAATAAATACACAGTCCAACAAATTACAACTGAAAAAGTGTGTTCCGTTGAACAGTTTTGCGGAAGAAAACAAGTTTTGTATTTCCTTAACGAGTAAGTATGTAAACTTCAGTTGGTAGTGCGTTGGCCTGCTACGCAGAGTGTCCGGGGTTCAAATCTCAGAAAAGGCAAAATCAAAGAGTAAAAAACAACTTATTTCCTACACGGCACAACCTCATGGCAGGCAATGGCAAACCTACAAGAGTAAAAATTGCCTAAGCAAAGCTTTTCACTTCGCCTAGTGAAGGTGGAGCCTCTTGCCTTCTCTTGATGTTTATTTTTTCATAAGAAACATCCTTGTCTCACACATCCTATCTCTAACTCTTAAACGACCATATATGCAATAACCCATTGAATACATTGTCATTACAACTCGCACCTTAAAATACAGCTTAAAAACAACGAGGGCATACTGAACTACAACTTTTTTTTGCAGCAAAAATGTACAGCACAACAACCTCTCTTAGTATTACATGACGGTTGTTGTTGTTGTTTTTGGTGACTATCCAAAAACATACTTAAGAACGGCCCACATTGTTGAATCTATAGTTAAACGCCGGCTGGTGATTTTTCCATTGCCTGCCAGTGTTACTCGGTTGAAAAAATACAGCTGGACAGTGATATTACAAGTACTTGGTTCACAGTTCGTGCATAAATATATTTTAATAACAATTTTTGGTATTAACTTGAATCAGCGGGAATGGGAATATGAAACTTAATATAGGTATTTAATTAGTACATAAATAGACACAACTAAAGGTCACATTAGTTAGGCATCAGACTGTCATATTAACTGTTTGGAGCCCTTCATAAAAACGAAAAGTAAAATATCTATATGCATTCTCAACAGGACCAACAATCTTGACAAGCCCTTACAATTTAATTAACATTTAAATCCTTTCAGCGTTAAACAAATTAAGTAGCAGAATTTGTTGCACATATCAGAAGTACTCAAAAAGCTATTGCGTCTGTGTATTTCACAAACAAGCAAAGTTATGAGGCTTCGAACGTTGCTCTTTCTTATCAAAGCCCCACTCTTACCTGGTTCTAGCTACACAATATACACTTATACACTTATAGTCACCGATAAAAGGCTTTGACTTCTAAATTTCAATGAAAGCAGTACGTCTAGTCCTCGTTGGCTTAAACGGTACTGCAACTGGAAAAAAAGTTAAGCTTAGCCAACTTGTCTTTAAAATAATGTGAATTCAATGAGGAATAGTATATGTTCTTACGTATTTGCTCCAAAAAAATATTCTAAGCCAACCAATTTAGACCTAAAATATTTGAATCCAAAAAACTTATCATGATTATTTTTCTTTAGTCACCAATTCGGTTGTGCCAGCTAAATTTGCTTTCGATTATGCATCAAATTAAATAATTCAAGTTAAATAAAGTGCCTATTAATTTTGTGGGTGCTGTAGAACCTATCAGACTAATCTCTCGTGCTCTGAAAAAGTGTTGTTACTAAAAGTGTTGGGCAGAATCGGTTCTTAAAGTAGCAGGTACTCGATACCTAAAAGAATCTGCAATACTCGATTCCAGAAAGAAAAATTTTAAAAATCGATTTCACGTACTCAAAAGTACTCAGTATTCGGAATTATAGATATTTATACTCAGTATCGATTCGATATATCTTTTTTATTTGTTCTACTGTTATAAGGTCTACGTTATTTTATTATAAATTGAAGTAAATTTACTAAAGGCTGTTTTTTTTAGAAGTGTGGTTTTCAATCTGGCAATACTTTTTTCGGAGTTAGTCTTTTTGACAGCTGTCACTTGATTTATGCTCAGTTTGGTTTGCCATTTCAAGAATTGAAGCCGAACGACCATCAGCGCATCGCACGTTCGGTGAATGGGCCCAAAACGAGATGGCCACCGATCCCGAGTTTCACAAGAAAATTTTGTTCAGCGATGAAGCTCACTTTCGGTTGAATGGGTACGTTAATAAGCAAAATTGTCGCATTAGGAGTGTTCGTAATCCAAATGCCATTGTTGAGATAATGTTACTTACTTACTTTTAATGGCACAACAGCCCATGGAGGGCCTAGGCCGAGCTTTTCGCATCCACTCATGTTGTGCGTGTTATATTTGTACATGAATGGAAGGGACCTACAGTTTAAAGCCGAATCCGAACGGCGAAGTGAAAAGATTTTTATATCAATTTTTACTCTTGTAGGTTTGCCTTTGCCTGCCGTGGTGGTGCCGTGTAGAAAAATTATTTTTTCTACTTTTTGATTTTGCCTGTGCCTTGATTCGAACCCCGGACACTCTACGTAGCAGTCCAACGCACTACCACTACACCACAGCGACCAGAATGTTACAGATAATGTTAAACTCAATGGGGAACGCTATAGAGCCGTGATAAATGAATTTCTCGTGCCTGAATTGGAGAATGTTGGTGTGGACGAGCTTTGGTTCCAACAAGACGGCGCTACATGCCATACAGCCAACGAAACAATCAATTTATTGAAAGAAACTTTGGTGAGTGCATTATCTCGCGGCGTGGGTCTGTGGTGTGGCCTCCAAGATCGTGCGATTAAACACCGATGGACTATTTTTTGTGGGGTTATATGAAGTCGCTTGTCTACGCCGATAAGCCTGAGACGATTGACGCCTTGGAAGAGAATATTTGGCGCGTTATTACTGACATACGGCCCCAATTGCTGCAAAATGTGACAGAAAATTGGGCCTCTAGGCTGGAATTTATTCGAACCAGCCGCGGCGGACACTTGCCCGAAATCGTTTTTAAAACATAATGGCAAATCCTTATCTTTATAATAAAGCTAATTTCTTGGCCATAGCATTAAATTATATGCGTGAAAACCAAACTTCTAAAAAAAAACAACCTGTACATAGAAAATAAAAAACCTATCAAAGCACAAAGGAGCCCGCGCGCATAACTATGGTACATACATATACGTTGCATCTGTTCAACATAATGAAGTGAAATAAAATAGTCAAGAGTAAAATCGGCAAAAATTAATTCTCGGTAAAATGAATTAAATATACGAATCCCACAAATAATATCCGATTCTTCCTACTCAAAAGTACTCGATACTTCCCATCACTAGTTCCTAAGTTTACGTTTCTTGTAAGCAATAACAAGAAACAAACTATTACACAGCCATATACAGAAAGCATTTAATTTGATTACTGCCTAAAAGTATGCAAGCCAAAACAAATTTCTTCTCTATTCCGTATAACAGAATGATTTCAGAGAAAATTATGTTAACATTTAGTAATACCTACCTACCATAAATTTCTACATTTCTTCTACTACATTACAGTCAGCATCTGTAATAAATTGCAGATTCAATTAAGCTATTCAATTAAGCAATCATGAAATGGTAAAGATTTCTATTCATTCATGCTACCAAAGTGAAAATTATCATCATCATCATCATTATCATCAAGCACACATTCCGTAGGCACACATCTTACATACATACAAATAACAACGTATATCAAGTCTATACCATCTCAAATGATTCTTATTACTACTACGATTCTTCTTTCACAAACACACACACACACACACACACACACACCAATAACAAATTCTTGGCAATCATTCTGTCTATCTTGTAATTTAATTCCGCTTAATTTTCGCATTATTCTCACCTGGCAAAGTGTTCCGATTGCATTCACTAATTTCCTCGTTTGCCCTTCCGTTGCACCTTCCGCAGTCATCACACGTCACCACTCTCCCCTACTCTACTCTACACAAATTCAATTTATATTATTCGTACTCGTATTCGCCTCAATTATCCTGCAGGACTTTGCATACATATAATATTGTGCTCCTGCTGCTTTTGCTGCTGCAATATTACTGCACAGACAATGTAATGTGATTCTGCCTTGTATTTTACCCTTTTCGCCTTCGCCCTCTTCCTTGGCCATGGAAATGTTTGTGTCTTCTGTTGGCAATGTCGCCATCAGGCACTTACAATAATTAGTAGAAATTTCTTAGCAAACATTGTTGAAATGTTTTCGGTTATTAAAAGCATTCATAGTTTCAGAAATTTACCAAACATTTTCATCTCATTCACTGTCTTTTGTTTGATGGCCTGACACTCGTCGGTAATTGAGAGAACTGTTGATACGGAAATGTGATTTTTTCCATCACACAAGTACACCAAGTTAAACTCTTTGCTTCGTTTATTAAATATGAAGGTGAGTGTATGTGTGTGATCTGAGTTTTACATACTTACGCAGAAATGCTGTAGGTGAAATGAATTCGGTCAAAAGCAGTGTCGGGCAAATCAATACATAAACATGCATGCTTGTGTGTGTATCTTAGAGACCGACAGCGCTGCGAGACCTTGCTTACATGAATGCTGAAATTCAACTAACATGATTTGCGTTGATTGAATTGCTCTCAATCTTCGCACGAGTTCCATTGTTCGTCAATAGTTCGTAAGCTACGCGAAGAAGTTCATAGCGTATAGGGTGACAGTATTGCGTCGGCAGAGAATGTGAGGCCTATTCACATGTAAATAGGAAAATCATAATTGCCCGACACTGGTCTAAAGACAATATGTCAAATAACTATACAGTTATGTAAAAGATGATAACTTTGAAATACGAGATTTTATGTTGTGTTGTGATAAAACCTTTACTGGGAAGTATGGGAGGTATCGTAAATTTCCATGTTACAACTTCTCAGTCAGTTTATTTGTTGAGGTGCTTTGAAATGAAACTTCTTTGGCGAAGTTGTGAATTGAATATTTTTTGAAACAGAAATGGATTGATTTCGTGCCACAAGTATCCAGTGATCAGTGATCAGTGTTACTATTCTGTTGGTTTTTTAATACCATTTCTCTACTATTTTCTACTACTTTTACTACTAATGCCCTACTACTTATCTTCTTCTATTTTCTCCTTCTTTTCTACTACTCTTTTCTACTACTTTTTTTAACTTTTTTTTTTGCTTTTTTTATTGATACATTCAACACTGTGGATATACCCCTATGAATGCAGAGCATTGTGTTGAATGGAAGGAAGATTGATAGGTGGCGGAAAGAAGGAGGGAGAATTAGAGAGGGAATGCAATCACACAGGACACCGATATAGAGATAGACAACCATTGTGGCAAGTGTTATGCCTTTACCACAATGAACTTCAGTTTATCAGTGTCGACTATGACCACATGTAGCGCCAAGGCCAAGCTTTTCGCATCCTTTCATGTTGTGCGTGTTATATTTGTACATGAATAGACCTACAGTTTAATGCCGAATCCGAACGGCGAAGTGAAAATCTTTTCATAGCAATTTTTACTCTGGTAGGTTTGCCATTGCCTGTCAAGAGGTGGTGCCGTGTATACATTTTGTTGTTGTTACTGCAAGACACATTAAACCATGCAAGACGCATTAAACCATGCATTGTCTTTAGGTTTAACGCTAATAGTTTTATTAGGTGTGAAAGACCGCATTCCTAATAAAATTATTTCTTCTACTATTTTAGTACTGGTTTCTATATTTTTACCGATAAAACACAATTTCCAAATAAAATTTTCAAAAAAATTATTGTGACCATTTTAATTTGCCTTTTCGTAAAGCCAAGTTAATCGCTTTGGAGCTATCATCAAAGGGTTGTGGATTCGGGAATACGAAAAAGATGCTAAAATGGTACAGTGGTCCGGGTGCGGACCACTTACATACAACATATTTGTCATGATGAGAAGTAAGAAATAGGTCAAGGATGTTTTGGGCTTTCCCTTCGATACACGAAATGTGTGTCGGTTCGGTGACTAATTGATTAAGGTCGTTCGACTTAGCAAATAACTCGACATGCAGACCTTCGGGTGTTGTGTGACTTGAGTGGCACAACCAATTCGAATTGTGAACATTGATGTCACCAGCAACCACAATTTCACTGCACGGATATGATTCCAAAATAGAAGTGATGGAATAAGAAAGGGAATCTAACTTATTAAAAGTAAAATTCCTATCAGAATTCGGGCTTCTATAAAGAACACAGAAGTGCAGCAAATGAGACTGTATGCTGAACTTAACTCACATGGAGCTGAACTCAACATCCGTCATATAAAGTTATTGCTGGCATCCTCATTAATAAAAAGGCAAGATCCCTGTGGAGAGAAAATAATGACACTAGCCGATACCCTGGCACGTGAAAAACCAGTGGTTTTACAACCCTACATACCTGAGTCTCACCTATTGCCATTACATGGGGTTTATGGAGGTTTATAAATACAGATAAATACACCGATAAAGAGATAGACAGTCATTGTGGCAAGTGTTATGCCTTTACCACAATGAACTTCAGTTTATCAGTGTCGACTATGACCACATGTAGCGCCAAAGGCCAAGCTTTTCGCATCCACTCATGTTGTGCGTGTTATATTTGTACATGAATTATATATTGACTAGTGTTGGGTAGCACTGATTCCTAACGAAGTAAGTACTCGGTTTTTAAAACAATCGGCAATGAAATGTGCTAGATTCTAGAAAGTATGATTTAGTACTCAGTATTTAGTATCGAATCGATTCTTGTACTCTACTTCATATTTACAGATTTTTAAGAAGTTAACATTTAAATATTATACTTCAAATGATGATATTTGTGCCGATAAAATTTTAAGTACTGTATTTCATAGATTATGTGCCAGAAATTAATCTAAACCCACAACTTTTTCTTACCCACTTTATGCTAGACATTTTCATACAACATTAGTTTCCATCGAGAAGCAGTTGAGTGTGTGTAAATATGAACATGGGTTAACATGACAGCATACAAATGCAAATGCCATGCCCACACAGTTTGTTATTGTAATGCAAATGCTGACCACTCAAACACTAAGACAACAACTCACAGAGGCACACATTCAATGCAGCTCAATTCAAATTCAAACTAATTAATTAGCCACTTTGCAATTGTGCCTATACACATGTCACTACTTTTGTGTGTGTGTGTTTCGGAGCGTGAGTTAGCCGCATACAGAATAGTGAATTAAAATACATGCATACAAGATTGTCATAACTCAAAAAACATAAATTCTAAGAAAAATTAATTTAAACATTTAAATTTACCAATCACTCCATACCAGCGATAACGAAAATTACTCTTCTCACATGAATGATTTGTTTTACACAAAATAAAGCACTAAATAACAGTACACTTAACTGTATAGTTAGCTCGAAAAGTATGTTTTTTGATTAATGACAGTCTTGCAGCAAACCAGTGATATGCACATTTATTTATGCGCGTCTATCTGTTAGTGTTAAGTGGCCACTTAATGCTTTCTTGTATGTAGATATGCTGCTTTAAATGCAAATATCACATACACGTAAATATACAAATGCACACACAAACACACACACACACACACACACACACACACAAACACCGAGAAGAAACGTTAGAGAGACAATCACACGCAAAACATATATGCACCAATAAATATCTTAACCTCATTTGGGGGCGTTCATTCTTTTATGCAAAAGCATAAATTGCAATTTCAATGATATTGTTTAGCTCAGTGATTTTGGGAATTGGACAAACACATACAAATACACATGAATGAATATATGTACTCGAAGTAGCGCATACTCATTGCTTGGCTCGAACACCATCACCACAACTTTCGATATTAAACTGTTTAAATGTCCGCAATGAATTGAAACCAATTTGCAATTGTTAATGAAACGTTTCATTCATTTGTGTCCCTCCTCTTCCCAACTCCCTTCGCTGCTGTCGTTCGTTTTGTTTTCTTCGTCGCCTTTGTTCATCCACTGCTCACTTGCTACATACTACTCTTATTAATGTTGAGCTCGTATCTTTCTTTGCTTTATTTTTACTGTAATTTTTTACTACACCAGATTCTTGTACTGCTTCTTCTTTCCTCTTATCCTTTCCGCAAACTTGCCATCTTTACAATCATTTCACTTTCTGTGTTCTCTTTGACATTTGAGTTACGTTTTGGGAATTTTGTGAAGTTGTTGGTACAAGTATCTAGATACTTCAGTCCGTTCAATGGCTCTTTTGAAACTGATTGGTCCTTTTCGTTGCTGTACTGCTGCTGTTGTTGTTGCTGCTGCTGCTACTGCTGCTCATTTCAATTTCGTAATTGAGATTAGCTTTTTGGGGATAATGTACTAGATCAGATCATTTAATTAACTTTGGAAAATTACAAGGATTCATAGTATTTTCCTGATTAAAAGAGGAGGAGCTCCCATTTCGGTTTCTACATAAATAAATACTAAGCATACATATGTAAGTACATGAATATGTACGAGCATACAAACATATATATGTACATAAATACATAGTATGTTTCTAACCGATTGTCAGCGGCTCTCCTAAGGAGTATAAGGTACTTCCTTTTTGTTTTTGGTTCTGTTAACGAACATTCACTTGTTACCTAAAATCAAAAAACCAGCGGCAAGATCGTCGTATTATCTAAAGCAGAGTAGAGTAGAGATTTCGTGAGCACTCCAAAAGGAGCATAAGCGGAGGGTTTTTTTCCAATGACATTCAATTTTAAAAAAGAAATGCGGCGACACACTCGTACGTGGAGCCAGCACCTCCAGCCGACTTGTCAACACTTCGCAAGGCCTTTCCCGTTGGGTATATGCTATGTACCTACTTGTTAGTATGCATTTGAATATTCAATTACAAATGCAATTGCTGAGCAGATACTCACTAAGTTAGACACTTCAATTTACTATCGTATACATTTCATTTACAGTTTACACTTTTCGAAAGATCGTTGCAGCAAGTGGCTTTTCAATATGCATAATTATTTATGGAGATATTGTGGCTGCTTCTTGCACTTACAAGTGGGCACATACATACATATAATCTGTAGGCATTTCATTAAAAAGTTAATATTATTTGGTACAGTAGAAAAAGGGTCGCTGTGGCGTAGTGGTAGTGCGTTGGACTGCTACGCAGAGTGTCCGGGGTTCGAATCTCGGCACAGGTAAAATCAAAAAGTAGAAAAAATTATTTTTCTACACGGCACCACCTGCTCTTGGGAGGCAATGGCAAACCTACAAGAGTAAAAATTGCCTATGAAAAGCTTCACTTCGCCGTTCGGATTCGGCGTTAAACTGTAGGTCTCTTCCATTCATGTACAAATAGAACACGCACAACATGAGTGGATGCGAAAATCCTCGGCCTAGGCCCTCCATGGGCTGTTGTGCCATTAAAAGTAAAGTAAAGAAACAGGGTGACAATTAATAAGTTTACTTTTATACAACAGTTTTGGATATAAAAAAATTACCGTAATTACAAACGAACAAAAGACTGAAAAAGAATAATAATAATAAAGGGTGATTTTTATAAGAGTTTAGTTTTTCAAAATGAAAAAAAACACAGAAATTTTAAAAAAGTGCATGAAATTTTATTTGGATCGATAAATCAATTCCTGTCATTTACTTTTTAAGGATAATTTCACTTAAATGTTGCCCGCGGCTCCGCTTCAAATGCTCCATTCTTAAGGTCCAATTTTGGCACATTTTTCACACATTTCGGCCGGAATCTCAGAAATGATGCGTTCAATGTTGGCTTCCAAAGCAGTAATCGCGTTTGGCTGGACCCTATAGACAAGAGACTGAACACAGCTCCACAAAAAATAGTCTAACGGGGTCAAATCACACGATCTTGGTGGCCAATTGACTACACCAACACGTGAGATTAACTGCTCACCCAATTCGCCTCTCAATTGATGCATGGTTTCGCATGCAGTGGCCGAGTCCAATTCCAGCATTTTCGGCCAAAAAAAGTGTTATAATCGAACGGTACCTTGCTCCATTGACCATAATGTTGCAGTCTTCATCGTCTTTGAAGAAGTACGACCCAATGATGACACCTGCCCATAAACCGCACCAAAAATTCAATTTTTCGGGATGCATTGTTAGCTGCTGAATTGCATCTGGCTGGTCTTCACTGTTGCCAAATACGGCAATTCTGTTTATTCACGTATCCATTGAGCCAAAAATGAGCCTCGTCGCTAAATGGACGTAGCTTGCGAAACACTTTTTTCACATCGCATGAATTTTGATAATAAATTTCAATAATTTGCAAACATTGTTTAGGAGTAAGTCTATTCATTATGAAATGGCAAACCAAACTGAGCATAAATCAAGTGACAGCTGTCAAAAAGATCAACTTCGAAAAAAGTATTGCCAGATTGAAAACCATACTTGTAGAAAAAACACCTTTTATAATGCATAAGGAAAAATAGATTCAGCCGGTTTCGAGATGGCCACACTTGGATGGCAGCTCCTCCAGCGTTATTCGGTCCCATGGAAGACGCAACGACTGTTCCAGGGACTGCAAATTCTTATGACGTTTAGCACAGACCCCGGCCTTTAAAATAGACCATACTTTGTCATCCATCGGATTGAGATTTGGTTAATATGGTGACCATTCATGAGATGTGATAAAATCAGGAAAATGAGCCCAGCACCATTGTTGTGTCTTTTTGGCTCTGTTAGCTGGCGCAGCGTTTTGCTGTGATATCCAAATCAGTATTGCCAAAGTGCTGCCCAGGGTATTACCACAGCCTCCAAAATTTAACGGCTGTACACTTCTTGGTTGATTTTGACTCCTTGTTCCACAAAAACCATCCATTTGCGCAAATCCCACCCTATGCCATGACAGATTGCTGATTTTGGCGATGTTGAATGACAAATGATGATCTAGGAGCCTATGTTGACCAGCTTCTGTCATTTTGACGTTAATGCGCATGTTCAACAGTAAACAGCTTTTCATCTGTGAAGACGTTCTTTTCCATTCAATTCCTGAATTGAATCGACATTGAAGTAGGCGACATCTTTGAAATCGTACACGCTTGTGTATTGAAGATTGTAAGCATTGAGTCCTAGTAAGTTTTTGATATGAATCGATCTGATACACGATTGACGCCAGTTTCATGAGCAACTTTTCTCACGAACCCAGCCCGTTAAACCGTTTAACTTTATTTCTTGATTGTACCGAGTATTGAGCCCAGGTTTTTGTCAGAGCAGTTCAGCATTTACCACTTGCCAATGTTTAGTATTTTTTATTTCTAATTTGTTTTAACAATTTTTGCATTTATTTTGTTTAACGTTAACATTTGCAAACACTTTTACTGATAATTTCACAAAAATTTTTTATAATAATTAAAACTATTAATTATTTCAACGTTTTTGGTTGCCAATGTACATATAACATACTACATACTCGTAGGTAGTTTGGTATGATGAAAATAAGACGGATTCATCGTCAGTTATCGCTGTCTGTTGACAGTCTTGTATCCCACATCGAATTCGGCAGAAAATATAATGTGAAATATCCTGAACGAAATCAATGGAACAATCCAGAGGCCATTCTCAGGCATTTTACACATACTTTCTATACAGACGGTTCCCAAACAGTAATTGGTGGTACCTGAACGACGAGAACAGGCACTTCTTCGCTACAGAAGATATGGTAACGATCTTCCAAGCAAAGATCTCTGCTATTTTGAATGTAGCTTGCTGGATAATCGAAAACGGTTGGCGAGGAAAATTGAGTGGGTGTCAGGCTGCACTAAAGAACCTAAAAAACTCTTAACTTCTCACTGCAACTAACACTGCCGCAATATTGTATAATTTAAGCCTTATATGGGTGACAGGACATGAGTAGGCCAATTGCGGCTCTGCGGCAAATTCAATCGGCACAGACCCAACCATCGCCTTCAATTTGGCAGAAACCATAAAATGGATGAACAAATCCATGAATTATGCCCATACAGAAACATGGTCCAGTGTCGACTTCTGGAAAACAAGCAATTGCTTTGCGAATCAACCTAAGAAGAGCACATATGACATTCCTCTCCATTTGTGCAGAAGAAGACTGGCTACTCTGGTGCGTTTGATAACTGGGCATAATACATGTCGACAACACATGGTGGGTGTCAATTCCGGTTCGGGTGTTACTGCTTATCCAGCATGTGTATCCTGCTTTGAGGAGTAAAGGGATACTACACAGCATTTGCTCAGTTATTGTTCAGCCTTCGCGAGAAAAAGGAGACGCCTGCTCTTACTTTACTTTTAATGGCCCAGCAGCAGGAGGGCGTAGGCCGAGCTTTTCGCATCCACTCATGTTGTGCTTGTTATATTTGTGCATGAATGGAAGGGACCTACAGTTCAATGCCGAATCCGACCGGCGAAGTGAAGAGCTTTTCATAGCAATTTTTACATTGCCTGATAAGAGGTGGTGCCGTGTTTAAACATTTTTTTTCTACTTTTTGATTTTGCCTGTGCCGAGATTCGAACCCCGGACACTCTGCGTAGCAGTCCAACGCACTACCACTACGCCACAGCGACCACAGCCCAGACGCCTGCTCAGTTGTGATGTTTTAGAGATAAGTTTTGCTCACTCTTTTCCCATAGCTGATCTTCTTTAAGTACTTATTTACTTATACAACCGATGATCAGCCTTGGCTGCCTAGTCGTATTTGCTATGCGCGCGCTGGCGCCAGTGGATAAAGCCAAGTGCAGTCAGGTCCATCTGCACCTGGTCACTACACCGGAGATTGGGACGTCGTCGAATAAAACACCCTTCTAGCCGGAGTGTTTTCTTCCATTCGCTGAACATGACCTAGCCATCGAAGCCGCCTGATCTTCTTACGTTTCTTAAAGAGACCCAGAAATTTGGTGGTGTTTAAAATTTCTTTCTCCTCTTGTTGTCTCCACTGTGCTTCTTTTCTTCTAATCTGGGAAAAGTAGCAGTGGTGCAAAAGAGTGAGTACTATGGAAGGTCTGCATCGCTCTTACCCAGCACAATATCCAAATCTATACATACATACATACATATTTACATAAAAAATAATAGAAATAAGGTTATTTTTGTTCAGTGTTTTCTTAACACGTTTTCAACTTAGCCATGAAAACATTACGAACAACTAAAATCGCAGAAAGTGGATCAACTTTAGACAAAGCCCTGGCACAATTCGTTACAATTCCCCTAGAGTGGATCTATTCCGTCATTACTAGGTTTGAGGCTAGCAAATT
Organism: Palloptera scutellata; assembly: GCA_958295655.1. NCBI lineage: Eukaryota > Metazoa > Arthropoda > Insecta > Diptera > Pallopteridae > Palloptera > Palloptera scutellata. The sequence continues at coordinate 50,539,079 of OY282450.1, forward strand.
GAGGATGGAACAGAATTTTCGAGGAAAAATTGGTCAACTACCAAACGTTTCTAACTTAATCACAAATCTTATGGAGCCCTGATCACTGGATACTTAAACCACACGAGAGGTTTTTGATTGTCAATCTACTTTTCTGTCCTCTTCTTTTTCTTCTTTTTGAATGGCACAACAGCCCTTGGAGTGAACCGTAACCCTAGGATGAACTTTTATCGTCCAATCACGTTGGGCATTGATTCCTATCCATCCTAAATCACACGAAATCATTTTGAAATAACTAGCACATTCTATGTTAATTGTGCTTTTACCAGGCAAGTAGAAGCAACCGGACAGCAAACCATTGTTTCCGAGAAATAACTGATTTATAAATATTATTTAGTTTAAAATATATTTTTAAAAGACAAAATTTTTAAAATAAACAAAAAAAATGTAATAGTACACAAACAACAAAAAGATAAAAAAGTAAAAATAAAAAATTTTCATACAAGAAACAAACTTCATAAGAATGCACTTTTAGTTGTAGTTGTTGCACTTTTGGTTGTAGTTGTTGTTGCTTAAACTTTTACTGCAGCTATTTGCTTGTTTATTTTTCTTAAAAATGTTTTTACATACAAAAACGCATCACTATAAAATGGCAAAAACTTTATTGTTGTTATTGTGGATGTTGTTGTTATCATTGAACTTTGTTGTTTCAAGTTTTGACACCTTTAACGAAGCAACTTTTAAAATCTTCTTTATCCCGGCGTTAGCGCCTCTAAAGCTGCTACAATATTTTTGTATTTTGTTGTTGTTGCTGTTGTTGTTGTTGTTGTTGTTGTTGTTATTGTTATTGTTGTGTTTACATGTACATACATACCTAGTACTTAAAGTACTTTTTTGATGTGCTTGTTGTTTTTTTGTTGCAGTTGCAATTGTTGTCGTTGTTGCATTATCACCTTTTAAACGCTTCAATTGCATCCCGCGCTATCGCTGCACAACACTATACCATACAAACTATATTTTGTTGTTTGTTTCGCTGTCACTGCAATATCCTTGTTGCATATCCTTTCGTAAACAAGCATACATACGTACATACATACATACATACATACATACATACATACATAAAATCATTTATGTAAGTATTCTATATAAACACTTTCAATGTACCAAACACTGTGCGCTGTGCGTTTGTTGTTGTGTAAATGACATTTATGCTCACTTTTGAAGTTTCGCTTAAGTGGATTTATGAAGAATACAGCTGCGTAATTGAATTCACTTGACGGCCAAAGAGAAAAAGACAAAGGAAGAGTGAGAGCGAGAGCGAGCGCAGCAGCAGCAGCAAGTTTAGTGTAGTAAAGTTTGCCTTTGTCGCTGTCCTTTTTGTTATGAACGCATACTGTACACATTTTCCCCCCATTTTATTTAATATGCGATGAAAGTTTTTAAAAATTCATTTCATAATTTCATTTGAAAGAGAAAAACTCTTTTGGCAAACAAATTTCAAGAAGTATAACATTCTCCAGATTGCATTGTTGAGCTTTTCTTGCAACTTTTATTTCATCTGCATAACTAATTTCTTCTAATTGATTTTTAAAACTTTATCTATTACTTAATACTCACTACTACTAGTATTTTTATCCACTAACTATGATGAGGAAGAAAAAAATTATGTGTCCAGGAACGGAAGGACCTTCAGTTTTATACCGAATCCAAAGGACCAAGTAAAACGCTTTTATCTCTCAATTTCTGCTGTTCGATGTTTGTCATTGCCATCCAAGAAATAGTAACATTTTAAAGGTGACTGTTATAGCGCCCTTTTTTATCTTTGTATTTATACGAGATTTCTTCAAGTTATCTCTGAATAAAACAAGCAATTGTTTTGCGAATCAACCTAAGAAGAGAACATATGACATTCTTCTCCATTTGTGGAGAAGAGGACTGCCTACTCTGGTGCGTTTGATCACTGGGCATAATACATGTCGACAACACATGGTGGGTGTGGTCGCTGTGGCGTAGTGGTAGTGCGTTGGACTGCTACGCAGAGTGGCCGGGGTTCAAATCTCGGCACAGGCAAAATCAAAAAGTAGAAAAAAATAATTTTTCTACACAGCACCACCTCTTGGCAGGCAATGGCAAACCTACAAGAGTAAAAATTGCTATGAAAAGCTTTTCACTTCGCCGTTCGGATTCGGCATTAAACTGTAGGTCCCTTCCATTCATGTATAAATATAACACGCACAACGTGAGTGGATGCGAAAAGCTCGGCCTAGGCCCTCCATGGGCTGTTGTGCCAATAAAAGTAAAGTAAAGTAACACATGGTGGGTGTCAATTCCGGTCCGGGTGTTACTACTTATCCAGCATGTGTACCCTGCCTTGAGGACTAAAGGGACACTACACAGCATTTGCTTAGTTATTGTTCAGCCTTCGCGAGAACTCTTTTATTTGTCAATTTCTGCTGTTAGATGTTTGTCATTGCCATCCAAGAAATAGTAACATTTTAAAGGTGACTGTTATAGCGCCCTTTTTTATCTTTGTATTTATACGAGATTTCTTCAAGTTATCTCTGAATAAGTAGTAGAACTGCTAACTTGAAAATGGAAGCAAACCTAAACTCGCGCTTTCCAAAATCCCGACAGAACATAATCCATACACAATTCAAACAAGTCAAAATCCCGGTAACATATAACCCCGACGGAAAAGCCACGAAATCACAAAAAAAATCATCAGTTCCAAAATCCACAAAATAAAAATCACTAAAATCAAAAAAATCACCGAAATCAAAATCCCAAGCTCAAAATCATCGCCTCAAATAAATAAACAATGCCAATGCAATATGTCATCGAAATATTAAAAAATTATTACCATAAAAACCATTTGGATACAAATAAAAAAGATTACTTGCGATCTAAGTATATCTCATAATACCAGGTGCTCGTATGAAACCGATAATTTTTTTATGAAAATACACGTTTATGTAAGAAAAATGGTTATACATTCAATCTTGAAAGTAATGACCATTGCTAGCTACACATTTCTCCCATCTTTCTGGCAATTTGTGAATGCCTCGGCAAAAAAACTGTTCGTTTTTTGAGTCAAACCAGTCATCGAGCCATTTTTTCACATTTTCGTACGAATCGAAGTGCTGCTCAGCAAGTGCGTGTCCCATTGATGAAAATAAGTGGTAGTCAGATGGAGCCAAGTCTGGTGTATAAGCCGCATGGGGGAGGGATTCCCAGCTGTACGAATCTACCAATTCCCGAGTCTGTTTTGTACGATGTGATGGTGCATTGTCATCAAGAAAAATCACTTTGTGTTCCCTAGCTTGGTACGTTTTTCTTCTGGACGCTTTTGGCACAAAGTACGGTTCAAATCGGCTAAATGTTATTGGTAGCGTTGACCAGTAACTGTTTCACTTGGTTTCAGAAGTTCAAACCAGATAACTCCTCGCTGATCCCAGAAAACACAGTGCATTGTCTTATTTCCGAAGCGATTTGGCTTTGCTGTGTTTAATCGCTAGTAACAATTCGATGAAGACATGACTTTCTTTTGGGTCACATTTAATTGTTCTGTAAGTTGTTCTTGCGTTTGACAATCATCCTCATCGAGTAAAGCTTGCAATTCGGCATCTTCAAACTTTTTCGGTGGTCTTCCACGTTCTTCGTTTCTCACATCAAAATCGCAACTTTTAAATTTATTGAACCACTCGTTGCACTGTGTTTTGCCTAAAGCGTGCTAGCCGTAAGCTTCCGCAAACATTCGATGAGATTCCAAAGCAAATTTCTTCAATTGGAAACAGTAAATCCATGATATCGGCATATTGTAGTTTGTAGGCACAAAATTCGACATTTTTACTTTACTTTACTTACTTTTAAGGGCACAACAGCCCATGGAGGGCCTACGCCGAGCTTTTCGCATCCACTCATGTTGTGCATGTTATATTTGTACATGAATGGAAGGGACCTACAGTTTAATGCCGAATCCGAACGGCGAAGTGAAAAGCTTTTCATAGCAATTTTTACTCTTGTAGGTATGCCATTGCCTGCCAAGAGGTGGTGCCGTGTAGAAAAATTATTTTTTTTTACTTTTTGATTTTGCCTTCGCCGAGATTCGAACCCCGGACACTCTGCGTAGCAGTCTAACGCATTTCCACTGCGCCACAGCGACCACATATTCGACATTTTTACTTACTTACTTAGCTGGCGCTACAACCGATGATCGGTCTTGGCCGCCTCCACAAACCTCCGCCAGTCACTTCTGCTATGCGCGCGCTGGCGCCAGTTGATAAGGCCAAGTGCAGTCAGGTTGCCCTGCACCTGGTCTTTCCAACGGAGATTAGGACATCCCCTTCTGCGTGTTCCTCCACCGTGGTTCGAATAAAACACCCTTCTAGCCGGAGCGCTTTCTTCCATTCGCTCAACATGACCCAGCCAGCGAAGCCGCTGGAGTTTTATACGCTTGACTATGCCAGTGTCGGCGTACAGCTCATACAGCTCATCGTTCCATCTTATTCGATACACGTCGCCCACGCATTCTGGACCGTAGATCTTACGGAGTATCTTCCTCTCGAACGCTCCTAACAGCCTCTTTTTACGAACGAAAAAAAAAAATGTTGTTGTATGAAACTTGATTGTGTATGAACTAAATGCGTGGAAATGGCCCCAATGATTTGGTTTGCACACCTGGTATTTCACTTTCTAATTATAGTTGTGAAATATTATGCGATGTTGATGTATAAAGTAATCTTTTGTCAGGATCCAAACGGTTTTTGATATATTTCTTCATATTTCTAAGAAGCTTCAAATTTGTTTTGTTTGTGGGTATTGGGGTGGTATTGCATATTTTCCAAAATTGGTTTATATCAAAATCATTGATTTCCCCAGGTGCCCAGCCTCAATCGAGTTTTGACTGAGCGAAACCAAAAGCTCAAACACCAAGCTGTATATGAAACGTTCTATGTTGATTTTCCTTTATTTACCTATATACTCATTTGTTAAATGTATCAATAAAAAAAAATTGGTTTTAGTTTGAAAACACAGTTAAACTCAAACTTCATAATTTTTGTCCGGGGTTCGAATCTCGGCACGGGCAAAATCAAAAATAAAAAGTAGAAAAATTAATTTTTCTATATGGCACCACCTCAGGCAGGCAGCATTATTTTTTAGAATAAACCGAGGCTAAGCTCGACAATAAATGCGGGCAAAAAATGAAATAATCAAACCGATGATTGCCAGTCGCCCCGGCTATGCGCGCGCTGGTGCCAATTGATAAGGCCAAGTGCAGTCAGGTCGCCCTGTACCTGGTCCTTCCAACGGAGATTAAGACGTCCTTCTGTGTGTGCCTCCATCGTGGCTCGAATAAAATACCCTTCTAGCCGGAGCGCCTTGATTTCGCTCAATATGACCCTGCCAGCGAAACTGCTGAATTTTTATACGCGCGATTTATTTTAATTAATTTGTTTTTTTTCCTGAATTTATTATCGATATTTTGTGTCTGGATTATGTCTTACCTAGATTGGTTCCTCTCTCGCCTTGTCGAGTTTTTGTCTTGTCTGCATTCTGTCTTTCGGGATTAAGTCATACACCCCCTGAGAATTCATGATTACGTTATTTCTGTAGTATAGAAATAGAAATCTCGCCATTTAATATAAATTATATTATTTTAGCCGGGATTTGTTATCGGAATTTCGGGATTTTTCCTTACTTAGATTATGCCCTACCTAGTGTTTGAGCCACCCTAATGACACTTTTTTCTTTCCTATTCCATTTCTTTATCATCGCTTCTTTTTATTCTATTATTTCTTTCTACTACTCTCTTCTTTGTTCCTCTCTCGAACATTTCACCCCGTTCTTCAATTTTAATTATACATTTAAAAGTTCCAATTTTTCCTACAATCAAATAGTATTGTAAATAATAAACACGATTTTCCTGTGTTTTAATTCGAATCTTTCAATTAAATATTTCATTACGGAATTAATCATGGTCCTTCGAGCCGCATTTATATACAACTCACCCCGGATATATTCATTGGTCGTTCGAGCCGGATCTATCAGTTAAATAATTAGTCCCGGAATTATTCACCTAGATTGTGACTTGTCGGGATTTTGTCTTGCCGGGATTCTGACTTTCGATCCCCTTGACAATTCATGAATAAGGTATTTGTGTAGAATTGTCGTGGTTTTGATTTGGTTTCTATTTAAATTTTGAAATACTGTCTTAAAGTAAAAAAACATATACCGCATTAATAATATTATAAATATATCAAAAAAGGAAAAATTTTTCATAAATATTTTCATTGCTTGATTCATTCATTCATTTATTTATTTTAATAGAATTTTTGAGAACATTTTCTGATATAATGCAAATGAAAATGTTTGCATAACAATAGCGAAAATAGGAAGAGAGGAAAAAAATCTTTATTGCATTGTGTTGCATTTTTGCGGCACTGTTGCCAATTTGAAAATACGTTGCAAAATCAGAAAAAAAATAAATAGAAACCCAAAAAATGTGCAACTAAATACCAGAGTAAATGTATTTTTAAAATGAGCTGCAAACTGCACCATGCTCCTGCGTTCTCTCTGCAGCACTGCCCGCGCCTCCACCACTCCACCCCTCGCCAACTCTTGCGCTCTTCTAATGCGTTTACATTTTGGGCTGCTATGCAAAATTACGTTATAGTATGTAACTTGGTATAACATTACGTTACGGCATAAATTTAAATAAATGCCGGCTTTGTGAGGATTTTTATGGATTTTTTTTTCTTTTTTTTGGTTTTGTTATTTTTAGCATTTTTGCCGCATAACAAATACTCGTACTTTGCTTGCGGTTTGTTTCCTTTTTCCATTTCTTTTTTTCCTTTTTTTTGCATTTTTGTAGTAGTGAAGTTTCCTTCCGCGAATTGTGAAAAAAAAATAAAAACGTAATTTGTGCATAGAAAATTTGTGCAATTTATTTTTATTGTTTGTTTTTATTTTTTCCCTCCCGAGTTGTTCTTGCTGTTGTTGCTATTGGTGTTGTTGTAAGTATATAATATCCAAATCCAAACCGATATTTACAATTGTTAACATTATGGATGGCACTTAATAAGCAGTTGGGAGTGTTGCAAAGTGATATTGCTCTTTTGCTATAGCGTGAGCGTGCAATGCGTGTTGCTTGCTTAACGCCGTCGCTGCCGCTGCCATCACTGACTGACAGTAACACCAACACAAACACCAACACCAACACCAAATACCAATACTATCGCTATCATCACCAAAACCCATCCAACCGCCATTGCAATAGCAACAATAACAACAACAATAACAGGCTACATGCTTGTACATATATTTTGCTTGCCGTGGTATTTTCGCTCTATACAATTCCATTCCATTGACCGGATATGTCTGCGGCGTGGGTTACGTAGTAAATTAACTTCCGTTTTACTTGTAAGATTTCCTTTCTTTTCTTCTTTCAACTTCTCATTTTCGTATTCGTTTCATTTTGTGTTTTCGTTTGCCCCGCATTGTGTGCAATTCTTTCATACATTTTCGAATATTTTCTTTTTCTTTTCATTTTTCGTTTGCATCTGATGTGGACGCTACTGCAATGGTATAGTGGTGTGCAAAACTGTGTTATGAGAAGCCAAAGCCACTTTATGAGCTATGTTGGTCAACATTTTCAAGGTACTGGTTATCATTGTTTTGTTTTATCTGAATTAATTCAAGATTACAGATTTTTATATTTATTAAATTTATGACCAAGTTGAACAAATTACGATCAATAAAACTTTTCTCAATCAAATTTACTTACTTCTTTCTACGTGAATTCTGATTATTTTAAACATTTTCCTCAATTTACAGTTTGGTTTGATCAATCAAACAACAATTGTAAACAATAGTGATTAGTTTTAATCAATTACACTATACTTTTAATAATTTCAAATTCAAGTTTTCTCATTCAATTTATGACCAAGTTGAACAAATTACGATCAATAAAACTTTTTTCAATAAAATTTACTTACTTACTCCTTTCTATGTGAATTCGGATTATTTTAAAAAATTTTCCTCAATTTTCAGTCTGGGTTGATCAATCAAACAACAATTTTAAGCAATATAGTGATTAGTTTTGATCAATTACACTAAACTTTTAATAATTTCAAATTCAATTTTTCTCATTCAATTTATGACCAAGTTGAACAAATTACGATCAATAAAACTTTTTTCAATCAAATTTACTTACTTACTCCTTTCTATGTGAATTCTGAGTATTTTAAACAATTTTCCTCTATTTTCAGTCTGGTTTGATCAATCAAACAACAATTTTAAGCAATATAGTGATTAGTTTTGATCAATTACACTAAACTTTAAATAATTTCAAATTCAAGTTTTCTCATTCAATTTATGAACAAGTTGAACAAATTACGATCAATAAAACTTTTTTCAATCAAATTTACATACTTACTCCTTTCTATGTGAATTCTGAGTATTTTAAACAATTTTCCTCAATTTTCAGTCTAGTTTGATCAATCAAACAACAATTGTAAGCAATAGTGATTATTTTTAATCAATTAAAATAAACTTTTAATAATTTCAAATTCATTTTTCCGATCAAATTTGAATATACATTTCTAAATTTATGATAAAATGTTATTAATTTTAAACGAATTTAAAAAAAATAAAAACAATTTTCAATCACGTTTAATTTCATTTATAATAAATTATAATGTTCAAACACAAAACATATATTTTCCATAACGCATTGCCAGCATTGGCAAAGGGCTCTAACATCGCATTTTTCCAAATCGCGTTTTTTACAGATTACATCAGCACCACTGCCTAAAAATTTGAAGCCATACACCAAAAGCTTACCACTTTTATTCTTAATTTTAAATTACAATTTAACAATATTTTAAACAATACCATAAATTTTAAACTAACAAGATTTGTTTGGCTTCTTCTGAAAAATTTTTAAGTAAGGCTTTTGCAAATTAAGACAGCGATAACCTTTAAATTAATTTAATGCCAATTTTCACCATTTCTGATCAGTCTTAAAATTGACATAATTTTTATTAATTTTTTTTAATATTCTATCTATATTACTCAAATCAAATTTTTTCAAAATTTATCAAGCAATTACTCGTATAACTAATTTTGAAGGAATTGCATTATAATTTTGAATCAATAATGGTATCTTAGTAAATTTTTAATCAGTTTTAAATTCTTACTAATAAAAACTAATTTATATAAAGTTTTTCTATTAATTGATATTTTGGTCAATTTTAATTAATTTTGATTTTCTAAAATAAATTTCTTTACCTTCATCCACTTTAATTAATTTTAAATAAATTTTAACAATAATTTTGACGAAATAAATAATTTTGAATAATACAAATAATTTGTTTATCATTTTAAGCAACTTTGATTAAGTATTTAAAAATTTCCGTTAGCTTGAATTCTTTTTAATTAATTTAAAAAACATTCGAAAAAAAATTTTTCATCAATATAAATAGTTTTGATCAATGTAAATTATTGTGATTAATACAAATAATTTGTTTATCATTTCAAGCAATTTTGATTATTTTAAAATTTTCTTTAGCTTGAACCCATTTTAATTTAATTAATAAATTTCAAACATAATGTTAATCAATATAAATAGTTTTGATCAATAGAAATAATTTATTTGTCATTTTAAAATCCATTTTAATAAACTTAAATTAAATTGAAATCTATATTCTTGAATTCTTTTTTCAAATTTTAAGAATTTGTGATCAATTTTAATCATGATCAATTTTAAATCAATTTCAATTAAAATTTAATGATAGCGAACTTATTTGACTCTTAGAACAAATGGAAATATAATTTAAAGGTATAAATACCCATAAGTGGTCGCTGTGGCGTAGTGGTAATGCATTGGACTGCTACGCAGAGTGTCCGGGGTTCAAATCTCGGCACAGGCAAAATAAAAAAAAAAAAAATAAAAGTAGAAAATAAATAATTTTTCTACACGGCACCACCTCTTGGCAGGCAATGGCAAACCTACAAAAGTAAAAATTGCTATGAAAAGCTTTTCACTTCGCCGTTCGGATTCGGCATTAAACTGTAGGTCTCTTCCATTCATGTACAAATATAACACGCACAACATGAGTAGTGGATGCGAAAAGCTCGGCCTCCCTCGGCCTAGGCCCTCCATGGGCTGTTGTGCCATTAAAAGTAAGTAAAGTAAAGTAAATACCCATAAGTCTCACAGGATCATGTACATATATATGATGCTTTGAAGCATATACTTACTTGCATTTATAATATTTTATTGTACTGTGACGATGAATCACTTGAAACCTCTTTTGGAATGTGTAGGTATCTACAAGATTATTAAGTAATTATATTGCACACGCCACTGTACGTGAACCCTGCACCGTAGGTACATACATATATTTTCATTTTACATTTTCATTCAATTTACAAAATTGAAATGGGAATTGAGAAATAAATTTTCGGGACTTAGCAACTTACATACCAGCCAGAAAAGCAAAATCAAAAACGCACGAACGGAAATTGTAGGACTTTAAGGAAATTAGTCGGAATGTAAACGAATGATTTTCCTAATAATTGTGCTCGGACTCCGCTCGTTAGCCATTAATTTTCAATTCAATTCATTTTAACTCCATTCAATTGCGAGCCCTTGAAGGTCATTTCAGCAGCACAGATATTGTACACAAGCACAGAAAATGCAATAAGTTAAAGATGAAATATTTAAATTCTTATGAATTGCACTTTTTACATTTCTGTTTCCGTTTTTCAGTTGCATATTGACTTTGCGTCAAGTATTTCGCTTTTATTTTATTACATATTTTCTATGTAGTACCTGCCTTTGCTTTCTTCCTTGTGCACTCTCCATAAAGTATGCCAATTTGCTTGAACGTGTATGCGTACTCGTACGTTTGTATGCAAGCAAGTGGCAAGTGGCACTCTAAGTGAATAAATCCTCTCCACATTTTAAACGCAAAAGATTCAACTGCACTGCTTTACTTTTACTCCTCATGCACTCGTAATCGTATAAAGCATATTCACACACGCATACATACACAAATAGTTATACATATTACATGTGTGCTTACCGTCTTTAAAGCTTATTCTCAAATCAGCTTATGAAATGAAATAAAATGCAGCATGCTACTTTTTATTGGAACATTTGTTCCTTTCCTTTTTATTTTTGCGAAATCGTTCGTTCACGTTTATGCATACATTTTTTAGTATCTAAAATATTCAAAATATTTTTCAACTAATTTAATTTTTTCTTTTTTTAACAAGCATTCATACGTTGCACATACAATTTTTACGTCTTCTTCCAAAAAATAACACTGTGCAACATAGATTCAACTTTTTAAACCATCAATTCTAGTTTACTTACCTAATATCCTTTCAAAAAATGTTAATATGCACCAAAGGATGACGAAAGGGTGTTTCCGTTACCGCAGTTGCAAAACTCTTCAATAATAGCCTCGCATAAGGTTTTGGTGAGTCCGTCTACACATCAGCGGCCATCCTTCAGCAAAGATAAATTTCCTACCAAGGAGTGTTCCGTTACCGTAACAAGATGTTCGGACTTCAAAGAAAATATTATGCAGTCAAAGATCATTTCAACTGACCATCTGAACAGTTTTCAAGCATTAAGGAGGAAAAGCTTATAGTACAAAAGCTTTTTGATTGATCACAGGCAGACTTACCTGATTTTTTAAATAAACAAAATACCGTTTTGACTTCCAATCAAGCCGAAAAATAACCTAGAGCTATAACAGCCCGATAAATTTTAGCCAGAAGACGATTCCATCCACCTTTCGCGAAGAACTGGATATATTTCGGCAAGGCCTGTAGACTATTACTGAGTTGAAATGACTGGCCTGATTTCGTATCAAAGATTTCTTCAAAGAAATTTCTTTGTTCTCACTGTGATGTTCTCTTGACTTTCAGTTCTAAAGCAAATATTAACCAGGTCCAAAGAGGGTCTCGTTGTTCTGGTTGTTATAGTGGTGGTTCGTACCACGAACTCATTTAGCGCTGGCATGCCGCTTAGACACCACTTCAACAGTTGTTCTCTGGTGTGTTTGGTTGTGTGGGATAAGACGGGAGAAACAAATCCATTCCAAATTGTTTAAGAAGTTTAGGAAATGGTTTAAACATTTCTCACGCAGTTCCCCGAGGTTATTGAAATAAAGTTAACCCAGGGTTTTCATCCTATCTCATTCTATAGCCGGGCATTCACAGAGAAAGGGCGAAATAGTATTTTTTTTTTCTGCGTGTAGTCGCAGCTGCGTCAATTTTGCGCATCTCCTCGTGTCTGCTTGCTCTCCAATTAGCAAGAAACCGGAAATGACCAGTTTTTGTTTATGAGTTGAATTGTTCTTGTTCAAATTGTAGTTAAACCATATCGCTCTGCTTATTTTGGAGGCCTACAGCCAGTCCCATCTACCATTGGCTCTTGCGAGGAATTTTGTCTTGACCGAGTTCAAGCCTGCCTGCCTTTTCATTACTCTTTATATACCAGATCCGTAAAGCTTTGCTTGCATTTTTCCCCAGATTAGATGTTGTGATGACCTAATCAAGACCCCTGATTGCGGCCTGACTATCCGAAAGGATAGCAATGTCTGCTTTAGAAGCATGATCTGTCTTTAGCATCCGGCATGCTTCTAACAATCCAGCGTGAAATACACTAACAGAGTTAAAGAGACAGACAGATCGATTAAGGTATAGTTTCTGTGCGATATTCCTGTACCTTCCCCGCAATTCATCTTGGATACATCGGTGAATGCTGCTGCGTCAAAGTTATTTGTTATCATACTATTGTTAAACTCTCTGCTTGGATCGCAGCAATACCTTGAAGTTCTCGGTAAATGTCATGATCGGAATGATGTAATGATTTATTTGGAATTTTCTACCCACGTAACATAATGTTACTCTATCGCTGTAAGATTTTTCCCTCAGCCTTAACGTGTTCATGGTTGCCGTCCGTTCAATAAAAAGTGCTATTGGGATCAGATACGTTAGAGATGCTTTAGAGACACCATGGGGCATGACCGTTGACTACTGCAGCTCCTAAACAGAATTCTAGTTGAATACTTTCTAATTTTGTTAGAGTTTATTTCCTTATAATGAGTTTCCACTACACCAAGGATACGTAAGTAAAGATTGTTTTCTACATCCATAAAGCTAGTTTTGGATGAAGACTCCTTCTCATATCAAGCATTCGTTTACTTCTTCAGCCGGTATTCAGTATTAAACCTCGAGTTCAGCTTGGAATCCTGAATAACTCCTATGTACCTGGCGCTGGTTAACAGGGATAACTTTTCACCATTAACTGGCAGAGGGTTAAAGTTTAATATTTTGCTTCTGTTGGTGAAAAGCATCAGTATTATTTTATATGGATTTAATCCAAGTAATCCAGAGGTCCTGTTGGGGCACAATCCTGATACCGTCCGAGTTGCATGGCACAACTTTGACATCTCCTCCATTAAATCTGCCACAGTAGGAGTGATATAACCGCTCCTCTGGATCTCCGAATGAATAACTAGAATTTAGATGCTATTTTGCAGTATAGTGTAAGTGTTTTTTGTGCATTATAAATATAGTATGAATGTAGGTTGCCTCCTCTCTTTATTCATTCACTCACTTGTCATTCATGCATGCATATAGTACAACACATTCACAAATTACTAAGTGAATGGTATAGAGTAAGAAGGTATGAATGTTTGTAGTTGACTTAACCGTATCTCTTTATATTCCTTTCATTTTCTTAAGTATCTTTAATTTGTATAGAAACTATCTCCCTCTCTCTCCCCCTCCCCCCTCTGCCATCAGCCCCCTATTTTCTTCTCACTTTCTTCACATTCAATACAAAGGTGCATTTCAAACCGATATGCATTCAGTTTTATGGTTTGTTGATAATTCAGTTGAGCATTTATTGTAAACCTTGTTCAATAATTATTGCTGTTGTGCACAAAACGTTATGGGATTTTTGTATTGTAAGATAATTTATACGCTCTGTTAAATTCATATGATATTGGGGTGATATTTGTCGATTACTGTCCTTTTTTTGTAATAAAAATGTAAAATTTTTTTCTTGTGTGTAATTTTGTGCACAAGTGAAATATGCATGTCATTTCATATGAAATATTCGCATTTTGATAGTTATGCAACACGAAAAGCTTTACAAAATTAGCATTTCAGAATCAAAAAAAAAAAAAACTTATTTCCGAATAACGTCAGTTTTTAATTTATGCTTTCTTTTATTGCTGTTCATATGAGATCAAAAATAGTTCAGAATCGTATTTTCAGCACCACTGGTTTGGAAGAAAGGACTTCAAAATCAATCACTTTTTATTGAGATTATTCGATCAGATAAGTTTGTTTTTCCCGAATCAGTCGTTAGTAAACTTTCCCTCTGAGACAATATTTGATAAGAGAAATTCTTTATGTCATAATTCCACAGCATTTTTTTTTTTAAATTCTTATTGCCATTGTCAGTATGCATTCTCCAAAAATTTTAGTAATTTAAATACAGAAAAAGAACATAAAAATTTGGTAGTTCAACAACCAAAATAAAGCAAAATTTCTTGATTCTTTTTTGTTGTAAATCTGAAGGGCAATCACAAAAACCAAAAACAAAAGAGGAATTAGTAAAAGCTACACTTCTTTGCACGCTTCTGTTACCTTCCAAATTTTAGTCTCACTGCCACTTGTAATGCGCAAGTCCCTCAAGTACGGCTTCAAACCTCTATTCACTTTCAGCTCCAAGAAGGCTTGCGCAATTGAATTTTCAAAACTGTTAAACCTTACGCCACCCCCGGACATATCAATTTTACCATCAATCATCGTAAAGAATAATTTCAACAGAACAAAAAAACAGAACACGTAGAAATTTGTTTGATTATATTTATTTTCAAATTGAATTGAAAATCAGAACTTTAGATATTTTATGTATGCTTGGCACAGAAGTTGCTTGCAAGTATCATAGCTTCATAGCAAAGTTGAGTGGCGGGCAGCAATGGTCGGCCATGTTTTGCAGACGCAATTTGGTTTGGCACTGCTACATCACAGCTACATAAGTATTACATATACTCAACAACTTGTGGAAACATGGAGCGATTTGTATCAACTGTGATGGTGTGATCGTGCAAAAAAATTAACTTGAAGCCAGCTAAAAGGAGAGCGATCCTCACGATCTGGAAAGTTTATTTTTACTTGTAATACAAAAATTCCATAAAAGCACCAAGGAGGTGAGTTATCTGAAAGTAATCCTGAATAGCAAACAAACTATGAAAGCATAGGAACGAACATTATATTCATAATGTTTTTAAACATTATGAATATAATGTTTAAAAACATCGCCGAAGTATGTTGCCGAAGTTGAAGACTGTATGTAAAAATTCCTCATGCTACCAAAGCGAACAAAGAAGTAGTGGGTAGCACCTTGTTTCCGATGGATTTCTCGATTGTATGCAATGAAGTGGCGCCAAATGGGACGGCTCCATATATTTTATGCGAAGGAGTAAATAAAGAAAAAATAATAAAAATGGGCATGGTAACTGAATTTCAACACCTACCTTCCAAGCAAACCCAATCTGAACCAATCAAGATACAATTGTGAAATTGTGCTCATCTACATTTTTAATAATACATGGTACAAGCTCAAGCCCTGAATTCTATTCTTCGTGCTAGTTTAGAAATTATGGTCGTGGCTTCTTACAACTACTTGCTTGGATATACAAAAATTTAGAAAATCTGCAATAATAGTCAGAGATACAATCACGAAATTTTACCACAATATGCGTTGCTAGAAGGTAACGACTTTATTTTATTTAATTTTTTATTCAAATTCATTGTCAGTATTGTAAAAAGACCTTTGGCTTAGTGTTAATTGGTTTGTTTGTTAATTCTGATCTTCTTCTTTTTTGATGGCCTCAAGTTGTTTGACTTTTATTCTTTTTTTTTTTTTATTATTTGCAATTGTAATCAAAGCATGAAAATTTCTGGCAAACAAATAAGCCCTAAAGTATGCAATTCAATTTGAAGGAAAAAGTTATTTCAATTGAAATAGTTTTTCTTTGGCACCGAGACACAAAATTACTAACGGGGTGGTCGTTGTAGCGTAGCGGTAGTGCGTTGGACTATTACGCTGAGTGTCAGAGGTTCGAATCTTTGCACAGGCAAAATAAAAAAAAATAAAAATAAATAAAGAGTAACAACAACAAAATTTATACACGGCACAACCTCTTGGCAGGCAATGGCAAACCTACAAGAGTAAAAATTGTCCATGAAAAGATTTTCACTTCGCCGTTCGGATTCGGCATAAAACTGTAGGTCCCTTCCATTCATGTACAAATATAACACGCACAACATGAGTGGATGCGAAAAGCTTGGCCTTTGGCGCTACATGCGGTCATAGTCGACATTGATAAAATGAAGTTCATTGTGGTAAAGGCATAACACTTGCCACAATGGCCCTGTGTGATTGCATTCCCTCTCTCAATCTTCCTCCTACCTATCAATCTTCATTCCATTCAACACAATGATCTGCATTCATAGGGGTACACCCTGTGTGTTGAATGAATCAATAAAACAAAAAAGGTTCATTTAAACGAAATGAGAAGTAGACATCGTCACCTTTACACTGGTACTAATACCTTTTTGGAATGCGTTGGCTAACAAAAGACGCGTGCTGCTATAATTCCATAAACGGAAATCAACAACACCTATTTGAAACTGTAAATATTTGATTAAATACCGATCGGTTTAGTTAGTAGATAAACATTCTGTCAAAAAAGGGGAAATGACCGGGAAATAATGAAATATATATGAACAAAGAAAAGCCCGCTTAAAGAGATTATAAAAATTATTCTCGTCGCTAAGTTTATGCCCTGGATATCTGTCACCAGATTTCCGTCTTAATCCTTGCAGGAAGAGGCCCCGGTCCTCAAACCAAGAGTCAGGCGTCTTGCTCTTTCAAAGACTTTTCGGACCTCGTTCCTGTCCCGCAACATTTCGATATCATTGAACTCGCGTCTTTCTTCATCTCTTTTCTTGAGCCTGAAAAGACGTTTCTCCTCCCTCCTCAACTTTCTGTATCGCTCCTTAGCAGCTCGCGTTGCAACTGACTGAAGGGTGGCTCTGTAGACTGCGTTTTTTGCTTCAGTAGCATCGCGACACTCTTGGTCGTACCACATATTTCTCCGTCGACGGTGGTAGCCTAGCACCTCTTTGGCAGCCGTACGCAAAGAACGGGAAATGTGCGTCCACTGCGCGCATATATCATCAAGTAGAGGGGTGTTTTGCGAAAGGAGAAGTGCAAGTTGGTTGGCAAATCCTTTGGCTGTCTGTTGTGATTGCAGCTTTTCGACATCCAGCTTTCTCTTTGTACCTATCCGTACGCGATTTGCTACACATATACGTGTGCAGACCTTGGCTGCAACCAAGTAGTGGTCTGAGTCTATGTTTGCACCACGTATTGTGCGTACGTCTAGTACACTGGAAGCGTGCCTTCCGTCGATCACAACGTGATCAATCTGGTTTCGTGTGTTTTGATCAGGGGACAGCCAAGTGGCCTTATGGATATCTTTATGTTGGAATCTGGTGCTACTAACTGTCATGTTTCGTGCCGCGGCGAAGTCGATCAGTCTCATACCGTTATCGGTGGCTTCGTCGTGGAGACTGAATTTTCCGATCGTCGGACCAAAGAGACTCTCCTTGCCCACCTTGGCATTAAAATCACCTAACACGATTTTACTATCGTGGCGGGGGCAATGTAATAATAATAATAATAAGCTTTGTCGAGGAGTTCGTAGAAGTCATCTTTGGTCGTTTCATCCTTCTCATCCGTAGGGGCATGGACACAAATTAGGCTGATGTTGAAGAATTTTGCCTTCATGCGGATAGTGGCTAGGCGCTCGTTCACCGCCGTGAACCTCGAGACTAGATGACACAGTCTCTTCCCAACCACAAATCCAACACCAAATTCGTGTCTCGACGCATGACAGCTACGCTACGCACCAGGGCCCCCATTTGATACTTTTCCACGAAAATATTTTATTTCCTGAAAATATGCAATGTTTTCTTTTTCTTGAGAAAAAAATACAGACTTCTCTCCTGGAATATCAGTGCTCTTTAAGCAAACCTGCAAAATAAAAATGTGTGTTTGGTCAGGCTAAAAAGCACAAAGGACTCTAGGCTTCTCTTATTTTACTATACATTACATATACTTAATCTCACAATAAACAAATGCAACAAAACATTTGCGGCGCCTCATATGTACGTTAATACTTTACATATGCTGGTGTGCGATGCATGAACATTAGCCAGTGGGAAATTAGATAATATACGATAATGGCAATCGCTGAATAGTTCAATCAAAAAAAACATTAATAAATTAATATACATACATATATATTCTAAGATTAATTCCCAAAGTATTGGGTCATATAAAAAGTATCCGCGATTTTTGGTGTTGGTACCCTGAAATCTGGATTATGTAGGATTATGTCAAACGAACACATGTTTGAAAGGGGGCATTTCAGGTTACATTTTATGTGAAGACAGGTGTGTAATTCGTCGCTAGTGTAAAGAGTTACATTGATTTGAAAATGATACGAAAAAAATTTTGCGTTTTACGATGAGGATGCTGTGAGCGAACGCCGAGCCCAGGAGAGGTTAGAAGATGCCGTTCCGGAAATTTCGATATCAAAGATGCACTGAAAAAGCCGTTGGACTGGCAAGATCGACACGCAAGCTGTCAGAAGATAGCGGAGGCTCTAAACATCAACCACATGACTGATTTGTTACCCACAAATACTTTTTATATGACCCAATACATGCAAATTTAATGAAGAGCAATGATTTTCGGATTACATTTCAATAGTACTTAAGTATAAAAATGGAATCCTTTGGTATATCTTTTTGCATTTCATTTTAATTGAAAAGTGATTCTATCCCCAAATGGTCAATATTTTTCCAAGAATAGGTGCATTACCCTAGAAATTGCTGTCGCCATGACATTGCCAGATAAATATTCTTCTGATGATACGTATTACATTTTCCTGTTGGGTTTTGAATGTTCCATACACACACTCACACACACACATATATTCTCTAAAGCGATTAAGAAATATGTTGCTGCTACTTTATGGCAGCAAAGAAAATTGCACATTTGTGCAATTCATGTGCGAAAACTTAACAAAAATAATAAAAGAGAAACGAGTTTTAATAAGAAATTCTGCAAACGGACATTTGATGAGGAAGATGGGGTGAACAAGAACAAGAACGAGTGAAAGAAAGGAGTCAAGACCAAAAAAGCATTTTGGTAAAACTGAAACGGAAATAATTCACGACTACTGGCATAAATTAAGCTAAAACGAAAATGTTGGGCATTTTCCATGTGGTAGAAGAAAAGGTGAAACGAATGAGAATAAGTGGCAAGCAGCAAAAAAAAGCAACCAGGCAGTGGATACCTGCAGTACCAACAGTAAAAGGAAACGCATGCTACACCGTAAAAATAGAAGAAACTAGTATGGGTTTGCGGTAATAGCAAGCTTCACGCTTCAACATCAGCCACACTGCAACATCAGTGTTGAAAAGCAAGCAGCATAGAAAGTATGTATATACATATGTATGTTTTCGTAACTATGTAAGTATGTATATGAAATTGTATGTAAGAGCAAGTGCAGTGAAATTTACTTGAGGTTGAATGCCTCGGGCATGAGACAATTTTATCTGAATACTTGCCTGCGTAATTAAATTAGAAGTGGTCGTAGGAGAAAGAGAAGTAGTTTAAAAACTGTATAGAAGAGAAGCAGCAGCAAAAATGGAACTAGCTCTGTTGGTGGTTACGTAATGAATGCCATGAAAAGAGGTCACATTTTAATTTAATATAATTAAAGCAAACTCATCTCTTTTTGCAGCTACTTTACTACAGGACAACTATGAAAATTTCTTAAATCTTAAAAGTTTAGCAAGATAGTTTCACTCTTTTTAGGCTTCTTTTTCTTGGTAATACCTATTCCTAAAATCTGCACACAACTTACTCGCAATTAAGTTACAAACTTGTGTATGCCTTACGCACAAATGCAAGGCATGCACGATCATCATCAGCATCATCATTGCAACCCAGCATGCAACATTACAGTTAGTGACTGTGTGACTGAGTGACTGTGTGAGTGAGTGAGTGAGTGAGAGTTATGTGGTGCTCTCACACAGTAGATGATATCAACCAATTCAAATGTCAACTCGGCGTTGCCGCACTGTCACCCAATTATGTCAGCAAGAGAAGAAGTGCACAAATTAATGCTTCACTGCGTTAATTGCCTAGTATTTTTCCCTCTTTTTTGGCTGATATTTTTATTTTCTTTTTTCATGTTGTGAGTTTACGGAAAGGCAGAAATCACAACAACATCAACAACGCAAAAGTTTGTTTTGATGAGGATTTCTTTTTTTAACAGATTTAAATTCCGGATTTTTATTTTTTCACTGATTTAACGAGAAAAAGAAACAAAAAATATTCGCAGTCGCTCGTAGTCAATATGTAGCCATAGTCAAGGTGTGCAAGCATGTGTAAGTGCAAAACTGCCAGTATGCACGCACACATGCACATAAACACAATTGCAATTGCAAGCTCAAATATGAATGTGTGAGTGTGAGTTATATATCGTCAGTGTTGCGTGTGTGTGTATATGTTTTTCCACTTGTCATACAATCGAATTAAATTAAATAAATTAAATGTAATTTTGCATGTAATGAAGTTGCCGTAACTGTTGTCGTTTTCGTTGCCGCTATCGTCGTTTGCTGATGCAGCTTGAATGATCACACGATGTACGTTGGAAGTTACGACTGTGTGTGTATGGATTCTGTGCATATATTTTACAAGCAACAATTGTAGTTCATTTAATTCAGAAAATTTTGAATACAACATTTAAAATATTTCCAGCTGTTGGCATTAAGCATTGACTTGACCTTCTTACTTCTTAAGTGAGTCCAAGTATATATGTACAATATTATTTACTAGTAAGTACAGCAGATTTTACGATAAATAACTATATTTCTATCTACTAAAGTATTTTCCGCTTAATTGAGCCGACAAAACTATGTTTACTTGAATTATTAAAATTAAATTTCACAGTATTTAAAAGCTTCAGCAATGCATACTACTGTGGGCAAAAAGTAGTAAGACTTTGTTCATAATTTCAAATTTTTTTATTCATTGTTCCAAATCTATTTCGTCCCCTTCAAAGTAATCCCTCCCGGCCCCAATACACTTGTACCAACGTTTTTTCCAATTGTCGAAACAGTTGTTAAAGTCAATTTCCGGAATAGCCTTCAATACGCTTAGCGATTCATGCTTAATGTCTTCAATTGACTCAAAACGGTGTCCACGAAGCGGTTTTTTGAGTTTAGAAAATAGCCAAAAGTCACACGGTGCTTAGTCAGGCGAATAGGGTGGTAGGGTGGTTGCGGAACGATATCAGTCGAATTTTTGGCAAAATGGTCTCGTAAAACCAATGCAGAGATTTTGGAACCAATCGTGCATTCACTCTTCTTAGGCCCAAATGATGTTTTAAAATGGTTTTCACTGATCCTTCCGATAAACCAACGATGCCAGTAAGGTCTCTGACTGTTAATCGTCGATTCTCGAGCACCAATTCCTTGATTTTATTGACGTGTTGATCATCAGTTGATGTTGATGGCCGTCCTGGACGTTAACGCGTTCTCGACCATCTTTGAACAATTTGTACCAATCAAAAACTTGCTCGCGACATACAATTATCACCGAAGGCCTTTTGCAACATTCTGAAAGTTTCGGCACCAAAAATTTGATTCCGCACACAAAATTTAATGGAACTTCTTTGTTGAATAATTTCACTCATTGTGAAAATAGCCGATTGCACTTTTTGTACTTCAGAAAGACAAACGTATACTAAACACTAATGATTATTTTGATGTGACATTTGGCACAGATGTCACCGACAGTCATACCAACCTTAAAAAAATAATATTTTGATGAATGGGTTTCCACGCGAAATTTAAATTAAAAAGTCTTACTAACTTTTGCCCACAGTAGAATTTATTATTTACACACTTAAGTATATCGTTACCTTAACGAAGAATGGCTCAACTTACATAAATTGTGTTTTTATCAGATTTCGATGGATTCTGAAGCAGTTGATTGATTAAGGTACATTCAAATTATCAACAAATTTATTTATTACAAAAAAATGTTAGTTAGTTCTTTTCTACATTAAGCTAACGATATACGTACTCATACTTATGTATAAGTATATACATATGTACATATATATTTATTTATGTGCGTATATGTAAAAAGCCCATTGTTGAAACTTTAACACTTATTTGCAGCTACTGGTTAACCTCGCAATAGTGACCGCTTAAACCGCCCTCAAAGCGAATAATTTTAATAAAGACTTTTAATTGAAATTTCAATTGTTATACTTATCGTTGTCGTTGTTTTGTTCTTGTTGTTGTTGTTATTGTTGCTGGAATTGTGAGTACTTTTGCTATAATATTATTGTAATTGTTATGGTATTTTTTGCTTTCAATATTGTATTGAACATGCGAATGTGGTTAAATAGTTTCCATTGTCGTTGTATGTGCATAGCACGTGAGCTTGTAATAAAGTATATGTTCTCACGCAATACACAGACGCACACACACACACACACACACACACACACACACACACACTCGTATACATACTCCTACATGTATTTACACCCAAGCCCGTCACGTATATATGTATTTATATTTATCTATGAATGCATTTAAGTTGATAATATCAATCCGAAAATAAATAAAAAATTAATGATAATAATAATAATAATGATGATGTAACATCCTGTTAAATATTAAATACTTTTTCCCCTCATTTTCTCTTCCTTCAGTAGGACAAAACAAATAACGTCAATCATTTTGTCTTGCCGGAGTCGCATGAAGTGCTTCCGGTATATTCGCACCCACACATAGCCACATCCACAAATCCTTGCATACACACATATATATTTAATATTTTTTTATTACTTCCTCGCATTAAAGTCGCTTAAATATTTATTGCAATTGCATTTAACTATTGCATTAATTTTACTCTTGATTGATTTCGAAATGTTGCGCATAAATTCGTAAGGTAGGTACCCGTTCAGTGTTAACTAACAAATACGGTACCCGCTCTCTCTCGTCATCATGTATATGAAATACAAAGCACGATCTTTATCGTTCATAAGTATCCATGAGTTCATATATCGATCATAAGCAAACAGCATAGCATATGCTCAAACTTGGGTTGTCGATAGTCAAGATATTCCATTAAGGATAAATTACACAGCATCTTCAGAGGATAGCAAAATAGTTAGAGAAATCAAAAGCATATCCATTCAAATCAATTTATTGTATTGCTATAATGATCGATCAAATATTGGGGCATGTAAAAACTACCCGGGTTTGTTTTTTTGGAACATTTCTTAAAAAAATTGTCTGTATTGAAAATCCCTTTTACCATTTGTCAGGTAGTTTCATAATTCCATCGTTGTAGAATTTGATTTGTTTGTCGGCGAAAAACTAGGACAAGTTATTTTCATTAAGAGAGTTTTGCAGAGACCGAAACAAATGACGGGGCAAGGTTAGGGAAAAGTCGGTGTAAGATCAGGGCTATACGGTGGAAGCGTTAAAACTTCGCAACCAAGATCCGTCAATTTGTTTTGAGTCATCAAAGTAGTGTATGAACTGGCATTGTCATGATGGAACACAACTCCTTTCCTGTTACTTTACTTACTTTTAATGGCACAACAGCCCATGGAGGGCCTAGGCCGAGCTTTTCGCTTTCCGCATCCACTCATGTTGTGTGTGTTATATGTATTTGTACATGAATAGAAGAGACCTACAGTTTAATGCCGAATCCGAACGGCGAAGTGAAAAGCTTTTCATAGTCAATTTGGTCAAGGTGGTGCCGTGTAGAAAAATTATTTTTTTTACTTTTTTTTTTTTTTTGAATTTGCCTGTGCCGAGATTCGAAACCCGGACACTACTACCCGAACACACTACCACTACGCCACAGCGACCACTCCTTTTCTGTTGCAGCTCGTAATAGACAGTTCAATTCCAATCCCACAAAATCCAGGCCTTGAAGTCGTTTTCGAAGGGTAATTCGTTCAATCAAATTTCTTCTTTAATTCACGTCGTACCAAAACATCGAGCCTGCTCTCTTTAAATGGTTTCCAAACTGTCATTTGGTTGATGTTTAGTGACTCCGCTATCTCCTGACAGCTTGCGCGTCGATCTTGCTCTACCAGTTGCAAAATTTCATGGGCTCTTTG
Organism: Palloptera scutellata; assembly: GCA_958295655.1. Classification (NCBI taxonomy): domain Eukaryota; kingdom Metazoa; phylum Arthropoda; class Insecta; order Diptera; family Pallopteridae; genus Palloptera; species Palloptera scutellata. The sequence goes on from OY282450.1 coordinate 50,563,393, forward strand.
ATATCGAAGAACGGAATCGAGCAAACAATTCCTGGGTCCGGCGTTCACTCATAACATTATCACCGTAACCCTCACAAATTTTTCGATATATTTTTGCAGCGGTTTAAAATTTTCTACAGTAAAAAGCATCACATAGAGCATTTCCTCAGATATTTCACTCATTTTCAAATCAATGTAACTTTTTACACTAGCAACGAATTACACAACTGTTGTCACACAAAAGCCTGAAAAATGAAATTCGAACTAGTGTTCGTTTGACATACTCGGACTACATACTTTTGTAAGGAAAACCCGCGGTTAGATTTTACATTTATGGTTATGACCCAATATATAATATTAGCTCATCATTGCGTATACGTAACTATTTGATCAATATTAGAGTTGATTTTTCCTTCAAAACACAAAAGAGGAGGCAAAAACGAAAAAAAAGAACCTAATTTCAGTATGCCAATTTATATTTTTTTTTTTTTTTGAAAATGGAAATAATTCACAAAAATTAAGAGCGAATGTGAAACCAAATGCAAATATTGAAACTTATGTGAATGGACAACCCTAATCAAAATAATTCACTAACAAGAACTACCTGATTTCGAGGTCACTTGCATATATCTTTTTAAGTGATTGACTGTTATTTCAATTAAAATTTAACTTAATTATGTATTCCGATGTAAGCAACAGGGACGTGGAAATAAAATTCGGATCCAGGGGGAAAATGGTTGTTCATCTTCACGCATAATAATTTTAAATTAATTTATTTTTTTTTTGGTCATCGGGTCGATTATTCGAACACCGATTTTTCCTCAAAAATACTCCTACAAATATTTCGCAAAAGTAACTACTACTGTTTAAAATTTCTACATATTCTGGTTTTCAAATTGCAAATAATTTGGAATTATTAGAAATCTTGTTGCTTAAAGGTCAGGTTAACAGACATGCTTGCTTAGAAGGTACAAACTTTTGAAAATTAACTATTGTATTGTACTATAGAAATTAGCAAGCTTGACATGGAAACTATCACTTCGCAGGTTCCAATATATTTTTCAGAGGCTGATGAAACTTTTGTAAAAAACCTATGAAAGACAAACAAATTTCAAAAGAAATTAAATTTCAAAAATATCCAAATTTGGATGGGCTTTTCTAAAAAATATGTTTCCGGAGACAAATTTCGCAGGCTCTTTCGTCACCGCAACTCTTTCGTCACACCCGGTTATCAGAAATAAGTAATTTTTTCATATTTTTTTTTTCTTTTAAATAACGTGAAAATCTTGAACTTTTAACGTAAGTATTTAACTAGAATTCCTCATTGCAACTGCTTCTTGCTTTTAACTATTTAATGGAACCAGCAAATTTTTAAAAAATGCATGAGTTGCTAATTGAAAGCGTTTGTCGTCTATTATTTACACACACTTATGTAAAACAAGACATACACGCTAACATATTCACAAACACATACACAATCAAGTATATTTTGCAACTCAATCACAGCTACATATGTTCTCGTACATGCATTAATCGCTTAGTAATCCATATAAAAAACACAGTAACTAACAAAACGGTAAGAAAGGGCACCACGACGAACTGGCCGGCCGACCAAGGTAAGTAATAGTAGTGAAAACATAGTTCAGCACTTTAAAACTCTTCATTCTTATGTCTTGTTCTTACATATTTCTCTCTCTCTCTATATATTTTCCTTCACAAAAATAAAGGCTCTATGTTGTGTACCCATACATACGACTATGACTGTGTTAACATGAATCTGTGTGTTTGTGTTAGTGTTTGAAAATATTATGCACACATATTCTTTCAATCACTTCCGTTGAACGCTAAAGTGGCCCTTTTGCACGCTATTATTTTGCTTGTAATTGGAACGTGTGAGAAATAATAAGTGGTGGAGTCGCTGTTGCAAGCAGTGGAGCCGGCATTAGCAGCTACACTCAGTCAGTCAGTCAGTCAGTCAGTCAGTGTAAATGTACTCACTTGCTTTGTTTTTACTGCTGTTGTATGTTTGGCATTGTGTACCTAAGTTTTGTAACTTCAACAAAATGAGAAAAGGAGTTTAGACGAATATTGAAGTGGTGGGCGCAGTAGCAAACTTTTTAGCTGATGGTGTAAAAATGGTAAATAAACTCAAAGTAGGCAGCTTAAGTGAAGAATCAACAACAACATCAGTGCAATATTTGTTAAAAGTAACAGAGAAAAAAATAATGAAAACAAAAGAAACTGGCTGCCGTCTTTCTCAAAAGAGAAATCGTTGAAAATATTTGTAGAAAACGGAAAGGAAAATGCTGCTTTCTCAAGAGGGAAATGGTAGAAAATATTGGAACGACTACACTAAAAAAATGTAAAATATAGTTTAAAATTTAAGCAAATAGAGTAAACAAAATGCATTTTAACTACGGCATATCTTTTTGACCAACTACTTGTGCAAGGTGGGGCCATGGTAATGTCATAATGTGAATTGCCTTCCATTTCATTAGAAATGAAAAAAATTGTGCTCTATTTTCGAAAAAAGTTCACTTGAAAGTGTAAAATCAATGGCATTAAATGGAATAAATGATATCGATCAACACGCCGTCTCCTGAGTTGAAGGACATTGCTGCTCGCTTTACGGCATTTTTCAAAATCTGCCCGCTTCATTGCTTATTGTCAACTAATTCTCTATCTGTCTACAACATAAATTTTAAAGTACAATGACATTTGACGCTTCTTCTTCTGAAATATTTCAAAAGTTTCTATAATTCTTTAATTCAAAGCTATCAAATGTGTCTAATAAGAAACAACAATTAAGCTTTTCACTGCTTTTTAACGCTAAATAATTACGGACCCTTTCTCATAACTTCTGAGGTATTGGGTATTTGGGTCCACAGCCTAGAACCCATATTGTTTAAGTAATACTTTGTATAAAGTTTAAGAAAATCGTCTGCAGAACAGCAATTTCAATTATTTTCAGTGTATCATTTGTCGTTTGTAAAGTATGCACATATTTTAATAGTAACCAAAAAAAAAACAAAAAAGGGAATAAAAGTAAAAGGTTGTAAAAATGTAATAATATGTAAAGAGATGATATGAAAATGTTAGTATAAAATTATTGTCGAGACGGCAAATATTTGTGCAACATTAGCGGCACTCATTGTTTTATTTGTTGTTGTTGTTGCTGTTGTTCATTGTTAAGTTTGTGCTACAGCTATTGTTATTGCCATATAAGGTGTCGGGTAGCAGCTACTTATTATACACGTAGCCATTGTATGTATGTATGTATGTGTATACAAACATATTAAGGTATTATGTGTGAGTACAAGTGCACAGATATTTAATATTCTTGCCACATTGACCCAACCAGTTCCTGTGTTTACACTTCAAAAGAGAGGCTCTTTGCTTTTAGTAATCTAAACGAAATCTTTCGGTTGAAGTAGCTTTAGCAGCCCCCGAACAGAGTTGCCTTTGGTCAGAGTTGCCAAATCTTGAATTTCAAAATGCATCAGATCTCACGGTAAAAAAAAAACAACAGGATTTTTAAACAAGCTTTTTACATACAATTTGCATAAAAAAAACGTGTTTTTTAACAAATGAAAACAAAATCACAAGATTATTTATTAAAAAGTTAACTATTAATGAATTGGCCACTTAACGCCCAGAAATTTTAATGTCAGTAAAAGGAAATTGTTGTTTTCAGATATGAACACTGAGCAAACAAGAAAATTAACACGCACCATAAGAGAAAAACACTACTGAAAATAATGACAAGAAAGCACTGCCATCAAATGAAACACTGTCTTCAAGTCAAAAAAAGCACTAAAAAAGCATTTCGCGTGCTGCTTTTAAAAATCCACCAAATCTGATGGAGAAGGTAATGATTTGGCAACACTGCTTGCAGTCTCCTTTAAAGAGAGAGCAATGGAGGAAAGAGAGAGAGACAATGGAGCTTAAGAATAATGGAAGCTTTGAATGAAAAGTTTGTTGCCAAAAAAAAAACAACACAACACATAAATGAAATTGCTTTAGTCACACTCTATTTTCTTTTTTTCAGTTTTAACAATAGTCACACTAACATCAACAACAACAGCAACAACAACAACATCTCAACAACAATGTGAATCTCTTTCTTTATTTTACTCTTACTCACCCATTAAACCTTTATAAACCACCCCCTCATCCATGTACTCATAACAACAGAATTTTGCACAATTTAACGTTGACTTTTTCATGCTATTCTTGAAAGTAGAAAACAAAAACAAAAACAAAAACAAAAACAAAAACAAAAAACCAATAAAAATCAAAATTGTTGTCTCAACAACACGGCAAGCGTAAAAAGACGATAACCTGCTATTCGGCCAACTTTGTTTTCGTGTTTTCCGTCTTTTTGTCGTTTACTTCTTTTATATTCTTCACATAGTTTTCATGGAAGTATTTGTGTGTGTGTGTGCCTGTGTGTGTATGTGCGAGTACTACCAGCCGTAGATCGTAGTTGTTGCTTTCAATGCTGCCACTGTTTTGCCGTTGCTATTACTGTTGCCATTGCTCGGTCATTCGTACATCCTCTTGGCAGCATAATACTTACTCTCTTACTGGCAAAAGTGTAAACAACATTAGTTGCACATAGTTTGAAGAGTCTTCATGTGTGCGTGTGCGAGAGTGTGTCCATATTTGTGTCCTTAGTGTCCTTCCAAACGTACGTTGCCATGTTTGAATACCCTTGGCGAATTGTTTGGTTTGTTTGTCTTCTCTGTTAATCTGAGATGTTTGTATCCATTTTTCCTCTACTTGTTTTTACACTCCCTTTTGTTTTTTCATCTAGGTACAGGTGCAAGAGTAGCCAAAAGTATACAGTTGTGTGCACGTCATGCATGTGTATGTGTGTGCGAGTTTATTGCACTTTTTAGCTTGGCTCATTAATCTTGCGAAACAATGATAAAGTCTTATTTGCAGATTTAACACTTTTTTATTATTATTATATATATTTTTTTTCATTTTCATTGCATATGAAAATGCTTCCACTTTGATATTGAATGAGTTTTTAATGATTTCTTGTTGATTTATTAAGGATTATGTATTTGTTTTTGCAAACGTGTTATAAATTTGGCATTTGGGAATTTCCATTAAATATCGTCAGATCGTATACATTCTTACTTATTTGAATAAATTTTAAACGTTAATTGGAACTTATTCACCGTGGCAGACACCCATACATTGTTCATACCAGTACCAGCATATGGTAGTCATTTTGCTCTGGTAGTTTAGACTGAGCTAAGATTAATGGCACGATCACGGTTCCTTGGGCTCGAAGACTTCAAAATGTTATGTTACAATGTTATAGTATTTTTTTGAATTGATTATTTTTATGGGCCTATCGTCGGAACCCAAAATTTTACTTGCAAATAATGCATAACTCGAAAACTAGATCAAAAATGAAAAACTACCAATTACTATGCTCAATTTATGTAAAGGCTAGATTTTTTTTAGATATTACAAAAGTGTTAAAACCTGTACATACATAAATTATTTATCCCTGGGTTAATTTATAGGGTAACAGAGTCTTAAACTGTTCTGTTCATTGACGGATAATTCCATGGCAACATTTATGTATACACCCTACCTTTTGTTAATTTTACCGTTTCTTAATCCAAACTACATTGGGGACTTCTAACACGATGAATTTTGAAAACAACAGTTTTAAGAAAAAGGTTACATATCTAAAAGAGAGTAGTCGTTATTTTCTACCAGTACATACATACCAGGTGTACACGTTTATTTAAGAAAATTGGTTATACATTCAATCTTCAAAGTAATAGCCATTGCTAGCTGCACATTTTTCCCATCTCTCTGGCAATTTGTGAATGACTCGCCAAAAAAAACTGTTGGTTTTTTGAGTCGAACAAGTCATCGAGCCATTTTTTCAAATTTTCTCACGAATCGAAGTGCTGCTCAGCAAGTGCGTGTCCCATTGATGAAAATAAGTGGTAGTCAGATGGAGCCAAGTCTGGTGAATAAGCCGCATGGGGGAGGGATTCGCAGCTGTACGAATCTACCAATTCCCGAGTGTGTTTTGTTCTTATTCGATGTGATGGTGCATTGTCATCAAGAAAAATCAAATTGTGTTGCCTAGCTTGATATTCTGGACGTTTTTGGCGCAAAGCACGTTTTTGGTTCAAATCGGCCAATTGTTGTTGGTAGCGTTGACCAGTAACTGTTTCACCTGGTTTCAGAAGATCAAACCAGATAACACCTCGCTGATCCCAGAAAACACAGGGCATTGTCTTCTTTCCGAAGCGATTTGGCTTTGCTGCCGATTTCGCCGGTGTACCGGGCTTAACATATGATCGTTTACTTTTAGGATTCTCGAAATAGATCCATTTTCCATAGACAATAGCAATTCGATTAAGATATGACTTTCTTTTGTACCTGGTTTTCTATGCACTAATGAAAAAAAAATGTTGTAGTATGAAACTTAATTGTTTATGAACTGAATATTGTTGACAGAACTAAATGGAAGATTTAGTTTTACCTAGTGACACAGAGATGTCATTACTTGCTTCATACTTGCACACCTGCTAATGTATATATCGTACTTTAAATCTCAAAAAAAAAATTATTATTTCTAACTGAACTAATTTGAATTCTTTATGTTTCCTCAGTAATTTATAATAGATTATTATATGAATATGTTTGATGGCATTTTCTTTCCCTCCCTCCTTCTTCCTCCCACATATCAATCTTCCTTCCAATCAACACAATGCTTTGCATTTATAGGGGTACACCCTGTGTGTTGAATGTATAAATAAAAATAAAAAATAAAATAAAAATAATGCTGAAAAGTAGGCTTTTAATTTTGTAATTTCCGCAGTATTTTAATACAATTTTTATATCATAATAAATGAATTATTCTTTTAACATGTAATAAGTGTTTTCTAATCTTGGTCTGGAGTAGTAATATTAAAATAGGGGATTCTAATGAAGTCAGCCCTCGAGATCCTAAATGTAGGGTGGGAATCATCATCGGCATGAGCAGCATCTAGCTTGCTGCAACATATCTATTTTTGCCAAACCTTTCTGATATCTCATATGTTTTCTCTTTTTATTTTTATAACTTATTTTTTTCTTTTTTTACCAAGTACGTGAAATTTATTTCGTAATGTGTGCAATTGTCCAGGGTACACGATCCCCCCAAATCTCCCGAATTAGGTAGCAAGCAAACCAGTACGTGCAACCGTCTCGTTCGCGCATTCAAATATGGTTTTGAAGATTGAAGAGAACAACCTTTCGAAAGAAGATTACTCTCATCTCTATAACTCTCACCATTATACACGGAAAAGTGTATTACACTTATTTCGTTCGAAATATGCAAATTGAATAATCAAATCGAAGCCCACCGTCACATCTTCCGGAAATTCAGTCAAGAGCACTAGACTTTTAACCGTGAGGTCGGGGCTTCGGTTTCCCTCTTGGTCTGACGTTTATAAATTTCATAAACTTCTCTTTGTTCTATCCAAAAACCAACAACAATCAAATTCATAACCCGAAAACTAAGCCGAAAATATAATTATAATACCACCTAATATTTTCAACTTATTTCGGTCCAAATATGTTATTTTCAGCTTCAAATCTTTGCGGGCGAAGACTAATATTATTGTCGAATTGGATTCGAATTTCAAAGGATCCGAACAGAATTTTGAAAAGGAATGTCACACATAAGTAGAATTTCTGCTGATCACCAGCAATCCTTTAAAATTAGAAATTCATAAAAAAAACTTAAATGAGTTGCGGCACTCGCGGTCGATGATGTATAAATATCAGTATATCACTGTGGCGTAGTGGTAGTGCGTTGGACTGCTACGCAGAGTGTCCGGGGTTCGAATCTCGGCACAGGCAAAATCAAAAAAAAAAAAAGTAGAAAAAATAATTTTTCTACACGGCACCACCTCTTGTCAGGCAATGGCAAACCTACAAGAGTAAAAATTGCTATGAAAAGCTTTTCCTTCGCCGTTCGGATTCGGCTTTAAACTGTAGGTCCCTTCCATTCATGTACAAATATAACACGCACAACATGAGTGGATGCGAAAAGCTCGGCCTAGGCCCTCCATGGGCTGTTGTGTCATCAAAAGTAAGTAAAGTAAGTAAGTATATCATTTTAACAAATATTTTGTTTATTATTATAATAAAATCGTAGAAGCATGCAGTCTTTTTATTATTTTGTTTGTACATAAATAGTGTGGCTACCAAAGTATACATAAATACTTTAAATAAAGCTAACTAAAATAAAGCAGTGGGGTGACTGTCAAACTTCCGTACCACTCAGTGATGGGTAGAGATTCTATCCCGAAAGCATGCTGTATTGTTATATGTATGTAATATTCTAAAGTTAAGTATTCTTTTTTGGTTATTATAGCGAGCTTTTGGGGATAAAATAAATTAATTGGCCATTTCATTCCCATCTAAAATTTGTTCCTACCGCCGCTATAAATGTCACCTGTCACACGATGTGACCAATTAAAATTTTCGTCTAAAATATACTTTACATTGCGACATAAGTAGCATGCAACGTCTAGAATGTTGGGCTTTTATGAACATGTTACAAGTGATTGGTATAAATTATCAACGCAAATACTTTTAAGAATTTATTTCATATACATAACTAGCTCATTTAAAATAGGCACGAAGCTATGTACGTAACGTGGTAACATTTCCTGAAGATTTTTATCGAAAAGATGAGCATAGAAAATAGTACTAAAAAATTACTACTATTATAGAAAATAATAGTGGAAAATAGTAGTATAAAATAGTGGTTCAAAAGTAGTAGTAAAAATTGTATACTGCAAACCCTGTCCATGGCTTCGATTAGGGGTAAGTTGTTAATCAACATGTCCAATTTTCTCAAATATTTTATATTGATTACTAATATCTGGAACACTCTTGTCGGGGGCTAATTTGTCACGCAAACAGCGCTCATACCGATCAGATTTAGCGTCGGTAATTAAAACCCACAAAATTACTTTGAAACGGTTCAAAAACATGGCCGCGTTGCAGTTGGTACGATCAACTAAATCATCCCACATTTCACCCAAATATTCGCTATTTGATCTGTAAATGCCGGCCAAAAGAAGTAAACACTACAAAGCTTAGGGATAGATATCAATTAGCAAGCCGTGATAACTTTTAGAAATTCGAAATTCGAAATTTTTACCACTGAATGTTATTTGTAAGCACAGAATGATCGGAACAAAAAAATCAAAGTCAGGAAGATTTAGGCCGATAGGAATGGTATTTAAAAAGTTGTAAGTGTTTGAAGTTGAAAATTATTTCAATTTTGACTCCATTACTAATGAAGGTTAGGCAATTGTGACAAACCGAAACGATTACAAATCTGAGAGACCTAAAGGTTCCATACATATTGCTATCTATATTCTAACCTTTATTTATTCTTAATAATTAAAAGCGGTTCGATCACTCTATTGTGTATAAACGAAAATTATTGCAACTTTATTAAATTTACGTGGTGAATACGTAAACAACGTGGTGTACAAAACACTAAAAAAGTACTTCACAATTATACATATTACATTCTGTGTGTTTACAATAAGGCTGTCGGACTGTGGCTCTCTCCATTCCGCTGTTGCAGTCGCTGTCATAAACATTCCATAGCTCGTCGAAGTTTGCAGATGATGTTAAGTTTTATGTCATTAGTTAACATGACCATAAACATTAGCCTGGGCTCGAACCTCGAAGCTTTTTCTGAGTTTCTATTGTAATGCAATACGAAGTCGCTAGATGGCGTAGATGTGTAGTAACTATGTATGGCTATCAATGCAGATCACTATAAACATATGTGCTTGTCTTTATGCACGCATGCGAATGCTGTTGTTCTGGAAATATCGTCACAAGATTTATAAATATATTACGAGTCGAACAATAAATATTAATGCCGCATTAGCTATCAATATAATAACTAAATTTAAATTTTCGAAACCTATCTCTTTTATTTGTATTTTATTCTTGGTCATACTTATGTACCATAAATATAACTTTTATTTAAAAAAAATTTAACTGTAATTCCATCGAAAACTACCAAACTTCTGGAACACTTAACTAAAAACGGCATGCATACATATGCACATACATATACTCGTATATGAATAAAGCCTTCGATGGCCACATTTCAAAATAACACTTTTATGGCAAATTAACACGATACCAAATCCTAATGTTATAGCCACCAGAAATGCTCATATTTTTTTGTGTGTGTGTGAAATATCGCACAATAATACAATCAAAGAAATAGAAATGAACCAGCACCACGACATGCGCACATACCTACATACATAAATACTATTGTACACTTGAAGAAAAAAGTTAAATCGAAAATTTTAATTCTAAAGAATTTATAAAATATTCGAAAGCTGGTGTAACAAAGAACTCTACCAAGATTTTTACTAGAGTCTATGAATATGCGCACACATCTACTATACTCGTGCATATCTATTGTTTCATACTTGCTCGGACATTCCTCTGCCCTCCTGCCTGAATGACTATCAAAGAACTTTGAACTTTTTCAAGCGTGTGTGTGTGTTTGTGTAAAAAAAAACAATCGAATTGATGGCGGCAGAAGAAAGTTAGCAAATGCTCTGACTACGACTATTTTAATGGCTCAATATACCAATAGCAGAAATACTCAAACTCACACTTACACACACACACACACACACACAATAACAACATCAGCAACACCTAAGTATTACAAATAGCAGCAACAAAAACAAAGACGCAGAAGAAATTGCATATGTTGTTCTTCTAACGACCATACGACGAGCGAATGAAGCCAACTTTGCTTGCAGCAATTTTCGGTTCTAAAACATCGTCGTCGAATGCAAAAAGCTAAACACAAAACAAAGACAAAAACAATTCCAGCAATGTAGAAGAATCGAGTACACGTGCATCGACTTGCAGTTGTAGTTGTGCATTGTGAAATAACTAGCGCAAACAGCCAACTCCAGCGCAGACCGGAAATTCATTCGATTGGTAGCTGTTTCCGTTTTCCGTATAATGACCGGAAACTGTTTTTCCAACGTTTGATCTCTTTTTTCGTTTCACCTTTTTTCCTCCTTTTTTCCTCCTTTTTCCTCCTTTTTTGTGAACCTTTTTGCTACTCGTACCCAAAGTTTTCTTTGAACACTTCAATACGGCAATAGCTGTCTTTCAAATTAAAGATGGCATGGAACGGAGAAGAGTGCTGAAAGCGTCAGTGTGTGCGCAGTGTAAAAAGGGCTACAAATGCAATTTTGATGTGTCAGTTTATGCGATTTTTTGTATACGTGTGGTGTGTGTGCGTGTGTGTGTGAGTAAGTGTTAAAGTAAAGCGTGTAGCAGCAACAATAATGAGACGACGCGTTGCTTACTCGTGCATGCTAAACAAAATTTTCCCAAGAAACTTATTCATACATTTGAAATATTAACACATTTAAGCGAGAATGAAAGATATTCGATTTTGAGTAGGTACCTAGAATCTAGAATCTACTTAAAATTAAGTTCATTAACCTGACAACATGTAGTTATGTATGCTTGTATGTATGTACGTAAGCGTTACTTTTGTAAAATGTATGCGCACGTACATGCACGAAGCGTATTTGGTGTAAAATTAAGTTTCTTAACTCAAAAAACACGTTTCGATTCGATGGCTGTGCAACAATTTTAACGTGCTCTCTTCCCAAACCAGTTTGAGGATAGAGAGCAGAGCATAATGAGGAAACATCATGTACTTACATATTTACAAATATAATATTTACGGTGGTACTAGTTTTCTTCTTTTCTAACATACGAGTACAAGTACATGAGAAAATCCAAGATCTCAAGTTGATAAAGCCGAAAGATACACTGCGCTCTCGATATTAGTAGATAACATATCTTCTTCTACAATGTTTTTGCGCTTGTAATGGAGCAACAGCCCATAGAGGACCCAAGCCGAGTTAGATTTTGCCTGTACCGAGACTTGAATGCTGGACACTCTGCATAACAGGTCAGCGCACTACCCAGACATGCCTTCCACATCATTGGTGGCTATCCAGCTTCGACGCTGGCTTAAATGGCTCAGGTGGTAGCTGATGGCCGATTTAGATGCCTGCGATGCCACGAAGAACACAAAATTTTATGCTAGCCGAAGTCATAGAGGTTAACGCTTGAACCCAGCAGGGCTTAAAAGGCTGAACGCAGATATATGTGATTGAAATCTCCAGACAGCAACTGAAGTAACCTGACTTATGTGATTGATATCTCCAAACAGCAACTGAAGTAACCTGACTTCATTTATTGGAGGAGCAAAAGTCCATGTTCTATGAAGCTGGCAGTAAGAACATTGTCATTCGGTTAAAGTAAGTAGTAAGCAGAATAGTATCAACTCTAACATAAACTCCTTTCCGGTGCATGCCCCAGTTATATTCGTCCCGAGGATAAGACTTGACTTGATTTGCACCGTCATAATTTGGATGACGGTGCAGGACCGATAGAGCCTGCTTCCGACTAAAACTAACCTGGCTCTGGACGCAAACATCTAAAAGGCATCAATCTATAAAATAAAAACCAAACGAACTAAAAATCACACTGAAAAGGAACGAGGAAGATATGTACATAGACATTACCGAATTGAACAGCGATTGTTTTTATAATAAGTAACCGTCTTTTAAACATTTAAGCAACTTAATTTTTAAGCAAATAGTAAGGGCGGACTCAGATACTTCAGATATTTTAATTAATATATTTAAATTTCAAATACCATAACAAATTCCAAATGGCAGAATTATTTCCAAAAAAAAAATGTATTGAAAAGTCAGCGACCAGTAAAACACAGAAATAATTTTACACCTTCTTCGGGCGGTGCAGAGGAAACGTGCCATGCTGGCAAGAAGTTGGCTTTGGGACTATGTATAATGATTTTACACACATATACAGCAATTTGCTAGAACTTCAAAAGCAAAAATGCTTCAAATATGCTTGTGAAGATAAGCGTGTGTGTTCGTATGTAGGTAAAAATTAATGCTTTTTAAATTAGCTTCGTCTCTAATGCGCATCTTCTGGAAGCGCTTTGACTTCGCTGTATGCAAATGAATCTAATTGTTCACTTTAGAATTATTAATCCGGTATTTATGAATAGAAATTATTATTATTTATTCTTTTATTTACAATAACGCATTACAACCTAATAATTGTCATACAACAAAAACGAAATACAGAAATATTTTTGAACAAATAAACTGCATTTTGAATGTTTAAGGGAATAGCATGCACTTTTCAGTGCATAAAAAACATGATTAAATGCTTTCACAATGTACAACAATCCAATACTTAGCCGTTGCTGGGTGTGTTGCATTTGCATTTTCACACGTATTTTCTCGGTTGCGGTAAGTTTCAGCAAAGCGTTTCCCTCCGGTTGCGGTTTTCCCCAGTCTTCCTCAACTCTGTCTCTGGCAGCGCACATTTTTGTTAAAATTTTAATTATCGAAAAATACATGCGCAAAATATTTCATTTTTTATGCGTATGCAACTGTGTGTAATTGAGCGAAATTGTTAACTTTGAAAATGCTTTCGAATGCGTAGCAGAAAAACGTAATCTAATATTTATTTTTCAAGTAGTACTTAGTTCATGTATCAGTATTTTTCAAGCACCCGTTCTCAACTATTTGAAGAATTACAAAATACTTAAAATTTATTTTGTGTATACAAGCACACTTGATTATAATTAACTATTACAACTAAATGATAGCAAGAAAGTTTCAAAATATTTTTAAAAACATTTCGTTAGCTTAGTTCAGAAAGGTCCTAACAAATATTTGTATAACTGTTTTTTTTTAGTAAACTAGCTTACTCGGCGAACTTCGTACCACCTAAAATTGATTTGATTTTAACTCTTCTCCCAATCAACTTTCCATCTCAAATTCATTGTGATTAGTGTACGCACTGTGTACGGTTTGACTTTCGTTTGCGGCGCCATCCTCCTTGTCCAACCACCTATGTCATATGTGGCATGGAGCTTAGAGTTGAACACATAAAACACTGTGCCAAATTTCGTTTAAAAATATTCACACGGAGCCGAGTTATAGCATATATAGATGCACAACAACAAAATCCTCAAGCAAATCGAACGCTCCATTCCCGAGTTATGGAATTGCTAACATACTTCACGACACATTAACTGTCAAAACCGGATTTGAAGAAATTTTAGTTGGGGCCTTTCTATACTAAGGTAATGATTGAATTTGGATTTCGTATACATTGAGAAGTGTTTGTTTTGAAAATTCGAAATATCTGAAAATACTTAAAAACGAAGTATTGAGTGCGGATACTCGAAAAATATTATACTTGAACTTTTTCAAATCGAGTAGAAACACATTTATTTGTGCTGGAACTTGTACTGGTACATATACAGGATCTTCTACTGGTACTTATACTGGTTCATATTTGTTATGGTGTTGATATTTATTAGTATACTTATCGTATATATTAGCAATGGAAGATCCCCAACGCAGAGGAGGCAACCCATACAAAATAAAATTAATTTAGTTTTCAGCTTGTGTTTACTTTATTTTTGTACGTGATCCCCCTTAAAGATTGGAGTTGATGGTAAGATCGTTCGGGAAAAATTTTGAAAGAGAAAAATTAATAAGGATGGGTCTTACATTTTACCCAACTACTTAAGAATACCTTGAGAGCGGAGGTATCACATTTTATGTATAAAAAAGCCAATTTTCTATGGGAGCCCCTAAAGGGTTGAAGGTAAGAGGTAAGTATCTTCAGAGAAAATGTTGGAGAGTGAAAACTAGTTGAGATCGGTTTCACATTTTAGCCCTCAAGCAAACGACTCTTAAGTTGTAGCGTGGCTGGTTGATTTTCATGAAAATGTTAACTTTGTATGGGGGCTCAAGGGTTGAAATAGAGGGTAAATAAATTTAGGAAAAGTGTTGGAGGGTCAAAATTAATACAAGTCAGTTTTATATTTTGATACTCAAGAATCGTCCTGGAAGCACGAAGAGTCTATTTCATCAATATGCAAATTTTGTATGGGGGCCACCTTAAGAGTTTGGTAGAATATGTTAGAGAAAATTAGTTTAGTATGTTGGCCATTAAAAATGATCTTACATTTCAACACTTAAGGAGCGACGCCTGAACAGCTGTTGTGTGATTTGTATATTTTCCCCGCTTTATTTTAAACTTTGGCATCGATGCGACTCCACTTACCCTCATCTCGCCCTCTAATTTTTTGATTTACACATTTTCTCGTCAAGATTCATAAAATTAAGTTTTCCCTAGTACCCAAATTCGCTATTTCATAGCTAATATACAAACAAGGTGGGGCAAAAGTAGTGTCATAATTTGAATTGGCTGACATTAAGTTAGAAATGCAAAACATTAAGCTCTGTTGTCATGAATAGTTTACGTGAAGGTATAAAAAAGGTATAAAATGGCCAACTCCTAAGGTGATGCACAGTTGGACGAGTTTTAAGGAATTTTGGCTCCGCAATGGTGATTTGGAAGTGTGTATCGCTCCATTGTTTAACGTGGTTTAACGGTCCAACTGCCCATGGCTCCTAGGCTAAGCTTTATTCGTATTGTGTGAATTATATTTGTACACGAATGGAAGTGCCTACTTATTCCAAATTCGCAGTTTTCTTAAGCAAATTAAACTCTTGGAGGTTTACCAGCCCCAAAAAGTTTTCCATTTGACTATGCCACGGCGAATTTTTGATCTGAGGTACTTATGATAGTGATCAATCTGTTAAATAAACCAACCTTACCCCAAAAACCAAGTCTCTTTTGATGCATAGTCAATTGCTAGGGTGCAAATCCTTCTTAAAACGTATCCTGTATTATCTTCTTTATATTTCTAAATCTCATTCTCATAATTTTTGGAGCATAAATAATTGGAAAATAAATGCAAAACAACAAATCTCATTTATTCATTGTTATGAATATTTTTTAAAGTTTCTACATAGATGTCATTAAAGAAATGTTCTGAAGCTGTTTCCTAATAAAAGAAAGAAGTGAAAAAATTTACAAATTTACAAATTTACAAAATATTTCAAAGTAAAAATAATGAAAATTACATTAAATTATTACGAGAAGCACTCACTCAGATGCATTGTAGTTAAGATATATGAATGTATATGTACACACATGCATACATATACATACATACAATGTGTGTGAAGGGTGTATGAAAACGATATTCACGTTGCATAAGTCAAGCCACTCGTGATGCCTCTTCTGCCGTGTTTATGCCACTTTATGCAAAAATAATTGCACAATTAGTTTGTTGCTGCTGAAAGAAGACTACTGCTACTGCCAACTAAGACTAGCAGCACACAACGAGGTAGGCACACACACACATACACAACGAAACGCTGACAAACGCACCAACATAACCACATATACTCTTAGAAAACGACACGTTGCTCATTAGTGAATTTTGAATATTATTACATATGAAAGTGCCACTACGTACACACACACACCCACACACTTACATGAGTATGTACGTACATCTACTGCTGGTACTACTCCTACTTTTACATACAACGAAATACATACATACATACTCGTATGTACTCGTTTGTGTGTGTGTGTGCATACAAGCTACTACTGTTTCTACTGTAAGTTTAGTAGTATTTTACGACTACTTCATACCCATGGTATAAGGCTGATGCCGCTACTCCAGCTAACACGCATTCATCCACACACACACACATGAACGGTATATGTTCGTGAGTTTGTACACAAAACTTACACAAGTGCCACTTTCACTGCATACATGTGCACAAAGGCAGTTGTTTTGCATTCTTTCTCTCCCGCTCTCTCTCTCTCTCTTTCTTTCTCACTCTTCTGTTGCATTTATTTGAGTATGTGTGGGTACTACACTCGCTTAAAGAGGGTGACAGTAATACACGAAACAAATTTTTTTTTGCAGTTGAAGAGAGTAGCATAGAAAAATGAAATTCCTTTGAAATTACTTTCTTTCTTTCTTTTTTTTTTGGCACTCTCTCAAAAAAAACACCAAAACTGACAGGATTAGAATATGGTTTGCCTGGCATGTAATTTGTTCAAATGATTTTGTTGCAATGCCAAAACCACACATGTGGTTGTATTTTTTTTTTACAGATTTGAAACTCTCTTTATGAGTTGTTGTTGTTTTTGTTATATTTCCCGTTAAAGAGTAAATGGGTTAAGAGGATAAGGAGAAGCGAGAGAGGTGGGAAGAGCGATTTCTTCATGTATGACTTTATGGTAAAGTGCGATGCAGTGCAGTGAAGTGTGTTGGAGAATGTCAAGAAAACCAAATGAAAATGCTGCGCTGAGTCAACGCCGGAGTGTAGCTCTTGACAAATAAAAAGTTGTTGCACATAAAATTTACATAATTAGTAGCGAATTACTTGAAAACAAGAAACTCAAAGTACGTTGTTTTCATTTTAAAATTTTTGGCGTTTTTCTCAAATAATTTTACATATATTTTTCGTTTAATTAAAAAAAAAAAAATTAACAAGTGCAGTGGAAAAATTAATTAAAATACTATAAAGCGATCATTCCGAATAGTAACGCTCCAGAGTAGCTAGTTATGTTTAAATTGGGCATACAAATTTTACTTTTACTCAATTACATACTTTGCAAATCAATCAAAATATTAAAACAGCCTTTTACATGCAAGTGTTCCTTCGATAGAGATGGCAAATAGTAATTGATACATTGAGTGATATTACTCAGTATGTTTCACACGTTTCCACGACATTCAACACTATGCTCAGCAGTCGTTTGTGCCGATAAGATTTTCCGTTTCAACACAACAGTGTTATGAACTACGTCCAAAAAGGAACACTGAGTATGAAACATTAGCAGTGAAAGCTCTACAGGATCTACCTGACAAAAATTATTCTCAGAAATATTCAACTCGATAACAAGATACTAAGATACTTTCCCTTCTTGGAAGGTATTGCCAATCATAAAACCAATCAAAGCAAGCCTCGAAAAACATACATGCAAATATAATTAGTGAAATGAAAAAAATCGACATACATTTTTGGAATAAATCTAAATCAAAAATAAACTAACTTTATTCCTTTCTTCGCTGTAATAGAAAATAGTGAAATATATCATGTTATTAAAATTTTATGAATTGATGTTTAATGATTGTTATATTTATATTCTTGTGCTAATTCACATTAGCTTACTTGCCTATTTTATGTTTTGAAAATGTCTACTAAAAGTTTGGAAAATGTTTAATTTTAATTCTAATTTGTTTATGCTTTATTTTGCACTTCCAGATGATTGTCACTATAAGTTTAAATTTGTATGTCATGCAATATATATTATACTTAAGTCATATATGTATTTAATCCTTGTTTACGCTACATGCTGCCGGTACTGCTAATAAGGTTTTAAACTTTGTTGTGCCGGTTTTCGAGATATAAATAAATATGCATAAGTATGGTAGTAACTATAGACTTCTTAATGACATAATACAAAACTACATTTTCTGAATCAATAAATGATGGAATATGGATTAATTGTGGGAGAGAGTGGAACCATAAGACTTCCTTACCTCCGACATAAAGTATTTGTCCTTTTTTTCAATAAAAATACATACATAGGCACTTTGAACTACTAGGCGTATGAGTGACAAGCAATTAGTATAAACTTCCCCTCATGCTGACGCACTAAACATACTCAAAATAGGTACTTACATTTTTTAAATATATTTTTAATTATCAGCAAAACGCAGAGGGTATCTCCTGTAACATGTAAAACCTTATGTTATGACAAACGAACGAATCCCAACAAACCCAGCACCCACACAACTCAACCGAGGGGTGTATCCGCATAACGCATGGATGGTGACCGACTGCTTTACCCGACACGAAAATATGTAATAAGCTGCGTATATCCGAATAGCTATTCCTCACAACAGATATCAAATCATCAGCTAAAAGGTTAGTATAATAAGTAAGTTTGTATTGATGTGTTCAAGAGAATCGGTAACGCTGAATAGTTTATAATGTTCAATAAAATCTTTACATATTCCACGAAAACGATCATTTTGAGCAAAGTAATTGCTAAGTTTAATAGGAATAAAATAATGTAACGTGAGCTTCTACAGGGTATATAAAAATTTATTTCATTTAATAAATACGAAGATGACAAAAACCATTCAAACGCTTTATATTAAAATTTTATATTCAACATGTATCTTCTGGTTATTTATGTTGGCAGGATTAATAAGTTTTAATCGATGTTCGTACGGCGGAAGGTTGAAAAGATGATTCCACCAAAAACTCCTCAGTGCAAAAGTAAGAAATTATTTTTGAACCGACTCAATTTTACTTGCCTGTTGATCAGGAAAAAGAAGAGAGATTAGTTGGAAATATATTTCGCAACTTCATATACATAGTAAAATCAACATGTAATTAAAAATTTACAACAATATGTTGTAAAAGTTGGCTCTCAATGAATTTCGATTCTAATTGTTTTTTTCGACACATTTGTCTGCTACAGCGAAATTTTCCAGATTTCATTGCCTGCTACAGCAATTCTGTACATTATTCATGTTTCCACGACTGGCTTCTTGTGTGTCTTGTTTGTCTTGTTTATGTTTCCTTTTTATAATATAGTACAAACATTGAAAGTTTCCCACATTAACAGCAAAAACTCATGTTCCTACACATACTCATGCACTTGCCGAGTATGCTGCTGTACGAGTATGTGTGAATATTCCTTCGATTTACTGTCAACCAACTTTGACTTTGCTTCTTTCTTTCTTTTACCATTTTTTTTTTGTCTCTTTTGGTTTTGCAATTGCAATATGCACAACTTACACAACAGTTTCATAGAAAAACTTTTCGGGGAAATAAATTTTTCCCTAACATTTATTTGCGTATAAAAATATTTTTGTTGCAGTTTGATAAATTGAAAATGTTTTTATTCTTATCTTTTTTAATGTACGAGTGCATACATTTGTAAATAAGTATGTGTGTGTGTGTGTGTGTGCGAAAGAATCAGGAAAGTAGAATGTTTTTTTTTTTTAAACCGAAAGGAAACTTTGCTTGGAAGCATCTATGTATTCTGTCAATAACTTGCAAATGGTATTTGTGGAAATATATGCGTACTTGTAGAACGAGTATATTGCTTATGCCTACACACTAGCAGTCGCATGTGTTTCTGTTCGTAATTTTCAGGACAGACAGATTTGTAATTACGTTATAGTAATTTTCCAGTTAAATAAATTCTTCTTTACCAATCTTTTCATTCCATATTTTAAACTTTAAATGTTGTGGTACAACTTGACGTATGAGTGACTTGCCAAAGAAGAACGTAAAGTTAGCTTGAAATTACTCAACAACTTTATTAGTTAGATAATTTAATTAATTTTAGCTTGGCAATTTTCAGCAATCTTCTCTCAGATATTTTAATTCATAATCGATTTTGAGAAATTTCCTTAATGAAATTTTATAATAATTTTCTTCGTCAAGATTCAATTCAATATTATGTGTGTGTATGCGCACTTTCGAAATTTTTTTTTAAGACCCTTATTGCCAAAGTACCTACTAAAAAACTTATACTTTAATAAACTAAAACACATTTATACATTTTCATGTATGTACGTGTGTGCCTTTTTATGCGCAAATACATATTAATGTTGCTTTGTGTGTGTTTGTTTGAGGTCATCAACACATTTTAAACTTACAAGATAAAAATGTTTTTTTTAATATCGGGACATCAATTTTTGGAAGAAAATCTTTTACTATTTGAAATATTCAATAAACAAGGAGCAAAAGCATACCTTGTAAGTACATACATATGTGTACAACAGCAACAACAATGCCCATATATGTAGCTTATGTATACTGTATTGTTTATTTTTTGTTTGGCCAAAGGATCATCATTGATATGGTGAAAGTAACGTATTGGTATAAATACCCAAAAATACATATGCACACATTCAAATGCACCCATATCTTTATACTCATATACATGCACATGAACACAAGTACGAGTTTGCTCATACATACCTATATGCATGTGTGTACGTATGCTTGTGTGCAGAAGTATAGCATAAGTGTTGCCCAAGTATTATACCCGCATCTAAACCAAAGTTAAAGAAGCATTGAGCGCTTTTGGCTAGTAGTAAATAGCAAAGGAGCCAATGCAAAAGCAAAAGCATTTCAAACAAAGTATAGAAACAGGATGTATGCGTCTTTGGTCCTTTATTCAATTGCGTTTCATACTATACATAAATGCAGCATGCATAACGCATACTTGCTTATGTACATATAGTCAACCTGAGTATGTACATCTGTACAGATGTATGTACTATATGTAAGTATGTGTGCACATATGTATTAAAGCGCCTCACGAAAAATATTGATTGTTATACCTTTCTAAAAATTAACCTTGGTTTATTTTATGAAGATTCCCAAAAACTAACTCAACAATATTCTTAAGTAAGCTGGATCGTTTTGGCAAAACCTCTCAAAATCTTCTTATGTAGGGAAAAATTTTTCTTCAGGCTACTTTTGCTTAAATAAAAGCTCACAAACAACAGATACTCAAAAATAATTAGAATTTCTATTAGAATAGTTTGCAAGTATGGTAAAAATTTTAACAGCATAATTATTTTGTTTTTCACAGAAATGACATAATAAACATCATCCTGATAATAAGGAACGTATTACCAAATTTTTCAAATATTTGTATGCAGATCATAATAATGAGTTTTGAGTATCTAACTTTTATTTTCCCAAAAGAATATTTTTTCCATAACAAATATGATTTTTAGAGGTTTTTCAAAATGATCCAATACACGTTAGAGTTGAAATATTTTAGAAATCTTATAAAATAAATCGAGGTTCATTTTTAGAACATTTGAAACGTGAGGCGCTTTAATGTTTATACGATTACTTTAGTGCAAAGTGAATATTGTAAAATATCTTCTATGCTGGATTTCTGACGTAAGAGCATTAAATTTTATTCCTCAGGGAGCGTTTAGCAAATTTTACCTTCACTTTATCTGCTTCCAGTTTTCATTTCAAGTGTGAGTCTGTGTGCATGCACATGTACTATATATGTACTTAGTATGTATGTAGTAGTAACGATGAAGACGATGATTATGATGAGCACGAACATGATACGATGTGTTGATAGTGATAATGCCGTTGTAAGTTCTTGCTGTATTCTTTCAATGTTACCACTTTTCCTATCAGATTTTCAATAATTGTTTTGGCTATTTAGTAAATTACTATAGGTTTTCAATTGGGAACGATGCTATTAACTTGATTGGTGGCTTAGCTTTGTGTGGGTACAAAGTTAATTGAAGATAATTTTAAATTATTTCCAAAAATCTTTAATCTTTTTTGAATTATAGTGTTGTGAAGAAAGTTCGATACACAGATCTATCGGTTGCACAGTAAAACACATTATTTGCAAACTAAAAACTGCCAACATGAATTAAGTGATACCCACACAAGGCTTAGCTCCTAGGCATTACACATTTATTTTATGGTTTCCGGAACTTTGGGGCGTATGAGTGATTTTTGATATTTATTTACATTCAGTATTAAGCCAATAAGTCCTAATCCGTTGACACTTTCTCTTTAATATCTTCAGCAACATACCATGCCAAAGAAGTGCACATAGATAGGGTTTTAGCAACTGGTGTCCAAAAAATGCCAATTTTTCCAGGAAACATTTAATCTACGGCGAATTACGCCATTATTTTAAACATGTAAAAACTGGTGCCTTCAGGCCCACAACCTCTTTTTTAGATCTCAAAAATATCATTTTATGTAAAGTTTCTACTTTATACTTTTTTGGCTGGTATGTCCAAAAAACTGTGACTTAGAGCATTAGCCTTTACTTTGTTGAATGTAGTAAAATGAAATTAGGACTTATGGGCTTATAAATAAATTTGTATACATATTAAAAATCGCTCATTCACCCCGAAGTTGGCGAAGCCATAAATGAAATGTGTGACATCTTGAAGGTTGCTACTCCGTAGTCGGTTTTTAGTTTGGAAAAAATCACACTGAAATTGTTTCATAGTGTTATTTTTTGCAACTTGTTAATGGGTGGCAAAGCAGCCTAATTATTTCGAGTATTGAGTTTTTCATAAGTCACTCAATAATTTTGCTTATTCGAAATAGCGAAGGGTTCTAGACAATTTGAGGTAAGGAGTTGGAGGATTACAGTTATTACGATGCTAGACTGAAATATTTTGTTAATTTTATCATCATTTAATATTGTTAATTCTGTAATTATCACAATTTGCCCCTAAGTCTCTAAGAAAATTCAGTTAGTTCAGGGGGTAGTTTTAATATTCTTTAACTTACCTTTTTATGGCGAAAATTTTGGCAAAGAATATATTTATGTCATTATTGAAAGCCATTGAAGCAATTGGTCATGTCCTACATATTCCAAAGTTTCTTCTGTTCATCATTATCGTGGAAATCAACAAATTAGTTTTTACAGGAGTCGATAAGCAACTATCTACTTGATAAAATATCAGGTATTGCGGAAGATGATCAGTGCTCTTCTACAGGTGTATACATATGCATATTTTCTAGAGCTATAACTTAATACCTAAAAAAAAAACGGAATAAATTTTTGTGAAAACGATTTTAAACCCCTTTTTTCACCTGCTGAGCAATTAGTTAGCTTCAATTGTTTGTTTGCACCTGAGCTATTTTTTAGTTTTTAGTAGCAATAATTACATAAACGATTTTCTTTTGCCTTACCACAATCTCTAACATGAGTTCCATTTCAATTTTTCTATACACACACATACATACATATATGTAAGAAAAAAAAAACAAAAAAAAGTGAGAGGAAATAAATTTATTCGGCAGTTAAGTCAAAAATTTACTTCAGATGCTTTCCTTCTGCCTTCATATGCACGTGTTTGTGTGTATGTGTGTGTGTGTATGTGTGTGTGTGTGTGAGAGGTCGTGACGATGCTGTTTAAACTTATTTGATTCTTACGTCAAGAGATATTAAGTATGTTCTTACATGTATGTAGATGTTGTGTTTGTTTTGTTATGTGTGTGTGTGTGTGTGTGTGAGTTAGTTTATATGCATGCATGCTTACTAAGGCATTTGTCGAATGGATTATCAAAGAGCACAAGCAGCAGCTATTGGTGAGGTAATATAAGCACTTGTGTAATTACATTTCGTAACATTTTGCATATTTAAACATACATAGGTACTCGTCGTACAAGTATGTACGTGTATATGTATATACATGTGTATGTGTCTGTGTGTGAGTGTGTATTTCTTGTATGCATGAGGTTACGTATGTGGTTACTTGTAATTACTATAAATTGATATAAACACTTAGAAAATGAAATCTATTCAATATTTTCTTGTATGTATGTGTATGTGTAGATCTTTGTTTGTATTTCGATATCCATGCATACAATGTATGTATGTATGTATGTATGTAGTTGTCTATACACAAGTGCATGGTAATAGTAACATTTCTGTATTTTATGTCTTACAATTATGCTTTTCTTCTGTATTTGTTTATCAGTCTTAACTTGTACATGCATATGTATGTGTGTATGCATGGTGTGTATGTGTATATCTGAAAAACGCAAATACATCTACATTGGAGTTTATTCTATTTATCTCTGCCAAAGGTTTATGTCATTTGTTCATATTTGTTTCACTTAAATAATCTGAAATCATGTTTTCGGTTTTGCAATTTAATCAAACTAATTAAGTTTTGCATAGATTCATATGCCTACACAAATACACGCACACAGCACACATACATAAATACATTGACTACTTGTAGTTTGTTAAAAGCTTTTAATAGATATTTATTATTTTATTTTTTTAATTAAATTTTATTACCACGATTTAATCGCTTTTATTAAAATATATTATAAAGTGATTTTCTATTTATTTTTGTACCTTTCATATTTAATACTATGCAATTCTATTTATTTCTTAGCAAAAGTATTCTCTATGTACGTAAATAGTCACGTGGTGAACAGCTCTCTCTCTCTGTCCCCCTCTCCCTCCCTCTCTCTCTCTCTTTCTCTCTCGTTGTTTCTGGTCATTTGTCTAGAGTCTAGACAGCTCCTTACAGCTATTTATATGTATAGTATTATATTTGGACAAGGGATTATTTGAACAATTTAATTGGATAGTAAAATGAATTGCAATTTACTCCAAATGTCTTTGAAAGTCTTTAGAATTATGTAAGCTATTAAAATATAATCAAAATAAATATCAATTTAAAAGAGTTTATTTGATGTGGCCTAGCTAGTATGCATCAAATTATAAAGATTTTCTTTCAAGCATTTCAAAACATGGCAATTTTAGTTAGTTTAGTAAAATATTTATGCAAATATTATAATAGATGATTTATTTGGGCTTTTTGAGTTTGCCATGACATACAGTGGCTAACAAAAAAATTGACCAGAAAAACTGAAATTTTTGGGGCACGATAAATAACCAAGACATCACTTTGAATGTACGGCTGATGTATGTACGAGTATGTAGTTAAAATGCCTATAAAGTCAATTTCAAATTAACTGCCATTTCCTTTAATAATTTTTTGATTAACTCTCTAAATAGTTAATATAACCATGCAAAAGTAAATAAAACAACTTTCTTCTGTGTAAAAACAACTATTTCCTAAAGGTTGAATTGACTAACAGCAAAGTTACATAATCTAAATCTAAGTAAATGTAAGCACAAAACAGAGTTAAGTTTAATACAGCTTTTCCCAAAATGAACGATTAACTCTGAATGGGGTCAACTGCAGTCCGAAGCAGAGTTTAATATAATTCCACTTTTACCAAAATGTATGATTAACTCTGAACGGAGTCAACTTTTTTTTTGCCCCAATAAATGAAGAGTAAAATAAATAAATTTAGTTCGTTTTAAAAGATGTGTGATTTTCTGGATTTACAAAATTTGTTTTTTGTTTTTTTTTTTTGTTTTTTGATATTACTATATATTAAGTTCTATTTACGGTCGATATTTGTGCAAATGATTGTGACTTTTCGATAATACGATATTTAATAATATGGAACTACTTTTTTGAAGAGAAAGTTCGTTAATCTAAGCGCAGTACGCGTATTTGGAATAAGCTCACTGCAACAATTTTTCCCAATTATTATGACCCTTGCAAGTTTAAAGCAAACGTTCATAACTTCTTCTCCCTCCTTTTTCCTCCCACCTATCAATCTTCCTTCCAATCAACACAATGTTCTATACACTCTGTGTGTTGATTATATTTAAAAAATAAAAAATAAATATAAATGTAATGAAGAACGTTGTATACTTACTGGCCGAATTTGAAAGCGGTGGTCCATTTTCTAGAGAGCTAATGAGGGAACTACTCTAGTAGTAATTATTTAAAATTTAAAAGGAGTAATTTTAAGTTTCTCATCTTTAAATATTATATTTTATATTTTATTTAAATAAAAATAAATATAAAAGTTAACACAACCGCCTAACCTATTCACACATCACCTGCCATAATCTGCTGACAACGCGTCTGCGATGTGCAACATGATCCACACGCGCATCCGCTACGATAGGCACGTCAGCGCAACTATCGCTGCTACCGTTAGAACCGTTAACGCAGCGGTTTATTTTAGGTAGAATTAAGCTTAGGGTTAAGCAACGCGCTTGCGATGTGCAATATGATCTGAACGCGCATCCGCTATGAAAGGCACGTCAGCGTAGCTAACGCTGCTGCCGTGGAAACTGCTAACACATCAGTTTCCTTTATATAAAACTAAGCTTAACAGTTAAGTTAGGTTCAAGTTAAGAATCACTTCAACTTTAACCAAGAATCTTTTATTTACAGTGTGACTAAACGAGCCACTGGCAGGCTCGCAACTTTTATTTTTCCGAGTGTCCTCAAGGGTACTCGTTAATTTAAATATATTAAAATATCTGTAACTATTTTATTCTTGTGTAAGGAATCTAGTAATAAAAAACTAATAAATATCTAAAAACCTAACATTTCGAATTTTGCTTTAGACAATGTTTTAATCAGAGTTAAACCATTTAATTCTACTGTTTTCAGGGTCGCAACAACATTTTTGGAGTTTATTCAACTCCTAGTCTGAGTTCAAAAACTTTTTTTAAATAGCTCAAATTGTTAATTCAACTCTTTTGAGGGTTGAATTAACATTTTACGGAGTTGGTATAACTTTTTTAATAAATGTTGAACTGTTTATATTTTTATTTACGTATTGGCAATTTAATTCAATTCAAATAATAAAATAATGGCTAATAATATATTAATAATAATTTTTTTTAACAAACAAAAAAGTTATTCTTCAAAGCTACTGTTCACGACGATCACTCTACTCGTTCTCCTCACTACTCTTTTCATGTTACCACGACGTCCCCTCTCGGCTTTTGAGTGATAACTCCTATGACGACTGCAACTTATGTACAACTTCGGCAACTTTTGACAACTCTTTTGACTCTTTCTCTCTAACTGCATTAAACCACTTTACATAAATGCTATTTTAAGAATTTATATTCTTAATATAAATCATGTCGGAGTTAATATGACTCCTCAAAAGTATAACTCATTCTTCGGAACTGAATGTACATACTCAGACGGAATGCGGATTACCTTTTTGGCCTTTGTCTAAAACTTTCAACGAAATAGTTAATATTACCACGAAATTTATGTTATTTACTCCGCAATTTTTTGTTGATTGCAGTAATGTTGTTTGCTGATTTTCCGCTCGTACCCTAAAAAAAAGTTGAGCAGTGCTGATGGTAAGTCTTAAACTATGTAAACACGTTTTTGTAGTTTGGTAATCTAGACCTTCGCAGAGGGGCAAAAAGATGATTTCTCTTGAAAAGGAGAGATAATGGGTTAATATATTCCAAAAACTTGTTTTACAGAAAAATATGCCTGCTAGAATAAACATTCTCAGATGTTAAAATGGCAAAGATATGCCAAGTTATATATTTAAAAAAAATTTATTCTTCTTTTAATGAAACAACAGCCCGACGAGAGCCTAGGCCCAGCTATTCGCATCCACTCATATAGTGCGATATTGTGCGTGTTATATTTTTAAATTTTAGCATTCTCTATGATTGGAAGAGACCTACTACTGTGGGCAAAAAGTAGTAAGACTTTGTTCATAATTTCAAATTTTTTTATTCATTCTTCCAAATCTATTTCGTCCCCTTCAAAGTAATCCCCCTCGGCCCCAATACACTTGTGCCAACGTTTTTTCCAATTCTCGAAACAGTTGTTAAAGTCAATTTCCGGAATAGCCTTCAATGCGCTTAGCGATTCATGTTTAATGTCTTCAATTGACTCAAAACGGTGTCCACGAAGCGGTTTTTTGAGTTTAGAAAATAGCCAAAAGTCACACGGTGCTAAGTCCAGCCAACTAAGATTAACATTGAGACCCCAAAAGGACTTAACAAAACTACTCTGGAGTACTTTGGCCATTAAGCAAACCCTAATCCCGATCATCTTTTGTGATATTAATTTTATTTACTTAAATGCTAAATTCAAAATTTCTTTTTGTATTTGAGATTTCTCTTCTAATATTGTAGCTATTGTATTGAAAATTTATAGTCCCATTAGTTTGACTTTTCTGTTTGTGTGAAAAATGCATTAAAGTCTTCACTTTCAACCTCGTTTTAGTATTTATTATATGTATACTAAGGATTAAAAGCTTTTACTGTTTATATCGTCAAATCTTTGGAAGATACACGCTCCACAGCTTATGGTTTATTTATATCCTATAATTTTCAATTATAGTATATCAAAATATCGCTTATTACACTTCAAACAGGAACATAATATACTATAGCATGTACATATGTATCAATAGGCAAGGGGGTTGGCGTAGGGATTAGTGATTTATTTCTAAAACCCATGGAGACCCATCCTGGGACTCCCTCCTAATGACTTTATATCTCCACATTGTTACCTGAATATTGTGCATACATTAAACGAATCAGTTTTCAAAGTATGTCTGGGAATCGTGATTCCAAAAAGAAAAACCAAAAAAAATACAGGAGCCGCCAGTGTTTGTATGGTTGGATCTGTTAAGACTTATGTACTTAACACAAAGTTTTACTCCAATCACAAAGAAGAACAAAGAATAATATTGAATGTTGAAGCATAAAATATTAAGTATTTCGTGATTATATTTACAAAGTAAGCCAGAGCAAGACATAAAACAATTCCCTAAACATTTATAAATTTACGTTACAAAATAACTTTTAATGCAAGTATATAATTTCACTTAACAAACAATAGCAACAACTATAAAATACATACTTTCACTTCATCACAATCAAACTCAATATAATTTTCAATATTTACTTGTAGGATATAGGAAGAGCATTTTTCAAACCAACTGGAAAAAAACACCAAAAAGCACAGAACGGAAAATAAAAGTTTAACCCTTGAGCATAAATATTAATCAATGTGTTTGGTATACTACATATGTATGTACCATATGTATGTATTAGTGTAACAAAGTATATTAAAATTTATACCGCTACAGAGTAAATAAATAGAATAGTTTGCTTCACTGCGGAAAGTCTGAAATAAAAATATATAAAGCAAACAAACAAAAATAACTAAAGGCATACTAACTGTCAAAATAACCGTACCCTGTTTGTGTGTATATGGTATGTATAATAAGTAAGTATCAAGTACAAACACACACTCACACATACATACATGCAAAGTAAAGTAAGCGCAATTGTTTTATGTGCCCTAGGAGTGCCATAATTTCTATTTATTAATCCTACAAGCGAACGGTAGTTACTCACTCATTCATTCACTTCACCCAGATTCGTACGCTAGTAAGTATGCTAGGATTCTATGTTTGTTTTTAGTTAAACGAGTGAGTTCAAGTGATTTTGTTATCTCTAAATTATGTCGTTAAATTACATAGGAAAGCTATTTTTTATTTTGATAAAACAAAAACAAAAACAAAAATAAAAATAAAAATGAAAAGTTTTGTTTTTTTTGTTTTTCGTCACCAAAGTTTATGACACAATTTAGGTATAAAAACAACACCTGAGCTCACAAAAACCATGGTCGCTTTAAAATTCCCTACACTTGCGCGACGTGCATCGTATATTTTCGTATATTTAGTTAATTGTATTATTGAAAAAAATATATACATATACTTATACCCTCTACACAGATAGAAAATGATGATTCTGCGATGGGATAAGGTGTTGATCTGTTTTAAGGTCTCATTTTATGTTCTGATCTTAAGCATTAATAATGTCTGATTTTTGGGCTGAATTTATATTTTAATTCTGATCTTCTTTTGGTATAAATTTTGGTCGGATTTTTGTTTTGAAATATATCTGTTTCTAACATTATTTCAGTTCTGATTTGTTTGTATGATTTTTGGTTTGATTTTCAGTCTGAATTTTGATATGATCTTCATTTTTTATCTGATACTAGTCAGTATTATGAGCAATATTGGCCCGATTCTTGGTGAAAACTGCAATGAAATCAAGCATTCAAATTAAAGAATTAATCCAAGTAAAAGTTTACACATTTTCACGGACTCGGATAGCCTAGAACCTATTGCGATGTTGGGTGATTCGCAGGATCCGTAGTCTTGCTTTTTTGGGAACGAGTTGAACATTAGCAAATATGCCAGTAATGTAAGAAATATTGAAGCGAACATATAATACTCGCGCCACTGGCTGAAATGCCTTCGAGTGCTGTAGCATGAACTCAAATAACACAAATCATATTATTATTAGAAAGGTTCAATTTCAAAATCATTGAAATAACATCGTTGACAGACTAAAAGAAAACATTCGCAAAGCTGATGGGGCAAAGTGTACCAGCCATAAAAATTGGGGTAACTACACGTGTAGCAGAAAAATTCATGTATAGTTTTAACATCTCCTAAACCCTTTCCATAACCTATAAAATTACACGGAACAAAAAATTACAACCTGTTGTTGGATACTGCCTAAATCAATTCTTCATTAAATACTTTGGACTGCTAAGTTGCAATTCTTTTTTCACTACCGGATCAAGGACATGATGGGAGTCTGTTGGGAATCAGTGGGTAAATTTTTTAGCAATTGAAATCCTACAGCTTTGACGGTGAAAGTAAAATTGTTCCTTGTGGAAAACTTAACAGTTTACTTCAACTCCTAGAAAGTAGAGGTATTTCCTCCATGGACCTTAAATTTTACAAGTTTTGGGTTAAAAATTTTCTTAAAATGCTCATAGAGTGTAAATAACTTGGAATAATGACATACTTTCTTCGACAAAAATACACCATACACCAAAATTACTCCTTGACTCACTTAACCGAAAAATTCTTACAGACATTTGTAACAAAACACCCCAAAAATAGTATAGAGGTATATAGAGGAGATAGAGTGTTGGTGTTAAATATAAAAATGTTCAGCTTTTCATAGCCAATAGGTTTTTCCTCAGACATCAAAGCTGTAAGACTCCAAAATAAAAACCGTTCACACCGACTCCCATCGGTGCCCCTATGCTCTATGTCGAACTAAAACTTCTCATAAGAAAAACTTTATTGTGTATGTCCATATATAACTTGAGTATAACTTGACAATTGATGGCGTAACTTGTGATAAATCACATTTAGCAATACTGTAACTACTTTCACGTTTTAGTTACGTCATGTAAATTTTGTTTTGATTTTTTGATTATGTATGAATTTGTCAAAGTGTAAACAATATAACCTTTGTGCGATACAAACATGTCAGCAGACGTGCCAAATAAACAGCAGGAAAAAAGTGTTCCATCGATTAAAACGTGCCAATTCTGGTTTCGACGCTTTTAAAGATATTTTGACAAATATCTGACCTAGTGAAAAAGTTCGAAGATGAATTGTGCCAAACGCAAGACATTGGGAGTCGCAATAACATTGGGAGTTACTCAAGCAGCAATTTCAAAGCTCCATTGGAATTCTGTCAAAAAGAAGGAAATTGGTGCCATACGACGCGAAGCCGACGTGGAAAGGCGATGTTGAATGTCTGAAATGCTCCTTCAGCGCTATAAAAATAAGTCGTTTTTGCATCGAATTATTCCTGGCGACGACAAATTGATTGATAACGACTAACCGCAGTGCAAGAAGTTGTATGTGAAGCTTGGTCAGTCAGGAACATCAGCACCAAAGCAGAATATTCATGGCACCAAGGTGATTCTCTGTATTTGGTGGGATCAGAAGGGTGCTAAAACCTGGTGCAATTATTACGGGAGAACAGTATCGAAAAGAATTAATTCATTGAAAGACCGTAATCTTTCAAGCATGACAATGCACGGCCTCATTTTGCTAGACCGTTTAAAAATTATTTAGAAAATAGTGGATGGGAAGTTTTGAGCCACCCGTTGTGTTCACCGCACCTTGCTCCGTCTGATTATCACTTACTTCGATCGATGCAGAATACCCTTACTGGACTTTCGCTGAAAGTATTGGACGGAGTCGTTCATTGTCTCAAAAGATGGACGGTTTTTTTTAAGCAAAAATGCATAAATCGCCTGAAAGATGCCAAAATTTCAAAGCTTTCCGATGGACACTACTTTGAATAAAGTATTCATTAGATTCCCATTGACATAAGGCTATTCCAGCAGATTACCGGGCTGTGAGTGTTGAACGTAACTAATTATGCACGAATACACTTCTTATTATTAACCCTAGACGAGTGTAGCGTACCTTATTTTTCGGATTTCTGTTGGAATAATAACATTATTATTATTTGGCCGTAAACGAAAAGCAGAATCTATAACACACTTCCGGCATAAAGCATTTATAAAGTGGGTTTAAGTTTTCTCATATTTTTGTACAATATATTTTATTTTTTAATTAATGAGCGTATTGTGTACGGAATGTGTGCATAAACTAATTACAGGATTACGTTAACTATACAACAGAGTGCGCCAATGCGGCGAAAGGCTTTTCATTTTCAATATTGCCTAACAACAACGAATACTGCCGCCATTATAATGAGCAGTTATAACGCAGTTTCAGCAGCTCACTACCCGCTATCTGCTACCCGCTACCCGCTACATTTTTTGACTCCTTTTGCTCATGTGCTGGCGCTCCTGGCTTTTTGGCTCTTCATGCCATCGTAAAATGAATATAAGTGGTGCCAAGCAATGCGTGCCTCCTTCTGCCAGCAGAACGCCGGGCTGTGTGTGTGTGTGTGTGTTGATTTCGTGTCGAGGCATTACAAACAATTTCATTTATTTTAATATTGCATATTTTTTGGCGTTCATACTGTAGCAAATTGTTTATGAAAAATGGCATATATATTGAGCTCCAGTGGGAGTGAGAGTGAACATAAATCAAATACAAAAAGCGTTCGAATAGGGAGCTATGGATATGCAAGCAAATACATATTGCCACACACACTGATACATATGTACAAGCGAGAGCAGTCTACGTGATGGTGCACCTATATACATACATACACATACGCAGGCAACCATATTTTACATCCATGCACATACACACACACACACACACACATATACAAGCAACTATGTATATCCTTTCTTGCTTGGTCTGATGTCCTGTTGTTGGTAATTACAATCTAGCATTGTACGTTTAACGGTCAAACCGGAAATAAATTTATGCATTCACATACACACACACACAAACCCAAACATAAGAGTATACGCACACATGCTTAAACATTCGACATGTTCATGGGGTGGATGTGAAAAATCACATTAAAAACACAATAACAATAGCAAACAACGAAAAAATAAATGGCGCGAAAATATTGCATGGTCAGCGTCAACATTGGCAAATACTCGTACCCATACACACTCACATACCCGTATATTACATGCATATACTCGTACACATGTACGCTCGGATGTGTATACGATTATTTAGAAGCGATATGTTTTTCCGGCAGACAAAAGTTCAGCCACATATGTTTCTTATTTGTAGTGGAGGGGAAAAATGCTTCTGGCTATTAGTTTTAGTTTCACTTATTTTGAATATATCGTATGTGCTACAAAAACGCAGAAAACAATCGTCAAATGCCCAGAGGAGATTTAAATCAGATTACATAAAATATAATAAATTCTATTACTGGCTTTCTCTGCAAGTTAGTGTTGATATATGTATGTATGTATGTATACTTTTTTGTTTAGATCTATGGAGAAAAATATTATACCTGTGTGCCAAAGAATTATTCGGCGTGTATTGAAAAGAAGAAGTTAGGAGCGAATTCTTTTATTTGCCAGTGTTGAACAGAACCGATGCTAAAAGTAGTCCATATTCGATTCTCAAAATTCCTTCATACTTTCCATAACTATCGAAAAGAGTAAGGAATTTCTCTTCCTTACTCACAACTTCTTTGAACATAATCTCACTTTACATAACATTTTTTTTTAAACCACTCACTTTTCTTGTTTTCACGTTAAGTGTAAGAATACAGTACTCAGTCCATTGTACTTCATCCTTTGTTCCCTTTTTCTAAAATAATAAACCTTAGTAGTTAAAGAGCTCAGATGTTCGTCTCTCCACACTCCAGTGCCAACTATGCTAGCTCTGTTCCGACAGAAAACTGGGCAGACACTGAGAAAGTGGTGTGCCATCTCTTCACAATCATTCTCCAAAATACAGGCCGCGCAGAAAGCACTGGCTCCCACACTAATCGTATTTAAATGTATGCCCCAAGAGAAATGACCTATATATATTCCCTTCAGCCGCCTACAGCTCTTCCTGTTAAATGACAGCAAAATGTCTGTCTACAGCCGATCAATTCCTCCCATTTACGATTGTGGGTAAAATCGACCCAATCATTAATTGTGGTCTTGATCGTTGTAGATGACAAAGGGAGTATGGGTTCTGGGCTTAAGAAACCAGTTTCCGAATTCTTTATGGCCAGAAAATACGCGGATTCATTTCCTGAGATTCTTGAGTGTCCAGGAACTCATATCAACAGCAGGCGATTATGGTTTCCAACATAATTAAGTGTGGATTTACAATTCAGAACCTGTTTTGATGTAGAAGATTAAGAAAGGTTTTCAAGCACAGCCTGGCTGTCTCAAAATACACAAATGCTCATTTCTTCTCAACCACTATCAATAGCATGATCCATTGTGTTTGATGATTGAGAAATAGAAAAATGCAACCCTAGAGGGAAATTAACCAGAAAATTAATTAACCAGGTCTGTGCTTCAGGAATTTGCTGGCATTGTATCGGATTTTAAGTCGAACTTTCCAAATCAGTATCTTCAACAATGTCACCAATATACCAGTGCCCATTGCGTTTTAATCTACAGCCGGCTGACTGCCTCTCTTTTAGCATAAACATCAAGGGATAGTAAGTTAACCAATGCGTCCATGAATGCGCTCAACATGGTAACGCCATAAAAGTTTAGTATCTAGAATAACTCCAAGATAAGTACTTTACTTCATGCGATAGCTGAAAATTAATTCCTCTGATGTTGGGTAAAATGAGAACACCAAAATTCCTTCTTTTGGTGAAAAGAATATTACCAGTTTTGAGAGGGTTAACCATATCCATAGCAATCATATTCACAGCGATTGCCCCGAGATCTGACAGGCCTGTGTGTGGATACCCGACTGATTTAGGGTAACAAGCAGAGACTCAACCAGCAGACAGCACAGTGTAAAGGTCAACCTAAAATTTCAGTAAAAACATCCTGACCTTCATACATATCACCTAGTGCGATGGATAAAGGTACCAGTTTTCGTACCAAAGTTGAGTACTTACCTATATGCATAAAGTTTATATAGGCCCCCCCAAATAAAAGTTGTTCACTTCCGACAAGAAGGTATTTCTGACTAGCGGGTAAATTAAATAACACTCTTTTACCGTTCTTAGCAGAAACTATTTATAGGGCAGCATGAACAAGCTATACTCTACCTTTTTTTAACATATGCATAGTGACTGCAAAAGCCTAAGATAGCGGTCACTTGGACAGTAGGGGAAAAGGTCAACGTCCTTAACTGATTGGCACTGTTATCCGCAGGAAAGTAGAGGTATTATTGCTTATTTGTGGCAAGAAAAATTTGAACTGTCGATCAGAAAAAAGAGGATATTGACTGCCTAGAGCTTGAACAGGAAAGACGTACTTTATTCAAATTTTTGCTATCGATATAAAATAAAATATAAGTGAATTGCTGGACCAGGAATACCCAAGCGACCAGAAGCATAAAGTGCTGGGTGGATTGCTGCTAAATGTTGGATCACCAGGGAAAATATATAGAATACATCACAGTATACATGGCATGCAACAGGAGATCAACTTAAATACATCTGTCAAAAGTGAAATAGATATATGTACATATACCAGTAGTAGTGTTAAAATACATTAAGTTCAAATTCAGTTTTAAATCAGTGTAAAAGAAAAAAAAAAAAAAATTAAGAGACAAAATGTTAAAAGTATAATTTAAAAGAAAAGATAAATCATATAAGCATAAAAAAAAAAAGTGTTGAAGGAAATTATACTATATATTTATACTTAAATCTAATTATTACAGCGAGTATCACAGGTACAACAATTATCAAACCACACGTAGCATGCAACATCATCGTCGTTGGGCCCATCGTCGGATCGGTGAAGTAGCAATTTAACGTGAGTAAGTTAAATACAAAAAAATTCTAAAAATAATTAGTGTTAACATGATTTAAAAATATATTTATATAGTATGATATATTTTTTTTGTGGGTGTATAATCATACCAACACGCATATCTCTCGATCATTTATTTATCTTTGCTTTTAATTATAACTGCTCTCTCTAGAGTAATATTCACCACGCTCTCACAGATTTACCGTTTTTATTTTATTTTTACATTCTAACCGCATAATATTACTAGGCCAATAGGAAAATTTATCAATAAGTGATTTATTAGGAATTTGAATGATAAACAATTTTACTAGCACAGTGTTTTAAAACTACTTAAAAATCTTCGGAAATAATTAGTAATATTAGTAATGACATGAAATATTTAAAAAAAATAAATAAAATAATTAGTATAAGTTTGTAAAAATAAAAATAAGAAAAAAATGAAATTTTAAAATATTATTATTTGATGAAATGTAAGGGTGAACAGTAGATAAGTAAAGCAATGGGATATCGACAGTAAGGTAATACATCGATATCAGGTAGGGTGGGTACAGACTTCAAGGGACGATCAGCTTTCCCCCTCTAAATTTTAGTTTCTTAGTTATTTGTTGGTGGTAGTTACGTGTTCAATAGTTTTCTTATGGAGATTACTTTTTAGGATTTTTCCTACTGTATGAGCTGCATACAAACTTAATTTAATGTAACTCTTCATATCTTCATATCATTGAGGCTAGCCCACTCCCATTTTCCCTGAGCTAAGACTGAAGCATTGCTAGGTATGCAGCGACCGCCTCACATGATGTGAGCCTTGTAGAAGGTAGAAGTTCGTTACAACAGGCGTGGAGGGAGAACGCCACTTTAGAGACATCCTCTATTCATACTGTAAGTCACGGGTTGTCTACAATCAGCTTAAACCGCTATAATACTATGTGACAGCATTAAGCGTATCTCGTTAACAACAACCGGATCCACTTCATGCTGGCCTGCCACATTGCAAATGCCATCGCATTGTCAAATGGTCCCTCAATATCAACAAAAATATTTGTATCCGGCCAATCAGATTTTGCAGAGCCCTCTTACAAGAGTAACTCGCTAAAGTTGTTCAAATTAGTTATGCGCAAAGATATTAGCTACAAATTTTCTAAAGAAAGTAAACAAAAACGTCTAATCGTTTTTAGTTGTAGGCCCAGAACTGGGCATTTACTGTAAAAGGAGCACTTCATTTGACTCTAGGTACTTAAAAACCGTCCAGAAGTGTTCTTCGACTTGTTGCGTTTAAATAAGAAGGATAAGGAAAAGTGTCTGTGAAAATTTCAATACACTGTCTAAGGTTGGACGACCCCAAAGATTTTTAAAAAGAGATTTTCTAATGACGTAAGTATCCTGCAGAAGCAAATCGTCGCATAACTCTGGAAAATTTAATACAATCACATTTTCCGGCAATTTGTATTGTGGCCCATGATCGGTCTCTGAAATATGGCGAAAAGTCTTACAGGGGTAGGGTCAAATAGGTAGTAGTTTTCCTGTATGTATTACGATTTTCCTTCCATTCAATAGAAAAACTCTACAAACTGCATTTCATTATTCATTACACAAATACCTAAGTCTATTTTTAATTTATTTTATTTAATATTTCAAAATATGCGAGTATATCTCTTTAAACTGATTTTGATTGCACGAGTGCATACTTCAATGTAAACTTATTTATTTGCTTGGATCAAAGAAAATCGTTGCTTATGAAAGACTGTGCGCTTTTCGTTCTTTCAGTGTTATCCCCAAATTCTTTTTGCGCTAACAAAAATAAGTTGTTGTCAACAAAATTTCAATATAAACACTTCATGCATAGTTAAATATTTAAAACCTTAAGTATATAAGCGAATATAAATTAGGCAATAAACATAACGAGTACATAACATGTAGGTATATAAATACTATATATAGATGCCGATGAAATGAAAGTTGCCCCCCATCAATATTAAGGCAAAATAAAATCAGGAGCGAAATCAAACAAATTTACGCAAGAGTCCATTTAACCGGAATATGTAAACAGAAAATTAATCAAAGCAAATCAGAGATTCAAATCGCTTTTTCTTCAAATCACACAACAACACCAGCAGCAGAGCAAGTAGCAGCAATAACAGCAGCAGCAGCAGCAGCAGCCAGTAGCTAAAATAATGAAACGTATGTCCTGCATAAGCATGTGTAAATATGAAACAATTTCTCCCAAAGGACATTCGACTACCAAATAATGAAAAAAAAGTAAGCAGTAGGCGGAAAAGGAAAAGATAGGGCGATTGGAAGGATAAACACATTCAAATATAACAGGGATATCGAAGTTTAGTTAATTTGGCTTAATTCACTTTGGAATGTGAGAAACGTTTGAATGTTGCCCTAACCGCTTTCTTGCTTGCTTGCTTGCTTGCTTGCTTACATAATACATGCAACAATAACAATGCCAAGCAGCCAAGCTACAACAATAACAATAGCAACAACACGAAGCAAGAAGCTGACTGACCCGTCTAATTCCATAAAGGACTATTTGCAAATCTCTAGGCACACATCATCAAACGTTTACGAGTGGTGAGTAGCTATCAGATGAAAGTGAGTGTAAGTGTCGGTGTCTGTACAAGTGCTCGTACATATAAGTTATGCTTCTAGCTCAATATACAATTGAATGCGTATGAGTGTGTGTGTGTGTGTGTGTGTGTGTGTGTGTGTGTGTGTGTGTGTGTGTGTGTGTGTGTATGTGTGTGTGTGTGTGTGTGTGTGTGTGTGTGTGTGTGTACAGTTATACGTTGTGCATTCACAACTGTATGTAGTATGTAGTATTTCGTTTCAGTTTCATTCGCATAAATCAAACAACAAAATCGAGATGTAAACAACAATTTTTGCAAATTAAATTGAATTTTACGTTGATATTGAAAATAGCAAAATCACTGATACATCGCAAATATACGCACACACGTACACAATCATAGCTAAAGCATAGTTAAACATGTACACTCTCAAAACACACACACACACACTTACATATATACATACAACAGTATGAGTAAATTATTTGCTAAAAGCCTCTGTAAATGCCTTCGCGCAAAAGGGATTAAATTGCCTGGGCCTTTGTGCAAAGTGTTGGCAACACAAACCAATACAACAATAATAACAAAAAT
This sequence comes from Palloptera scutellata, assembly GCA_958295655.1. Classification (NCBI taxonomy): domain Eukaryota; kingdom Metazoa; phylum Arthropoda; class Insecta; order Diptera; family Pallopteridae; genus Palloptera; species Palloptera scutellata. The sequence goes on from OY282450.1 coordinate 50,603,158, forward strand.
ACCCCTTTCGGGGAATACTCGAACCCTGCCAATACATTACATATGGTTGTATTGTATGTATGTATGTGTGTACCATATGTGAATAAACGAAATGAATTTTATACTTGATACACTGAATTTGTTGTGCACATTTTGATGTACACCCTTAGATAAAATTTGAAAAACTGAATACAAAGGAATTGAAAAATCATCTCAACGAACCAAATTGTGCGAATTGTGCACCATATAAAAGTACGTAAAAAAATCAAGCAGCAGCAGAAGATTGAGTAGAATCTGAATTCAAGAGAGGTAGGAGTAGCTCAAATACACAGAGGTTACTGCATACTGTAGAGAAACAAACAAACAAATAACAAACAAACAAACGAACAAGGAAAAAACAAAGTAGTAAAACGGAAATGTATGTTCATCTAACGAGCAAATCGTGTTCAATAAATATTTACCAAAAGTAAAAAAAAAATAAAATAAAGGGAAAAGGATAAAATTCAGGTGGACCTCAACTTTGCGCCATCTTTCATCGTCTCAGCTTCCGGCATCCATCTCTCGACTTTGTACGCCATATACTTAAGGGTATAGAGGACTATCTAAGTATCTATCTATCTACCTATTCTAGCCAACTACTATCTAGCCAACTAGTTACAGCTCGCGTATGCATTAAACATTTATTCTTCAGAACCTTCTCTACTCTCAAGTGGTTGAATTTTGTTTTGTTTAGTTTTGTTTATTTTTTGTGTTTTCCGCATGGAGCGTAGTAAATTTATGCGTGTTAAGTGCGTTTTAAAAATTCACTACTGATTTATTTATTTACGAAATTCTTTACAATGATTTCTCTTGTTAGCTTCAAGGATTCTCATGCTCTCTCACACTCAGTGCACTCCTTCAATATGTTTTGCAATACCAGCAAGTAAAAATCGCTACTTATTTGTGTGCAAATAAATTAGAAAATACTATATATACACACCTGGACAAAAGAATAGGTGTGAACCAAAAAATTTTTTAAATAAACGATAAAAATTAATTTATATGGTCTACAATCAGAAGGCAAATTTGGAAGTTTGGTGGCACTGTTTTGGAATGAAATGGGGGAATCCCCGCAATAGAATGTTCTTCTCGATAAATATTGCCGCTTGTTTATTTTTTCAACCTTCAAATTGATCTGGACATTAAAATAGGTGTGTTTTGGTAAAAATTATAAGTGAATAAATTTAAAGCGTTATTTAGTTCCAGAAGGTAAGATTTCGATGAAAGTAAACAAAATAAAGGTTAAATTATAATTTTTAAAAATATTAGATGGGTCGTGGAATTCATTGCAGTACAGAGGAGAGAAGACTTGTTCGTCAACTACCTACAAATTCATTGCCAGATCGATGGAACGGTCTCAGAATTTCGTTAGAATTTATTATCACCAACCGTTCCAAGACGATTAATAAGCGCAAATCTACCCGGTAAGATTGCTCGCAAAGTTCCTCTGCTTAGAACTGCAAATTTGAAGAAGAGGAAAAATTTTGCATTAGTTCATAAAACGTGGTGCGGTTCACAGGGAGCAAAGAAATGCCGCAATATTCTCTGGAGCCATGAAACAAAAATAAATTTGTTTGGTAACGATGCGGAAAGAAACGTTCGTCGCCCGAAAGGCAAAGAATTCGACGTGAAGCACGGAGGTTGCAGCTTAATGGTATGGAGCTGTTTTTCTTGGCAAGGTATCGGTCCGATACATCAAATTAATGGCGTTATGGATAGATTCGTGTACAAGGATTTGTTGGAAACGGTAATGTTACCATATGCCGAGGATAATATGCCGCTTTTGTGGAAATTTCAGCAGGACAATGATCCTGCTGAAATTTCGAGTTGCATTCATCGCGAGTTGTCAAAGCATGGTTCCAAGAGCATAATGTAGACGTCCTCGAGTGGCCAAGTCAATCCCCAGCTCTAAATCCTATTGAGAACCTCTGGGGAGAACATAAACGCGGAATTTCAAAGACTTTTTGCCAAACGCAGTTACGGAGAAAATATTCAAACAATTTGGTACAACATTCCTGTAGAAACTTGTCGGAAGTTGGTATCGTCAATGCCCAGAAGAATCGAAAAAGCCATCAAGAATAATGGTGGATATTCTGGGTATTAATGCGTTCTTACTAATTCAGTAAAATACGGGACCTTAACTAGCAAAATTTCAATATTTATTCCTAAGTTTTTTGTGCACACCTATTACGAGTATTCTGTCCAATCGAAAATCAGTGTATTTTATGAATTAACCAAAATTTAAATTACTTTTTAGAGTTTTTAAAACTTTTTATGTTCTGCTATGACGCTGAAGTATGTTTATGTTGATAACTAATTTATTTTTTGAAGGATAATTAAAAATATATAAAAGCCAAGCTTTTATGAAATAAAATATGTTCACACCTATTATTTTGTCCAGGTGTGTACATATGAAAATGCTTATTTAAAAATAAAGGCAGCTAGGCAGCTAACTGGAGTCGTTATTACCCTCTCAAGAGATATTTCAGTTCAATGTGACATATGATGGATGGAATCCGCGGGGAAGTGATCTGAAACTGGTTAAGAATTAAAAATACATTCGAGGTAGTGTACAGTACTTTTCGCTTAAAGCGAACTTCAAGAAATCGACACGGTTACGAGCGAGAACTCACAATAACTTAAATGTCGAAATCTTATTTTCGAAAATACTCAAAAATGTGAAATGCAATTAGTAAGAAAACAAGGTAAACAAGTGCCGCACAAGTGAACAGTTACAAAAAAATATCCAACACTCAAAAGTTTTTTGGTTTTATTATCTTTCAATCGTTTTTTTACATGATTATCACAATTTAAGTTTTTTTTTTATTTTTCTTTTATATTTCTGTCAACACACAGGGTGTACCATTGTGTTGATTGGAAGAAAAATTTTTAGGTGGGAGGAAGAAGGTGGGAGGAAGAAGGTGTGAGGAAGAAGGCGGGAGACTGAAGGAGGGAATGCAACCACAGGACAAAGAGATTGGCAGTCATTGTGGCAAGTGAACTTCAGTTTATCAATGTCGACTATAACCGCATGTAGCGCCAACGACAGGAATTGAAATGACACGGAAAATGTATCGTTGCCTGCCAAGAGATGATGCTGTGTAGAAAAATTGATTTTAATTGGCTTTTTAACCCTGTACTTAGTCCGTAAAAATAAATTACAGTAGATTTATATCGGTGTAAAAAACATAAACGAATTCTCGAAAATTGTAAAAAAAAAAATGTCCGTGGTTTTATAATTCGGAAAGGTTAATTTCCTAAAAGACCTTGTTGATGTATGAGGTTTTTAAGAATTTTTATCAATGATTACTTTACTTACTTTTAATGGCACAACAGCCCATGGAGGGCCTAGACCGAACTTTTCGCATCCACTCATGTTGTGCGTGTTATATTTGTACATGAATGGAAGGGACCTACAGTTTAATGCCGAATCCGAACGGCGAAGTGAAAAGCTTTTCATAGCAATTTTTATCTTGTAGGTTTGCCATTGCCTGCCAAGAGGTGGTGCCGTATAGAAAAATTATTTTTTCTACTTTTTGATTTTGCCTGTGCCGAGATTCGAACCCCGGACACTCGGCGTAGCAGTCCAACGCACTACCACTACACCACAGCGACCACAATGATTAATGATATTAAATTTTAAAACTTTTAGCTAAACATATATATTTTTGACAGTATAACCGTTAGTATCATGAGAAGTATTCCATTGATTTTTTTTTGAAAGTTTTAGTCGTTTGGTACGGATCGCACAATTTTGTTCAACGTGAACTTTAAAAAATCATATTTCTTTAAAACTATTAATCATAAAAACATAATATCGCATCATGTTTTTGATATTTTGGTCCGGTTGGGACTTTTTCATCCCTTTTACTTAATACAGAATAAATAAAAATATAGATTTTCGGAACGGATGGAACTTTTTTCCAATTTAAATAATTAGTTGGTTACGACAATATAACAGGCAAAATGCTCAAAGAACTTCCGATAAAAGCGCCACAATACCTTCGAAACACAATGAATGCAATGCTTAGACTAAAATACTACCCCGAACTATGGAAAGTGGCCGAGATAATTCCAATACAGAAACCAGGTAAAGATGCCACACAAGCGTCATCATATAGGCCAATCAGCATTTTACCAACACTATCAAAAATAATGTAAAAACTCATATATGATAGACTACAACCAATTTTAGAAAGAACTCACGCAATGCCAGATCACCAGTTTGGCTTTCGCTGCAAACACTCCACAATCCAGCAGGTGCACAGAGTAACGCATAAAAATCTCACGGATTTGGAGAGAAAACAATTTTGCACTGGGATCTATCTCGATGTAGAAAAAGCGTTTGGTAAAGTTTGGATTAAAGGACTTCTCTACAAACTCAAAAGAATATTAACAGAATGCTTGTACCAATTGATAAAAAGCTATCTCTCAGACCGTCACTTCTATGTGAGACACAAAAATTAAATATCCAAACTACGAAAAATTACAGCTGGCATCCCGCAAGGAAATGTACTAGGACCAATTTTATATACCCTTTATACAGCAGATATACCACAGCCTACCAGCAGATGGCACAGTCCTCTTGGCATCACACCAAAATATTACAACTGCAACAGCAACACTACAAGAAAATATTGATGAAATCACGAACTGGTTCAGCAAGTGGCACATAAAAGTAAATGAACAAAAATCTGTACAACAAGAAAAATTAATTATTAATCCCCAACCCATTAACATTAATGGAACAAATGTTAGGATTGACACCGTCGCCAAATATTTGGGAGTAAGTATACATAGATAGTATGCTTACTTGGAACTATCACATAGAAAAAGAACGCGGGCAAATGAAAATGAAATTTCGGGAGTTATACTGGCTACTGAACAGAAAGTCTAGCTTAAATCTAAACAACAAAATACTAATATACAAATCAATAATAAAACCCATATGGATATATGGGCTGCAACTATGGGGAATAGCAAAGAAAAGCAATATTTTACAAATACAACGTCAACAATCAACAATACTGAGATGCATAGCAAACGCGGACTGGTACATCACAAGCAATAACATTCATCATGATTTAAAAATACCTACAATCACCGCTGAAATTTCAAACTAAAGTAAAAAACACCACGCAACAGTAACAAAACATATCAACAGTGAAGTATCGCAATTACCAAACCGAGAAATCCAACAACCGCGTCGACTGAAACAAACAAGACCAGTAGATTTAATCTAACAAAGTAGAATTAAAATCCAAAAAAATATACAAAAATTATGAATTGCCGAGTCGATTTAGCCATGCCCGTCTATAAATTCGTCCTTTTGTCTTTCTGTGAACACGATAACTCGAGTTTTCTCAATCAAACTTTGTACTGATATTTGTTATTGTCAGGAAGAGGTTGAGTTCTCATACAAGCGAAATGTTCAAAGAGTGATATTAAAGGAAATTCTGAAGCGAACTGAAGAAAACTCTATTCACATCATTGAAACAATCTCGTAAATCTCGTATTCCGAAAATTGTCAACATTGGGCAAACGAAAAACAAAAATGAAATATCAAACGTAATAGTAAAGCAAATTGAACCAAAGAGTGTGTGGGTAGGTACTCGTATATAAAGTTCGGCCGCGCTCAAATTTTTGCTCACGCGATCTTTTTATTTTTGTTCGTGATAATTCTAAAACTCAGTTTACACGTTTCTGATATTAAGTAACTAAAATTAAGCTTTTGTGATCAACATTTATCTAGAAAATATAGTATTAAGCCCCTGTAGACCTTTGTAATGGGGTAAATGACAGGGTTAAAATATTCCAAAAAAATTTGTTCCGCGAAAGATTTGAATTGGAACGCGCACATTCTTAAATGAAAAATTATCAAGTTATCCTATGTTTTCATGTATTACACAAACATGGATAAACTCTAGAGAAGACCTTCCCAAATAGTGGGTTTTATAAGTGGGATCAAGATTGTTCAATAACCTGGATGGATGAAATAGTGGACGCTAAATGTAAATAAATTTCGTTAAGTTTTAGGATTGGCAAGATTCCTTTTTTGAAATCTCTACCACATTCAAGGAGAATGAGAAGGATCCTCTTGGAGATAAGGCCCTCTAATTTTTCGATAAATACTTAGTAGGGACATAAATACTGTTACACACATTTGATGTTATAAAATTTAGAATAATTAATTTTTTTGGACTAATTTTTTTAAATATATTTATTGATATACATTGTATACAAACAGCAATTACTTATTCGAAATGCCCGCCTTTGGCCTTCACGCACGCATTAAGTCGCACTGGCCAATCATCAAAAGCGGCACGCACCTCGTGCTGACAGCACGAAACCAAGCATTCTGCAGAGAATCAATGTTGAGGCAGAATCCTGCTGGAAAGTCCACAGGTGGTTTTGGAACAGGGAATGGTTAAGCGGCTTCACAACAGCTTCCAGAACGGTTTCTTGGTAAACTTTGGCGGAAGTTTTGACCCCTTGTTCGCAGAAATGCTAGTCAGTGACCCCATCTTGAGAGACACCCCACTAAACCATGACTTAAGCTGGGTGATGACCCTTTTCGACACGTGGGATTAGTTCAGATGCTTCCGTAGATGACCGTGGATACACCCTATCATGTTGTGCAACAAGTCCCAAGTCTTTTTTAATAATTCAACTCATGGACTTTTGCGTGATAATCATCTCACGGGCCATGATTTTCTGTTTTCGGAGCGGATTTCCCCGAATTCTGAATTTTACGGCTTTGATGACTTACGGCGTGTGAACTGTACGTGGACCGATGGCGGTCTTTGATATCTCCAATCTCCTCAAACAGTTTTATGCACCGGTAGACGAATATGCGACTAATCCCGAGTGGGCGGAGCGTTTGAAAATATCACCTTTTTTCGTTTCATATTTAAAAAGTGCTATAACAGTGATACGGTTCTCATTAACTGACCACTTCATGGTGAAAGCTGACACAATTTTGAATTCCCGTTACAGACTAACGCTTTAGAGGCTAGCTTTCATAAACCAAGTGGTAATAACAGGGTATGTTCAATTCTACTATTCGAATGGGTGTGTTCAATGTTGTAACAGTATTTATGTCCCTACTAAGTATTTCCGTCCTCCTGAATTAAGAGATTTTTTAATAAAAAAAAAAAAAATGAACCTTAATTCTGGAACCTTTGGATCAGCTAGTCATTGGCATATAATCAAAAACTCCCCGATGAAGACAAATGGCAACTATCAAAATCCTGTATAAGATAACAATGCAAAGTTACAATGTATGATATACAAAATTTGGTGGTTAAATATTTATTGTGCCCTGCATTAAAATATCATTTTGTCTTAGCATTCATTCGAGGTGTCGAAGGAAACCGCACATTACTGTAATACAAAAGGGAAAATCAAAATGCGTTAAATTTATTTCACCTTTTATCGTTGAAGATTGAATCGCACTTATGCTTTCCCATTCCTCTCTCTATCTCTCCCTCTCTCTCTCTTTTCGTAACATATTGGCATTACATTTTTTTGTAGTTATTAAACATTTTAAGTTCATTTCTTCTATCTTGACTTGCGTTCATCAACATCAGCAGCAGATAGAGCAGCAGTATGAACTGCATATGGCTTGAACTTTCCAACTTTTAACTTTCTTCTCATCTGTTTTTCCATAATATCTTCTCCAGACAAGGTTGTCTTCTTCTACTTGGTATCAAGGTATCAAAAAAAATATTTTGTGAGGTTATAAATAAGAAAATGTTCATTGTTCATGGTTGACCTGATGCAACCGATACGCTGCTGCCAGTGAATACTGAACACTAAACTATAACAAAGTAATCAAAATATAATATAAGTACATGAATGTTTGTGTGTGCTGAATCTTTTGTATGCAGCAGCATCGTCAGCAACACCATCAAATATAGAAAGAGAAGGGTAACATTTTTCAATTAAGCGCAGGTTGAGTGCATAGTAAAAATTTTCAATAACCATTTTCATTTCATCAACATTGAAGCAAGAGCAAAGTCTTATTATTATTATTATTATTATTATTATTATTACAAAGAAAGTAAAAAATAATTGAAGAACTATTGTTGCATGAGTATTAAACCGAAATTTTAAAAGGATTTCATAGCAGCAACTGGAATTTGTCAGCATGCACGTGTATATTTTAAAATGTTTATTCACGTGAGAAACGTCAAATTCACATAGTCTAAAACACTTCCCAAATACTTTGCTCTATTGACAATAAAATTTTGTGTATGTGTATGTGTATGTGTGTGTGTTTGATGTGTGTGTGTGTGTGTTTGTGTGTTTCTGAAGTGGGGTGTGGGCGAGAACACTTGTTTATGTCCTGGAGGAAACATATTGAAATTGAAAACTACAAAGTGTAGATTTTATCAGAAGTGCCATCATTTTGCATCTCATCGCAACAAATCAACAAAATAGCATTATGATATACATATGTATGTAGTGTGTATGTATGTGTGTGTTTATAATGATGTTGATGATGCTTATGATACCATGTTGTTGCTGAAGTTGGTTTTGGTGATGCTAATGCTGTGATGACTATAATGATGAGGATAACGATTGACAACTAGCAAGCTCTCGCTGCTGTTTGGACCAGCTCCAAAGCAGCATTAGTGCTAACATGAATATACATATTGTTTCGTGTGGCGTATACCACATTAGCTGGTGCTAATTAAATCACATCCGTGCAACAAACAGCAGACCACTTCGCGCATATTTCTAATCAAATAAACTGAAAATGTTCCCAGTCCATGCATACTAGTAGAAAGACCAGTGCAAGGTAATGCTAGACATGACTAGATTGATGTAATAAACGCCGTTCTTGTTGACACCAAACAAAAACGATTGCACTTCAGCAGCGTAAATAGCTGCCGAATAGTTAATATTTAGCCGAATATATGGAAAACTGATTTTATACATAGTATTAAAATATTCCACAGTCATTGGTTTGAGCCCAGTAAACTTTATAAAATCTAGTTACTAACTTATTTTTTTAAAAATATTAATAATCTATATATATAAAAATGAAGATATGTTATGTGTGCGATGAGCATTTAGCTGTTCATCTTGAAAACGGACGGCGTGTGTATTTTACCTCGGAGAATGCAGCGCAAAGAGCGGGAACGATGATGTAATTCTACAAAAGTTATCCGGCAACATAATCAATCCAGTCTAATCAACTGGCATTGCACCATTCCCAATTGTCATCAATTGCTTTGAAAATTCAATAGCTGATGCATCATTTTGCAATTGAACACGAACATTTGTTGAAAGAAAAGATATTTTTACATGTCTCCACAAATACGATGATTTCAACCAAGCATGTATTTCATCGGCAGCGGTTGATCTTGGTATAATTAAGCGAAGTTTGTCGGAAATCTCCTGACAACAAAATTAATCCTCCACCAAACAAATTGGCTTGCTGTGAAAAAATTGATGGTCACCGTTATTATAGCAACTATTTTGATTGGAAAATTCAAAGGTGAAGACTTGTTACTTACTTACTTTTAATGGCACAACAGCCCATGGAGGGCCTAGGCCGAGCTTTTCGAATCCACTCATGTTGTGCGTGTTACATTTGTACATGAATGGAAGGAAGGGACCTACAGTTTAATGCCGAATCCGAACGGCGAAGTGAAAAGCTTTTCATAGCAATTTTACTCTTGTAGGTTTGCCATTGCCTGCCACGAGGTGGTGCCGTGTAGAAAAATTATATTTTCTAATTTTTGATTTTGCCTGTGCCGAGATTCGAACCGCGGACACTCTGCGTAGCAGTCCAACGCACTACCACTACACCACAGCGACCACGTGTTAATACCACGAATTCCGATGATTCCAACCGATTTGCCTTTCAAATTCAAACATGTACAATTTCCAGTGCGAGTTGCATTCGCAATTACCATTAATAAAGCGCAGGGTCAATCTTTGGAAATTTGTAGTATCAACTTAGAATATCCAGTATTTTCTCATGGACAATTATACGTAGCCTATTCACGTGTAGGCAAACCATCAGTATTATTCATTTATTGCCAAGATAATAAGAAAACTAAAAATTTGGTTTACCATAGAGTTTTACAATAAATATAAGCTGTAAATTTAAACTGCTTTGAATTACTTTTTTAATTATGCACAGTGAAACGTGCATGGGGCCCGCTAGTAAATAAATAAAAAGTAACTAACAAAATTTTTTTTTTTTTGTTCTTGTTCCACGAAATGGTTCAATGGTAACTAGTTTTTGTGCTAGTATATAGCAAACAGTGCAGGACTAGTACTGGTCCTTTCCAATGACAAGCCTGTATAAAAATATGTAACTAATCTGTTCTCATTTGCTTGGACTGCACATGTAACCAGTATAATACTAGTATATACATATAAGACCAGGCCGCTTGGGTACAGGGATACTTTTACACACACATGTACAACCATACTCACACGGATGAAGCGAGAAAGAGAGATAGTCATCTCACAATCGAGGTATTATAATGTTTGTCATTTGATTTTTGTTTTTTTGCAGGTGTGTGGTTCCTGTTTAATATTTTTTTTTAATGTGCAGCAAAATTGAAACTTAATTAATGTGCCGCACATTAACGTTTTTGCATAATAATATGCATGATCCAATTTTGCCATATGTGCATATGCCCCGGAAATATGAAAATTCATTGAGAATGCATTGAAGCAAAAATAAAATGCTATTGTCATCACGCGGTTTATTAATTTAAAAGTCGAGCGTGTGTGAGAGTGCAGATATTAATTTTCAAACACCAGGGTAACGATATAAGTCGAATGAGTTTATGAGGGATGGGAAAGGACAAGAAAGTACTTTTTTGGTAAATTTTTTTAATTTTTCTCGAACCTGCCACATTTTTTGCTGTTGTGGTGGTTTTTTCTTATTCCAAAGACCTAAGTAGCTCCAAAGCGCCGTTTTACATAATACCACATCCCCATCTGCTGGTTTATGTCTGTAGATTATGGGATGATGAAGGAGCCACAGTGCAGTGCCTTCTTCCCGATCCCGCAAGCTATTAGATCCACTTTGCGATCTGGGTAAATGAGCAGCTGCCTAATCTCGATGCCAGGAACGTCATCAATACTATCGAGAAAGAGTTTCCTGAAAGAACGTAATCAGGCTCTTGTCAACACTGCTACAGATTCTAGAGCTCAAATAGCAACATGACTGTCTTTAAATATAGCTATTTTAGCTCGCTCCTAGTTTATATTTAGTATCGCTTTTGAAGCTTCCCTTATCGCTACTAATTCTGTCTGAAATACTTTAGCTTCTCATGGGAGGTGAAATGATTCTGAAAGTTGAAAGAGCTTTGAGTAGAATCGTACCCCTACTACCCCAAAGTCCATTTTGGATACAACGGTGTAGGCCTCTATGTCAAAGCCCTTAGCCACCAGTCTATTTCTCCAATCTGATTTAGATGGGAAGAAACCAGAAAATTTTTTAGTGTGTTATGGGTCTTTTGTGATATTGGGGAGTATCGGTCCGTATGACAATATTTAGCTATATCCGTATGTTTTGGTAGTCCAGTAACTTTGAGTCTGACTACGCTGATTGATGCTATTGATCTGATACGTAGGTCTAGAAATAGTAAGTGCACTAGTAGTACAATAAGAACATTCGCTGAGCTCCAGCATAGTCCCCCCTAACAATGATGCAGACTTATCTTTGTTTTCTACCAAATTTTATCTAATTTTTTTGTCTGTTGCTGGCTACCAGACTAGTAACGCATAGGTTAGAGGAGGCCAGACAATGACTGTATTTTAGTTGGATTACACATTTCTTACCAAGCATTATTTTTCCTTTGCTCGATGTTGAGTTTCCAGCTCAGTTTAGTACCTCAAATAATTTCTAAATACCAGGCGTTTTATGAAAGTGTGAGTCTTATACCACTCAATCTAACGAGAAGTTAGAGTTTGAGTTTGGTTCCTTGGTTTTTGTAATGAAAAGCAGCAGTTTTGTTTTGCCAGGGTTCACACTTAGAACACAGCGAGAAGCCTGTGTAAAATACGAAGAATGATGGAGAATTGTTTGCCAATACCCTTGGAGTCCCCCTCCCACCCTATTTTCGTTATTTCTCTTCTGATCGCGAATCTGAAAATATGTATTCGCTCGTTTGCTGCATGACTGGCATAACTTTTTTTTTTTTAATATGACAGCCTTACAGCAAACAAGCGAATCTCCTCTCCTACATATGTATTAATATTTTGGTTATGTTGCCATTGCATGATGACAGAAACTCATAAGTCAACCGCAATTTGTATATTGCTTAGAGCCTAGGAATGTCTCTCTTTATATTGTCACTCAACTCATGCACTATGATGCAAGTGCCCTGTGCCAAGGGGCGCACGCACACATAACAGCCAAATACTATTCAAAAGTATAAGGACCTGAAGCAATTTGATAAAAGTTTTATAGCCATGATTTTATCGCATTTTGAATGCTAACAAATCAGTTCGAGAGTAGTAAATACGAGCATCTTAGCGTAAATTTTAAAATAATAATAACAACAGTTTCTAGAAAAGCAAAACAAAACAGAAACAAAAAGGCATAGAAGAAAGTTGTTCATATTTTTTCAGCTCAACAAAGTACTGTGTACAAAAATATGTATGGTATGTTGTTGTTGTTGTTAATATTTCTATTGAAGTACGCTCGAAACGCTTCAAAAGTTTTGATATTTTTCACGTTTCGAAAAGCGCATCTCCAGCATATTCAACGCGATTCAATTCGACTCGACTCATATCGCTTCATGGTGCTGCCTGCATTCGGGGGTATAACTATTTTGTGGTTGCTGTTTTGTTTTTGTTTTTTTTTTTTTCATTTGACAAATAGCATCCATGGTGCTGTCATTTTATGATTCTGAAAATTTTATTTATTACAGACTTCAACAATTTTTATTCATTCATATTCAATTTTTTTATTTTTTATTATTAAATTTTCCTTTTGAGAAAGTTTAGTTTGTTCCGTTCAATGAAAACAAACAAACAAAAAAACAAAAACAAAACCAAAAAAAAATTTCAAGACAACAAAAATCTTTTTCCCCCTACTACGTAGTACAACTTTGCATTCGTTGTTCTTATCGTTTATATTTTGTTATTATTGTTGTTGTTGTTGTTGTTGCTTCGATAGTAATGATAATGTTTATGGCGATGAAGTAGCGCAGTAGTGAGTGGAAGAAGAAGAAGAAGAAGAAGAAGAAGACAAGATGTTGCATTTGTGTCGCATAAAGTTAACGATCATAATGGAAATTTTCTCCAAGTCAGAGGAAAACGATACGAAAAGCTTTCCCCTTCACTTCCTTCATCACCGTTCATCCCCTCAGCTCTACAAACTCCCTACTTACATAAGTCAGTTATGCCTTGTTTCTCGATTTACGGCTAGTACTTGTACTACCGTGGGCAAAAAGTAGTAAGACTTTTTAATTTAAATTTCGCGCGGAAACCCATTCATCAAAATATTATTTTTTTAAGGTTGGTATGACTGTCGGTGACATCTGTGCCAAATGTCACATCAAAATAATCATTAGTGTTTAGTATACGCTTGTCTTTCTGAAGTACAAAAAGTGCATTCGGCGATTTTCACAATGAGTGAAATTATTCAACAAAGAAGTTCCATTAAATTTTGTGTGCGGAATCAAATTTCTGGTGCCGAAACGTTCAGAATGATGTTGCAAAAGGCCTTCGGTGATAATTGTATGTCGCGAGCAAGTGTTTTTGATTGGTACAAATTGTTCAAAGATGGTCGAGAACGCGTTGACGACGAACCACGTCCAGGACGGCCATCAACATCAACTGATGATCAACACGTCAATAAAATCAAGGAATTGGTGCTCGAGAAGCGACGATTAACAGTCAGATGCCAGAGACCTTACTGGCATCGTTGGAATATCGGAAGGATCAGTGAAAACCATTTTAAAACATCATTTGGGCCTAAGAAGAGTGAATGCACGATTGGTTCCAAAATCACACTCACACTGCATTGGTTTTACGAGACCATTTTGCCAAAAATTCGACTGATATCGTTCCGCAACAACCCTATTCGCCTGACTTAGCACCGTGTGACTTTTGGCTATTTTCTAAACTCAAAAAACCGCTTCGTGGACACCGTTTTGAGTCAATTGAAGACATTAAACATGAATCGCTAAGCGCATTGAAGGCTATTCCGGAAATTGACTTTAACAACTGTTTCGAGAATTGGAAAAAACGTTGGCACAAGTGTATTGGGGCCGGGGGGGATTACTTTGAAGGGGACGAAATAGATTTGGAAGAATGAATAAAAAAATTTGAAATTATGAACAAAGTCTTACTAACTTTTGCCCACAGTAGTACTTAGTGCACAGAGTTGTATTGTATAGTTGCGTTTGCTTCAGGGTTGCTAAGGATGTGTGTGTGTATGTGCGAGTATGTATGTACTCATTTCAGTGTGTTTCGTTTTATTAAAATTTCTGCTTAACTACTCATAAACTGTATTGGTCAGCAGCACGAAACTTTTTGATATTAAAAACAGAAAGAAAGGAATTTTCTGCGTTAAAGAAAGTGCAGAGTTAAATAAATCTAATTAGTTTAAGTTGGGCGTTTGGCGTTTTGCGCCATTAACTATTTTCAAGCAGAAATTGTCAGAAAGTTTCGCAACACTGACTGACAAACTGAGTGACGGGATGCAAAGTAGTTAGGTAAAACACTCTTTATGATTTTTTTTTCCTCTCCTTGCTTTATTTCATATTGCATTAATATTTATGTGTGTACAATAATAATATTTTATTAGGTCATTCGTTCGTGGTAATGAAGCGTATGATCACATTTTGTATTTAAATGCCAACAAAAACTGAAACATATAGCCGTTACACGCCAAAGAAGTGAAACGTCTTTTCATATTTTATACTTGCACTTTCTCTCTACTCTCTCCCTACACATACCCCGTTTCACATTCTTATACTATAAACCCCCCAATAGGCACACACACACACGCATACATCTATAAGTAGAGAAACCTATCATCCCGTTTCTATAGGATTTCGTGACGGAATTTTCGTTACACTCTAACACCAAGCATTTTTGCTTTACTGTGCGCAATGAAGTTTCACTCCATAAAACGGAATATGTATTTCGGCAAACTTGTTAATAGTATTAAGAAAATCGCTAGCTTAGAGTGCAAAGGTGCTAAGTCCACTTTTTCAAATTGTGCAAGAGTAACAAAAACTTTTCAGACTTTTTTTTTTGTAAACCTTCCAGTATATTGTCTGTTAATGAGACACAAAATATTGATATAAATACGGCATACTTTTAGGGTTATCTTTTTGAAGTGAAACTTTTTTAGCTATTGTAAATGGATCACGGAATTTTGGCACGGTGCTGGAGATGGTTGATTTTGATGTAGTTTTCGTGCAGCAGGAAGCGAACTTAAGGTCCCACCACTACTAAGTCTACTACTATTTGATGCTACTATTTTTCACTACTTTTTGAAGTTAACTTCTTTAGAAATATGATAAAATATTTACATATGTACATATGTATGTATATACGACGAAGTTTAAGGAAACAAATTTTCTATTCTGCAACTTGCAAAATATCACGCACAGAACAGCAAATGTCGGTTAACCTTTTATGGAAATAACTGCAAAAAAGCGCGAAAAGATAGTAACGCATATGCATATATTTTGGAGGGAAAAACACAGACAAGTTATAAGAAATTGCTCAAAAATATGCAGGGTGTGCCATCTTCTATGTTGGTATGTGAATATTGAATAACTTAAAAAAAAAGAAATTTCCATATATGATGTATTTTCATTTAATATGGTTCCTTACATATTATTTGGACCAGTTTTTGAATACAACGTCAATCAAGTTGCCACAGTTATTGACCAAACAAAATGTACCCTTTTTGCAGCGTTTTCCATCAATTTTTCGAGCATCTGAGGCGGTATAGCGATGATTTTGGCACGAATGTTTTGAATGTCTTGAGCTCGTCAATGGTCTGAGGCTTGTCGAATAACCCAGAAAAAAGAAGCCCGGAGAAGTCAAATCTGGAGATCTGGGAGGCCAGCCAATTTTTTGACACCACACGTCCAGAGAATTTTCATTGCAGAAACTGCATTGTTTGATTTGCAGTGTGGCATTGTGCACCGTCTTGTTGAAACCAGTAACCGTCCAGACCTTATTCACACAATTGCGGGCAGACATAATGAGCCAACATCCACCGATATCAATTCCCATCGACTGTTTCGCCTTCTCTGAAGAAAAATGGCCCAATGATGGTTTTGGCGTAAACGCCGGCCAAAGCAGTAATTTTTTGTTCATGCAATGATGTTTCATGGATCTCGAGTGGATTCTACGTTCCCCAAATGCGGCAATTTTGCTTGTTAATGGCGCCAGAGAATGTGAAATGGGCCTCGTCGGTCATAAAAATTGCCGTCCAAAAATCAGGTTCAGTGTCAACCATTCGAGCGACTGTTTGGCCGTATTCCAAGCGACGTGGGAGGTCTGTCGGTAATATTCTTTGAGTCAATTGCACTCAATATACGGAAACAAATGCAAATCATCCCTCAAAATACGCCGCAAGGTGGTTCCATTCATGCCAAAAAGCTGAACGCGGTGACGATACGACACATGTGGGTTACCGGTAACACTCTCTCTCTTACCGCTTCAACCAGTTCATTGGAATGTTTTGGGTGTTGATGAACGGCTTGTCGATGATCTCCCACTGTCCCGTGCTCAACAAAATTCGACACCAAACGACGAATAATGCTTTCAGACAGTGCTTGTTGGCCACGATATTTTCGACGACATGCACATTGAATTAACACAGCTGAAAGACTATTTTCAACGTACTGCGTCACCATTTCGGCGCGTTGTTTCGGTGTGAGGCGATTCACGGTTAAAATTGCACTGAATTGACGTTTCAGAAACATGTTTACTCAAGTGGTGATTGCATTCCCTCTCTCAATCTTCCTCCTTCCTAAGTATCAATCTTTCTTCCATTAACACAATGCTCTGCATTCATAGGGTACACCCTATGTGTTGAATGAATCAATAAAAAAAAAAAAACAAAAGGTCAAATGTTAAAAGTGTTCAATGTTTACATACCGGCATAAAAGATGGCGAATCTCTGTACATAATGTCACAAAACGACAGACGTACTCGCACAAACCGACCCTGTGAGGCATACCAAACATATAATTTCTGAATATAATTATAACAATTCATAACAAATATTATAATAATTACTTAAAGTTTCAATTTATATAAGTATAACTATATAAACGTATATTAATATATAAGTATTTCGCGAAAAACCAAGCAAATATAAATGTAAACAAATGTTGCTATTAAGCAGTTTTTTTACTGCTAAAAGTGAATTATTGCAAATAAAATCACAACGTAACCCTGTTTTGATAGCGTGATTTCATATCGAAAGCCAAATCATTTAGTGACCGTGGCGGTCAAATTTTACTCTCTCGCTCTCTCCCTATTTTTAGTTTTATATTGAAGCAACAACGATTCGTGCCCATGATTTGACCGTGACCTTTTGCATAACAAGGCACTAGAAGTTTGTTTCGAAATTCTTTCACATATCGTCTCGACCAGCAATAATTCATGAAAATATGCAAGTTCATGTCACGTTGTGTATACACAAAATTCTCTATACGCTTCTGGTAGAGGGCGCAGCCCTCGTCAATTTCTGAATTTAAAAAAAAAAGTTGACATTTCAAACAAAAACATTTGTGTTACGATACTACAAATCCAATGTATCAGTACTTGATAACAACATTGTTCTTCAAGAAATTAATAATGAAAATGATTCTTTGATAAGCGAATGAAAATAATTTCTTTCCGATGAAACTATGTTTTCGTTTGCATAAGTATATACATATATATATACGAGTATATACATACATATATAAAGAATATGAAATAAAACAAATCTTCATTATCAAATATTTTAACTCAACCTGGAAACTCAAAACGCAAACGTTCTGAAGAAGTAAACTTGTAAAATCCAGAGTCTATTGCCGACATTACTTGCGGTGCCGAAGAAATTTTTGAACGATGTGCTGTTTTATGCAGACGACAAGTCTCGTTTGTTCAGTTTAATGATTCTCTACTAATCCCAGATGTGCTACATCTGGATTAACTTCATTTTAATCGTTTGCATTTCGATTCAAGCAACGCCCTCTACAAAATCATCATCTCCATCAAAATATTCATACTCAAAGAATGCGATTTTATTTGCTACATCATTATAATTATAACCTTACAATCATAATATTCAGTTTGTTTGATTTCAACAGGTGGAAAATTTGCCACTTGCCGGTCTGAAAACTCGCGAATGTTATGAGGTTGACTATAAATTTAACATTTCTCGTCTTTCTTTTGCGGTGCTGATGCGAGTTGCAATTCTTGGCTCTAATTTTTTATTTTTTTTATTTTTTTTTATTGATTCATTCAACACTCAGGATGTACCCCTATGAATGCAGAGCATTGTGTTGAATGGAAGGAAGATTGATAGGTGGGAGAAAGAAGGAGGGAGATTTAGAGGCGGAATGCAATCACACAGGACACCGATAAATGAACTCATTGGCCGTTTATGCTGGAGATTTTATCGTAACACAATCGCCATTTGTTTGTGCCTCGCGTTTGTGCCTCGCGTTTGTTTTTTTCAGTCGATACTCGTTCTTACAGCTCTAGAAATTTTTAAATATTATTGTTTGAAATGTAAAATTTTTGTTTGAAATTTCAAATTTGACAATGAACTGAGTCTCGCGTTTGTTTTTTTCAGTCGATACTCGTTCTTACAGCTCTAGAAATTTTTAAATATTATTGTTTGAAATGTAAAATTTTTGTTTGAAATTTCAAATTTGACAATGAACTGAGTCTTTTTTATATTTATTTATGAGAGGGTAAAAGATGATCGTTGAAGCGAAAATTGTCACGAAATCAAATCAATCAAATTTGATTCATACTCAACACCCTTTATCAATTAATGTTGAATCATACGCGAATCGATTCTGCACCCTCTATCAATCAAGTTTGATTCATACTCGTGGAAACATTTGGATATGTGCTGCCCATCGCTTATGTGTATATTATATGCATCCAAATTTTTTTCATACTTGATTGATAGAGGGTTGTTGATTGTGGTCGCTGTAGCGTAGTGGTAATGCGTTGAACTGCTAAGCAGAGTGTTCGAGGTTCGAATCTCGGCACACGCAAAATCAAAAAGTAGAAAAAATCATTTTTCTACACGGCACCACCTCTTGGCAGACAATGGTAAACCTACAGGAGTAAAAATTGCCTCTGAAAAGCTTTTAACTTTGCCGTTCGGATTCGGCATTAAACTGTAGGTCCCTTACATTCATGTACAAATATAACACGCACAACATGAGTGGATGCGAAAAGCTCGGCCTAGGCCCTCCATGGGCTGTTGTGCCATTAAAAGTAAGTAAGTAATTGATAGAGGGCGCTGCACTTCATGTACGTGACAATTTTCGCTGCAACGATAATCTTTTACCCTCCCATAAATATAAAAACGATTCTAAGGAAATAAACTTAAAAAAATTAGGTTTAAATGTCGTTAATACTACACAGTAAGAAAAGATAAAAGTTTTTAAAATAAAACTTCTGTGTCTCAGCTAAAACAAAACACGTCCCTAAATCTATTTACAAATGATGCATTCTTAATTACTCTTCCTTGCAACATCGAAATCTATCTGCCTATCTCTTTATCGGTGTCCTGTGTGATCACATTCACTCTCTCATTCTCCCTCCTTCTTCCTCTCACCTATCAATCTTCCTTCCATTCAACACAATGCTCTGCATTCATAGGGGTACACCCTGTGTGTATTCTCAGACTGAATGGTCGTCTCGCTCATGCCGCTCTTAGCTACAACGAATGACATCCTATCATCATTCCCGAGAATTCTCGCCATTGTATTTTATATTTGAAATTTCTCCATAATATGCTCCTCCATGCCGAAGTCAGTCTCATGCTTCGCATGGTGCGGCAGGAATATTTCATTCCTCGCCTAATACTAAAAAATAATAAATAAATGTGCATTTCCCACTGCAAAGCTTGTACTACCTACAAGCAGAAAAGGCGGACCCAAATTATGGCTGCAATTTACCATTGATTGTTTCCCTACTAATCTGTGCATCTTTCCAGCACTCCACAGTTCCAGTCCGCAGACGAAGGTTGTACAACACAGCTCAACATGACCCACTCCGCAGTGGTGATCGTTGTTCCCGGTCAAAGACCAGCCAATGCCATCGTTCCGGCACATCCTGCTAATGCCGCCATCCGTACCATCCGCAGTCTCGAGACTTCCCACTTCCGAGGGACACAGGGTCAAGGAGGACCCTGCAGCGTATGAAGGAGGCATTAAATTTTGCACTCGTGCAAGGGGGCCGGGATGTTTAAGCCACCCTAATGCACCTTTTCTTTCCTATTCATTTTCTCTATCCTTGTTTCTTTTCGTTCTATATCTTTTCTTGCTATTGCTTTCTTTTAGTTCTTCTCTAGAACAATTTCACACCGGTTGGTTGGGCTCTTCAATATATTTATTGTAAAATTTTTACTTTGAATAAATTTGTTAATATTGTTAAATTTAAATACAAATTTCTTTTGTTTTAATATCCCATTAATTCACTTATGAATTAGACAAATATAAAAAAAATATATAAAATATATAGAGAAATAAAATATATAAAATATATGCTGCAGAATGATATCCTACGATCATGTGAATTAAAATATACCACCTATTTCACTTAACACGTTAAGTTAGGTGACGTTTTCTGCCCAAAAACGTAACACTTTACACTCCTAAGTATTTTGTGTCCTAGAGAAAGTTTAAAATTCAGTTTTGAACATTTGTGACTTTGACATCAATCCCCCATCTCACCTAGTTTTTCGTTTTTAATAGTCAAGAATATTCAAACGATAAGGAGATTCGTTTCTTCAAAATAACCAAGGAAAGAGAAGATATGTATGTTGTATGGCTCAATACTCTTCTATTCCGAACTCCTCTGAGCCTTTATTGCGGGCCTACATTTATTTCTTCTCCAATATATTCCGTTTTGAGAAATTTAAGATTACCTTTGTAACATATATTTCAATAGAAGCTTTTAAATTAAATTTTATTTTCAAATTCTTTTAATCCAAATTACTTGTTAAATATTATGTATGCAAATCCAAATAAAAGCAAAAACAACACATTTACGTAAAGGTAAAAATGTGTACATGTAAATATATATAAATGTGTATGTATTTATGTATGTATATATGTATGTGTGTATATTTTATAGAACATATATGCTCGTGTTACACATTAGAAGATTGTTTTTCCATTATTTAGAATTTTATTTTATTTCAGAAAATAAAAAATGTAATCAAACTACATTTTACAGATAAAACCCCAGAGATTTTGGATTTATTATGAATGATTTCACGCACGTACACTCTTACATAAATGTAATACTTACATATGTATCTATGTAACTTATTTATTTATGGTAATTATGATAATCGATAAGCCACAAATGGCCAAGTTAAAAATAAGTACAATTTAATATTAAATGAGTAAAAGTTTAATTTTTAGAATTAGTTAAAAGTAGAAATTAAACTAAAAAGTAGAATAGAAAAGGAAAGGATAGAGAAGAGAAGGAAAGAGAAGAGAAGGATAGAGAAGAGAAGTAAAGAGAGGAGAAGGAAAGAGAAGAGAAAGAAAGAGGAAATAAGGATAGAGAAGAGAAGTAAAGAGAAGAGTTGGAAAGGAAAGAGAAGAGATGGATAGATAAGAGAAGGAAACAGAATAGAAGGAAAGAGAGAAAAAAGAAAATAAATGAAATGAAATGAATGAAATGAAGAAAAGAAAATAAAAGAAAAGAAAAGAAAAAAAAAAAAAAGAAAAGAAATGAAAAGAAAAGAAAAGAAAAGAAAAGAAAAGAAAAGAAAAGAAAAGAAAAGAAAAGAAAAGAAAAGAAAAGAAAAGAAAATAATAAGAAAAGTGTTGTTTGTGTGGGGGTGCTCTGAGTTTTTCTTCTCTTTTGTTTTGTTTATTTTCTTATTCTTATTTCTTACAAAAAAAGAGAAGAAAAAACTCAGAGCACCCCCACACACACAACACACTACTGCTAATAAATAAAATTTTAATGAAATAAAATGAAATGGATAGAGAAGAGAAGTAAAGAGAAGAGAAGGAAAGTAAAGAGAAGAGATGGATAGATAAGAGAAGGAAAGAGAAAAGAAGAAAGGAGAGAAAAAAGAAAATAAATGAAATGAAAAGAAAAGAAAAGAAAAGAAAAGAAAAGAAAAGAAAAGAAAAGAAAAGAAAAGAAAATAAAAGAAAAGAAAATAAAAGAAAAGAAAAGAAAAGAAAAGAAAAGAAAAGAAAAGAAAAGAAAAGAAAAGAAAAGAAAAGAAAAGAAAAGAAAAGAAAAGAAAAGAAAATAAAATAAAATAAAAGAAAAGAAAAGAAAAGAAAAGAAAAGAAAAGAAAAGAAAAGAAAAGACAATAAGAGAAAAGAAAAGAAAAGAATAGGAAAATAAACAAAACAAAATAAAAGAAAAGAAAAAACTCAGAGCACCCCTACACAAACAACACGCTACAGCTAATAAATAAAATTAGAATGAAATATAAATGAGCAATATGTATAATTTACAAATTAAGTTACTTACATAAATATGTATGTAAAATAATACAGTTTATTTTATTATTTAAAATTAATAACCCAAATGCTTTAATATCTAAATGGAAAACAAATGCCTACAGAAAATATGCATATTCAAGCACGTATCTTTTGTCCGTCAATCACAACAACAAAATATCGAAACTGCGCATTTGTCAGTTAAACTGCAAACAATTACTTATTTAAACCCACAACAAACAGATTAATAAATTTATCTACACTAAGCGTTTTTTATACAAGATAATAATTTAGATTAATGAACTACGCGCTACTATTAAAGAAAGAAAACTTCATAAATTCTACACTTTCCATCGAGAGATTAGTCACAAATCACTCACATAGATATTCGACTTGGCAGATGGTATAAAACTGTTTGCTTATAAGACATGTGTAAACAGTTAAAACTACTAGAGTAAGCGGAATATCTAACATAAAAAAGCGCGCAGAAATTTAAAAAAAATGTATATACGTTGCTTAGTGTTGGCTCTTCTGATTTTGCTAAAAAAGAATTGTTCAGTAAGTGCGGCCTATTCGGCCACGACAAATCTGATGCACAACAATTTTGATGGCTGCTCCAGTGACGATGGGTCCCTTGTGTGCGCAACGAATGGTCTCGATTTTGTTATATTTCCCAATGAGTGTTTGATGAGAGAAACTAATAGGGAGAAATATTTGGGAGCAACGGGTAAGTCTTCAAAAGTGTGTGGTACTCGTAATTCATACAAATTATTTATACATATATATTTGATCAACTTATTCGTAGATTTTAGGAAAATGCCTATCAGTTTCTGTCAAAATAATTGTAACTTAATGTGTACCACAGCATATCAACCAGTATGCTTCTTGGATCCTGCCACAAATGTTAAACGAACGTTTACTAATGATTGCGAAATGATGAGAGATTCTTGCCTCACAAAAGTTGGTTAGTATTTTCATTCATATCATTCTTAACAATCACAATCCTCTTCTTATTGGCTTTATAATTCTTCTGACTCTTCTTCCATCAACTGCATACACAATTTTAAAGCACACAGAAACAGTAACATCTTCAAATAAACGGCACTGAACTCCATGACTGACCTTGAGAACTTGAAGTTCTGAGATCTTGGAGCAATCTTGGAGTGCAGAATGGATTTTTGGAGATTTATAGCAATAGTTGAAGTAGGTACTTTTCGAACCAAATTTTGAACCAGAACTCAAAAGTAGAGAATATAAAAAAGAAGAAAGGAAAGACATCAGGGTGACCCTGTTCAAAATCAAAATACCGTTCAAAGGGTCAACATGCTGAATTAATATTGTATGAAAGTTTAAAATTCAAAATTTTATACCGAACGTTAAGCTCATTATCCCAAGCCAAGTAATTTAACATGCGCGGCTGAATTTATCAAATTGGTAAATCTATCCTTGGTTGTATTGTCGTTCAAACTGCTCTTACGTATAGCGCTGGCAGCTGCAGGCTGGAGGTGTTCTTTATTACATACATACATATTTTGGTGAACTCGTTTTTGCGGCCCACATAAAATTTGCAATTTCAGTTTTAACTTACTTCTTTTCTTCGGTAGACATTTGAACACATTTCTCTTCATGTTTTTTGCAAAACTTGCTTCCATTATTGACAGTTCACAGTAGGATTGTTATATGTAGAAAACAGGATGTTAAACAAAATCCTATCTATTCATAACAGCTATGAATAGTGAAAGTTATACGCGTTATGACTGCAGCTTTTGTTGTTGTTTTCAATACCACTATCGCTGCTAGCTATACCGAGCTAGGAACGAGTGGCGAATAAAACGCAGAGCCGGTCAAGCCAATACATAAACCTTCTTGTTTGTGTGTGTATCTGAGAGAGCGACAGCGCTGCTTGTGTTATTTACACTGTAAATGAACTGAACTTTGTAAGAAGAAAATAATAAATAGTAAATTTCTTATGATCTGATAACGTGATTTTTTTGACGCTTATATATTAGCAATGCATGACAAACGAAACACGCACGTTTGACGTTTAGAAATATTACTTTTTTGGTAAATTTCGATAACAAATAGCAAACTACACTTTGTCAATACTACTTTTTGTCCGGGTAAGTGCCGTTTGAAATAAAACAATACAGAACGACAAATAATGCGTTCATATTTTCATGACAAATTATTTATGGAAAGGAAGTCCTACTCCCATTTATCACCTAACATTTTTTTTTCAGTCCTTGTGTTAAAAAATTGATCAGCGAGATTTTGCTTACATAGTGAATAGTGGTCGCTGTGGTGTAGTGGTAGTGTGTTGGACTGCTACGTGGAGTGTCCGGGGTTCGAATCTCGGCACGGGCAAAATCAAAAAGTAGAAAAGATAATTTTTCTACACGGCACCACCTGTTGGCAGGCAATGGCAAACCTACAAGAGTAAAAATTGCTATGAAAAGCTTTTCACTTCGCCGTTCGGATTCGGCATTAAACTGTAGGTCCCTTCTATTCATGTACAAATATAACACGCACAACATGAGTGGATGCGAAAAGCTCGGCCTAGGCCCTCCATGGGTTGTTGTGCCATTAAAAGTAAAGTAAGTAAGTGAATAGTGAAAGTCAACTAACATGATTTGCGTTGACAAAATTGCTCTCAAACTTCTCCCGAATTTCATTGTTCGTCAATAGCTAGTTCGTAAGCTACACGAAGAAGTTTATAGTGTACGCGTGACAGCGTTGTGTCGGCAGAGAATAGGAAAATCAAAATTGCCTAACACTGATTTAAAGTGTATTATACCTATTTAAACATTAATCACTCTCTGACTTTTAAATTGCACCTTTCAAGATTGGAGACATCATAGAAATGGCAAGTGCATTGAATTGGAAACTCCAGAGACTACTACATCGAAAATTTCTTCACACCCGCCGAAGTCTAAGGTATCAATACCTTGTAATCGGATTTTTAATCCTGTTTGTGCTATGTTTGCCGGTGTAAAATCGACATTCGGCAATGAATGTTTGGTAAATGCAGAAAATTTAAAAACGGGAAACGGTTAGCAGCGCCAATTCAATGATGAAAATATAAGTTAATTTTGATATTATTTTTAGACTGGGAAGTTTTCGCCACAGGTGTCTGCGCTGAAGATTATGGTGTCAACTCTAACGAAAATTCTATCAAAGAGAGCATACCGAACGTGCGCAGTACTGCGCGAAAGTCTTATCCCGCTCCCTATTCGCTTAATGTTAGCGCAGAACTTGGCGATGACGTCCATTTCATATATGCACCGGCTGTATTCGAAACACAATTTATTGAAGAAAATGGTGCAGAACTTAACATAAATCAAAATTATAAACCAGATTTTCGAAACGGGCAAGCACCAAAAAATGACCTTGATCAAGAAAATTCCTCAACAATCACTGAAAATCCAGATTTGCAAAATGATTGCAATCTTCAGGATTATCAAAATCTCCACAAAGACCAAAATCTATTAAACTGTCCTAAAATGACTGAAGCTCCAGATGTAGCAAGTTTGCAAGAATCTGATAATAATGCCGCAGTAACTTCAAATTCATCGATGAATGGAAATGAAAAGCCTCAGCAAGTGAAACCAATACGTTTTCTAAACGACAATATTGAAGAGGTCACCGAATGCATATTCGGTTCCGTCGAAATTTGTGGTATTCTGGAAGAAGATGATGAACAGCGTTCATTTGGAAATATTTGTGAACTTATGCTGCGCAATATATTTCTAAACCAAAGTAAGTAGGAAAATCTCCACAGTCCCCTACAACAAAGCGATTTTTTTATTCCAAGACAATTTTTTTGATTACTTATCAAATAGCCTGGACTTTTCTACATGATGGCAAATGCAATAAAAGTGCTTGCATACTCAACTGCAACAAAGATCATTACGATCCTGTGTGTGTGTCTAAGAATGGCATAAATTATACGATGGCCAATGATTGTTACGTTAATTATAACAATTGCGAGAAGGAACGCAATGGTAAGTTTGAAAATAAATTAAGTGACCGATTTCGGAGAAACTTTACCCACTTCCCTGACTTTCAATAGTCATGAATTAAAACAAAAGCTTACACACATTATAAGCCGTAAATCTCTTCTGAATCTGTTGCTGATTATATTCTTCAGAAATGTTATTGCAAATTAAATTGAAATTCAAACTTTAAATTTCTGCTTTATAGCATGGAAAACCATTAGCAAAGGTGCATGTGAAAGTCCGAACAAGTTCTTTATCCGAGATAAATATGAATCTCCCACATTAGGATTTCCATATATAAGCGGTTATAATGGAGTAGCAACTACGACTACGCCAAAGGTAACAGCAACAACTACATTAAGCCCCAGTAAAAGTGCTCCTACTGCAGCAAGTACAACGATTCTTATCACACCTTTTACTCGAAAATTCAATCGACGTGCTGAAATATTTCGATTTATTACTCTCTCAACCAAGTCACCCCAAATACCAGCATTTAGTCTTTCTTCAGCCACATCAACAACTTCCACAGAGAAGCCACAATTTAAATCGAATGCTTCCACATTTCCACCAGTTCCGGAAATTTCTACCACACGCATTAGCACGGCAACTTCGGCACTCACTCGTAAAAATATCAATGTTCCAACTTCAAAACTTTCAAGTCAACGACTAACTGCTTTAACGTCCACTTCAACAACATCTACCACACCCACTTTCACTGCACTGCCAGAATTTAGTACCACTTCTAATTCAAATACTCGCATTTCAATTTATGGTTCACAGCCGCACTCGGTTATAATGCGCCTGGTAAAGAGTAAAGGTATAAAACTTGTATGATTTAATTTATCTTATTTTATTAAGTAATTTTATTCTGTTTTTTTAATCAACAGCGAAAAAGTATGAAGCCTCAGCATAGCAATACTTAGCTTATTTATATTCCCTTCATTGTTATTTATATGTAGTAGAAAATGATTTATATACTAATTCATACCTTTTTATATTGAGTGAAATAAAATTTAAAATTGATTTTAATGCATTTGTTTAAACCCGAGTTTCAACTCTTTGAATTGAACTATTGATGATGCAAAATGCAAAATTCAATATTAAAAAGTTTCTCACCCAGAAAATTTCAACTAGAAAGTTGATACTGAATTAACCCATTAAATGTTATATGAAAACACTGAAACTGGTGCCGCTGTGTATTATATTGCACATATAGAGGAAAATGCTAATCATTTGCTTGGTGCTTGCTTATTTGGCTTTTTTTGACCGTTTGTGGTATTTTAATTTAAATTAATAATAATATTCTCAGCCATTGGAACTCGTATGTTAAAAGTCGTTCGCCTGGCGAAATTACCATAGCCAGATTTTCTCTAAAAAAAAGTGACTAGTAATCGAAAGATGTTACTTCTCATACTAAAGCCTCTTGTCCGAAAATGCTGGATCTTTTTATGCATTTGACTCAATGAAATACACAAGATTTGTGGACTTTCGACCAAACAACTTGTCCCTCCAAACGAGGATTCGTATAATTTCATAAAATTAATACCTCGTATCGAGAACCAAGTTGCTTTATGAAAAGTCTTACGTGGTATTCTTTTAAATGGTGATGTTTTGGAAATTAATTCTTCTTTAGAACCGTTTTTATATTTACAAGGAACGAAACTTGTTATGGAAATGATAGGAAGCTCCTTCTATCAATGAAGTATGAAAAAAATTAGGATGCATGTGTATATACACATCAATGATGGGCAGCACATATGCATCTTCATGTATCCGCGAGTATGAGTTTACCTCGATTGATAGAGGGCACTGATTCGCGAATGCTTCAAACTTGATTGATAGAGGGCGCCCCTCATTCATAACATTCACTACTTCTCAGACCGGCAAGTGGCAAATTTTCCACCTATTGAGATCAACAACCTTAACATTTTCATGATGATGATGATGTTCAAATTATAATTATATGGTAATGATGATTTTGCAGAGGGCGTTGCATGCATTGAAAACGCAAACGATCATAATGAAGTTAATCCAGATGTAGCTTCTGTAGGGCGTCCCATTGACGCACATATTTTTTTTTTTTTTTTTTGGTTTTTTTTAGTGTCTCAAATTGTAAGGGTGAAAGAGACTCTAACATAAAAATCTAAATATTGTCACGGCTACAAAGATAATCCATTTTTCGAGGAAATAGAGTAAATTGAAATATTTACCTAAAAAGAAATATTTCATCATCGAATTCTGAATCAATAAAAAAACAAACTTTCAGTTTTATCGTTAAAAAATTGTACACTGGAATTTCATAGTATGTCGGATAATTTTTTAGATCCAGTTTCACGTCATAACCCACTATTCACGTTTTATATCTAACTCTCAGAGAAGAGAGTGGAATGAATAATCCAGGTATAACTTCTTTCCAACAGAGCAAATCGAATCTCCCGTTCTAAAACAAAAATAACGTCAAAAAAGATAGCTGCGCTAAATACTACAATTACAATTTAAATACCTGGAGTTGTTCTTTCAAACTATTAATATAATAATACTATTAAACTCATCTCTGGTTCTGAACTTATTTCATACGTAAACCTAATGGTGAAAATTACGAAGTATATTTTTTCACCACATAAACAAAGAAACAGCTGATCAATATGCGGAAATGTTTTCGTACAAGTTTAGATTATTTTCCATATTAGATTAGTTCCAAATTTATAAAATATGCAAAAGAGAGTGCCCACAAAAACAGAAAAGTGAGAAAAATGTGCCATTAGCAATGCGATAAAAATAGCTTACAAACAAAATCTTTATATATGTGTCGAACTTGCGCTCTGCTGTAAAGTTAAACAAAATAAGGTTTGAAATTTTATTTAGTATTTGATTATACCATCTTTAACAATTTTTATTATTATCTCATAAATACAGTAGTTTTGGTTTTTGGAGGAAAATAATGAACGCTCTGAAATTTTATTAGTCAAAAAATATTGAAAAACTAAATAGTTGAAGAACGGAACTAACAATCAATTTGTGATACAAAAAAGGGAACTAAATTGCATAACAACGATATGTCGCATTCCTTGCCAGCACCGCCTCCACCCTTGCCCCTAATGGACTTGATTGTAAATAAAAGCAACGCGCCGTTACTCAACAACATCACCACAATCAGCACACCCTCTAAAAATCGAATCAGTAAATGCTTATGGGCATTGGAATATCCAGAAATACAGAAATCTTGTTTCTTGGCGCGGGTTTGTCAGGTGCAACCACCTGCAAAATGTCAGTACTACAATGTTGCTAGCATTCTTCAAGAAGGACCCACCTGTGGATTAACTGCAGTTAGTATGTTGATGGGGGGAACAATAAAAACATGTGACCTCTTGGAAATTGCCAAAAAACGAGAATATACAAACAACGGCGAAATATTCAGTGCTCAATTTTTATGTCAATTGATTAGTGATAACTTAAAAGTGCCATTAGCGAATGCAGCAGACAATAATAATGACGCTGAAGATGGCGCAAGCCTCAAGATACAATGCCATGTGCACGAAGGACGACTGGATTGTTCTAAAATCAAAGAATGCCTCCTGGCGGGTGCCTGCCTCTTTGTGCCGTATCCTTTTCAAACATCTACATACTCGTATTCAGTATTACGTTATTCCTACTATAGAGTCGTGAGCCTTGGTCATAAGTAATATAAAAAAGTTTTTAACCAAACACACTAGCACCTAGTATGTAATTGTCATAAATAAGTACTTACTTCAGATAAGTACCAATGCAACTTCCCACGATACTCATTATTTGGTTTAAATTTCTCCAGGGTGACAATTGTGAAAATAAGGGTATGCAACTTTCTTCGCGCAATAGAAAAAGTATTGTAATTTTTCTGCAATTTTCTTCAGGTTGTTTTAATTTTTATGTGGTCTAGATTTAATTTAGTTATTTATTTTACGATGTCAAATAATCGGTCAGCTATTGCTCGTTCGTTAGTTTCTCGTGCAGGAGCTGGGTCATGAAGGGGATCGGAATCGCAAAAAAATTCAAAAACGGGTGCAGTAATTCAACGGTTTCCATGAGAAAAGGAAAAAATCGTCTTCGTAGATGAACAGCTGTTTACTATAGAAGCTGGTCAACTGAAGCTCCTGGACCATAATTCGTCATTCAATCGCAGAAATCCGCGATTCGATAATATTTTCGCAAATGGCAAGACACCTTTGATTTTTGTGGAACAAGGAGCCAAAATCAACCAAGGAGTGTACAGGCGTAAACTTTTCGTGGCTGTGGTACTCCCTTGGACTAAAAAGTACTTTGGGGATAACGATTGAACGTTCTAGCAAGACTCTGCACCAGCTTACAGCGGCAAAATGACACAAAGATGTTGCTGGGCTCATTTTCCTGATTTTATCACATCTCAAGAATGAGCACCATATCCGACGGATCTCAATCCGATAAATTACAGCGCATGGTCCATTTTAGAGGCCAGGGTCTGTGCTAAAGGTCAGCAAAAATTGCAGAATCAGTTGCTGCGTTGTGAATGGGACTGAGTGCCAATTTTTCCAAATGTTTGAGGCTGTGTATTCGTGTTCCAAACCGGCTGAATATATTTTTCTTCGGTCTGTTTTTCTGTTTTAATTGCAATCATTTTTGTATGTCCAAAACTGTGGTATTGTCACCCTGTAAGTCCTTCCACCATTCATAAGAGAATCGAAAAGAATTGTGACATTTTTCATTGCCAATGTAAATTTGGACTTACGACTATTACGACAATATCCAGAAAAATCTGCATCTGTGTGAAAGCAAATACGCTTCAGTGTCGAATCTGGTATACCTTTTCTGGAGCGAGTAAACCATTTTCTTTTACATAATTACATTTAAAATTATTCACATTTATTTTATTTATAAATTTCACTAAACGAAGTTACAAAACACTATTTAGAACTGAAACGAAAGTTATATTTGAAGTAAGCACTTCACTAAATTGCAAATAACGAATCAATTATTCAATTTTAAACTGTGGCGAAAATACGAACTAGATTTCGTGGGGAAAACATGTATGAGTATTTTATTCACCATCATGTGGGGAAACGTTTATTTGACGTTTGAGGTTAGCTTCATTTGCTTTTCCTATTTTATATTTGCGAACAATTTCTTAAATTTTGCGCGATATTTTAAGTTATTTCAATTTAGTAAATAAAAAAACTACAAATAAGACGTGATGGCAACTGAAGAAGAACAGGTATGTTGAAGTTTGTTAATATAATGAAATTAGCGCTAAATCTCAACTACCGGCTTTTGCGTTAACTTGTAGATCCAAGTGATTCCAGTGAAGGAGCCCCTCGACTTAATTCGTCTGAGCTTAGATGAAAAGGTTTACGTGAAGATGCGTAACGAACGTGAGCTACGCGGTCGATTACACGTAAGTAGATATTAGATTAATATACTCTGACACACGAATTGAAAATTATCGAAGTGAATAGGAAATTTTGTTAACATACCAAATAAAATAAGTGCTTCGCTCAAACAATACCGACGACCTATGAAGTTTTTACAATTGTGTGTTTATGTTTCAGTACTAAGCCGCAATAGTTCTCTTGGCGAAAAGAAAATTGTATTATGTTAATTCAAAAGAATGTAGGTACTAGAATTCATCTTCCACTGAGGTTGGGCCTTAAACGGCCACTTGGTAAATGACAGATTTTTTAATAATTGGTCTCTTCATCTAAGACATGTTGCCCACCAAATGCAACTGCATTAGTAATAAATTTTACTAAAGTATAAACATTTATATCCTGGTTTGTTTCGCATTTTAAGTCATAGAATTTTAATGCGCATCTGTATTGGACACTGGACACTGTCATCACGGCCATTTCTTATTTTGCAAATTGTGATAAGTACCGAGTTGGGCTATGAAAAGCATTTGCTTGAATTTTGCCGCAAATATACATTACCTGACACTCAGAATACTGATTTTAAAGTCAGTGTTCATGCATTTCAAATACTTAATTACTAACATTGCAAACTTTCTATGACGGGGTAGACTTAAAAAAAGAAAGTATACAACTTCATAGTAAGTGTTACCAAATGCAAAATATACTCGTATGATAACATATTTCTTATTTTATAGGCTTTCGATCAACATTTAAATATGGTTCTGGGTGATGCCGAAGAAACTGTAACGACAGTTGAAATCGATGAGGAAACCTACGAGGAAGTGTACAAAACCACAAAACGTACAATCCCAATGTTATTTGTGCGAGGTGACGGGGTTATACTCGTATCACCACCTATGAGGGTGGGCTAAGAAGCAATGGAAAGAAAAGCAGCAGAAGAATAATTTAGGTTATAAAATAAATAAAGTATGAAAATAAACCAATAAATTAATTATAAATTTGAAAATCCAGCTAGTTGCTATTAATTTTTTCTGTTGAAAATACATATGTAAAGGGTGCTTTTTTTTAGAAGTCTGGTTTTCAATCTGGCAATACTTTTTTCGGAGTTGGTCTTTTTGACAGCTGTCACTTGATTTATGCTCAGTTTGGTTTGCCATTTCCTAATGAATAGACTTACTCCTGAACAACGTTTGCAAATCGTGCAAATTTATTACCAAAATAATGGTTCGGTTCGCGCTATTTTCACAAGAAAATTTTGTTCAGCGATGAAGCTCAGTTTTGGTTGAATGGGTATAAGCACAATTGTCGCATTTAGAGTGATCATAAACGACAAGCGATTGTTAAGACGCTGTTACACCCTCAAAAAGTCACTGTTTGGTGTGCTCTATGTGCAGAGGGAATCATTGGTCCATATTTCTTCAAAGATGAAGCCGGTCATAATGTTGCAGTCAATGGGTAATGCTATAGAGACATTATTTATGACTTTTTCGTGCCTGAATTGGAGGATGTTGATGTGGACGACCTTTGGTTCCAACAAGACGGCGCTACATGCCATACAGCCAACGAAACAATCAATTTATTGAAGGAAACTTTTGGTGAGAGCATTATCTCGCGCCGTGGGCCAGTGGCGTGGCCTCCAAGATCGTGCGATTTAACACCGCTGGACTATTTTTTGTGGGGTTATATGAAGTCGCTTGTCCACGCACATAAGCCAGAGACGATTGACGCCTTGGAAGAGAATATTCGGCGCGTTATTACTGACATACGGCCCCGCCCCAATTGCTGCAAAAAGTGGTCGAAAACTGGGCCTCTCGGCTGGAATGTATTCGAACCAGCCGCGGCGGCCACTTGCCCGAAATCGTTTTTAAAACATAATATGACAAATCCTTATCTTTATAATAAAGCTAAATTCTTGGCCTTAACATTAAATTATATGCGTTTTATTTCTTTTTGAAAACCACACTTACTTACTTACTTACTTAGCTGGCGCTACAACCGATGATCGGTCTTGGCCGCCTTGAAAACCACACTCCTAACAAAAAACACCCGTATATTGACTCATTAGTTGCATGCAGAAACGTGGAGAACTAGCAATCGAATTTTGAAATGTTGCTTCCATTAGTATTGCAAACGATTAGTTTGATTTGAACGTGTACAACTAAAAGCATATCACTACCTCTATTCTTCAATAATGTTTGTCCATTTTATGTGAAATTTATTTATTTTTATGCTTACATTCTACAAAATCAGCTAAGAAAATGGCTTTTAGAGCCATTTCTTCAATCTCGTATCTTCGTTTGCCAACACTAAAGTTTATCGAAAGACACAAGTTTTATCCGTTTTCTGCAAAATGGAACTTTTGGAGATATGCACGTGGTCGAAGAATAGAGATAGCGATATGTTTCACATGGATTACACTGATTACGAATCTGGTTACAGAATAAGAAGCCCGCATTCCCTTTAGGGTGCCCTTAATTTTTGCATTTGGTTTTTCTCCAAAATATTGGAAAGGTTACACGTGTGCAATCGAATATCAACGATATCAATAAATCTTTGTTTCAGAACATTGAAACAGTTGACCTTAACTCATTTATTTAACACAGTTATGATCCGGACTATAATCATGCGCCATGCTTAAAATATGGCCACAAGGCTCATTGGGCTTTAATTGTCGGTTATTTGATAAGTGATGAAAATGAGGTAATGTGTGCAGTATTGACGGCTGAAAATAAGTTTCGATATTATTTTTACTTGCAGTTTCACATTTTGGCACGTCATGGAAAAGCAAGGAATCTTGCAGTTTGGTCTTTGAAGGCATTGAGTGAAAGTAATGCCAACCTAATTGAATTCGCTCAGCCAAAAGGATATCCTGATTGTGATTTTCTATTGCCCCCTGGCGGTATTGCCGGTGATTTAGGTTTGAAAGAACGTGCCATAATTGTTAGCGGAGAATTGCCACATGAAACTATTACTATACGATAGTATGTAGAAGCAGATTGATATCCTTCCAATTGCAATATTAGTAAACTTGGCCATTTTTTCATAAATATGTATGCATGTAGTGTTTTTCAAAAGGTTAATATTTGCGAATATGCTCAGACAGAGTGAGAGAGAGACTACCAATGCCATGTTTTCAATTGACCAATCACAGTCATTGAAAGAAAGATGTAGAACGAGAGAGATCAATAACAACTCTTTTGAAACCGAGGCTCGT
Source organism: Palloptera scutellata (assembly GCA_958295655.1). NCBI lineage: Eukaryota > Metazoa > Arthropoda > Insecta > Diptera > Pallopteridae > Palloptera > Palloptera scutellata. The sequence continues at coordinate 50,638,431 of OY282450.1, forward strand.
TGTTGTTTATGAAAGATAATTTTTTTGCTGTAGAATTTTGTATGTAATTTTATCCAATCATTTGTAGCAAGTCATAACTATGGAAATAAATAAAAGTCTAGTTTTTTCATTGGAACTCTATAATAATGATATATTCTTTATTGTTATCGGCAAACTCACAGTATTTTTTATTATTACAATTATAGCGGATTAAATACAATTTTAATATTGAAAAAAAAACTGTTTTTGTTTTGTTTATTTAGCTTTCTTCTACATATAAGAATAAAAACATTTATATTTAATGTATTTTATTTTTGGTTTTATATATTAATTCCCACAAAATTCAGTCAATCACAATTTTATTATAAGTATTATGTTAAATATATATATACTTTTTCGGAAACATTTTTTTTAACTACGATAGTTTAGTAGCATACATATATTTATAATTTTAATTCATAATTTTTTGCTTTTAGATTTCTGTTTAATAAACTGCGGCAATTACAACACTTATGATATATTCATGTACATATGTATGTATGTAGGTACATATATACATACTATAAAATAGTGGTTGGCTTATTACTGGCTTTTTCATTTTCCTCTTCGATGAAAGCAAATAAATTTAGCTTTATTTAATTAATTGTAGTAGAAGCAAAAACGATTTTTTGCGCGATATTTTCATTAGGTATTTATTATTAATATTATTTAATTCAAAATATACACAATTATGTCTTAAGCGTTCATAATTTTTAGCTAGTAAAATATTGCAAATGAATTGTTTTATTGTTTTAAAGTGAACATTATTTAATCTTTTATACTAGTACGTTCATTTATTTAACAAATGTAATACTTTTTTTTTCTATATTATATGATTTTAATTAAAGTTTCTAACTTTGTTTGCTTGTATATTATGTGTGAATGTGTGTGTGTGTGTGTGTGTGTGAATGTAGAATAATGAGATTCATTGCACTTTTCCAGCTAGATATGTGATTTTAATTTAATTCAACTGAATTATTTAATATGTAGTGTATGTAATAAACAGGCTCAATGAACGTTAAGTTTGCCATAGAGAAAACAATGCATACTGATCAAATGATCGTTTCGCAACCAGCCATGTTTCCTCATCAAAAGGATCTTAGTGGTATATCTTTGTTGTTCAATTATCCATATAAGCTACTCATATTCGAAAAGGTAATCGAGAGTTACCATTACAAGAATTCTTCAATTATTTTCACTGAATAGTGTGAGTGAAACAGGCTTTCCAATTATTTAAAGTCTGTTGCAGACCTACTTCGTCATGGTCGCATCATCTAATATGAAATTATATAATATCGATGGTTTCGAGCTTGACTTATTGTATATAGTCTAAACTGCTTGTCTTCAAAAAACATGCGCATACCATGCGGGTATATTTTAAATTGAATAAACTGAAAACAGATGATGGATGCAACTCGAAGTTCTAACACTATGTGAGGCAACCGCCACCATTTCTAAACTGTGGCTATATGGTTGAAGCTCGACAAAAAATACTTTAAACCAGCCTAGGCCAGAGAAAGAAAAAAGAATTAAAATATTTTCCGTATCGATTATTTTTATAGGTAAATAAAACAAACGAAAGGAATAAATTTTATTGCATAAGATATTGATTGAGGAACAAATAAAAAAAAATGGATGAAAATTAAACAGGAAAGTAATTTACTTTTATGTTTAACCAAACCTAAAACCGTTCTACCGTACTAAATAATTGTTCACTATAACAGAATGGGCGTTTTGATGAAGCTCAACCTGAATTCAGACATGTCGCAAATTGTAATTTTTAATTTGAAGAAAACTGCACGTAATTTTGATAGTTTTGCTATAGATGCTTCAAATCTATAATGCAAACCAACTTGCCAGTAAACCTCCTAAATAAAATGAAATAAAAAGAAATAAGTTAACCAAAGTCGCTGTGGCGAAGTGGTAGTCCGGGGTTCGAATCTCGGCACAGGCAAAATCAAAATGTAGAAACACTGCACCAACTCTTGGCAGGCAATGGCAAACCTACAAGAGTAAAAATTGCCTATGGAAAGCTTTTCACTTCGCCGTTCGGATTCGGTCCCTTCCATTCATGTACAAATATAACACGCACAGCATAAGTGGATGCGAAAAGCTCAGCCTAGGCCCTCCATTGGCTGTTGCGCCATTAAAAGTTAAAGTAAAGTAAGTTAACCAAAAGAGTCAGTTGAAGTTGAAACACTGCTAGCCAATAAATCTGCTGAGTGAAAACTAAATAAAAACTAGAAAACCAAGGAATAATTTTAAATCAAATTGAAAGAGAAATCCTTAAAATTAAGTACTTCAAATCAACGTGAAGCGCCATGACATGCCGACGGCTCAATAACAATGCTGTGTAACTCAAGTTTTTAATTAAAATTGAATAGCTTTAACATTCAAGCAAGATTTAGTACGATTTATTTATATAATTATTTGGATTTTAAATGATCCTAGCAAATGACATATTTAAGGACGGTTAAATTATTAAAACAATATGAGAACAATGAATGATGGCATGGGAACATGAGCATGTGAATTAAGTATGATGAGAAATGTAGGTATTGATAAAAGTTTTTTCAATGACAGACAATCAGCAGTTTGTCTCTCATTGTCACTGCTTATTTTCACTATTGCTAAATAAAATAAAAAGAAAAATACCCTGAAGCGAAACTCCAACAATTGTCTGTCAGATTTGGTTTCAATTCTACCGATATAGGAAAGTTGTATAATGAACACCCACGAGAAATCACATAGTTAGTATTTCGGTCTAAAAGCGTATTAACTACAAGTTAAGGGACATAGCAGCTCTCTCTCGGCCTTCACCGCTTCTTTATTGTGGCTGACCTAGGCTCCGGATGTATCAGAGTACTGTGGTCCAGGAGCACTCCTTACACCGGTTGGTGGACTCGCATTTTGCCGTGGTATACGTTCGAGCAAAGCAATTAATGCAGTAACGATGGGCCCTAGCCACTTCCGCTCGGTGGTTAGAGAACATGGCGAGGAAACCGCGGTGGTATCGCAATGGATGGTATCGGAGGAACAACTTGCATTACCGCCTTGATGTTCTAGTTGCAGTGTTCTCGAAAGTTTTATGTACAATTCCCAGCAGGGGAATAACTATACTTATTCTGATCCTCCAAAAATATTGTAGTTGCACTGTTACAATTATGTATTGAGCTGGTAGTAGCGTATATGGCTTAAACATGCATGATTGTGTGCATTAATTTCAGAAGTCATGCGAACGGTGTAAGAATCAAACGTAAAAACTCGGTGGTACCGCCGATTTTGACTCGGTCACTTTCGTTTCTATTCATTCTGTTCTAAATTAAAATGAAACATAGTTTAGAAAGCTTAGAAATCGAAATTCAAAATCTCTGCTCTCTGCCTTTCAATTTTCAAATTATTAATTGAAATTATCCTCACAATACCAGTCGGCGAACACTAAGCTTTTCTTACAGTATCATATGTTACATAACATGCACTAATTAAGTTAAATGTGTAGGTATAAAATTAAATCAAACAAAAACTTTCTTAATAGTTTTCAAGTCTTTTTGTGTTTTTATGTTTTATTAAAAATACTTAATTTTAATTATTTTTTCCATTTTTTTTACAAGCATTTTTGTATATTTTTTTAATTTAAGATTTCTCTTAGTAGTTTATTTTTTAGAATAAGTAAATAGAATACAATTTATAATGCAGGCATGCACGAACAATTAATTGCAATATAATTTTGAATATGCAAATTTTTCTCTACGTTCTACCAATTTTTTTTGTTTATATTTTTTTTTTTTGAATTTCATATATCATGTATATGTATGTAGGTATATGTATAAATTATGCAAACAAATTACAAATAACATTGTAATTCTATATTATATATATATTTTTATAAACATTGCATAGAGATACTGGTACATGTATCTTCCTTAATATTTTCAAGTTCAAGTTGATTTAATAAATTTCAATATTATTATTATTAGTTTTAATAATTTAAAATCACAACAATAAGAGTTAAGATATACTTTTATCTGTGTATGTATTTTGCTAGTTCAAAACGGATACGAAGAATTTTCCATTTCAATCCATCTTTGATTTGTTTATCGAATAGACACATGCGCATATATTTTTTCCTTTTGTAACAAACATTTTTCGAAAATCTCAGTAGATATATAGTAAATGTATTCAACAATATACAAATACATATTCAATACTAGTAGAATATGTCGAGTTCAACTACTAATCAACTTACACTTTAACATATTCAATATGTATGTAAAAACAAAGAATTATGTTGGGTTGAACAATTTCATTTTCAAAACATTGCTTACTTGCTGATTCTTCAGCTCGAACTGCTAACGAATAAAGAACTCTTACTTAGGTTTTATTTTTTTTTTTTTTTTGACTCGTACTCGAGAAAATCACAAGTAAAATGTGTATGCTTTTTATTACAGCAACAATTCCTATAATACGAGTATAAATAATAATATACCCACTAAATATATATTTATAGGCATATTTGTATATAAAAGTTTACAATTAAAGTTGTAGGTAGGTAGAATAAGTTTTACATGCTTTTTTGTGTTAGTTATCCTTTCATTTCATTTCGCAACATTTTAATATATGTATCTTCTCCTCATGATCTAAATTCGCTTCATTATCTTAAGCAGTTCCATATACTTTTTCTTTTACATACAAAGGTAGGTATAAAAAATAATAGTAATAGGAAATTGCTCACACTTCAACAACATTTAATAGAAAAAAATCGTTTGGGTTAAGTTGCGCTCGCTCTACAGATGGTGCGCGCACACTGGAAAAAGGAAAGCTATGCAGTACAAATTTTGTTTTCGTTTATAGTTACCTATTAACAATAATTGGGTATGTATCATTTGTTTTCTGTGTATACAGTTATTTAGAGATAGTATTATTAATGTTAATATTTATGTAAGTAGTATAATGTAATTAAGATTTAAATTTAAAAAAAAATTTATAAAATTAAGGAAAAAATTTAAAAAAAATAAAAATAAACATATTTACGCACTACTTCCTAAAGCCATAATGCGCATCTACATATATTGAATATTATGTTCAATACAAAAATTTTATATGTTGTATTGCTACTAATTAAAATGACTAGGATATCTCAGAACATGACATTGGCGTACAACCAATAAGTGCAATTGGAAAATTCTTGACATGAGTTTGCCATTGCGATGACAATTGGAAGAATTTAACGCCAGTCCATTCGGTGCCATCGATGTAAACTGAAAGCAAAAGAAATAAGAAAAGCATCCATGTGTTAATGAAGAGCCCCAAAAATATGTAATTGAATTTGTGATAATTACCTCTAAGCGGTACTGGATGCGATTGCTTGGGAGAGCATATCAAACGCGCTACACCCTCAACACATTGCTCCTTTTCGAGATCACGATCTTTTTCCTTCTTCTTGCCCAAACGCATAACTACAAACAAGTCGGCAACAAAACAAAAAAATTAGTCGGCATTTACCAGATTAACACTCCACTACACTTACTTTGCTTCTGTTTCTTTTCCTTGGTGGCAAAACTAACAGTCAGTCCATTGGACAACTCAGCCATTTGAGCATTTTGTGGCAAACGCCATACCTGTAAATTCCTAAACGTACTCTTAATACTATTTTTGCCGCCTTGATCGCTGCCTCGGGTAATACTCTTCTCTTTCGCTAAATGGTCACCTGGTCGAACGAGGGGCCAATAATCTACTTGCAGTTCGACCGATTCCACGGGTGCACCAAACAGTTGCATCGGAGTACCATCGCCACCACGTTCGCCACGTGATGATGCCGAAGATGGTGGCGTCTGTAACGGTGGTGATATGCGTCCGCTTTGTGGTGGTGAACCAGACTGTTGCTGACCACCGCCCATGGTATTTGACACCAGCATATTTGACGAACTAGAAGTGCCAATTGGAATTGCAATACTGCCACCGACGGCATTCAACGCCTGTTGTGCTCCAGCTGACGTTTGTGCGCCGCCGGCTGAGCCTTCTTCGAGATCAAGTGAGGCTTGTGGGCCCTCAAGATAACCAATGCGCACATCCTGAAAAGAGCAAGCATAACGCAATTGTAAATAAAACAATTGGAGTACCCTTTCAACCACTGCTACTTACACTGACGAATGGCACGAATATTTGACACGAGTCCTCGTCCTTATAATTGACCATCGCCTCAGCGATCGGAATCTGTGTGCATGGCCCGGCAGCGTGCAAGTATCGTTGTATACGTTGCACCAACTCCACGATATCGGATTTATTTGCTGTTGCCGCATCGCCGATTGACGTTGATAAAGCGGTTGCATTCACTGTCGTTACTGCGCTTACAGCGGCAGCGGTCACCGCAACGCGTTCGCACAATTGATACCAATTGTCGGACCCGAACATTACACCGTACGCCTGATCCATTTGGCTGAGATAACGTGCAATGATGCTGCTGCCAATAGGCACAATATAGAAACGCAAATGATTAAGCCAATCGGGTGGACGCACGCCCATCAAATCGACGTAATGTCGGAGAGCAGCGCCTTGCAGCCAGTCTCCGCCGATTAGGAGTATTTTCACCGTGGTGGGGGGTTTAGCATTAGAGTTGCAACTTTGTAACAAAAGAAAAAATAATAAAAACAATTAGTTACAGTTTTATTAGATCTTTCTCAAGTCGTGTATATATGTGTGTGTATTTGAGCATAAACTTACTACTTCTGTATCTTGCCCATGAGTGCCTGCAACACCGCCTTCACTTCGGCAGTATTCTGTGGCACGAATGCCGGCTTGAATGAGTTGGCAAAGAGTGTTGTCAACTTCGGTATTTGACTGCTACCGCATAGCGCTTCGGGTGGACTGATAATTGTCACCACATCGGGTATAACGGAATCCTCGCTACTGGAAAACACTCGACTCAGCTGATCCAAGAGCAGTTTGCGTGGTTCAACGTTTGTCGGAGACAAGCATGTCTCTAATACTGAGCGCGGTTCCGCAGCTAAACTGAGTGTTTGTTTCTTTTTGCCACCGCCACTGCTACTGCTGCCGCCACCGCCGCCTCCAACGGGAGTACTGCTCGATGTACGAAAGAGCCGTGAACGTTTCTCTGTGGATGGTGGTGGTGGAGGTTGTTGTAATGCGGCATTACTGGTGCTTGAAACTGGTGTCATTTGTTGTTGCTGCTGCTGCTGCTGCTGCTGGTGCTGATATTGTTGATGCTGCAGACGCATATAATCTTTATCGGTACGTGGTGGACTGTTTTGTGGATCGGAATTTTGACCGCCATCTGTGTTGACCATTTCATTACCGGAACTATCATTACGATAATCCATAGAGCGATCTGTGTGTGATGAAAGAGGAATACATTAAAACTAAATTAGAGCAAAACAGTTTTTTTACACGGCTTTACCAAAAATATAACAACTATCAACTAAAAAATATATTTTAAATCAATTTAAATTCTATGGTCACATCAGAATGGTAATTAGAATGATATAGGATAGTTTCTATAAGGCACCCAAAGCAATGCATCTACCATAACTTTATTATAGAATTTGTCGTAATGCTGACGACAAATTCGTAATTGCCATAATAAATCCAAAATATTCGCTTTTTATTGATTAGTTGAAAACGAATCTTTATTTCGTAAAATAAGCCGCTTTGGATTACATATTTGATTATTCGGATTTGAACGATTACGTTTCTGAGAAGTTTAAATAATGTGGACCAGGCTTGAAATTTCAGATTACTTTTTATACCTTTTTCGGACTTAATACGACTCGAATATATTTATTTATATCTTACATGTTTCAAGTCCAAGAATAAGTTGCTATCATGAAAATATAAAAAAATACTCAGGCATTAACACTCCACCACGAAATCTGTCTTAAGATTTGCGAGAAAAATATGCCACCAATGGCTTTTTATAATATAGTTGGGATCACTGAAGCTTAAAACCAACTATATTGAAATTCCAATTTAAAATTTTTGTAAGAAATTAACCCTTGTCTAAAAGACTAAAGTTTTTTTTGCAATAACTAGGTAACTAAAAATGTAAAGTAATCAGTTTCTCTTTTAAGTGCATTTAAGCGCCTTTAAGTGCCAGTAATACTTCCTCACTTGTGATGTACATATCAGCAATGTACAACTTTTGCTAGCTTTCTCTAGTAGCATGATTCAAAGTACAATGGGAAACATATTACACTGTGCAACAGGTTAAATCCTGATAGGGATTTAATAAGTGTTTAAGAGGAATTTGGAGTCGCTTATTACGAATATCAGTTTTTCGCATCTCCTCAAGTTTTCAAAATATTGATAGTTAAAAATAAGTATATTGGGGAAACTAAATTATTTCTTATTATTTCTTATGTAAAAGCCCTAACCTTTCACTCAGGAGGATGGGTGTTCGATTCCGCTCTTAGTCTGGTAGCTAATTCTCATAGAAACTTCTTATATTTCTACCGTTATGAAGTAAAAAAAAAAAAACACCAAGTCACAACAAATTTCCTCTGGCGTTAAACTGTAGTTTCAATCAAACAAACAATACTAATTTTAAATATTACATGCTGAGAGAATGTTTCTTATGAAAATCGGAAATTTTTTTAGCCCTATACCCTCGACCCCACTGAAAGGGTCCAGTCCCCTAATTTCGGGGTTTTTCGATTAGCTTCTTTTTTTGAATGACCTTTGAGAACGATTCAGAAAAATATCCAACATTATTGGGAAAAATATCCGCCATAAAAAATTAGGGAAGGTCGGAGCGTCCCCATATAACAAAATGATATATCCCATATCGTTACACTTTTGCTCCATATATTTTACAAAAAAAACCCCCCATTAACCAAAAAGTCTTAAACACTTCTCAAAAAACCATATGGGCGAGAAAAGTTGTGTTTTTTTTACAGTGTAATCCAAACTTCAAAGTTAAATGATAATAGTGCTTGACTCAAAAATTATTTAATTAATATTTTATTATTAATTCGAATGAATCTCACATTCCTATAAATGATTGCATTACCTTGGGGACTAAACAGAAATACTAAAACATATCGAGTATACACAAAATGTATTTGATTAAATAAAGTGATCCCGACTACAAAAAATTACACACTTTTAGAGGCACTATTTTAACGAGGAGGAGAGCTCAGTAAACCGAGGATTTTGTAATACATTTTAAACTTAAACTGGATCAATAACCCATGGATTACTGTACTCGTATTAAATGCACACATGCCAAAGTATAATGAATAAAAAAATTAAAGAATATATGAGATATAGACAACATAAGCAATAGACAGCTAGCAGCACAGTACGACAGTCAAATAAGTATATAGATATGTAGTACATAGGTGGATAGATAGTCGAACAAATATAGAAATATTGATAGGCAGACAAGACAAGGCAAGCAGAAAAACACGACAATTGAATGGGTGCCATGCAGCAAAATATTGTATTTATTTTAAATGCAACGAAACCAAGTGACAATGTCAAGAATGAAGTGCAACAAAAGAATACACATACGAGTGCATGTGCTGCTAGCCAAAAGTGCACAACCAATGAAATAGTGGCATAAATATAGGCGTTTAAATGCCCAGCAGGCGCATGCAGGCAGGCAGGCAGACAGACAAATTCTAAACTATAAATAGCTCTAACAAATATGTAAAAGCAGGAGGCTCATAAACGAACTTGTATGTACATAGAAAATTGCACATATGTACAGGGTGTCCCAATAAGAGTGCACAATTTAAATTTTGTACCATTCTTTTTCTTCGGTGCAAGTGACAGCTCTGAAATTTAACAGAGCTATCGTCTATGATTGTTCCGATTATTAAAAATGAAGCCCGTCACAAAGGAACAACGCGTTATCATTGTGAAAATAAGACCGGAAATGCAGTGACTGCGAATGGATAACGGAGTTATTGTGGCCTTAACTGGGCGATATGGATCTGGACGACATGTGGTTTCAGCAGGATGGTGTCACCTGCCACACCGCGCATGAAACAAAAGATTTATTGGAACAACGCTTTCCAGACCGAACTTTACTTTACTTTTAATGGCACAACAGCCAATGGAGGGCCTAGGCCGAGCTTTTCGCATCCACTCATGTTGTGCGTGTTATATTTGTATATGAATGGAAAGGACCTACAGTTTTATGCCGAATCCGAACGGCGAAGTGAAAAGCTTTTCATAGCAATTGTTACTCGTGTAGGTTTGCCATTGCCTCCCAAGAGGTGGTGCCATGTAGAAAAATTATTTTTTCTACTTTTTGATTTTGCCTGTGCCGCGATTCGAACACCGGAAACTCTGCGTACTAGTCCAACACACTACCACTACGCCAGAGCGACCACTCCAGACCGAACTATCTTCCGAAATTCCGATGGCCACCAACCAAGATCATGCGCTTTAACGCCATGAGCTTTATGAAATCGCAGATCTATGCGAATAAACCACAAACAAGTCGAGATCCAACGCATTATCGGTGAGGTAGAGCCACATCTTTCTCAAAATGTCATCGAAAATTTCGGATATTTGACTCCATACTTAATTGAAACATGTCTGCATACTTTACAATGCATTAGAAATATCACCACTCGCTCAGAAAATATGCGTTTTATTTTCAAATTAAATCGTGCACTTTTATTGCGACACTCTGTAGTTACATAGAAACTAATCATACTACGACTATGTGCACCAACAACATGCAACATACTCATAAGAAGTGTAAACAATTTCATAAGTGATTCACACACGCATTCATACTCATATGTGAGTGTTCGTGTGTATGCGAATGTGGGAAGACATTACGCCAAATGCAATTAATCACTTTTAGCGCTGAAGAGCGATGGCTACCTACAATAAAAACATGTATTAAAATGAAAAACAAGGAAAACATAAAGAAAAATAATACTATAAAGAATGATGTTGCATTATATTGTTGCTTTTAATTAAAAATAGTTCAGACAATTGCCGCCGACACGACACCATCATCGACAACAACATGCTGCTGTACTGCTGCTGCTGTTTGGTGATGGTGGTCAGTCGAATCGTCTGGTCATCATGACAGTGATGAAACTTAATGTGTAATTGTAACAGTAATAATACAATAATTTCAATCTAACAAAAAAAATCTAATTACAATTTGTACTTCGCTGCGTAGAAGTACATACTTTTACATACACATACATGCTATGTTCATATGACTACCTCATGATGGTTTCCTCTTCCTTTTGATTATGTAATAAAAAATAAATATCCACGAATTTATTTATTCATTCACATGGGAATATGAAACTTGTACCCAACTAATCTAATTATAGTTTAAAGTTAAAATTACAAAATTCAATACCAGAAATACCATAAATATGAAAAATTAAATAAAAACGAATTTATTAATATACTCGTATGAAATTATTTTGCAATGAATTCAAAACACACGCGTTCTTGACAAAGGACATTAAGAAGATGTTAAAATCAAAAATTAAATTAAATATTTACTTGAGATAATTATTTTTAGATAGGTTAGGTAAATATTAAATTTGTTGTTTACATCACGGAAACACGAGTAAGTAGCTCGTAAGAGACTTATCACCAGTTCAATATCATTCAGGTTGTGAACTATTGGCTGTTACTTGGTCGGTTCGTTGGGTAGGTGGTTGTCCAGAGGACAGACACACTTACGCTAAAAAGGCCGGAATCCACATGGTTTGACCTACAGTTGGATGCCGGTTCCGAACGGCGGGGTGGCAATTTAGTAATACTTGATGGTTTTGCCATTGTACTTGTACACTTTCTTATAATTCTTATATAAAATTCACATTCACTTCATATCGATAGGAATTTAAGAAGGTTATGAATGAGAATAAACAACCAAACCCAGACAGGAATCGAAACCGCACCTCCCGGGTGAGTGTCTAGTGCGTTATCCATTAGACTATCGACGCCGTCGAACTTTTGCTTCAATATCCCAGTCGTAGCGAGCTTTTAAATGATGTAGGTATTTCCTAAGCGTAACACGTAATGCTTCACTATTCACAGATCAGTTTCTGCAAGGAAACTGTTGCCGCTGAAACAATTCGATAATACTGTAAAGTACTGAAAGACCGCCGAAAAGAATTTTCCGGGTGAAGTCTTTGTTCATTTAGGTCGAGAAAAATCAAGATGCAGTACTTTGCGAATGCAGACGATGTTGCTATATGATTCGCAACAGATTAGGGAATTTGTGAAAATATGTTGTAAAACACCGAAACGATTTACTTAAATCCTATATTACTAAAGACCACTTTAGGCTACGACTTTCCCGATTTTGCTGTTTTTTCATGTGAATCATTTAAAAACTTAATAACTAATGAAACAAACAAAATTTATCTACTCAACTTATGACTTCACTATTGTCCGACCGTACGTTCGGTTTCGAGTTCGAGCTCTGTGTCATTTTCGATCAAAAGGCAAGCAATCGGATTAGGCAAAAAATGACCGAGTATTTGTTTTGTAAAACCTTAATAAAAATATGTTTCTAAGAACTGTAACAAAAACAATATTTAAATAGGTATTTCTTATGACAAGTAAATATTCGAACTTGGTTCAGTTTGGATCAGCTGAAAAAGTCAGGTTCGGTTGTACACTAAACTTTACTATTGTATGATAATGTCAAATGAATAAATCCTAATAAGTGCTACTGTGATTTGAGTAATTCCTTTGCTCACGAGGTTTTTTGTATTCGCACATACATATGTGGTTCGGTTCGTATCCTTCTCCAATAAAGAAATACATATATGTATATTATATATAAAATCGGTGCAATAGAACTTATGTTTCTAGTATTTTATTTCGGAATATAAGCCGCACCTTTATTACTTTTATTTTGTATTGAGAAAAAACCATTAGATATAGAGAATCTAATGATTTATATTTCCTTTCTTTGAAGTCAATAAAAAACATTAATCATTTATTACAAGCTACAAGATACAAAATACATGCACAACACAGGAAACTGAAAGAAAGACGCTAGAAACTAAAATGCAAATGAAACAGCATTCAACAGATAAAAGTTATAGGTGGTAGGGTTTAGTTTAAGACAGAGTAGGGCAGGTAAGGGTATAGTAGTGGGTGAGTAAATAGATAATGTTTAGAGAAAAAAAAAACGGGACGAGAACATTCATTTCATTTTTATTCTAGTGTGTAAAAGTGTAGAAAAATTTGGATAAATAATCAAAAACAGAAAATAGAAAATAATTACAGAGCAAGTACAATAAATACCCGTTAAAAGAATGGAAAAAAATGAAATCAATAACGCGATTATGTAATTTTCAGTTTAAAAGTGTAAAAGAAAAGTTTGAAAATTTACAGCGTGAAAATTTAGAAAATACAAATTATTTTAGGCTTAGGCATTTGAGACAAATTTTGTTATTAATTAAAACGAAATGAAAATATGTAGAAAAAATAATTTAAAAAAAATGTTGTTTGTTTTTGGAATGAGTAGAGAGAGAGAGTTACACAGACCTGGTGTTGTTGCCGAATTATTATTGTTTGTTAAATGAATGCATTGTTTTTGTTTATTATTATTTTCATAATTGAAAGACGAATTGGTCAATTGGTCGCTTTTATCCGATGATCTGCGTTCAAAGTTGCCTGCAAAAGAAATCATTCAAGCCATGCAATTTCAATCAAAGTATAAATACAACAAAACATAAAAAATGAACATAGAAACTTAAAAACAAAATGATTAACAGAAAGTTAATTTTGTAAAATAATAAATACAGCTAATAATATTAGTAATAAAAAATATGTACGTATGTAGAAATACAAATTGTACATTGTCATTAACTTTACTACATAATTATGAACTTTAATTAAAATTCTTAATTTCAAGTTAGTAGTATAGATTTAGAGATACCAGAAAATGCAAACAAAAAGCAGAAAAAAAGGAAATTCTTATACTTATACTTATTAATACAGGTACTATATATGCTATGTTTTGATGTCAATATGTTAGAGAAATTTTATTTGTAAGACGCATTTTGTTGTAAAATATTGGTAATAAATATTTCTTGACGAAAAATCCAAATGGGTGTAGAAAAAAAGAAGCAACAATTGCAATTTATGTGTTGGTAAACGACAAATTATATTTTCCTTTCCTATGCTGCTCTTGTGTTGCAACATTTCTCTACACAAGAAATTGAGTAATTGTTTTTACTTCTTCTCCTACTTTTGTATCATCCTTGTGCTCAACTGCAACCAGATTAGTTGTAAGTCGAATAACCCTGACCGAAATAAGGTCAGCTGCAGCTATGTACATCGCCAGCAACATCATCGTACAGCTGGCAAACTGGCAAACTGGCATTAGAGATAGAGCGACCATTGTCACAATTTTCCGTGTAAGTAAGAGCAAATCTATTTTATGGACGTCACAACAGCGCTGACGAATACGTAAAAACTTTCGTACGAGCATTTTGTAGCTACAAAATAGACGAATAGATTTTCATAAAAGTTTCTTTACACATGAGTACCCATTAAACTATAGAAGAGCATGAATTGAAAGTGATGTGCCTTTTCTTTGCTGGCGGACATTAATTGAAGTTTTTCTTGTTTAAAACACCTTGTATTGTATTGAAATTGTCTAGAAATAATGGAAAAAGATTGAAATTGGAACTGATTGATATCAATATCAACTTATAATATTTGTAGAGTATTGAAATTTGAGAAAGTTTAAGCCATACTCAGTTTTAAAATAGAAAATATACTTTGAGGAGATGATAATCAAAACGCAATAAAATTACAATAGCTTATTTTACAGTAAAGCCAAAAACTAAAATGTTCTGAATCATCGAAAATCGTCTCTCAATTTTTAAACAAAACTGGAAATACATTGCCGAACTTAATTCATTTAGTTATAAAAGAGTTGTTGCTTTTATTCAAATTGATGTTGTTTTTATTGTGTTTTGAATTCGACTAACTTGGGATTTATTGCATTTTGAGTTAGAGACCAAATTTAGATACAGATCGTCGCCTCCATACATTGGGTGATATAAAAAGTATCCGCTATTTTTCGTTACAAGATGATGTTGGTACCCACTAAGTTCGGCCTCCATGGGCTGTTGCGCCATTAAAAGAACAAAAAAAGTATTCCTCTTTCTGTATTCCAGCTGTCCAATAGCAGGGCCATTCGGATATTGACTTATCTCCTTCTCTTCTATGTAGAAAGTTCATGGCAGCCTTAAAAGCTCCTTCTATGCATAGGAACGCTCATACTGATATTCTTGCAGTACACTTGCAGGTGTAAAACTATTTCGTTAAATTTAAATCTCAGATTTATTTGAGAAATATACTTAAGAAAACATTATAAGAAATCCAAATACCAAGAGTTAGATCAGCTTAAAACATTTTCGATTATAATAATATCAACCAAATTTCTATAGAATTATGGTAGTTACCCCAGTAAAAGTAATGGCGTGCAAGAATTTATGCCATATTAAATAATTCTACATATACTACTGTGGGCAAAAGTTAGTAAGACTTTTTAATTTAAATTTCGCGCGGAAACCCATTCATCAAAATATTATTTTTTTAAGGTTGGTATGACTGTCGGTGACATCTGTGCCAAATGTGACATCAAAATAATACATCAAAATAATCATTAGTGTTTAGTATACGCTTGTCTTTCTGAAGTACAAAAAGTGCATTCGGCGATTTTCACAATGAGTGAAATTATTCAACAAAGAAGTTCCATTAAATTTTGTGTGCGGAATCAAATTTCTGGTGCCGAAACATTCAGAATGTTGCAAAAGGCCTTCGGTGATAATTGTATGTCGCGAGCAAGTGTTTTTGATTGGTACAAATTGTTCAAAGACAATTCGAGAACGCGTTGACGACGAACCACGTCCAGGACGGCCATCAACATCAACTGATGATCAACACGTCAATAAAATCCAGGAATTGGTGCTCGAGAATCGACGATTAACAGTCAGAGACCTTACTGGCATCGTTGGAATATCGGAAGGATCAGTGAAAACCATTTTAAAACATCATTTGGGCCTAAGAAGAGTGAATGCACGATTAGTTCCAAAATCACTGCATTGGTTTTACGACACCATTTTGCCAAAAATTCGACTGATATCGTTCCGCAACCATCCTATTCGCCTGACTTAGCACCGTGTGACTTTTGGCTATTTTCTAAACTCAAAAAACCGCTTCGTGGACACCGTTTTGAGTCAATTGAAGACATTAAACATGAATCGCTAAGCGCATTGAAGGCTATTCCGGAATTTGACTTTAACAACTGTTTCGAGAATTGGAAAAAACGTTGGCACAAGTGTATTGGGACCGGGGGGATTACCTTGAAGGGGACGAAATAGATTTGGAAGAATGAATAAAAAAATTTGAAATTATGAACAAAGTCTTACTAACTTTTGCCCACAGTAGTAATACTCAATTATTGGCAGAACACATTTTGTGTCATTTAAAAAACATAACAATAAATCTAAAAGAATTCAAAAATAATTCCATTTCTTAGCTACAGTGAGTAATTTAAAGGAAATATGCCATAACATTGACCGCATTGTTGCTCACTTTTCAATGTTCGCTACACTCCCAGCACATTAGCGTAAATTGTGTTTTGAGCTCATTGAGCGTAATTACACAGCGATATAATGTTGATTGAAAGTCAAGCAAATTTTGGCAAATGCAATTTGGCAGCGAAAAGTCTAAAGGAACAAAAAGTTGCATAAATATTTTCTAGTAAATAGTAATAGGGTAGAGGGGTAGCGATTATTTATTGATACGGGAGAGCAAATAGGGCAAAAAGATTTTTCCAAAATACATATTTCGTATTAAAAATTTAAATTTAATTAAATTCAAGTGAAATTTTAAAATTTATATGTGCGGACTGGTATGAGTAACCTTTAATAGGTACGTAATTACATATGTAGAAGTAGGTGGTACCTACAATATAAATTACTTAAGTAAGAGAACATTTCTGAGTCAATGAAAAATTGTTACTAACTTTTGAATATCTATTAACAATTGTATCTATTACTCACAATCGCGTAATTGCAATTAATTTGAGAATCGCGGGTGGTATGAGTAACATTTAATAATTAATGGATTCATTTCATTTGTTGTTGTTATGTCTTTTTTGAATATCTTTTGAACAAATATTTTGATATTTGGTTATATAAAAACAATGACTCCGCAAGTACATAGTTGTAAATTGTTTGTATTTACGGGCAACAGAGAACATATGCGCAACATTTACTAACAAATAAATGAATTGATATACGATTTGACCGAAAATTTATTGGTGTCACGGTCACAAAAATCATTAATGTCTTTTTTTAAAAATAGTTTATGTTCATAACGAAAACAAAAAATCAAAATCTTACGTGTTTGCCATCTTGCGAACAAAGTGTTTTTAATGTTGCACCCGCAGGTGGCAAACAGTCAGAAGAAAGGGAAAAGTTAAAATTATTATTAGCATTCACATAGGTAATATAATTTAAGAGATTTATTATGCTATCAACAGCTGTAAGTTCCATTAGTATTACTACTACAACAACATATTCATCTTCATTGTTGCACTCAAGCTGAGTACTTGAGAAAACAATCAGGTTTTTTGTTCATATTATAAAATCTGAGCCCAATTTTTTACAACCTTTGTGTATTGATCGATTCATGCGTTAATTTTATATTTATTGAAAAATATATTTAAAATTCCTCTAACAAATGTAAAAGAACGACTACGATAATAATGTAGGCAATAATTAAATAAAAGTAAAAAACTTTTCAATTAAACAATTCTTTTTTCAGTCATTCTTTAAGTACGCTACAAATAATTGTAATAAATTATTTATAATAAAATAAGTAGTACCAAAAATAAGAAACAGAAAAGCAAGAAGAAGCCATAAACATTTTTCTATATTTATTTACTTTATGTATAGAAAAGACATAATCACCGGTTGGCTACTTACCACCGCCTGCCCCATTATCGTGCAGCATTATGCGTGAGTTTGTAAAGAATGGCCGCAACGATGGTTTCGGGGTCGAACCAATCGACAAACTGTCCATATCGGGCCCAGAGTCATCACCCTCACAGCACGATAACGATTCGAGCTCTTGAAAGAGCGCATCTAAATCACGTTCACCGCGTAGTGCTGCAGTGCCGCGATTAACCTCGCCCTCCAACTCTTCGGAGGCTTTGAAACGTTTAAGTAGCGCAACAATTTTCTGCTTAAAATTGCGCTGTTGCAGAGAAATTGTCTGAAAGAAATGAAATTAGATGAGAAAATTTAGAGTATAACAATAACGCAAAAAAATAAGACATGATACATCAAAAATAGCAAAGTAACCGATTAAATTCTCTCTTCAGCAACAAGGTTCAAGGATGCTGTTTTGTGTTCATTCAGTTTGATATTATGTTTATTTTATTCAATGTCACAGTTTTGTTGAACCTTTCGATCCGAAGATGTCGTCTTTCCAAGAAAATTTCCGCAAAAAAATGGTGCACAGTTTTTTAAATAACAGCGCAAGTTATAAAACATTTGCGAAACAAACCGCGCTTCACTACCCTACCAGTACTGACAGGGACAAGGAATTTGAGAGGAATATGGAAGGTCATACAAATGTTGAATTTAATCAATCATGTTAAAGTTTTAAGAATAAAGCAGAGGCACAATATAAAAATGATGCAATTAGTCGAAGCTGCAGTATCCCTTGTCGTTCACTGCCTGACAAGAGATATTTTTGTGCGGTAAATCGATCTAAGGTTTCTGAAATGTTTAAAACTATTCAACGAAAATAGTTCCCTCAAAAATTTATGTGGTATATTCGCAATAAAGATTCAAACATTTATTTAGAAGCTTGAAGAAAAGACTTTTGCCTTTAAGTAGGAGCCATAGATTTCCTAAAATTTTTTGTCCTGACCTGACAACCTCCACTATCATTTGTGATGAGAACTTGGTACCAAACCAAAAATATAAATGGTTAAATTCACCTAACTGCCCAGAATAAAGGCCCATTGAAAGATATACGGCTATTATAAAAACAAAATTGAGGAAATATATGCGCCCAGCTAAAAACGTTGATAACTTAACAAAATACCTGTGATTTTTTAACAGTTTGGTGTTTGATAATTCAAAAAACCACAGAAATTTTAAAAAAGTGAATGAAATTTTAATTTGAGACTTAATATTACACAAAATAGTCTAACGGTGTCAAATCACACGATCTTGGTGGCCAATTGACTACACCAAAACGTGAGATTAACTGCTCACCAAATTCGCCTCTCAATTGATGCATGATTTCGCGTGCAGTGTGGCATGTGACATGTGGCATCGTCCAGTTGGAACCACATGTCTGACGAGTCCAATTCTTGCATTTTCGGCAAAAAAAAAGTCTGTTATCAACGAACGGTAATTTTCTCCATTGACCGTAACGTTAAGGCGTTCATAATCTTTGAAGAAGTACTGCCCAATGATTCCGCCTGCCCTTAACATGCCGCCGCACCAAACAGTGCATTTTCCGGGATGCATTGATAGCTGCTGAATTGCCTCTGGCTGGTCTTCACTCCAAATACGGCAATTCTGCTTATTCACGTATCCAACGAGCCAAAAATGAGCCTCGTCACTGAAGACAATTTTGCGATGTAGCTTGCGAAACACATTTTTCACAGAGCACGAATTTTGATAATAAATTTCAATAATTTGCAAACGTTGTTCAGGCGTAAGTCTATTCGTGTTGAAATGGCAAACCATACTGACCATTTTCTACTTTGGCACATGTCAAGAATCACCCGTCAAATATCAGAAATATAAAAGTCTAAAACCAAGTAGCAAAAAAATCACCCTCTATGATCACAAATACAACTGTGCAGAATTTAATGCGACCCAAAATATACAAAATTATTTTTATTTTTGTTATACCCAAATTATTGTAAATAAAAGGTTAAGTTTTTTTATTTCAAGCATAAATAAAAATAAAGTTATCTTTTTGCAAATCATTATATACCATGTCTTACGTCACAAATCTCTCACGGAGATAAATACTATACTCAAAACAAAGGAGAAGAGATTTTCATATCTTTCTTTCGATTCGATACCAAATTCTACCGACTAAACGCTCTGGTCGCATAAACTTACTTTACTTTTAATGGCACAACAGCCCATGGAGGGCAGACGAGGCCGAGCTTTTCGCATCCACTCATGTTGTCCCTGTTCTATTTGTACATGAATGGAAGGGACCTACAGTTTAATGCCGAATCCGAACGGCGAAGTGAAAAACTTTTCATAGCAATTTTTATTCTTGTAGGTTTGCCATTGCCAGCCAAGAGGTGGTGCCCGTGTAGAAAAATTATTTTTTCTACTTTTTGATTTTGCCTGTGCCGAGATTCGAACCCCGGACACTCTGCGTAGCAGCCACAGCGACCACCTGGTCGCATCAGCGTTTTTACGTATTAAGCTTGACCCTCCAACAATAATCAATTTTCAAACCCACCACTGAGACTACCCACATGAATGAATTTATTCAATGGAAAAATTCCAACAAAATGTTTAAAGGAAATTAAATGTATAAAAGTTTTATGTTATTCAGTTGTTCAGAAAAGTGTTTTTAATAGTGTCTGAACTTACAATTTCAACACAATTACACTCATTTGTCAGGACATTAAATACTCTAGCAAAAACCAGTCGGAAAAACAGGCAGATATATGGGCAGGCGACAGGCAGACGAATAAACAACATACATACATACATTTTATGTGGAAGTACGTACATACATATTACTAGCACTAGTAAGGCCCAAACAAATGTGACTTTAATTTGAAAAAGTTTTATATGTTTTTTTTTTTTATTTCTACAACGATCATTTTAAATGACTATGTACCTATGACCTGACAATGTTAGAAAATCTTATATAATAGAGGTATATTATATATTTATATTTCAACTAAGTGGAAGGGTAGTGTAGTGAATGTTGTAGGCAATTATGCGAGAAATTACAAACATTTTAAGTATCATTGAAAAGTGGTTAACAATTTTCAAGTGCAGTTACATACTAGCAAAAGAAAAGCAATAACAAGAGATATAATATATTGCGTGAATAATGAAACTGGAAATGAAAATAAGTTAAAAGTTTGGAGAATGACTCAAGCTCAAGCCTATGTATGCTCGATATGATAAAATTCTCTTCCGCAAAGGATGCCCTGGATTGGATTAGGTCAGCAGAGTGTGTTTTGTCCTGAATTGGAGATTTGCACAAAATATCTACTAGTAGGTCGCAGTGCCTTGCAATTTGGTCTCCCCTCAAATAAATAGATAATAATAATAGGTGTCCAAACATCAGCCTAATATATTCTAATCTACTTATTCAACTAATAAGGGTGTCATATAAGTTTGCTTCGTGGATTTGTTTTTTTTTTTTGTTTGCAGTTCCTTATTTGTTTTATAATTTCACCATAATTTTTATATTCTATTATATTATTATATTATACGTTTTAGTTTCTAAAATAATCATGAATAATTGCCACGTGTTAAGGTTATCAGGTTATCAGAAGTAATCTAAAAGCAGTAATCTACAGCGCCAGTAAGTATTGAAGGTTCTTTATGCGCACTTACAATGAAAACAGAAAGAAAGCTTATTAGTTAATCACCAACTAAAGTAATTTCCCAGCAAACATAGACAATAGATAGCAAATAAAATTTAAACAACATTTTTCTAGTAACAAATTCTAGGCTCTGCCCTTCATAGATATTATTGTACTCTGTATACCGACACACATACTCGTACTTCAAAAATAACGTTGAATTTATGTATGTTAATTCACATTGTATATCATCTGTAAGCTCTCAAGTGCTCAAGTACTCAAGTGAGTTTTAAAGTACGTTCATTACACTTTAAATGCATGATGTACTAAGGTAGATTATGAAGACAGGCAGGCAGAGAAAAACACTCACACATATGCATCACGACCTACTTGCTACTTTAAATTGTTTTTAATTAGCCATGCTTCTTATTATTAAACAACACACCTGATAATATTCTACAATAATAAACGAAACTGATGGACAAGAAGAACGTATCTATGAAGTACGTACCTGTGTGACACCAAGCCTGACAAAAATATGGTAAATGAAAAACTATAGCAGAATCTATAAACAAAATCGGTGCTTCTTCCCTCACATCAAGTTATCGTATCCATAAAAAAAAAACCAAAAAATAATTAAATATAATATTAGCTCCAAAAGAAACTTAAATTAATTTGAATTGGTTTTCCCACAGGTGCGTACGCAACACTTTTTCGATAGATACACCAAGGACAGTACAGAGGAGGTTGACAACAACGCCGCAGGGGAATAAAGAAACAATGGCGACAGTAACAAGCAATATATGGTATTTAATATACGAGGCGCGTTATATTATTACCTACATTCTTTTTCCATTATAAAACATAGGGAACGACAGCCTCGTTGGGTGCTTCTGTCAAACTGGAAAATAAGCGAAATACATATCTCCCATGTGAATGGAAATCTGAAAAGAACGTTCACAGACGTAAATAAATTTATGAATGTACGCCGCGTAAATCTACACGAACGAAGAAGGGTAACTTTATTATCATCAGAGCACATATAAATAGTATCTAAGTACATATGGAGTGAGAAAATTTCAGGGGTTTATCAGAGAAGCCTAATTTAAACATCATGTCATGTCATTCTAATGAAATTCACTTCAGTACAAAGTTTTGCGTTGCTGCAGCTTCCAAAAATTTCGAACAACATAATTCCAAGAAAGCATGCAAACAGATAGTAAATGAAGGAAATAGAGAAAATTTTGCAGGAAATTGTAAAACTTTCAAATTTCCAAGACTTTTTCCTTTTCCCGATAGCTTTTTGTTATTTTATTAAGGAATATGAAGCGTCTGACGTTTCCTTTTTTTTAAGGCTTTTACAGATTCATTTTTAATGCGCCGTATATAAATCACATACATAAATAAAGAGAATTGTAGGATGCTGGGTTTTTCTTTCTGTTGTTGCTTGTTATTTTTGTCATGGCTTTTTAATGTTTTGCACTCAAAGTTTAGGTATGTATATGTATTTGACATTGTTTCTTGTTATTTGCGATGTTTTCCCCTATTTTTTTTAGATTATTTCATATGTAGATAGGTACTTATGAAACTATTGTACTTATCTAAATGTGTCTCTTGGTTTTGTTATTCAGACTATATGGCATTAATATCTAACGAAGGTAAGTATCTATGCAGTTGATAAGGGAAACTGAAAAGACGAAACATATGACGCCACTTTTGGGACAACGCACTTGATATAATACTATTATTAGGTACCATTGATAATTTTATTTATAGATTTCTGAATGTCCTGAAAAAATATTGTGTTACTCGATACAATGTACGCATGCATGTTAAATGATTGTCGTATTAAGTTACACTAAGTAGTGCGTGACACATTTTGACATCACTCTAGTACGAAGTAAGTAGACACAGATACCTAAAATGTATTTTTAAATTAATGTGTAATGTAATTAGTAATATTAGTTTAATGTTACTATTTATAATTTAGACCAAAAAAAATAGAAATAGACCAAGTAGAAATACACTAAGAGGACAAACTAATTATATTAGCTGTGTTTTATTTGCCAGTTATTGTACATAACTAGCAGCGATAATTGCATGGGAAACAACAGCAAACCCTAAAAACTAACTCGTATATTTATAAATGTTATGTATCGCTAGCACATTGACTAACAACCCTGGTTTCAATAACAACTTTACTGTGAAGTGTTAATAATGAAAGAAGTGGAACAGCGTGGGAAAAAACAATAAGAGAAGCATTGGGCTAAAAATTAATAAAAAAAATTAATAGGTGCACAAGAACGAATTCTGACATATCGTCGTTTGCTGCAAGACTGTCATATCTCAAAAACATAAATTTTGAAAAACATGCATTTAAACTTTAAATTTTTCAATCACTCCATACAATTACCAACGACAAATACTCTTGAGGAGTTCATACAATAAAGTTAACTTAACTGATCTTTTTTATTTATGACAGTCCTACAGCAAACGCACGATATAATAAAAAGAAAAAAACTTATGCTAAGTAGTGTGTTCTATGTGCTGGAAAATCAGCTCCAGCTACCACTGGTATTGAGCTGTTTCATTGTGAATGACCTGCATTTCCACTAGTATAGTAAACGTTAGACCGATAATCGGGGGTGATAGACAGTCAGACTGCATTTATGGACTTTCTAATTTAACCATTTATTTAAATAAACATTAATTTAATTTAATGGCAAGTGGACATTTTACTGCTCACAATTTTTGAGAATTAATGCAAATTTCTACAGGTTACTTTTGATTATTTGAAATGTAATGCTAATGTATTGAATATTGGAGATTTATAAGTAGTAAATTGGTTGCATTAAAATTTTAATAAGCAAAGTAAATGGAAATTATATTGCGTACAATTTTTAACAATGAATGAACAATGAAAATAATGCTGCTAAAAATTTCTGCACAGAGATTTTAAAAATATAAATACAAAATGCATTGCAAATAGCATTTCAGAATTAATGTTAGTACATTGAATTTTTAATTGAAAAGCTAAAATAAGTTTATGGGGGAAGGTAGTTTCAACCCATGCTCTTTTTTAAATTCGATTAGGGTTATGGAAGTATTTACAAAACTAATAATGTTTGCTTAACTCCAGTTATTAGCGATTTCAATTACCTTAGAAATATCTAAAGGGTGTTCTTCTAGAAGTGTGGTTTTCAATCTGGCAATACTTTTTTCGGTGTTGGTCTTTTTGACAGCTGCCACTTGATTTATGCTCAGTTTGGTTTGCCATTTCATAATGAATAGACTTACGCCTGAACAATGGTTGGAAATTATTGAAATGTATTATCAAAATTCATGCGCTGTGAAAAAAGTGTTTTGCAAGCTACATCGCAAATTGTCTTCAACGACGAGGCTTATTTTTGGCTCAAGGGATACGTGAATAAACAGAATTGCCGTATTTGGCAACAGTGAAGACCAGCCAGAGGCAATTCAGCAGCTACCAATGCATCCCGAAAACTGCACTATTTGGGCGGTTTATGAGCAGGCAGCTTCATTGGGCCGTACTTCTTCAAAGACGATGAAGGCCGCAGCGTTATGATCAATGAACGCAGCGTTCGATTATAACACTTTTTTTGGCCGAAAATGCTAAAATTGGACTCGGCCGACATGTGGTTCGAATAGGACGATGCCACATGCCACACTGCACGCGAAACCATGCATCAATTGAGAGGCGAATTTGGTGAGCAGTTAATCTCACGGTTTGGTGTAGTCAATTGGCCACCAAGATCGTGTGATTTGACCCCGTTAGACTATTTTTTGTGAAGCTAAGTTAAGTCTCTTGTCTATAGGGACCAGCCAAACACGATTGCTGATTTGGAGGCCAACATTGAACAGGTGATTTGTGAGATTCCGGCCGAAATGTGTGAAAAATGTGCCAAAATTGGACCTTCAGAGTGGACCACTTGAAGCGTAGCCGCGGGCAACTTACTTTACATTACTTTTAATGGCACAACAGCCCATGGAGGGCCTAGCCCCAGCTCTTCGCATCCACTCATGTTGTGCGTGTTATATTTGTACATGAATGGAAGGGACCTACAGTTTAATGCCGAATTCGAACGGCGAAGTGAAAAGCTTTTCATAGCAATTTTTACTCTTGTAGGTTTGCCATTGTCTGCCAAGAGGTGGTGCCGTGTAGAAAAATTATTTTTTCTACTTTTTGTTTTTGCCTGTGCCGAGATTCAACGCACTACCACTATACCACAGCGACCACACAGCGGGCAACATTTAAGTGAAATTATCTTTAAAAAGTAAATGGCAAGAATTGATTTATCGATCCAAATAAAACTTTCATTCACTTTTGTAAAATTTCTGTGTTCTTTTTTTTTCATTTTCACAAACTAAACTCTTATAAAAATCACCCTTTACAATCTAAATATTTTCCACATTTTACAATACCATAATAAACTGGCACTTTTCGTAAATCTTAAAAATAGAACTTTCCAGATACTATTTAAACAAAAAACAAAATCTCCTTTTTAGTACTGCAGTGCAGTTATCATTTGCCAAGACAGATTACACTAGATTGCTGCAAGCATTCTTTAAAATTAATTATACATTAAATTAAGCTATACACTCTTATCAAATAATATAACCAAGTATACATTCATATCTAGTACATATGTACATGTACTTGAGCACGAACAAATATTTTGACCACAAAAATTGCGTTCTTGCACGGGAAGAACATGTTACGCTGTTTTCGTTTTTTTATTATTTATAATTAAGAAATTTCAAAACAAAATTTAGGCATATTGACTCAACGATTTAACTAAATTATGATGTTAAATTGTTCGCATAACTAAAACAATTACTTAGAAAAAAACGTTATTCATTAGAGGAACTCAAACTTAACAAAATAATTTCAAGAATGAATAAAATTAAAAAAAAAATATTATATACTTATATTTACCGTATGTGACAAAGCTGACAAAACACTTTTCTAGTTAATTTATCGCTAGTCATGTAAATCATGTGTATATGTAGTAGATATTTTGAGCAGGTCACACCTTTTTGTAAATTAACAACTAAAAGGTGAACTAATTAAGGGCGTGTGGTAGGGTGAAATAAATTGGAATTTAATCGTTAGCAAGACGACAAAGCAGTGACACTGTTGCCATCCGCTAATTTTCATGATTTAAAATGTGAAACTAACTAATGTTTTAAGGAAATTAAACACAAATAATATCGATCAATATCTATTTAATTTAACAAAAATGGTAAATTAGTGTTTCTTATGAAATATTTTTAGATAGTATAAGAACAAACGAACTTATAATTACAATATAAACAAATATTCTTCGCATGAATACATCAGCAGTGAAAAAAAGATTCGTTGTCATTTCATTTGCTCGATAGTGAGTCACAGAAATAAATATAATTGTGGACATGAAACCCACAGACCATAAAAAAATGTATTTTAAATTATTACAAAAAAGAAAGAAAACAATTTACTATGTGAGAATTTCGCAACAATAAATAATATCGAATGCGAATAAAAAATTGTTGCGTTAATTTAGAAGACAGACAGAAAGAGACACGACAGACAAATCAGACAAAACAGTGTAGGTCTCATCGAAAGCCGCTAGCTCGCCCACACTGCAAATATAATTTGCTTATACTTAACTCACTTTCTTTCTCTGCTTGTTTCCTGAATATAGTATTGTAACGAGTAATTTGTCTTTTTTATTTCATTTACTTTCGATTACTTCACTTTAGGTAATAGCAAACGTTTTACTTATAAAAAGTGAAACTTGGTAAATCTAGGTTTAGGTTTATGTTTTTTGTGGTGCATACTTTAGATTTTTGTCTGCGTGCATGATGAGAGCTAAATGCATACGGCTTTAGATAAAATCTGGACAAATCTTCTGAGGAAGGACCAGTTGATAATTTAGAATGCAAAAGAGAGAATTATGTAACTGTGGAGTTTGGTCCTGACTTATCATTGTATTATTTTTACATGCATGTAACTTTCAGTGTTAAGATCTATCACGACAATCCAACTGTTAGACCAAATATGTGGACAAAAACTATGAGCTTCTAGCAACTACTTTGGGAATCTGCACGGAGTTGAAAGGAGTGAAAAGTTTCTGATGGCCCTTGAGATTTATTTGAATTTTAACCTAAATTGTGCCCATTGACCTACATTTTGGCACTTCAAATATATTCGATTTTAATTAAATAAGCAAAGCTTTCTGTAGTGTTCTAAAGACAAGCCTTTGGGCATACCTGGGTTAATACAAAAATGACTGAAATACTATGAAGAAGCAGATCTAGTAGATTTTTGTTTCTATAATTTATCTTATTCACCATGACAAAAAAAAAAACATAGCGGATAGAGAAATGAGCGAGTAAAACGACAACTCCCATATGATACTCATGGTGTTCACTTTGAAATGCATTTTCCTCACTATGAGAGCAACAAAGAATAAATGAACAATTTGCAGGAACAACAACAGCGGTAACTGGCTGGAAGGATGCAATAGGTACATACCAATAGGACTAAGAGACTAGAGAGAATAAATGCATATTTAGCATTTTGATCATTTTGAAAGATGATCAACCGACTAAACTCGAACTTTCAAATGACTTCAAAAACCAAAAACAACAATGTCTAAGATTTACAGAAAAGAACAAAAAGCTGTCTCCTGTGGTGTGGGCACAACTAAGTTAGGTTAGGTTGGGATTGCCGCCTTTTTCACAAAGCTCACTGTGATACCACAGTATTACGTACAACTAAATATGTAGTTATAAATCTACATATATATATGCATTTGTACTCACCCTGCTAATTTTTGCACGCGATGAACTCTTATCCTTCATCTCGAATTCGCTATCGCTATCCACTGGGTTTGTGCCTAATGCGACGTCTTCAACTTCTGAACGTTGTAATTTACGATATTTTCGCATATCATGCTTGGCCGGATTATAATCACGCTTTGGATCGTAGCCGGGTATGCCAAGTTCATTGGCCTCGTCGTTAAATTCACCTGAACTAAATTCGCCTTCTTCGTCCTCGTCTGAGTATTCAACAACGCGATCTGTAGGCAATTTATTTTATATATATTTTTTTTTTTTGTATACTTTATTTTTGTAATGTAAAAATTATATTATATTGTTATTGTTCTGAGTACAAGTACGTAGAATTTTAATATAAAATAATTCATGATACTACGACGAGCTGAAGAACACGTTTTAAACGATAAATTTATATTGTTTTTTTTTTTTTTTGTTTTTAAATTGTTTGCTCACTCCTTTTTATTTTTTGTATATTTTTTTGCGATAAATTCACAAAAATTATTTACTTTGTTATTTTTGTGATTACAGATTTGCAATTAAATGCGCAAAAAATATATATTTGTTTTAGGGTATAAGTTTTTACGATCGCCGAAATAAAAAAATGGGAAACGTGTATTTTTTGAACTACGCGCTTCAATTGAATTTCAATTAATTTTACTAGTCAAGTGTAAAAGCGCGGACAAGAAATGAAAAACGTTTATATCTTGCGAATGATCAGGAAACAACTGAATCGTTCGCTTAGTCGCGTTCACTGTCTGAAACTGATTCGATTTTTAATTTTTACATGTACTTCTTGTACTAAAAATAATTTTGTTTTATGTCATTTATCATGAGAGAAATAATTTGTACTCGCATACGAGCAAAATAATGAGAGAACAGAAAAGACCAAACACAGAGCAACAGGCGATAACAAAAACAAAGTAGTAGCAATATTAATAGCAACATTAACAGCAACAACACATTAAAAATCTATACGTTTTGATTAAAAAGAAAAAGAAATGTACAATTCACTCGGCTCTCATCCACGTACGCTCACACTTGATTGAACGTTAGTTACGTAGTTTTGTTGTCATTCGTTGTTATCGTTGCTGCAGCTTTTGCAATTGTTGTTGTTATTTAGTACTACTTAGTAGATACTCTTGCTGCTGCTGCTGCTGCTGTTATTATTGTCGATTGCGGTGGCGAGTGAGGAAACTATCAAATTGTTAAAAATTTGATTTGAAAAATAAACAACACAAGTCTCAAAAACTAAAAATGCTCGCTCACGCGACGCTACTCATCTACTCACTCTCACTCTTTCACTCACTTTTTGTATTTTTTAAATGTCGTTTGGGAGCGTTGCTTTCATACTTTTATATGCAAGTGTATTTGTTTTTGTTTAGGAGCTATTTTACCGGCCGGTTCGGTTGGTTTCAACAACAACTCACGACAATAAATAATTGATAGATTGATTTGTCATGTACAATTAGCAATTTGTGAATAGGAAATGTTTGCCGCTTTAAATGAGAATGAATGTTGTGAATAGTTAGGTAACAACCACATAAACTTAATTTTCCGAATTTCTGCTCCCAAGTTAATCATCCACAACCAGAGGCTTTCGACCAATTCCTCAGAAGTGCTAAATTAAATTAATAAAGAAGCCGTTTCCCATTTTCCGGCAGCATATCGCTCAGAGCGGAAGTAAACACAAAAAAACTTTTATAATTTTAATTCGACAGGAGCAATATTTGGATTAAGTATCTTTTATGAAATAAAGCTCCAGGCAGTGGTGCCGAAAGTACTTTTTGGTAACGCATTCGTTTCTGTTCGTTTTCGCTGGTCTGCCCAAGAATAATAGAAACCAGATTTCGCATTTGCTTGCTCAAAAATGAAATCTACTGCGCATGTACGTCATACCAGACCCTATGCTGTGATTTGATTGGCTATAGTATGTTTTCACTAAACGGCGAGAAGTAAGAACAAAAGGTTGTGCTAAGCAAAATGTAAACAAAGGTCTGGTATGGCATAGCCAAGCAAATATAACGTGGAAGAGTGGCCGCGGCGTTATTACTTTACTTTTAACGGCACAATAGCCCATGGAGGGCCTAGGCCGAGCTTTTCGCATCCACTCATGTTGTGCGTGATATCTTTATACATGAATGGAAGAGACCTACAGTTTAATGCCGAATCCGAACGGCGAAGTGAAAAGCTTTTCATAAGCAATTTTTACTCTTGTAGGTTTACCATTGCCTGCCAAGAGGTGGTGTCGTGTAGAAAAATAACTTTTTATACTTTTTTTTTTTTTCTTGTGTCGAGATTCAAACCCCGGACACTCTGCGTAGCAGTCCAACGCACTACCACTACGCAACAGTGGCGTTATAGACCGGTGCATTATTATTCAAAGAAGTCATGACCGAGCTGATATTGGTAAATCTAAAAAAATTCCATTATTTTATGCTTTTTCTTTTACATATTTCGTACCTTTTTATCTAATTTCAAAAGACATACTAAAGTGTAAATCATCACTATCAACACTGATAGAATGAATAAATAGACTCAGCATATTCAAAAAATGACAGACGAAAAAAGAATGGTTTCAAATTATTTCGACAAACTTCCGCTCCGAATGGAATCAATCAAGAGAAACTTATAACATATTAATGCGACCGGAACGATATTTTTTAATACGCAAATTATATCGAAATACGTTCCAATACTTTTGTGAATAAGCTTTAAAGAAACAAATTTCGCTTCTTAAATAGTTGAATTTGCATATGTCAAAAATGGGATTCCCAACTCAAAAATTTATTGGTCTGACTTTAACAATATTCAGCATAATTGTAAAAATCTGAATCAGAATCTTCTAATGCAGAATTTCAAACTTCCACTTCTCCAACACTGAATTATCCAATTTATAAATCTTATGCTTTGGCTTCTACAGAACACAATCCTTTAACTCTGATTAATTCAGTATTCCCTATAATGATTCCAACATATTCTCTCAATTGAATCTGTTTTCTGGTTTTCACATTTCAGCTTTTGAAACTTACTCATGCCCATCAATAACTTACCAAGACCTGAACTAAAGCAGTCAGATTTAAAGGTGACTGGTGCATCTAAATCGTTCTTTCTCCTTAACGACCACTTGCAATTTAATTTAAGTACCTGCCTACAATTTGATGGAACAAATTCTTAAACTCTTCAAACCCGTTAAATATTTTTATTTAATATATTTTTTTTTATTTACCAATTGACATTGCTTTTGTAGCCGGACTATAACTACGAGTATATCGTCGCGCTTATCGCAGCGGCAATTAACTGTCAACTAGCATAACAACCCAAAAACACCACTGACCGGTATGTATCTGAATGGTTTCACTGGACAACTTCTACCAACGTAAGAACAAAAGATACCACGTTTGACAGAAGAAGAATAAGGAAAACAGCCAGGCGAATGTTTTTAGTTTTTTTAAGATATAGAGGTAATTAAAGAAATGCTAAATCATAAAGATAAATGTTAAGTAGAGTAACCTAAATATTTTCACTATTTTATTCACATTTTACATATCGCTACCTTAGTAATTTACTAACGCCCTAACAGGCATTTCTAAAAATGATCAGGAGAAGCAATGAGCATTTTGAAACCTTAATATTTACAATATTGTTTTCAAAATATTGTAATTTAAATTTTAAAATAGATTTAACTATTGGGTATATGTCCCTAAAATCTTAAGCAAAGATGTATACGCTTAATCTGAATCCATCAAAAAACGTTTGTGAACAATTGCATATTAGGGCTTTAGCAAATAAGGGAGTGATATATGTATGTATTCAAAATGTGACAATTTATGTGTTTCGAAAATAACTAAATTCCATTTTTATGTCATCAGTAATTTAGTGCACTTTTATGCATGGCATTCAGTTTCTCAGACATGGATTTCACGAAATTATTTGACTGTTGAACTTAGCCTAATAAATACTAGTAGTTTGGGTGTGTTTCCACATCCCAACTACAGGGTGTATAAAATCTACATATCCATAATGTATTCACATAAAGCAGCAGAGAAGAGAAATTCTAAGAATAGAGTAAACTTACGAAAGGGTCAACGCTTAAATTGTCATTTTTTTTTTGTTTTTTTTGCCATAACAACATATCTCTTCTTTTACTATCACCGTTAGCATATACATTCTTCTTCTTATTCTACTTACTTAAAAAATGCATAAGCATAACAACAAAATATAAAAGTTTATTGTGATGAAATAATACGGAAGCAATTGAAATAGCAACGTAGAAGAGAAGAACACAAATATTACTTAAAACAAAAGATTTATTATTAATTGTTATTGTTGTTGTTGCTATTAGTTTTTACTTGAGGCTTACTGACTGACGGTGAGATGATGACGCATCATGAAAAATGTTAAAATGTTTGCACAAAGAATTTTCCGGAATCGCGTAAAATAAACAAAAAACTACATTTTTGTTGTTGCTACATGCCACTACAGTTTTTGGCTGATATCTCTTGAATGCTGCAAGGCATGCATGTTCACCAACAACAACAACAACAGCCACACATATTAAGAATTTTGTTAAGCAAGTCATGGGAAATTTCACAAACAAGATTTTCAGAGAAAATTTAGAAAATAAATGAAAATAATGAAGATATATGTAGCAGCAAAATCAACACAAAGTAAACTTTACGAACAAGTGCATGCAATACATACGAGTAATAATTTTATATAATGTTTATTTTCATTTAAAAAGATTACAGCTGAATATTTTCATTAGAAATTTTTTTCTTAAAGAGGATAATGATGAAAACTAAAGAATATGGCAAAAACAAACATCAATAGCAACCACTGAACCAACTGCCACCGTAACCGCCATCGCCACCAACGTAACAACATTATTGTTAATAAAGATTTATTTTCACATCGCAAAGCATCCTTGAAACACATTGGGCGACACACTATTTTTCATCGATTTCATCGTAATGACAGTGGCTCACTCCCTTACAGGCTGGCACATCAAAAGTTGTCAATAACAATAGCAAACGCGACTGAATCCAGCATAAACACCAACAATAATGTCAGCCTTGAGATCAAGCGGAGACTAACTCTTGCCAACAGGTGTTACTACGGGCTCAGTAGGCAATTGAGAAGTAGAGCCCTCTCTCGACCGACGAAAATAACGCTCTATAAGTCCCTCATCCTTCCCGTCCTAATGTATGGCGCAGAGACGTGGACATTGACCATCAATGATGAGAGACTGTTAGGACCGTTCGAGAGGAAGATACTCCGTAAGATCTACGGTCCAGTATGCGTGGATGACGTGTTTCGAATAAGATGGAACAATGAGCTGTATGAGCTGTACGCCGACACTGACATAGTCAAGCGTATAAAACTCCAGCGGCTTCGCTGGCTGGGTCATGTTGAGCGAATGGAAGAAAGCGCTCCGGCTAGAAAGGTGTTTTATTCGAACCACGGTGGAGGATCACGCAGAAGGGGACGTCCTAATCTCCGTTGGAAAGACCAGGTGCAGGGCAACCTGACTGCACTTGGCCTTATCAACTGGCGCCAGCGCGCGCATAGCAGAAGTGACTGGCGAAGCTTTGTGGAGGCGGCCAAGACCGATCATCGGTTGTAGCGCCAGCTAAGTAAGTAAGTAAGTAAGACTGAATCGTACAATAACCTAAGAAGCAGCTGCAGAAATTAAACTTGTGTTGGGTAATTCCACAATGATATGACAACGATTCGCATTTGTCATAATTATATGTAAATACAGTAGTTTACGCTTAAAGCAAACTTCAAATATAGAACGTATCAATTGAAACAGTGTCATAGGAGAAGATTCATTGTTGTCAGAGAAGTAGAGAAACTGGTCCAGCAGTTGGGTAAAAGAGCTGATTTCCTCTAATCAACAACATATAAAGTGCTTCATATGTACTATATTTTTTCGGTGTTAGAAGCATATGTGCTCTTTACCCATCAGTATAGCAGATTCTTTACCTTGTGAATACCGCTATTGTATAATTTCCAAGAGTATTTCATTATAACCAAAAAAAAACCTGCAATACGAGTTCGATTGGAAATAAAGTTGGTACGTTATACTTTATACGCAGTAATAATTGAGTTACGACTTAGTCCCAGAGGGAACGGAAGGTCTTCTGTTAAATACTTTTCGAACTCGAGATATGCTGATTCAAATTTACAGATGTTTCTTTTTATTTTACATTTTTTTTTTTTTTGTTTCTTCTTATTTTACTTTAAACTATAAACTATAAACTCTATAAACTAAACTAAACAGACTGGGTGCCTTTAATAGTTTCAATTGAAGACAAAAACTTTGATTACATAGGAGTAACTTCTACAGCAGCTGTATTTGTACAGAGCAAGGGGCAAAGGGTTCTTTCTAACCAGGATGATAAATTTAATAGAATAAAACCTATAAATTTTAATTACAACAAAACACTTTTCGTAAATTCCGAGGGAAACAAAATAATTTGGTCTTTCAAAAAATCTCGGACGTTCAAGAGAACACGCTTGATTCATAAAAAGTATGTGGAGCCTTAAATCAGTACATTTTTAATCACGGAGAAGCTAAATAATTTGGTAAAATAAACTATTTGCAAGATTTTATAACTGAAGAAATTGCAGATAATTCTTACAATTTCATGGCGAGCGTACATGGAATTATCCAATATTTTTACGATATGTCTCAAGGCAACGATATGTGCAGGCAACAGCAAAAACAAAACGAAATAAAAACCCCACCACTCGAGGTGCTTCTTCTTCGAAAAACCAAATAATAGAATAAAATCCACACACACATACTGAATAGGAACAAAAACAAAAAAAAAACAAAAAAAGAGAAAGAGAGCACGAGAAAACCAACT
The DNA here is from genome assembly GCA_958295655.1 of Palloptera scutellata. Taxonomy (NCBI): domain Eukaryota; kingdom Metazoa; phylum Arthropoda; class Insecta; order Diptera; family Pallopteridae; genus Palloptera; species Palloptera scutellata. The sequence continues at coordinate 50,673,738 of OY282450.1, forward strand.
TATGCAAATAAATGAATGAACACAAAATTTTACTGTTCTCTGCCTGCCAGCTTTGCCAGCTTGACACAATTTTCGTATTTTGTCGTTAAACACTTCAACAACCAAAAGCAAAATGTGCGCCCATTCCATAGCAGGCTGCAAATATTCGAAAGCGCCTTTTCGCATTATCTCGAACAAGGACAAATGACTTAATTCCTGACGATGCGCAGTGTAAGGAGGACACTGCCACCACCACAACCACCACGACCACCACCGGCACATAAAGAGTGGGTGAATGATATGATGCTGGTCGTGCTCGTGATGAGCTGTGAAAACGAAAGAAGAGTATGACAATATGAAAACGAAACAAAAGTAAAGCGAAAAATATTTATTAAATTCAAAAACAAAAGAGGAAAAATGTTTTGCACCAATCGATGGTTCACAAGTACTCGTAAATTCTTGGTTGCAATAAACTGCATTCAAATTCCGTGCAAAATATGTGTAATTGTTCAATCTATACATACATACATACATACATAGAACCAAAATCAACTTTCACTTTTATTTGGTTAATTTTCACTATAGCTAGTAAGTAAGACTCGATTGTTTCAGTTTTCTCTCAGTGTACACATATTACCAAAGTAGGTTGACCCTCAGGCTGTCATGATGTACTCGGTTCGGTTCGTTCGAGTTGTTCGCTTTGGCTCTTTGCCAAAAACAAAAAATTTTGCGAACGTGCGCTATGTGTCGTGGCATGTTAACTTAAAAATTCATTCATGCGATACTCGCTCGCGTAACAATTTTCCCTAGGTTAGAAAATCCCATACGTAAAATTTCAACAAAATTTTTTTCATACATACATATACTTATGTACATATGTATCTACTTGTAATGAATATCTATTATATGAATGTTTACCCTGCAGTGCAAAAATGAGTTAGTCTCAAAACTTACGTATTGTAGTAAGTACATTACGAAGCCAAAAACGAGTTAGTCAGTTTTAAGACTGCTTAGACTTTTCTGCTTGTATATGCAATAACAAAGAACTTCTTTTTAATTTATTACTGTTAATTTTAAGTGGAAATACTTATTATCGTGTAATTCATATATACTCTACAATACTTTTCCTCTGACATCAGTTTTTGAAATAAGGGATATACCTTCTTCTAAGAGTAGAAGAAGGTATATGGTCGTCTGCTTTTTGGATTATTGTTATATTTATAACAAATTCAGAAAATATTAAATTTTTATTGTTCTCTGTTCTAACTATGAAAAAATGTAGTCTTTCATCTTTCCTAAACTTCAACACGCCATTAAATATCCCAACATTTTAAATATTCTCTGGGTTCAAGACACGTTAAGGAAAAATTTACTCAATCACTTCCAATCAAAGCTGTAAAAATTCATTAAATTTAATTGCAACACCTTGAAATCACAGTTAATAAACGAATATTCATGATTGCACTGATTGAATAGCACATTTGACAGCAGACTAAAAAATCGTGTTAAGTCTTTTTCGGAGTCACCGATTGGTTACTTATTTAGAAAAGTCTCTTTTTGAGACAAGGGAATGCAATATCTTTTGCAGATGAAGGCAAATCGAATGACTTCAAAATCATGACTGCTTCGAAGTCATTAGAGTCACTTTATGTCACGTGACATCACTTGGAGTAAATTGGGGTTTTGAAGTTAATTGGATCCACTTGGAGTCAATTAGGATTTGAAGTCAATTGAAGTCACTTAGACAGAAACTTAGTTACCTACTCGATATGTGGAAGAATAAGTGGGCACGAACCACGTCTGATTAATCGCCATTGTTTTCATAAATTTTATACAGCCTCCACCTTTTCTCGTTCTACTGCTAAAAACTTACACACAGCTAGGTTCCCAACACCCAATCTAAGATTTCTGGGACTAAATTGATTAAAGTACGGGATATAGAATGAAAAGACGGGATTTCTTTGAAACCCATATGCAGGGTGGCCCATCAAACATTTGCAATTTGAGTTGTTTTGAGTGTGGCAACTCTGATCTCATTCGTATTATGGCTGAAAATTATTTTTATATTTGCGGTTAGCGAAATGGGTCGGTATACGCTTGAACAACATTGGGAAATACTATAAAATTTAATTCCAAAGTGGTGAATCTTCAACCGAAAGTGTTCAACAATTAACCGGACGGATTGTACTTTCGAATAACAAAAATCACATTGAAAAAAAAATATTCTTTTTATTCATACCAAAATCAAATTCCAAATCATAAATGGTCCATCCTATACAAAGGAAGGTAACAATTTCTTATAGATGGTAACCATTTGTTACTTTTCTCTCTTTTCGAAAGTATTTGGTTCCCTCAAATTCTTGAAAAAAAAAAACCGACAAGATTAAAAATTGCCTATGAAAAGCTTTTCACTTCGCCGTTCGGATTTGGCATAAAACTGTAGGTCCCTTTCATTCATGTATAAATATAACACGCACAAAATGAGTGGGTGCGAAAAGCTTGGCTTTTGGCGCTACATGCGGTCATAAGTAGTTGACCCTGATAAACTGCAGTTCATTGTGGTAAAGGCACTAATAACACTTGCCACAATGGCTGCCTATCTGTTTATCGGTGTGCTGTGATTACATTCCCTCTCTCATTCTCCCTCCTTCTTCCTCCCACCTATAAATCTTCCTTCCATTCAATACAATGCTCTGCATTCATAGAGGTGCATCCTGTGTGTTGAATGTAATAATAAAAAAAAGGGGTAAATCTTAAAATAATACTTTCTGTGGAAAAAATGTTCCCTCCAATACCACAAAGGGGCGCATTAAAATTACACCCTGTACACATATCGACAACCCTTAAAAATTTTTAAATAGAGAAAGATGGACAGAAAAAAAGGACGTGAATGGTGCAAAAGTTGAAAAGGTACGGGATGAAACCAAAAAAACCAAATGAAAATTAACAGATTCCACAACAAAATTCTATCGGAGTTTTTCAAGATTATTAAAAATTTTAAATTTTATAAATTTAAAGTTAGTCATTTAAAGTTAGTAGTTTTTAGGGTACCCTGTATAAGGAAAAAATTAAGATAAAATTTATAAAAAGTGTATTTTTTAGACATTTTTTGGCAAGTTATGGTATATTACTGATTTTTGGGTCGAGAAATCCATTTGTTATATACTTTTACCTAAGACTTACACTAGAGGGCGCTTTATACAATTCTTTCTTTTTTGCAATTTGTACAGGTAAAATGGTATTTTTTCACTATTTTTAGCTGTATGCCAATTTATCTTGAAAAAGTGAAATTTTTTTATACACTGGAATATCGCCTACTTGGAAGAGAGCGGCAGCACACAATTAAACTAACAAGGATGGAAATCAATAAAGCCGGAAAGAGCCATTAGTTGTTTAACATCAGAGTGCAGCACCTTTGACCATTACTTACTCCAATTAATTTGGATCTTGAATGAATTTTGGTTCAACGAAAAAAATAATAAACTAAAATTACTAAACTATATCCGTTCCCGGCAGGTGTGTATGTTATGTATGAGGCAAATCATACCTTGCTGCCACCCAATACTTTTTCAACCTAAACTGCACCTTGGCAGGTTGCCAAGGCTTGCAAACAATAAAGCAGCAAGCAAAAATTTTAAGTTCGTATAATTACTTCACTAAGAACTTAACCTGATTTGCAATGCACCACATTAGCATTCAATTGCTTTTATTTGATTTTGAATGTAAAATATTCTGAAATGCAATTCGCAATGAGATCAAGTCAACTCAACTCTGACAGATTTAGTTGAATGCAATTAGAAGTAAGAAGAGAAAACTCAAGTGAGTTGCGTGAGTGTGCTGGCGCTTTCTAACCGCAGGCAGGAAGCAAAATCTAATGTAACGTAGTATCAACAGCAGCAGCAACAACATGTTAACAACTTTAGCAGACTTTGAATGCATGAACCCAAAAAAAAAAATTTATTGTTTATTTGTGGTAACAATTTTTACATTTATGATAGTAGTTAGATATCTGGAAATTTCTACAGCGAAAAATGTTAATGGAAGATTTAGTTGAATGCAATTAGAAGTAAGAGGTTTCGTTATTTTGATTCTTTTTTGGTTATGTTTAGAGGGTGCATCCCATAGCGAAAAGTCAAAGTTGAAATTGCAATGAGAAGCACTTTCAAATGAAAGTACTTAACTTTGTAAGTACTTCAAGAACATTTTAACCGCATTTCAATCTACTTACTCGTATGTACTCGTATCTATGCAAAGAATTCTTCTCAAATTCTTCCATTCTTCCACCCGAAACCGACAACAGATGTTATCTTTCACACATTACGTTAAATTCGTCACACTTGCAACGTGCTACTTTTTCTGGTATTTTTGTAGGCATATATTAAAATAAAGAAATGTTGAAAAGAAAATTCCAAATTGCCATATAAAAATAGATTTAAGAATTTATTTCCATACAGCAAACTTAATTTAAAGTTACTCCACTATATTCAGCTCTACATGGCTTCCGACTTAGTACATAGTTGTATCGGAAATGGGAGTAGCCCATTTCTTTTCATTCTTATCAACTTTCGTAAGTAAAATTTAGCTTCCGTTTCGTTACTGCCGTTGTCGTTACCGTTTTTATTACTGAACTTTGCAACACCATCAACGCCATTCACTTCCTCAAAATTCAGTCTGCAGTCTGCATTTATTTATCCCCACCCACCCAAGCATTAATCTTTATGTATTACGGCAACTATCGCTAGCTGCCGTTTGGTCTTGCGTCTTCCGTTTATGCAATTTTCACCCAAGCGATTATCATAAACATAAAATTAAATTAGATCATTAGTTGCAGCCGCCACACTCTATGCATAGTCGTCTCTGGTCCTAAGTATATATACAAAATGTACTCATTCAAATTAATTTTCATTTTCGTAATTATGCATTATTATTTCAACGAAAAAAAAAACTTTTATCTAAAAGAAGGAGAACAACAAATGCACTGAAGCCATTATCAATTTTTGCGGCCATCGCTGCTGCGGAGATTGCGGGAGAACAGCAATAATTCTAGCTGTGTCCACTGTGCAACACAAACCAGCGTCGACCTGCCAGCAAAAGAACAAAGATATGTATTGTTGGAAACTTTCTTCGAAGGAAAATAAACATTAAGTAATTTAGTTTAAGAATTTAATGTGCTAATATTTCTACAAAAGTTCAATGCTTTTGTAAAAAAAAGAACCTAGAAAAATGTATTCCCCACAAAAGTAATCGTTGACGCGAAATAAGCTCAACAGCTTAAGATGGTTAAAACTTACAGTTGCAATACTACAACCAAAGCTATCCGAGGGGTTGTACCGAAGAAGAGCAGGTTGTTTGGCAGGTACAATCGAACTTACAATTAGTAAACTAGTACCCAACAGTCAAGTCATCTTGATAGCAAAGTTATGTAAAGCTTACTCGCATCAAGTAATGCATTTTTGGTTTCATAGAAGTTACTAAGTGTTGAAATTCCAAACACATAATACTCGTCTTATAAAAAATTTCAGACTTTATTGCCTTTTAAAAAAGTCTAGATTTTCAAAGTTAGGATAATGCTTTCTTTAATTCTTCTATAAGTAATGAGGTTAAATTAAGTACTAAGTTTTACTTTGCAATCCTGAAAAGAATGTGTGAATCGAAGACAATCCAAAATGTCCAAAATCCACTGGTGGTATCGTTCCGGTTAATTGGACCATAAATTGTACCTTTTCATTTATGCAATTAAGCCAGGATTACTGTGCAACTTGTTAATTTGCTAAGAGATGACACTGGGCATCTGAAATTCGGTTAATTGCACTGCCGGTTTAATTGGGCCATAAATAGTGCCTTTTCATTGACGCAATTAAGCGAGGATTGCTATACTTCCCGCAAATGCTGTTTATTTGGCATATATGCTGACATGTCTGTAGTGCAAAAAGGTTATGTTGTTTACACTTTGGCAAATTGATACCCAATCAAAACAAATATTACATGACGTAGCTAAAACATGAAAGTAGTGACAGTGTTGCCAGAAGTGATTTAGTTAGTATAAGCTACGCCATCATTTTCAAGTTATACATCCAATAATAGGTACAGCTGTAAACTATATGAGAGGGTGAGAACGACACATTGCTTCTAAAAAAAAAATTTCGTTTTATGTTAAATAATTGTACTTTTTTTATTGCGAATTTGGAGAACAAAGCGTAGCTGTTTATTTTGAAATTTTTCGGGTGATGTACATGTTTTTTCAGAGAGTAATTTTAAAAGAAATTAATCCGAAATTTGGTAAGTATATACAATATACAGGCCATTTTACATACTCAAAGGATAACACTTGTCTCTTCAAGAAATTACCAGGAACGAAAAATTGCGCTCCTGATCTACGAAGGACTATTGTTGTGCTATGGAAGACAAATTTAGAACACAGTCAAATTGGTTCACGTCTAAATTGATCCAAAACCATGGAACATAATGCTGTAAATCATCACAAAAATTTCAACATCCGGTGCTCCTTGGAAAACTTCGCCTCCATTGGACAAAGTAATTCAAATAATTCCTCAGTTGGATCCCAAGAAGAGTTCCACGTTCCCATTGAAACTAAGATAAACCGAATGGGTCAAGATGGAACAAGGTATATTCGTCGTCCAGTAGGTGCTGCCTTTAATCCGAAATATACTATACCAGTAATAAAGCATGGCGGAGGTTCGATTTGGAATGAGTTGCAGTAAATTCTCTTCAAGAAATTGCTCCGTTCCTACACTTATGATGTCCATTTTGAAATTGAATTGAATGATTTAAAAAAAAAAAAAATTGTATTGAATATCTACGAGTACATCATCGTTCTCACACTAATGTTCACAGCTGTAGTACTCGTAATAGTTAGGATAGCACAATTTTTCACCCACCAGTAAGTTATTGGTAAAGAGAGTTCCTTCTGCAAACATTATCAGCCTTATTCTGAATATTCCCGGGGAATTCATTTCTCGCAGATTGATTTTTTCTCGAGAAAGAAATCCTCCAATTGTAAACTCCCGGGGAGAAGCTAAATGAGGGAGAGCGAATTTCGAATTGCGAAGTCAGCAGTTTTGCTGTTAATAAAGTGAAAATTATCAGAAAACTTTGCAAAATGTACAGCATAGCGTTCCGAATGCTTGCCGAGGAACTCAATAGAGATGACCAGCAGCAAATGCAACAGCAACGTATTATGAGAAGGCACTTGCGTGATGGAATGAACCCACTAGAGTTGCCCCAATGCTTGTAAGCACATCCAAAATTACAAATTGTTCAAATTAATAAATGATCTGATGTTGCAGGTTTGAGAAGTATTGCCGAGTAAACAAACAATTCGCTGTGCCGCCAGTGGTCAAACTGAGCGGCTGTGTACGTTTCTTTGCTGAAGGCGGTTACCAGGTGTTGGGAAAGACTCTGATGTGTCTTTGGCTCAATCAAGTTTCAGCAAAATATTAACAGAAGTACTGGCAGTGTTTGAAAGGCGCTTATGCCTAAAATGGATTACCGTGTGCAAAACAACAGAGTGGAAAGGGAAAGATGCGTTAACCCTATAAGTAAAGCACGGTATTCCTGGTGTTATGGGATGCATTGACAGAACACAAGTCCAGATCGTTGCTTTTAAAAATCTCCTAGAGATGTCTCCTTGGTGCATGGGTGTTACACTACACTACTGAAAAAGCAGCCAAAATTGTGAATGTGTGTTGTGCTTTATATAACATTTTAATTTTTTATAAAGCAAATATAACACCTAGCGAGTCAAGCGAATTTGACACTGAGGAAGACAAATTCGAACCTACTACTTATTCTCACTCGAGCGTATTATTCTCCCTCTCCCTGGCAAGTTGCTGGCGAAAAATCTCCCTAAAATCAACGTGCTATTCTCCCTCTACCTCACATTTAGAATATATACTTTCCGTTTCCGCCATTTTCGAAGTTCGTTCGTAATAGGAAGATTGCGTAAAGTGAAAATTTCTCGGGGAAATTTTTGTTCGTGATTGGAGGAAAGGGGAAAGGGAGAAATCTCCCCGCGAGATAAGGCTCTATAATTTATATAATTATAACGACAGCTGTCTAACTTTGAAGAGCGCTAAACTACTGTTGTTTTAGGGATTCAGATCCGATTTTTGACTATTATGTGGCCGGGGTCTTTAAGCCATTTAGGGTATTTTGCCATGAAACATCTGTATCCAATGTTGGCATGCTTCAGCTTTATATTTAACAAATTTTAATTGATTGTCGCTCAACGGCAATACCATCCATTTTCTAATCAGCTGTATTTAGCTAATTTCAGCCCTAAGCTCCCAAGGCCACGATGCTTAATACCTATTAAGACACGGTGTAACCTACCTACGATCTAATGAATATTTTCACTGTTGTCTAAATATTTCAACGTTTTTCTATCTACTTTCTGCCTAGTCTGTTCACCTTTGACTACATACATACATTTGACTACACACATCCCCTATTTTCTGCATGATTTTTAAAAATAGTAAATAACTTTATCAAATCAACTTCTACGTATAAATAGTTATTGATTTTATCCATAACAATGAGAGTATAACTCTGCAAAAACTCTGTTAAATTAAGTAAAATCGCTTCAATGAAATGTGTACACTGATAGAAAAATGGGTTGTGAATTCTACAATTCGCTGTTGTTGGACAACAACACGAGAGACATTGTAAAATCAACCCAGAAAAATTGTTTAAACAACACAACAACAACAAAATTGTTGGGCCACAAGGTAACAATGGTTGAATTTTTCAGCCTATCATTTGCTATGCGTGCGACAGAGACACAATGCCAAATAACTATTAATGTTGCTGATCAGCAACGGAATAGTGAAAAAATAAGCAGCAACTAAAACATTGCTGACCAACAACGTGAATTATTACGTAGAGGGGGTGTAAGCGCGGGCAACAGAAGTGAAGTTGCTGAGAGCAACCACGGTTGCCACATCCCAACAAAATTTTTAACTACATTCTTTAACAAAATTTCACATTTCTAAACAAAATTAACCAAAATCAGTAATCTTCCAAATATTCAGGTTTCATAGTTTCATTTTCATAACCAACAAAAACTTAACGAAAAATGGTGAATGAAAATGGTGAAATCTTCACACCTTCGGCAACTCTGAGAGGGAACGTTGTTTTTTTCTGATTCTCGTAATTCTGCGTTGTCTATTTTTCATGCTCTTCCTCTACTTGCCCCCTCGTCATTTTCGCCAACCAAAAGTACACAGTACATACGTTTTTTGTTGCAGAAAATTATGCATTGAAAAGACGTCGGGCGCCGAGCTGTATAACTGTATTTATGTTCCTTAGAAGTTTAGTTTTCATGTGAAAGTGCGAGAAGAAAGACAAAAAAATAAGCAATAGAAATACTGACAGATATAGAAAAAAATGGTATTGAAATTAATACCGACTCAGGCCCTATTGTTATTCATTTCTTTCTTGGATTAATAACTGGCGACAACTTAGGTATTAATTAGATATTAGGATTTGTAACGGGCTTCTTTCTACTATTGTCGATTTTGCCCTTCTAATAAATCCACATTTCAAACTACTTTCATTGATGATCCAAATGCAAATGACCAGTTGCAAATTATAAGTTCAAGTTTATCCGTTTACCCAAACACAAAAATGAGGGTTACATCCACAGGTATTAAGGAAGATTCTGTTTTCAATACTATTCCATCATTCCATGTGATGAATAATTTAGCTGTTGATGCTATGGATAATTTATTAGAAGGAATATGTCATTATGACATCACCTAAATTTTTTATTTCGGAAAAAAAAAATTTTCAGAATAGAATTCAATATTTTGACTACACTTCTATAGCAAAATTGGGAATAAGGCCCGATTATTACTGTAACACATTTATATAAAAGAAAACTAAATATGTCAGCAACAGAGATGAGAACTTTTTGTAGACTGCTTCCTCTAATGATTGGTGACTTGATACCGGAAAATGATAATTGTTGGAAATTGTTTACAATTTTAAGCAAAATTGTTCATATTGTATTCAGAACAAATTCGAAATTCGCTTAACAATATCAGTTGCTTACATTATGAATCCAAACAGAAAGAATTGAAAAACTATTGCTAAAATATTACATCAGGAAGAAGTCTACCGGTGTCCTTAGGAGTGAAGTTTTGCTTAAATTTCACTAGAATTATTTTAAAATCGAATGGCTTGCCATTAGAATTACCTACGGTTTCGGGAAAAACTATAAAATTAAGTTATGCATTCGCAAAAATTTCACAAGATAATTCTAACATATATGAAAATAAAATGTTTTTGACCGAATTAAGTTTAGAAACGTAGATTATCGAAAAGACAATGCATTGAAAACGACTCTGCAAATATTGAAGTATATCGCCTAGATTCTTTTTCGGTTGAAGATAAAGTGTTTTTACTTTATGTGAGAAAATTATTGTAACTAGTTGCGTAGAGCATTTTCAGCATTCCACTTTCTTTAAAATGTTGGAATATACTACAGACTTGATACGAAATCATTTGTTGGACCGCCAGTAAATATTTTTATCTCGCCTACTGGACTCCAATATCTTGAATTTAAGTATTTCTGAAGAACCAATATCCCTTCTTAAAAAGAAAACAATTAATTGTATTTTCAAAACAAGCTAAGCATTAAATTTTGTTATTAGTAAGGCATTAACCATATTTTTTATGTTTATTTATTTATGATTTATGTTTATTTATAATAAATATGAAGTAAAATCGAATTAATTTCTTTGATATTTTATTCCCTATAATTTTCCAGATACAAAAATTTATTGAAATGAGAATGGTATTTAATGTGATTCGAAAGTTGAGGACCAAAATTAAAAAAATTAAAAAAAAAAGAATTTAGTTTCTTTTACAGCAAGTAATATCCTAAAGGTAGTTTACAACAAATAAGGAGTTGTTATGCTGCAATGTAAATAGTAAATATATTTCAACAACTAAAACATAGTAAAAAAATAGACAACTAAAACATTGCAGACCAACAGTGAAATAGTAAAAAAAATAGACAACAACTAAAACATTGCAGACCAACAATGAAATAGTAAAAAAAATAGAGAGCAACTAAAACATTGTTGCCCAGCAATAAGAAGTGAAAAAACAAACAGTAACTAAAACGTTGTTAAAAAAAAACAATTCATCGTTGTAGACGCAAAATTAACAGCAAATATTATTAACTTTACAATGGTTTTTCTATCAGTGTAACATTTAAAAGGTAAGCGACCGAATATCTACTTTTCGGTTACGATACGCCGCAGAGTGAGTAAACAATTTCATTTAACGTAGTCTTCTCATGAAATTCAATTTAGAAAAGATACAAGACAAAGCAGATCAAATATAGATATTTTCTTTTGTTGTACACACTCACCTGCCAATAGTACACTATTGTTATTCTTATTGTCATGATCAACTGGAATGGACGATACACGCTCGGCACGGAGACATGCAACCGTAGTGCCAGGACGACCATTTTTACCGGAAGCTGTCAATTCAACAGTCATATCCATTGATTTTTGCAGCACAGCATCCATGCGTATAATGCCTTCAGCTAACGTTTTATAGCCCAGGATAGTGCGAGATTTATATTTCTTGCGGCGCTGCAGCAAAATCACCAGTCTGTGTGGATTAGTGCGGAAGAAAGGCAAATTGTAACCATAATAACGTTTGCTATTTTTATTTATTTTTTGGTTTTTTTTTGTTTTTTTTATATATTTTTATTATTATTTTTTATGTGAGTACATTTTACAATTGTGCGCAGCATATTGCAGTACAAGTAGAGGTAGTAGTGTGCAGAAGAAGAGCGTTGTTAAGCGCATATAATATAAAAAGAAATAGTAAAAATTAAATAAACCAAATAAAATATCCTTAATTATACTACATATGTGATGGGTACTTAAAGATTCGAGACAAACCGCAAAGAAAAATGTATCGAGATATGCACATATGCTTAGCACAATAATAATTGCACGAACTGGAAGCGAAATGAGTGTGAGTAGGAGGAGGAGGAACAGGAGAAGGAGAAGGAGTAAGTTAATATGTCAGTAGTGAAATAACTAAGCTCCATTACATGTACATAATTAAAAAAGCCAATCAATACAGATTCTCAAGAGCACACTCACAGACACATACACACACACATGTATGTAGTTTGTATGTACATACCATCCATACAATGATAGACTTAGCTACATACACACATGCATACATGTAGTACATACCTATTGCCATCTCTCTTGATAAAATGTGGATACTGCAAGCTGAAGTGTAAATCTAATTCGGTCTCCGATACTGGTACGACATTTGCTATAGTTATACCACAACTGCCACCGATTGCTCCACCACCGCTGACACTGCCAACGCCAGTGCTGCCAATATTGCCTGGTGTTCCAATCAAGGCAGCACTCATAGGAGTATTGCCAAGACAGCTGCTTGCGCCACTTCCGCCTCCGCCGCCACCTCCTGATGATGCTGGTGAATTGGCTTGTTGCAATAAATTGCTGCCCGTTGTTGAAGATGCCTGCCACCAACTGCCACCATTGATTGGTATCTCATGCGAGCGTAGCGTACGCTTGGAGCTTTGCATTTTCACTGCCAACGATAGAGATGTCATATCTCCCGGCAATGGTGTCAGTATGGATAAGCGCGTTATTGTCAGAGAGCAGAGTCTGAAAAGATATATAAAGAAAGAAAAACTTCAGGATATGAGATGAAAAGAATTTGTAAATTATACAGTGTGTTTTTTTTTAGAAGTGTGGTTTTCAAGAAGAAATAAAACGCATATAATTTAAAGTTATGGCCAAGAATTTAGCTTTATTATAAAGATAAGCATTTGCCTTTATGTTTTAAAAACGATTTCGGGCAAGTGGCTGCCGCGGCTGGTTCGAATAAATTACAGCCGAGAAGCCTAATTTTCGACCACTTTTCGCAGCATTTGGGGCCGTATGTCAGTAATAACGCGTAGACAAGCCACTTCACATAACCCCACAAAAAATAGTCCAGCCGTGTTAAATCGCACGATCCTGGAGGTCACGCCACAGGCCCACGACGCGAGATAATGCGCTCACCAAGAGTTTCCTTCAATAAATTGATTGTTTCGCTTACCAAAGGTCGTCCACATCAATATCCTCCAATTCACAATTCAGGCACGAAAAAGTCTTTAATCATGGCTCTATAGTGTTCCCCATAATGTTACAGTCAGTAACATTATGACCGGCTTCGTCTTTGAAGAAGTATGGGCCAATGATTCCCTCTGCCCATAGAGCACACCAAACAGTGACTTTTTGAGGATGTAACGTAAGCGTCTCAACAATTGTTTGTGGATTATGATCATTCCAAATGCAACAATTTTGCTTATTATGGGTACGTTTCAACCAAAAGTGAGCTACATCACTGAACAAAATTTTCTTGTGAAAATCGGGATCGGTGGCCATCTCGTTTTAGGCCCACTCACAGAACGTGCGACGCGCTTGATGGTTAGGCTTCAATTCTAGCACGATTTGGGTTTTGTAAGATCGCAAACAAAGATCCTTCTGCAAAATCTTCCACAAAGTGGATGGGCACACCTCCAATTGTTGCGCGCAATGGCGGATGGACTCATTCGGGTCTTCTTCGATACTCTGCTCCAGAGCAGCAATAGCGTCTTCGGTGCGCACTGTACGGCGTCTCTGAGGATGCGCATTATCCACTAGAGTAAACGTGGTGCGAAACCGATCCATGGTTGCTCGAGTTACCGACTCTGATGGGCAATCGCTATTATGTCGACCGTATATTGGACCGAACCGAACCATTATTCTGGTAATAAATTTACACGATTTGTAAACGTTGTTGAGAAGTAAGTCTATTCATTATGAAATCGCAAACCAAACTGAGCATAAATCAAGTGAAAGCTGTCAAAAAGACCAACTCCGAAAAAAGTATTGCCAGATTGAAAACCACACTTCTAAAAAAAAACACCCTTTATAATAGTGAAAAGTAAGTACATATACCATAAATATACTCTATACTCGTACTTGTTTATTAAATTTCAATAACCAAAAGAGTATACTTACATATATTCTAGAGAAGTAAATATGCCCAAAGTCCCAAAGGAAGGATCATTTAGGCCCAATTGTACTTCGTTCCGAAGAACGACACTTTTCAAACCTAATTACATAGGCTTAAAATTCTATAAAATCTTAATCGATTGATCAAGATACGAAAAGATAATAATGGCCAAATCCCATTAAAAAAAAAAATTTGTTTAGTATCGTGTACCTCGTCCAATAGAAATGAGGACATTTGCAGTTGTTGCAAAGAGTGTTTCATCATTTTCTAGAAAAATTCTCTGATATTGATTTTTTCAGATAATTTTTAACAGTCACAACAGTCCTTCAGGGGATCTCAAATCGCAGGCTTAGCAGATAATAAAATCAATCATGTCCTAAAGAGTCAATCTCAACATTTATAAGGTTTCGGGACCTGAAAAATATTTTTCATATCTTTGCATTTTTTGCACAGCATGTATTTGACATAAATAAATGGTATACTACTGTGGGCAAAAGTTAGTAAGACTTTGTTCATAATTTCAAATTTTTTTATTCATTCTTCCAAATCTATTTCGTAACAGTTGTTAAAGTCAATTTCCGGAATAGCCTTCAATGCGCTTAGCGATTCATGTTTAATGTCTTCAATTGACTCAAACGGTGTCCACGAAGCGGTTTTTTGAGTTTAGAAAATAGCCAAAAGTCACACGGTGCTAAGTCAGGCGAATAAGGTGGTTGCGGAACGATATCAGTCGAATTTTTGGCAAAATGGTCTCGTAAAACGAATGCAGTGATTTTGGAACCAATCGTGCATTCACTCTTCTTAGGCCCAAATGATGTTTTAAAATGGTTTTCACTGATCCTTCCGATATTCCAACGATACCAGTAAGGTCTCTGACTGTTAATCGTCGATTCTCGAGCACCAATTCCTTGATTTTATTGACGTGTTGATCATCAGTTGATGTTGATGGCCGTCCTGGACGTGGTTCGTCGTCAACGCGTTCTCGACCATCTTTGAACAATTTGGACCAATCAAAAACACTTGCTCGCGACATACAATTATCACCGAAGGCCTTTTGCAACATTCTGAACGTTTCGGCACCAGAAATTTGATTGCGCACACAAAATTTAATGGAACTTCTTTGTTGAATAATTTCACTCATTGTGAAAATCGCCGAATGCACTTTTTGTACTTCAGAAAGACAAGCGTATACTAAACACTAATGATTTTTTTGATGTGACATTTGGCACAGATGTCACCGACAGTCATACCAACCTTAAAAAAATAATATTTTGATGAATGGGTTTCCGCGCGAAATTTAAATTAAAAAGTCTTACTACTTTTTGCCCACAGTAGCATGTATAATTCATAGGAGTTAGCTGGAGCGATACGATCTGATATCGACTTTCAGGGTTTCTCCATCGCCCATTTTCTGAATCCTTTCCATTCATAGGGTAAGAGTGCTCGAAGTTTTTCGTGATAAATAGGAATTATTCACGTTTTGAAAGCAAATTCGAATGAAAGTTTAATAAAGTCATATTTTTTTAACCTATTTTTAGTTTACATTCTATAAAATTTAAATGCACGAATTCAAAACAGTTTAAAAGTACTCTAAATTTTCATTTTATGATAAATTAACCATTCAGGTAGTCCTCTCTTCATAAAGTGTAACTAACTAAGCTTCTAAACTAAGGTAACGAGATATGGAAAATCATATACTTGTATATTCTTTTGATTAATTCATTTCTTTATCAACTTAAATCTTACGTTTCTACTACACATTGCAAGTTACTTACAGAATTTTTGGAATATCTTTTACAAAGCAAAGCAAATCAACACCAATATTATTTCGGCTTTTCCTTTTTCCGAGACTAACAACTTTTGCGTTTTATTAAAACTTATTGACTTGTCTCTGTTTCTTTGCTGCGCCGCAACAGGCAACTCACAGAGTCTTTCACATTAATTTCAAGGAGAGAAAAAAAAAGAGATACAACCCTGAGGAAATATAATCAAGCACAGTATCATACTCCATCACACCACCACCGTCACGTCACTACCACAGCAGGAGCAACAGTAATCAAGGCCACAAAGAAGAAATCCACTTCAGCTGCACGAGCTCCATGAGATAGTATTTTCATCATCATTACTTGTATGTGAAAGAAGAAAAGCAAAGCAGCAAAATCTTTTTACATCAATAACAAACAAAAAAAAAACCCCCAAGAGCAAGAGCAAAAATATTGTCAAGACTTTTAAAGAATCAGATTGATAATGATAATGAACTTGATGATGATGGGTGATGATGCCTGATGCTGTTGCTCATAATGAATATTATGATGATGGGGAAGTAGAAGTATGTATTTGAATAATGGTAATGACGGCTGGCTGGCTGGCTGGCTGTTTGAAACGCTGCTGTTCGGCTTTAAGGCTCTTATGTTGTTGTTGAGATGCTTTTGTGTTCGATGAATTGCTTATTTTGTTGTGTCATTCAAAACTTCATACTGTGATTTTTACATGCAACAACAACCACAGTAACAATCCAATATCAACAAGTAGAGTTTGCGCTGTTATGTAAAAATTATTAAACAATTTCAAAAATATTGAAAAGTTGATGAAAATTATTTTTTTTTTCAAATCGAAACAATGCAACCCGATGGCAAATAACTGAATTTTGTTTCTACGAGTCATAAAATAAATACAACAATTAACACCACAAGCGTAAATTTTTAAATTTTCTTACACAATATAACAAATAAATTTTATAATTTTTTTTTCAAGCTATATTATTGCAAAATTTCCTCATAACTCATAAAAACTAATTATAATTTTTACGTGTAAAAAACACAGAAATAAAATCAAACATAAAACTCAAAAAGTTAATATAATTTTTGCTACAAGTAATAAGGTGAAATTTGCAATGCACAGCAGCAGGCAGAGACCAACTTGAGCAACCAGCCAGCAGCAATAGCAGCACCGTGCCATTTGTAGTAGTGGCAAATAATTTGTGAGATATGATATTAAACTTACAAACGACCGGACGGACAGACGGACCAAAATGCTAGATGTCTTTTGTCGCTTTTGCTTCTAGCCGTACGCCACAGCAACTTAACAGTTAGCATGACAGACTAGCAGGCATATAGACTGACAGACAGACACACGGTTGTGATGTTACTTTAATCTTAAATCTGTTCGTTAAAATCAACTGATTTCGTGTATGACTCTCTCGTGTTATTACAATTTGCTAGGCTAGATTCACAAAACGACGCGATGCATATCTTCAAGCCATAGAGACTAAAAGCTCATAACTAGGTGATTTATAAACTGAATTACTTACACTTCAGCGTGAAATCGTGAAATTACACAAAGATTTGAATACGAAGAGTTAAGCACCAGTGATTGACTAAGCTTTTTACTTTGCATAAAACTACTATATAGCTTCATTCCATTCAGGTACAGGGTGACAAATAATAAGTGTCTACGACAGTTTTGCACATAAAAAAATTAGTGTAAAATCGTAAAAAATATAACATAATGCATGAGTAAACATATCGTATATTCAGCCGGTTGCGAAGTGGCAAATCGTGCTAGGCCCGATTACACAGCTTCAAACGGTCCCATCCAAGACGCAACGACTGTTTCAGGGACTACGAATTTGTAGGACATTTAGCACTGACCAGGGCCTCTAAAATGGATCATCAGATTGAGATACTGCGAATATGTTAGCCATTCTTAAGAGCGAAAAAATTAGGAAAATGTTGTCCTTTTGTCACAGTGAGCTAGCACAGAGTTTTGCTGGAACATCCAATCACTACCGGCAAGGTGCTGTCTAGTTCATGGGAGTATCACTTACTTTACTTACTTTTAATGGCACAACAGCCCATAGAGGGCCTAGGCCGAGCTTTTCGCATCCACTCATGTTGCGCGTGTTATATTTGTACATGAATGGAAGGGACCTACAGTTTAATTCATAGTAATTTTTACTCTTGTAGGTTTTCCATTGCCTGCCAAAAGGTGGTTGCCGTGTAGAAAAATTATTTTTTCTACTTTTTGATTTTGCCTGTGCCGAGATTCGAACCCCGGACACTCTGCGTAGCATTACCAACGCATTACCACTACGCCACAGCGACCATGGGAGTATCACAGCATTTAAATCCACAAAATCAAAGGTGTCTTTCCCACCCCATACAATGACGGATTGCAGATTTTGGCGATGTTTAATGACGAATGGTGGTCCAGGAACTTCTGTTGATCAGCTTTTGTCATTTGACGGTTATGCGCTTGTTCAACAGTAGCTTTTCAGCTTTCCAACTGTGAAGACGTTATAAGACATCGAAAATAGATTTATTTATTTTCAAAATACTCTCCATGAAGTTCCAATTGTGTAAGAGTTCGCATTGTCGTGGTGAAGTATGATCCGTCTTCGACGGTTGGTGGTATACCTTCCAGAATTGAACGTACATTCCCCTAGAGGTACTGTGGCGACATGACCATTTATACCGAAGAAACAAGTCAGCATTTACGTTGAAGTGCTTCTTCAGCGAACAAGTTTTATGGAAAGAGTCAAGCAGTCGACTGCTGTTTAGTTTCGGGCTTATATGCATAGATCCATTATTAATGGGCTGACAGGCGATCGAATTATTCAAAAATTTCTTAGGAACAATTGACATTGGCATATTTTCAGCGATTGCCAACAAATCATTTTAAATAATATTAAATGTTACGATAAGGTGATTTGGCAATATCAGTTCACGTCGATGTTTCCTGGCACAACAATCGACTTTAGACGAACTTCCTGGAGTGAATTAGGACCACGATTTAAACGAGGTCCCGTAGTGACGTTTCATCACCAAAATTTGAAACGAATTGATCGGCACCCTGTAGCTAAATTAATCAACGTCAAAATTCATTAAAAAAAAATATCATCGCATGAAAATGGTCACGACTTAATTCCATTTTTTAGCCGATATGATTTTTTCAAGGCACTGTAAACCAAGACAAATAACACTTTCTGAGCATGTTTACTATTAAAAACGTCAAACTTTGAGATGGTGATGTCAGATTTGACGTACACCTGCACTGGTCTCGCCATATCTCAAAACTTAAATAGCAGCGTATATAAACGCTTCTAATTTTACGGTATGCCGTAGTAGTCTCCTGGAAAGCCGTAGAGAGTAAATCATTGCTCAAACAGTTTAAAAAGCTTCATCAACGTCTTATTGGATGGAAAACTTTCCCTCGTTTCGGCTTTCTTTGATAAGCATTTTCAGAATAATCCTACAGAAAGACCTAGGTTGCGTAAAGTAACAATGGTATTCCGCCCAAAATATTATATTTCCCATAAAAAATTCGTGTACAAATATAACACGCACAACATGAGGGGATGCGAAAAGCTCGGCCTAGGCCCTCCATGGGCTGTTGTGCCATTAAAAGTAAGTAATAAAAAATTTAAAATGATTCCAAGTCCTCCGTTTCTGGGTTAATGACATCTAACCAGTAATACTTAATGGGAAAAACTCGTTATGTTTAATTTATTTTAGTTATGCATTTAGCCACATTAAATCATATTTTAGAGTATATTCAAGTCATCAGTATCAAAAAGTGGAAACTCACTCGACGAATGCAATGTAGACAAAATGAAAATCCAAACAAGACAATGGTTTATTAGAATCTCGGTGGAGCTGGTGTGAAAAAATTATCGAAATTTTTGTGAATAATTTGAAAACCCAAAATGCGAGCGTTCACCTAATACCGAAAAACCCAAAAATATCTGTGAATTGTCCAAGTTAATACAAAATGCATAAATAATTAGCGGCACACGATATAAAATTGTATAAAATTAACTTCATTACATCGATACAGCGATACAATCACTTCGACGTCGTGCATACGAGTATATTTTGGGATTATATTTTTCACTAACCTTCTCCTTTCTTTTCCTTATTACACCCCATTTTCTTCTTTTCATTGAACAACTTTTCTTTTCATTTTCTCGCTCTTACAACTTTCCACAAAGTTCACCATAAAATCAGTTTTCTTTATGTTTCATATTTCAGATACACACACACACACACACACACACACACAAATTTCCAATCAAAATTAATATTGTTAGTTAAAATTTCCATCGATTTAAGTTTCAGCTTTACGCTAAAAGCAATCAATTTTAATTGTTCAATGGCGAAGTCGTTGTCGACAATGTTCTGCGGATGAATGTCGTTCGTTGTTTAATGTGTTGTTTGTAGAAGTTCAATTTATTCTGTTCAAAAGGATGATGTTTTCCGTTTGTTGTTTTGTTGAAAATCCAATTTTAATTGCCACGCCATGAGGAATATTATGCACTTTTGTGCAAGAGTCACTGTGCATGTGCGTAAATGAGATTGAAGCTTCATTAGTTCTGACATTGTCAGGAATACGATTTTTAATTATAGAATTTGCTTTTGCATACGTTCAAATTAACATTATGTATCTTAACAAGAGCGACTATAGAACAAATTAATTAGTTATTTATCTAACATTCGTTAACTTTGATTATCCTCTTGTGAGATTCACTGATTAGAGCAAAGTAGTAAGCAATACATAGATTCCACGAACCTATTAATTTCTTCAAACTTAAAAAAGTAATAGACAAGGAACCTTGACACCTGAAAACCTGCAGTTTTCTTCTTTTTAAAGCAAAATAATTTTCCAAATTTTCGCATAAATCACGATTTCTAAGTTTTTTGTGTTTTTTGCTACAAAATATATACCATATATAATATTGGAACCAGGAGCTGTATGAGCTGTATGAGCTGTACGCCGACACTGAGAAAGCGGTCCGGCTAGAAGGGTTTTTTATTCGAGTCACGGTGGAGGAACACGCAGAAGAGAGCGTCCTAATCTATGTTGGAAAGAGCAGATACAGGGCGACCTGACTGCACTTGGCCTTATCGACTGACCGATCATTACATTAGATTCTACATATTCATGGAATAAAAATTGCAGTTCACAATCACTTTTGGTATCGCCATGGCAGTCGCAGAGTTGGCAGAAGTGCAGCAATTTTTTGTCGGCGCGTATATAAATCTCACTTTTCTTGAAGTAAATTATAATAGGACGCGTTCATTTATTTCTTGTCAAGATCAGTCCTACCTTTGTAACTTTTCGTTAAATAAATTGTAATAAAAGATATCGTTATTTATTTCTTTAGAGTGCATACCATATTTCATGTATAATGTAAGAAAATTTCATTTCTTCACCTTACTTGAGAGGTAGGTGCATACAAAACTTAAAGGAGTTAAAAGAATGTTTCCAGTCAGAATGAACACTATTCAATTCGGCTGGAAGTAGACGTTTCTGAAATAATTTCTTGAAATTCGTCAAATTCGAGCAATGTTGATAACGGAGAATCAATATGAGACAAGTGGGTGTGTAACCCTGCATAAACCCAAAACCCGATATCTTCGGAACTACTTATGAAAGAACTACATACATGCATAATTAATAATGAAATTTTGCCCAGTTGTGCTGATTAATTGGCTTCACAATCAGCTCACTGTTGCGGAGAGCTAATATTTACTGCCTGATGTTTAGTTATCTTTTAATAGAATTTTTTGCCCGAACCATAAAAGGGCTCCAACACCTTTGTCTATTTTTTTGAAATTTACACATTTACAGTAAAATTACAGAAAATTATTGCTGAAAAAGCATGCTGCCTGAAACAGATGCATTCATCATTCCAGAATAGTTATCACACTTGATTTCTGACGTTTTCAAATCAAATCGCCTTACAAAAACACAAGTTTGAGGGTTTCGCGTATTATGTTACGTCTGGGACCGGCAGGTGTTTTAACATGATCGCATACATTTTTGTATCAACTGTTCCTTATATGTTTCTCTCACATCAACATCTGTGTTTTCGTAGCCAATTCGATAAGCAAACCAGCCGTCCCTAACAAGAGACATAAACGGTAAATAATGACATTCTTTGTTGACACACTCGCCATTCCTAAATGCCGATATTCCACGATGACGTCAGCTTATCTGGAAGTTGTAGAAGTTATACCAACTAGGTGTTCTCTAGGGATTCTCATGATACATAATACTGGCAAAAGAAGTAGAGGAGAAGAGAAGTAGGATTGTAGAGATCCTATTACATGAAATTCGGGAAGACGCTATGTTTCAACAGAAACAAAAGAGCATAATATGGTATGTATGAACTTGGAAGTTTTTCAAACCTGGAAATTGGAAGAGCAAAATTTCTTTAAAACTACCAGTTTAGCAATTATAGTCTGAGTACTCAGGATTTTTTTTTTGGGTTCAATGTTCCATGATTATGTATAAGACAGTGAAAGACAAGAATAATAAAACTGTTGGTATCTATTATAGTAACAGTTTCTGGTGTTGGCGGCGCTAATCATACAATTTTAAATTGTAATTAACAGAGTTCGGGTTTCTCTGACGTTTATCTCACAAGATCTTCACAAAATAAATTGTAAAATTATCAGTTTTTAATGTCATTCTAAATTATTAAATTTGTAAAAAAAAATTAAAGCATTTTAGTAAAATTACTGCACCCATTAACGTCAGCTGCTATTTTTTTTTTATAAAATTTTGTTCAAATAAATTGCACTGTGAAATAAAAAGAAAAAACACAAGGTGATAAGGAGAATAGTTCGGCAAATTGATTAGCACACAAAAATTATATATGCATATATAGAAGTCTTTTGGAGAATGGTGATAAGTATAGGCAATGGTTTAGAACCCGAAGAAAAATAATAAAGCTGATCGGAACTTTACAGAATTTTCTGAATTACAATAAATATTTATAAGGCGAAATGCAATTTATGTTTCACTCCGTATTTCTGAATTCCCTCGATTAGCTTACACAGACCACCTAAGCCCATAGATATAAGTATGTACCTACCTATAGAATCGTTATCAAAGTTGTGTCAAATACTTAAGGTTTGATTATGCATACATAGGGAATAGTATCGTAACGCTATCAACTGTCACGTATCGATTTATTACAAGAATAATGAGAACAAGTACAAGTGGTTACCGAAACTTTACGCTTTCGTAGAGTTCAATCTTCAATAGATTGTTTCGTTCATGTTACATTACGTTATGTATGCATAATCGAGCCTTTAAAGTGACTTTAAAAACAGAAATACTTCTGTTATGATCTTCGATATACAGATATCGAATATCGGCATTTTCAAGGATAGTACTTGAGCACAACCAACTACATGAGTCACTGAGCTAAGAGAAATAAATAAAATTAACGACAAAACAAAAAATTGTGAGTAAAATTTTGTTTGCTTCAGCTGTAAAATTACTATAAATGAAAATTACTATAAAACTGCGTCAACGGCGGTCAACGGTCATACAAAATGATGATCGTAATTCACTTTTCATTATCATAAACGTATTAATGGGGTATACGAACGAACGTAAGAGCAATTCGACTGCCTGGTATACAAAATATACAAAGCGCTTTCATTTCTTAAAATAAAATTTACCCAAGTGTTAATCACTTGTTCAATTAAAGTGTTTATTTGTGCATGACAAATATGTAAGTAAAATGATCATTCAATTATTTCATTTAGTTTTTTACTTTTTTCTTTTTGTCTTTTTCTAGTATTGTATTGATGTTGAGTACATGCGAATAAGTAAGCGAAATATTTTTTCAATTTATGTTAGGTTTTCATTCTTATTGACAAATTTGTTACTGCGTCGTTATTATCGCATATCAACAACGCTCACTCAATTCACTGTCAAATATTGACTTTAAAATGTTGATTAAAATAACTGAAAAAAAAATAATATTTGAAATTTTACTATTTTTATAGTACCTAGGTGGGTACATAGTGGATATAAATTATTTTCGTTGAATTTAAATTTTAATTAATTTCACCTAGATAAATACGAGTATGTAAGTACTATAAATGTTAACAAAGCAGTAACAGCTACTGTTGGTCAACCACTGTATAGTCGCATAGTCCCCTTTTCCACACGACAAGTTTCCATTTCCTTGCAGCAAGATTTCTTGATCAATTCTGCTTTTACTTTGTCTGACATGTCAAAGAACGAACGAACAGCACAAAAGAAAACTTGCCGGTACGAGCAAGTCTGTACCCGTCCCTCTCGTCTTTCCTCCCTCGCCTACAAACTTATGTATGTCAAATACATAGTGCCAAAAGTGTCATGAAATTAAATATCTATGTACATACATGTGAGCACCTAAAACTAATACTGTCCAATGGCACATTTGTCGATGTATGTACTTATAAATGGAGAGCACATGCCAACATGCCAACACGCCAAACATCCAACTAACCATCTACATCCATAAATGAAACAGCCAAGGTTTAATGACATTTTTAATTAGCCATGTGCTCGTATTCATTGTAGACTAATAAAAACTAATAATTTAGACATAACAAAGTGGTACTGGCATTCAAAGTGACCAAAGTTCAAATATTTACATGCATACATGCCTAGACACTCACACACATACACACAGAAAGAGAAAACTGTACGACAGATGGTGGCAAAGTGAGAATGAATAAACATTTAACAGAAATTACTTTACTCGAGCGGGCACATTGGAAAATCATGCAGAAAATAAAAGAGGCAACGAAAACATGTGCAACTTTTTCAACTGAATTTTTAAAGCTATTCAACTTTAGGTAGACTTCAAACTGTTTATCAATGCTCTTTATTATTTTAAATGACTTGTAATATTAAGAACAACCTGAGACTCACATTAATTAACGTGTACAGTTGAAAATTCATGTTAATTCATTTTAATATCGACGACAACAAATTTGAAAACTCATGCCTTGAAACGTAATCAAACTTTATTTTTGCCAGTCTTGTTATTTGATTTTATAAATCAGCTTTTAAAAGAAGGTACGCCGCAAGAGTTCGGTTAAAAGATGTGACCAGCAAAAAGCCTCCCTCACTTAGTTTAAGAAACTCAGATATGTGAACAGAAAATTGTAATTGCTAATAATTTTCCCCTACTCTGAATCTCAGCTGATTTCTTTATGGAACCACATTGAGGATTACGAGAAATGCACTAGGATGCACTAGGATGGATTTTTAAATGATTGAAACAATTTGACAATTTGACGCTAACAAGTGAAAGAAACGTTTTAAGTCTTTTATCGCATACTAACAGCTCCTCGATACAAACATACTACACGCATCAGCGTTATCAAAGTAACAGAATTTATGAAGTTTTGTAATAATTTTTTCACTTTTGACAGAATATTAAAATAAAATACGCAGTGGTGTTGTTGGTAGCGGGCCGGAGTGCAAATCTCGGCACAGACAAAATCAAAAAGTATAAAAAACAAATTTTCTACACACGATACTTGCCTAAGAAAACCTTTTCAATTTGCCGTTCTCTTCCATTCATGTAAAAATATAGCAAGCACAACATGAATGGATGGGAAAAACTCGGCCTAGGCCCTCCAAGGGTTGTTGTGCCATTAAAAGAAGAAGGAAGAAACGACGTACTAATTTAGGGACCGAAGTAACAGGCGATGGCACTGCTGGCATACGCACACCTACATATAGCGAGAGGCCATTTTTAGTATTTGTAATGTGTGAGGAAATGTTCGTTTCTTGCCCTAACGCGCGTAAAGTAGTTTCACTTTAAAAAAAATTTAAACCAACATTTCAAATTTAAAAAGAACCCGCTCCTTCCCTCCCTCCTCCGTTTAACTGCATGTCAATATTGAACAATTTTCACACCTCGTAATTGTAGCATTTTATTTGTATTATGTATTATAAATGTACTCGTATTGCACATGTTCATAAATTATTGCACATCACTAGAGCAGCGACGAAATTGGCGTGCGGCAGGCAATTAAAATCAAATTTACGGGGAATTTTCACACCAATATTGTTGACGATCGCACCTTTTGCTAATTATTGATACCCGATGACATTACAATTGCAAATTACCGAGACACACTACAATTAATAAATGAATCAACAATAATCGTTAGCAATTGCCATGTGACTAGTGCAATGATTTTTTCATTTCTGTTTCGGTCATAGCACATTCGTGTTTTATCTTATATAAAAGTTTATTTACTTAATTCAACTAGACACCGGCGACTTGAAAAAGTTCCGCGCACTGCTGATGATTTGCTATAAGGCATTTTATTTTTAAAGGTTACTTGTCAAAATGATATGAAGATGAAGAAAAAATAAATAGTAAAAGTATGGAAGATGAAGAAAACACTGACACAGTTCAGTGAACTTTATTTTTTTGTGTGTTTTTGTTTCATGAATGTAAATAAAAAAAATCTCGTAACAATTGAGATTTATATAATATTTTTAGATGCGGAAATGTGTACAAGTTTTCATCGAGTTCATGTGTACATACATACATATATATTTATGTATGTACGTCGAGATATGTGTAGATTATTTACTCTTTTCTTTTTTGATTGATTTACTCTTTTTTCATTGATTAATGTGTTAAGGGGGAAGTGATTTGTGAATGATGAATGGGCGATGATGGCAGTGGAAGTGAAGTGCAATCTTTCGAGGGTTGTTAATTGCATCAGCGATACTGCATACATGCACTATATGAAAGTGAATGGTAAAAGGCGCATAAAGTTCACAATTACAACATAAAAACAGTTATTAATTTATTATTATTAATTTTGGTACTTTCCGATGTAAAAAACAAGGCTCAAAGATATACTTCTTCTTTTTTTCTTTTAATGACACAACAGCCCATGGATGGCCTAGGCTGAGCTTTTCGCATCGACTCATGTCGTGCTTGTTATATTTGTATATGAATCGAAGGGACCTACAGTTTGATGCCGAATCCGAACGGCGAAGTGAAAAGGTTTCATATGCTCTTGTAGGTTTTTATTTATTGTCTTGGGTCTAGAAGGATCAAAAACTTATTAAAAATAAAACGAAAAACTTATTCATCTTACATCTCGTTTGGTTTTCTATTTCTTTCTCCCTCCATCTGTCTGGCTCACTCACTCATTCTCTCTTGCTCACTCTCTTTTGCTCTCTTTGTATTATTTGAAGATTTCTTGAGAGCGGCATTTTTATTGGCATAAATTGTTTGCGTGTGATTAAATGAAAAAGCATTCATCATTTGCCAGAAAAAAATAAGCAAAACATTTAACTACATACATCAACAATCACACTACCTTAACTTATTTAAGTAATAACTAACTAGTAGTCAGATAGTTACTTTCGCCTGTGAAACGTTTATAGTATTTTATAATTAAGACAATGTCATGCAAGCATTTCAACTAAATTATTAGCTTAAGGCGCATTGGAAAGATTACTATAGAAAAAATCTTAATTGCTATAAAGATAAATGCAAAATTTATGTCATTATTTTCAACACCTTGTCAGGGAATGATGATGACGTTGTCATTTCGAAAAGAAAATTAAAGTGAATGATTTTGGCAACTTAGATAAATCCCTACATTCTAGTTAAAGCTAAGTAGTTATTTATTCTTCTCGAGAAAAAGTGTGATTGGGAGAAGAGCGATCGTGAAAATGCGTAGCTGATATCTTATGGTGATGAAGAAATACAGTAAAATTCATTCCTGAATTTCTAACAAATATTTAATTTTTTGTTTAATGAATTGGCAATTCTCCTCTTCATTTAATAATCTAAAAATTTATCATTAATTTTCTATTAATAAACATGATTTCAAAGTTTTGTGCATCATGATAAAAATTTGTCACAAAAAGGCCAACCTGAAACGGAATTTTCAACAAGGAATAAAATAAATAAATCTTTTTTACATTTTTAGAGACAACATTTTTTTTTCTTTTAAGTAAGTTTTGACAGTAATTCTTGTTATTTTTGACAGAACGTGTCTCCACGAGCAAGAAGAAAAAGTAGACGTATGCGTAATGAAATATTAACTAATTTTCAACCATTATTGGGAATGCAAAACAATTAGCAATAACGTAACAAAATATGACAAAAGTGACGCTACTACTCCCGCAATCATTCGACTAGAGATCAGTTCAATGCACATCAATTTGTAGAAAACATGTCACTGACACAGTTAGAACTGATTTTAATTTTGTGAAAATAATCTACTCAAACCAACTATGAGATATTTCGTCATTTTTCTGAAATGTAATTCAAAAAAACTTTTATTTATAACACTGTTAAGGCTTTTAAGAGTGGAAAATCATGGGGAAGAACACGCAGATCTGGCAATAAAAATATGATTTGCAGAGCAGCCAAACTCAGGCTAAGCTGAAAGCAGAAATGGTGGGTCATTCCTTGAAGTCGTATTGTACGCTGGCGAAGATCTATAAAAAAGTATATAGCAAGACATGGAAATCGGCCAATGTACAAAAAAAAACTTTTAAAGCAGTCTCTGAAAAGCAGGCGAAGGTAATTAAACACAGGCTAAGCCCCCTGTCACAAAGATAAAATTTGTTTGTTGCGAATTCACCGTATATTTGCATAATGGATAATGAGAGGTCGCTGTGTGTCGCGTAGTGGTAGTGCGTTGGACTGCTACGCAGAGTGTACGGGGTTTGAATCTCGGCACAGGCAAAATCAAAAAAAAGGAAAAATTATTTTTCTACACGGCACCACCTCTTGGCAGGCAATGGCAAACCTACAAGAGTAAAAATTGCCTATGAAAAGCTTTTCATTTCGCCGTTCGGATTCGGCATTAAACTGTAGATTCCTTCCATTCATGTACAAATATAACACGCACAACATGAGTGCCATTAAAAGTAATGATGATGAAAGTTATTTAACAGTGAAGGGCCATGAGTGAACTTCAAAATATTATCAACAAACTTCCTCGAAAAGGTTTCTTGTGGCTGGCGATAAGTGAACGGGGCATCAGAGAGCCTGTGTACATAAAATCGGGCTTAGCTGTTAACGCTAATGTTTATAGTGATAAATGTTTTCATGTATTTACAAAATTTATCAATACGTATCATAAGAATGACAAGACAGTATTTTGGCCAGATTTGGCGTCTGCTAATTACGCCAGAGCCACACAGTTTGCTTTGACAAATTTAAGTATAAAATTTGTACCAAAACAACAAACTTTTAAAAACTTTTTTGGCAAATTTAAAAAGAATTGTTTACGGTAAGGGTTTTAAACCCTTACTCTCTTGCTTTGTTCCTAGGACATGCAATGTAAATCTTATTGGTGCGTCATTCAAAGCAATAGCTTGTTGGTTAATACAATTTAAAAGTTTTGTTTACATTGACCCTTCTCCGCTCTATGTAACTACGCTTTTTTCAAAGGGTTTTTAGTACAAATCTCCACACATTATCAGTTTAGTAGATAATGGGAAGAAACTGAATTTATGTTCGCTACATAAGTAACAAAAAGCTGATTTTCCATATCCAATAACGAAATTAGTATCTGTTTGGCAAATATTTTGTAACCATCATTCTCTTAGATACAAATCAATGTTAAAATTTGCGGTATACGAGTACAAGTTAAATGAAACCACTTAAATACAAACACAATATTATATTAGGGGAGAAAAATTTCACATCCTGTGTCTAGTTTCGCAATCACACATCACATTTAACTATAATTATTATGCATGCTAGCGGTTTGAGTATTGGGTCATATAAAAAGTATCCGCGGTTGTCATGTGGTTGATGTTTAGTGCCTCTGTTATCTCCTGACAGCTTGCGTGTCGATCTTTCTCCACCAGTTGCAAACTATCATCGGTTTTTTCAGTGACTTTCAGTTCATCTTTCAATGCATCTGTGGTATTTCCGGAACGGAATCGAGCAAACCACTCCTGGGTCCGGCGTTCACTCACAACATCCTCACCGTAAACCGCATAAATTTTACAGCGGTTTTACCTTTTCAATAGTAATAAAGCATCACATAGCGTATTTGTTCAGATATCTCGTTTTCAAATCAATGTAATTTTTTACACTAGCTACGAATTACACAACTGTCTTCACACAAAATGTAGCATGAAATACCACCTTTCAAACATGTGTTCATTTGACATAATCGGTGTGTGCCAGTGTTGCCAGATTTGTGGGTACCTTCACCAAACCGCGGATACTTTTTATATGACCCAATATTACACATGTGAAACTCGTTATCGTTGTCGTATAGAAAATTTGCTATTCTCGCCGCCCTCTTTGCTGCTCCGTGCGTCCGTCCATCCGGTCGTTACTAGTTCTCATGCTAAGCGTGAACATTAAATGAAGCGTAATGTTTTTTGCCGCATTTTCGCATATTTGCATTGCAATTGAGTTAATGATATTTTCAGTGTTTCTGTCACCTTTGACTTTATTTAACAAAATACAAAACTTCACAAACATTTTCATTGGCTTCACAGTTGGAATCTTTTTACATTAGACTCGTACATTTTTATTGATGTTTATACATGTCATTTTGGCTTAATTACAACGGCAGTTGATTCTACATTCATTCACTCATTCATTAGCTCAGTAGCTGCATACAAATGTTGAATATCATTTAGCTGGGTTACTTTTTATGGTGTGAATTTATTTTGATGAGTGGTGTTTGCTTAATTTTAATAAAGTTAATTTTACATATGTTAAATTGATGCAATAAATAAAAGAATGCTTCGAATAGCCAACGACATTCCAAATGTTTTTGACTTTCAGCATAGCAAATTTAGCTTAAAGACCGCTCTATAAAGCCTACTCCCCTCCCTCCTCTTGCTTAACCATTTATAAATGAAACAATCCCTTCCCCTAAATTACTTAAGTATAGATTTAAGTAATTTTTAATTTAAGTAATTTTAAGTAATTTTCTCGCTTGTACTAAGCTAAATAAACAAATAAATAAAATATATTCCTAAAAGTATGCAATACTATATGCTATGAACTGAACTTATTTGGCACAACATTATCTGCTTAAATATAATTTACCCACTGAAAATTTCTAGGAAAAAAGTGTTTTGTCGCGTGTATAATTTCAGTTTTAATTAAGCGATAAAACTGCAAACTTATTGAATACACTTGTGTATGCATTATGCAACAAATAATCAATTTACGCTTTTATATCTTTGCATACGAAAACGAAAACTGCTCTTTTAACAGTATTTTCTTGCTAATTAAATCTGTATTTTTATTAGCATAAATAAATAAATGCTGTAATTATACATTCAACATTCTTCACATTCTTCATTGTGAAATGCATTTATAAAAGAAGGGAAAAGAAAAACTATACGCAGCAGAGAATTCTTGAATGTGTCTAGCACATGGCACATTTTACATACTTATTTCCAACTCATTTGTATGCAATGAATGAATGCGCTTTTGACGAATGCATCTAACTTTATAGTTATGCAACGAATTCAATTATAAAAACAAAAATTCATAAAAAGAAATTTATACAATAGGGAACTGAAAACAAAAAGAAATATGATAAATATTTTACTGCGCGCTTTGAATGCTGAATGTTTGTTTTCTATAAAAAAAAATGCGCATCAGAAAAGTAGTAAATGAATGTAGTATAACAAGTTCGACACAACAAGCACACATCAGACACTGGATGCAAAGCACACATAGGTTAACTGCTTTGAAGTAAATATTTGCTGCACAAAGGATTTCTCACCAGAAATAAACTTAAGGAGTGAGATCGTAAAAAAATCGTATAACTTTAAATTGTTCTAGCATTGAAATCCCTTATGCAAATAAAAAAATGTAAACAGTTTTGAAAAGAAAATTTAATTTCTGATCAAATGCTCAATAAAACTAATTTGTTTGTTGGTTTTTACCGAATTTGGACAGCTTTTCCAGTATGCCTGCCATTAGCGCCTTTACTGTCATTTCTGAGACTCTCTTGGCGGCAGCATTCCACTTATTTCTAAAATCTTCCTGGATTTAGCTTCTTTGTTTGTTGCCTTTAATGTTCTTTTCACTAGAGCCCAATATCTCTCGATAGGTCGAAGTTCTGGGCAATTTGGTGGGTTGGCGATTTTTGGTACCAATTTGATGTTTTGGTCTTCGAACCATTTAAGGGTTACTTTACTGTAGTGGCAGAAGGCTAGATCAGGCCAAAAGAAAGTAGATACATTGTGCTTTCTAATGAAGGGCAGAAATCTCTTATGGAGCTACTAATTCACATAAATTTCGGCGTTAACAGTGCCACTGTTACGAAACTTTTACTCCTTAGCCCACAACTACAAATCGCTTGCCATACCAGAAACTTCTTCGGGAATTTGGACTTTCGTTTTGTCCTAAATCTTTCCGCAACTCCTCCTCGTTCCTTTGCGGTGTAAAACTCTTTATTTAGACAACACGTATGTTTCATCGTCCATAACACGTCCATAGCAATCGAATTTTTGGAAAAAATCTGTCTTCAACTTTTTAGCTCGGCTCTGGGCTACCAAGTTCTTATTAGCGTTCCTGTCGGGTACTGACTGCACTTTGTATGTTTTAAGGCCGGCATCTTTTTAATTTTACAAACTACAAACTCACTGCAACTCGCTTTTTCCGCCAATTTTCGATTAGACAACGCTGGATTCTTCTCTAAGAGAGCAACGACTTTCTTCGCCTTTTGTGTAGACACGAAACCGCATTTCCTTCCAGAACCATATTTTCTAGCAACTGTTAAGTATGTATTACATTTTTTAAGAATCATCGAGACAGTTTTTTGTGCAACTTTCGCCTTATTTGCAATAGTTTTCTGGCTCCACTGCGGATTTTCTCGAAATAATTCAACAACTAAATCGCGTCTTTCCACTTCCGATGCCATGACATAACTGAAAGAAAGTTCACAAGTCAAAAAACATGTGATTATATTTCATCAGAATTTCTCCAACACAAAGCCTACTGTTTGAATTTTTTCATTCATATGAAGAGTTTCAAAGCAGTGGTCTTTCAAAGTTATCCGATTTTTTCGATCTCACTCCTTATACTGTGTGTGTAGTAGTTGACTACAAATTACATTATACTTAGCTACAGACTGTCGCCAGAATTGTATGTATAACTACAGAAACCTAAATATTTATATATGGTAATTAGGCCTGATCATAAATAATTCTTCGTTACCGGAAAACAAGCAGCCGTAATGGAACTCATCTCCTGTGTAACGGATTCGATCCCCAACAAGGGCAGTACCTTTCATCAATCTCTTGCCAATCTTCCTTTTCTAGTCACCGCACAATGCATTGCGTTTTCAACGTATATGTTGATTGACAAAATTAGAAAAATAGATAAGAAATTAAATTAATTTCTTGCTACTGTCCTTAGGTTGTTCTTTTCCTATGAGATAGGAAGACTCTCAAATAAATTATGCATTCTAGAAATGATTTTCTTTACAGACTTTCATTCTCAAGATCAATTTTTTTCTTTCAAAACCATATTTTTCTTAATTTCCTTGAGACTTTAGCAGTTGCTTTTACCTATTCCTAATTCTTGCCGAGTTGACTATTTTGATACTCTTAAACGTCCTTTCCCAGGTTTCACACGATTTGACAGGTAACCTTCTTCTCTCATCGTCTCTTTACGGTCTTCACTTTCAAGCCTGTCTTCTAATTCATGGTAAGTGTGTGTCCTGTGTGATTGCATTCTCTCTCTGATTCTCCCTCCTTCTTTCTCCGACCTATCAATCTTGCTTCCATTCAACACAATGCTCTGCATTCATAGATGTACACCCTGAGTGTTGAATGTATCAATAAAAAACAAAAAACAAAAAAAAGTTAAACTCTCTGCAGACTCGATAGCATGACCAGAAATCTTAAGCACAGCAAATGGAAAAATAACACAAAATACTTGGGGCCTTAATGTTTATGGTAGCTGTATAGCTTTTTTGATGTGTCTCTAACAACAACGTTCTTTGAACTAAATATTCTAGTTGTGACATCCTTGTTCTTTGGGACATACGGTGTTCAGCCATTATATTTCAACGTTTATTTTTGATATATTACTTTCTTGACATTGAAACTTGATCGGATTTACGCCAGGAAACTTAGATATTCGCTTGTTTATGTTGGAACTATTCTTTAGACCTTATTATTATCCTTTGCAACAACTTTTCCATCTCAAAAAAGTATACTTACTTACTTACTTAGCTGGCGCTACAACCGATGATCGGTCTTGGCCGCCTCCACAAAGCTCCGCCAGTCACTTCTGCTATGCGCGCGCTGGCGCCAGTTGATAAGGCCAAGTGCAGTCAAGTTGCCCTGCACCTGGTCTTTCCAACGGAGATTAGGACGTCCCCTTCTGCGTGTTCCTCCACCGTGGTTCGAATAAAACACCCTTCTAGCCGGAGCGCTTTCTTCCATTCGCTCAACATGACCCAGCCAGCGAAGGCGCTGGAGTTTTATACGCTTGACTATGTCAGTGTCGGCGTGCAGCTCATACAGCCCATCGTTCCATCTTATTCGATACACGTCGTCCACGCATACTGGACCGTAGATCTTACGGAGTATCTTCCTCTCGAACGCTCCTAACAGCCAACAGCCTCTCATCATTGATGGTCAATGTCCACGTCTCTGCGCCATACATTAGGACGGGAAGGATGAGGGACTTATAGAGCGTTGTTTTCGTCGGTCGAGAGAGGGCTCTACTTCTCAATTGCCTACTGAGCCCGTAGTAACACCTGTTGGCAAGAGTTAGTCTCCGCTTGATCTCAAGCAAAAAAGTATACATCAAAGTTAAAATAATCACTTTATACCCATAAAAATACACACCAGAACTTGTGTTTGTACACAGTAAATTTGTTGAGAAATAAAGAAACAGGAAAATCGATATTACGTATATAAAATTATTTAATAAAATAATTTAGGTCAAAGGAGACTTCTAAAATTAAAATGAAGAACACAAATCGCAAAAAAAAAAGGAAATACTCTTAGTATTAAGCATATTAAAACACGTAGGTCCTGCTGCCGATAATGAAATACTGGCTTGTAATAGCAACAAATACTTACATTACTTATTAATTATAAGAAAATCACAAACCATAAAAGTAAATTTTAGTTAGTAGTTAGTGATTGATGCGATTTTTAAGGTTTCATTAATTTTTGGTTTATTTCTAGTTTCCGGCATTCGTGACTTTAATTTACATACATACATACAACGTCAATTTATATGGCGTGTGTTGCTTAACGAAGAAAGGATTAAATTAAAGAATATTAAGTTTATGACCTTTTGATGGTAGAATGTAAACCTAAAACCACGAACACGTTTGAGTTGAGCATTGACGTTGTAACCCAAAAACAAAACCACTTGACTTTTAACCATGACTCACACGGGCACAGTTGCAAACAAATAAAGCAAGTTGGGCAATGAGTCGACCGACACGATGAGGGATATTTTAATGGATTTGCATAGGCGACTCGAGTCATAACGATTTCTTTTTCTTTCTTTGTTAGTTGCTAAACGATTTAAAGACACGACACGAAATATTGTTAGGTTTATTGTTGCTAAAAATTGCAGATCAACAGCAACAGCAAAGAAGAAAAACAATCTTTACATTTTCCATTTACATTTTGACGCCAGTGACGCGGCGCATTTACATATTAACTTTTAAACTTGTAAGACCTGTTGCCTGTTGCTTATTTTTCCAAGCAGCTTCATACGTAAAATAAGATAAATTTCATTCATTTTCGATTAAGTTTTTTTATGTTAATGATCGGTTTTTTAAACAATATTTTTAAGACAATTTTTCTACTATCTCTTTTCTTCCCCTTCTACAATTAACATCAAGTTAATTAATGAAAAGAGGTAAATTAAAAAAGTTTTTTATGAAAAGAAAACTTAACAAATTCTTTTTCGAAATTAGTCTTAGGGCAATGTTAATAAACAACATTGCATGCAGCAGGCGGTGTGGTGTGGGTGGTGTGGGTGGTGTGGTACTTATCTATTAAATTACACGAGTAAAGATATCAACACAAGGGAGCGTGTACATATACTTGCTGTGTACTTCAATATTGATTGTAAAAAATGAAAAAAGAATATATAAATAATTTAAAACAGGTACGACTAAATTGCAAATAGCACGAAAACTTTACTATAGAAAATTGATTAACATTTTGGCGCCATACCCAGCTGAAGGTAGCTACATTATTATGAGGGGTAGCTACCTCATAATAATAGAGTAGAAAATACATACTAATGTACACATGTAAGTTTATGCCATGCAACCTACATATACAAGGTGGTGTGAGTTGGCTGCCATTATGTTAGAAATTACAAACATTCAATTTACTTGAAGGTGTAAAATTGATTATATCAAGTTGAAAATATGATATCGGTCAAATGACCACCTCGTGAGTTGATGCACATTTATACTCGTTTTACGGAATTTTGAATTGTTGCTCGCAAAACATCTGATTTATTTAAGCTTTCAACACTTACAATGTTTGTGCTTTTATGTGGAAGAAGTCTTGCCCCATCAGATCTGAGGATCTGGCCGGCCAGTCCAAACGGGAGATCACACGGCCCGGAAATTGGTGTTTCAAAACCTCCATAGTTGCCTGAGATGTGTATTGCTCCATTGTTTATTGTCAACTAATAATTCTCTCTGCAACTGTCTACAACATAAATGTCACAACAAAACGACATTTGAAGCCATTTGCAAAAATTATGCCACATTTACATATGACATTACATTTCGACACACCTTGTATGTATTTCTTTACCAACATACCGTAGTTAGTTCGTTTGTGCTGCTCCTGGAAAAAAGTTTTTGAAAGACACGAAGCAACAATCGTCGTATTAACATCGATAAAAAATAAGTCCCATTCTATTGGAGAAGTTACTGGAGGAAGAGGTCATTGTATTATTGATCGATTTACTTAGTTTATAAGTCATTAACAATAGAGTACTTAAAATCCTTCACTAACACATGTACTACGTTTCTATACATTATATCCGTGCACATATACAGTATACCATATGGTATGCATATGGTTATATATGTATGTATTTTAGTTATATATGTACCATATGTATGTAAGAGCATGTAAATAACAGATAATATTAGTATGTAATATATGTAGAGTAGTAATTACTACTATTGCATGATTTGTTTATTCAATTGGAAAGTATAGATTACAAAATGTTAATTATACTAAGCGCACATGTCTGCTAAATGCGACTAATACGATTTAAAATAGATAAATGTATATTTAATCCCTGGGAAGCCTGCGTAGCAAGTTTAACTTTAAAATGGATATCATTCAAAAGTGCGAGTATGTAGGTGAAAAGATGGTTATCGAATTACTCCGTGACGTCTATGGCATTGATAAGCTAAGTGAAAAACTTTTGTCTGATTCCATTCAGATTACTCACAAGTTCAAGCAACTTCACCTGAGTGTCGTATTTGAAATCGATTTAAGCCGAAAAAATGCTAACCCAAGACTTGTCAGGCGAGCTTCTGTGTTTTTTAGGCTCTATTCTTCTGTTTACCAGGTGTACAAGTATGAAAGCGGTCATGACATCTCTATGCCGGTAGGTACAACTAAACGCTCTGTCAAACCAAATCATTGGCGCCATTTCTTCGCATTCAGTTCTGTCAACAATATTCAGTTTATAAACAATCAAGTTTCATGCAACAACATATTTTTTTCCCCCACGTAAAAATGTCGAGTTTTGTGCCTACAAACTACGATATGCAGACATCATTGATTTTCTGTTTCCAAATGAAGAAATCTGCTTTGGAATCTAATCTAATGCTTGTGGAAGCTTACGGCCAGCGCGCTCTAGGCAAAACACAGTGCAAAGAGTGGTTCAATAAGTTTAAAAGTGGCGATTTTGATGTGAGAAACGAAGAACGTGGAAGACCACCGAAAAAGTTTGAAGATGCCGAATTGCAAGCTTTACTTGATGAGGATGATGGTCAAACACAAAAACAACTTGCAGAACAATTAAATGTCGCCCAACAATGCATTTCTCAACGTTTAAAAGCCATAAGAATGATGTGGTGCCACATGAATTGACTGAAAGACAGCAAGAAAATCGAAAAACCACCTGTGAAATGTTACTCGCCAGGTACAAAAGAAACTCATAAGTTTATCGAATTGTTACTGGCGATGAAAAATGGATCTATTTCGAGAATCCCAAACGTAAACGATCATATGTTACACCGGCCAAATCGACAGCAAAACCAAATCGCTTCGAAAAGAAGACAATGCCTTGTGTTTTCTGGGATCAGCGAGGTGTTACCTGGTTTGACCTTCTGAAACCAGTTGAAACAGTTACTGGTCAACGCTACCAACAACAATTAGCCGATATGAACCGTGCTTTGCACCAAAAACGTCCAGAATATCAATCTAGGCAAAAACAAAGTTATTTTTCTTGATGACAATGCACCATCACATCGAACAAAATAGACTCGGGAATTGGTAGATTCGTACAGCTGGGAAGCCCTCCCCCATGCGGCTTACTTACTGCGGCTCCATCTGACTACCACTTATTTTCATCAATGTGATCACATTCACTCTCTCATTCTCCCTCCTTGTTCCTCTCACCTATCAATATTCCTTCCATTCAACACAATGCTCTGCATTCATAGGGGTACACCCTGTGTGTTGAATGTAATAAAAAAAAATTTAAAAATGGGGCACGCACTTGCTGAGCAGCACTTCGAACGAAAATGTGAGAAAATGGCTCCATGACTGGTTTGACTCAAAATTCGAACAGTTTTTTGGCGAGACATTCATAAATTGCCAGAAAGATGGGAGAAATGTGTTGCCATTACTTTGAAGATTGAATGTATAACCATTTTTCCTAAATAAACGTGTATTTTCATAAAAAAAAATTATCGGTTTCATACTTATACACCTGGTAGTACACTGTTAAATCGAGTTAAGAAAAATCTATCATACAAAATCTACTAATAAAATAAGTAAAGTGAAATCTGAACAAAAGTATTTAAAGTTCTCGTTTTTAAGTTGAATACAATTTTGATTAAAATTCTTGTATAAACAGAACTGAATAAGGTATGCAGCAAATCAAAACTAATATATTATCCAAGAGAGATATTAAAATGTAATTGGTTAGTGGTCGAGAGAGAAAACCACTCATCATCAAATATCTACTAACTACACAAAAAACCACGAACTTTTCGACATTCAGGACAATTTATCACGATAATTTAGCACACGATAATATCAATTTAAGTAGAAATGGCCTGCGTGCACAAAAATATCATTGTCATACACGACAATTATCCATGGCATACAAATATAACTACATTCATTCTTAACTAGTTAGAACATAACCTTGTAGCAGTGTCCCTTTTACTTGGGTACGACACAATTGTATAGTAACTATCTTGAAAAATATTTACTATTTTTTCTACTTCTTCATATGTATAAGTATGTACTTATACATATGTAAATGAGGAATGCAATTGAGTTTATTACATCAATAATAAAAATGAATATACACAAGCACACACACATACATATGTAGACTCCGATGCACGAGTATGTGATGTGATGTGTACCTACATTCGTAGAATGATGAGGTTAATGTCGTTCATTCACTTCTGTTGCAATCAATTATTTAAAAAAAAGAAAAGTATAATATAATTTTTATAAAATTATTATTATCTATCTATAAATACTCGTACATTAACATTACAATTGCCAATTGCGAGTACAATAAGATTAATCCTCTATTCATAGAA
This sequence comes from Palloptera scutellata, assembly GCA_958295655.1. NCBI lineage: Eukaryota > Metazoa > Arthropoda > Insecta > Diptera > Pallopteridae > Palloptera > Palloptera scutellata. The sequence goes on from OY282450.1 coordinate 50,713,367, forward strand.
TATATGAACAAAATAAATTTATTAATTTAATAATGAACAATTTAATATAACTCGCACAACATGAATGGATGCGACAAGCTAGCTCCAGGCCCTTCATGAGCTGTTATGTTGTCATTAAAAAAGAAGAATGTGAGTGACAAATTTGGTAAATAGGTACTCATAAATAAGCACAGAAAAATTCTCCGAACAGATTTTGCTAGCATTTCCAAGATTTTACCATAATTGACTAACACTCACAGTCGTTGCTACTTTGCTATTCTCAAATACTATTCTATTTTACAATTTCACTAAGCTAGGGGCGATTAAAGGCGAGGTGACTTAGGCCTAAATCCGCGCAAATGTTTTGATGGCTGACCTTATAGAAATTGGCCTCAAGGAATTCGTTTTGTCAAATTAGTTCGAGTTTTCGAGATAACGGTATTTTGAATGTTTTCCGTGCAGGCCCTTAGGTTTCATTAGAAAACGACTTAAGTCTTTATGTATTCTTCAGTAGGGAAGTGAAAAACAAAGGATGTATATACTCGGAACCAGTCTGATAAAACTGATGCACTACTCCTTGGCCCGAATTAGGTAAGATCTACTATAAAACTATTGCCCAAACAAAAAAAAGTTGAAAATCCGAGCACAGTGTAATTTACAGATAGTGATACATTAATAGAGGTCCGAAAATTCTTTGAAAGAATAAGACGCCTGACTCTTGGTTTGAAGACCGGGGCCTCTTCCTGCAAGGATGAAGATGGAAATCTGGTGACAGATATCCAGGGCATAATGAGATTATGGAGGGAGCACTTTTCGCAGCTGCTTAATGGCGAAGACGGCAATAATCCCGTCACTGCGGAACCCACTCCGGAAACCCCAATCACTGACGGCGTTGAAGTACCGCCGCCTGACTATGAGGAGGTCTTAACAGCCATTGCTCGGCTGAAAAACAATAAGGCTGCAGGTGCAGATGGCCTGCCTGCTGAGTTGTTTAAGACCGGAGGCGAAGAGCTCAAAAAACGCATGCATGAGCTTCTATGCAGAATATGGTCAGATGAAAGCATGCCAAGTGATTGGAATCTCAGCGTACTCTGCCCAATCCATAAGAAGGGTGATTCCACGATCTGCGCCAACTACCGTGGGATCAGCCTTCTTAATATTGCATATAAGGTTCTATCGAGCGTACTGTGCGAAAGACTGAAGCCCATCATCAACAAACTGATTGGACCTTATCAGTGTGGCTTCAGGCCTGGTAAATCCACCATCGACCAGATATTCACACTACGCCAAATCCTGGAAAAGACCCGAGAAAAACAGATCGACACCCATCATCTATTTGTCGATTATAAAGCCGCCTTCGACAGTCGACAGCACGATTAGGGATCACTTGTATGCCGCAATGTCTGATTTTGGTATCCCTGCAAAGCTCGTTCGTCTTTGGAAAATGACACTGACCAACACCACCAGCGCAGTGAAAATTGGGACAGACCTCTCCGCACCATTTGATACCAAAAGAGGTTTCAGACAAGGTGACTCCCTATCGTGCGACTTCTTTAACATTATTCGGGAGAAAATAATTCGAGCTGCGAACATCGACATCTCTGGCACTATCTTCTACAAGAGTGTCATGCTGCTAGCATACGCTGATGATATTGACATCATTGGCAAAAACGCTCGAGCAGTCAATGCAGCATTCTCCAACCTGGAAAGGGAGTCTCGTCGTGTGGGTCTAGTGGTGAACGAGGACAAAACGAAATACCTTGTCAACAAACAAAGAGTCACGGCGTCTTGGACAAAATGTCACTGTTGACAACTACACTTTTGAAGTCGTCAAGGATTTCGTTTATCTAGGATCCAGCATAAACACCAACAATAATGTCAGCCTTGAGATCAAGCGGAGACTAACTCTTGCCAACAGGTGTTACTACGGGCTCAGTAGGCAATTGAGAAGTAGAGCCCTCTCTCGACCGACGAAAATAACGCTCTATAAGTCCCTCATCCTTCCCGTCCTAATGTATGGCGCAGAGACGTGGACATTGACCATCAATGATGAGAGACTGTTAGGAGCGTTCGAGAGGAAGATACTCCGTAAGATCTACGGTCCAGAATGCGTGGACGACGTGTATCGAATAAGATGGAACGATGAGCTGTATGAGCTGTACGCCGACACTGACATAGTCAAGCGTATAAAACTCCAGCGGCTTCGCTGGCTGGGTCATGTTTAGCGAATGGAAGAAAGCGCTCCGGCTAGAAAGGTGTTTTATTCGAACCACGGTGGAGGATCACGCAGAAGGGGACGTCCTAATCTCCGTTGGAAAGACCAGGTGCAGGGCAACCTGACTGCACTTGGCCTTATCAACTGGCGCCAGCGCGCGCATAGCAGAAGTGACTGGCGAAGCTTTGTGGAGGCGGCAAAGACCGATAATCGGTTGTAGCGCCAGCTAAGTAAGTAAGTAAGTAAGATACATTAATAGAAAAGGGTTGATTGTTCCATTCTTTCTCTGCTCATCTCGGAACATACATATTTTGGCAGGGAATCAAGCAAGTTTGAGAAAGCTGACAGTCCTTGATGTTGATTGACGATTTCTAAAGACTTCAAAGCTGCTTCGCTGCCAGAGTAAATCCATTATCATTCATTCAAAAAAGTACCGGGAAATGATCATTTGAAAAGCCCGCTCAAAGGGATTGTGTAAATTATTTTTTCACCAAGTTGCCACCACTGTCCTCTATCCTGACGTGAAGTTTGAGAGCGATCTGTCATTTAGTTTGTTTACAGTGCTTGATTTGGGCACAATCAATAAAAATATCGAACAAAGAATTTGTCTCAAATTTTGTACTGTAAATGGAATTTCGTGTGCCGAACTGCTTACAGTGAATCGACTGCATCAAAAACACGTGCATATGAGTGGTACAGTGCATTCAAAAGCGGTTGAGATATGGTGGAAGATTTGCCTTGCTCTGGTCGGCCATCAACGTCTTCAACATCAGTTAAGTAAAAGAAATAGTTTCGGAAAATCATCATTTAAGTTTGAGATACATAGCCGCAGAACTTTCTGTGCTTAACGAATCAATTCGCACCATTGTACACGATTGTTCGGGCATGACACGCGTTGCCGCTTGACTAGTTCCGGAAGACTTAAATTTTTTTGTTCAAAAACTCAAAAGGTCGCTGAAGCCATGCTAGAACGAGTCAATTCTGATAATACATTCATTAAACGCTTTGTACCATAACTGGTGATGAAACCAGTCAACAAGCTTCGGAATGGCACCTTCGAAATTAGCCGAAATCGACAAACCCCCGTAAAAGCTGATCAAAAGTCAAGATAATGTTAATTGTTTTCTTTGATTATCGCTGTGATGTGCACTCGGAATTTTTGCCAGAAGTTCAAACGGTAAATAAAGAATAAATATTGTTATGCGGCGTTTATGTTTACGGAAAGAAAACTCATGGATTTTTCACCACGACACGCACCATCTCGCAAAGCTATCATTGTAAACGAATTTCTGGTCAAAACTCAACAAAAATCTTCCAACAACCACCGTATTCACCTGATATGAGTCCGGATTTGAGTCAAATTACCACTTCGAGGCACGCGTTGCATGTGAAAGATGTTTTGATGATTGGATTATTCGTTGGCATAAGTGTGTTATTTCGGAAGGAGCCTACTTTGAAAGCGATACTATAAATTTGAATGATTAATTTATGATTTGTATTTTATTAACCAATTGCCGGTACTTTCGATAGAATGTGTAATAACATAATTAAACATAAATATTCTTCCACATAACTACTCGTACTTAGTAAGATATTAGTTCTTGCACAGCTAATAATTCAACATGAGATTATGGTCGCTATGGCGTAGTGGTAGTGTGTTGGACTGCTACGCAGAGTGTCCGGGTTCGAATCTCGGCACAGGCAAAATCAAAGAGTAGAAAAAATAATTTTTCTACAAGGCACCACCTCTTGGCAGGCAATGGCAAACCTACAAGAGTAAAAGTTGCCTATGAAAAGCTTTTCACTTCGCCGTTCCGATTCGGCATTAAACTGTCCATTCATGTACAAATATAACACGCACAATATGAGTGGATGCGAAAAGCTCGGCCTAGGCCCTCCATGGGCTGTTGTGCCATTAAAAGTAAAGTAAGTAAAAGAGATCAAAGACCCAGATGGAACGGCTAAGGTTTAGATTTTTATGAAAAAAAAAGTCCTTAATTCCATTTTGCAGTACATTGAGTTTTTAATGCCAAACCCCTTTTCTTGATGTAATTGTCATTTATGATATTAGTTGTAAAACCAAGCGAATTATTTTTAAGCAATTTTTTCTTTTTTTTCAATTTAAATTTTGTCAATTCCAAAATCTTTTTTTGTGAATGCAAAAGTCGCTATCCCCACTATTTGGTTAATAATAATATTAGTAATTAGTAACATCGCAATAGATCAAGATGACCCCAGAAAGGTCACAGAATAACGATATACACCTCATCACATTAGAATACACATCATCTTATGACGAAGATAACAGGTTCGTTATTTCCTTTACTAGATTTTAAAATGACTAGAGTATTAACTAGAAACATTTCAACCAGATTCGGACGATGAAAAAATTGTTCCTCAAAGAACTAAAAGGGCACACAGCTCTCTAAGTTTAAGAAAAGGGTTGAAAATGAAAATAGAAGAATGAAAGGACTACAGGACTACGCTACTTGGAATTTTCCACGGATTCTTGTGGAAAGATTAAGCATGATCCGCCGAAACCGAACAGGAAAATTGGTCTCACCTGTCACTCAGCATATTGCATTAAGAGTGCGTTTCAGTTGCGATAAATTGGATGATAAGTTATATTTTCGAAAAATTTTGGAGCATGGCATGGGAGGCCAAGCGAGAGTTTGTAATAGCAATCACGTATTACAGATTCCTAAAAAAAAGTACAGAGCCTTATATAAAACTATAGTTATGATAATCTCGTTCGATTTTCTAGTATTAGACCAGCCCGAACTAAAACTGACACAACAGTATGATAATTAAAGCCTCAAATATATTATCTACCTAATAGAAGTGTAAAATTTAAAGTGGATTTTGATACTGATTTAATGGACCTACCCAGAAGAATTAAAAATCACCCTGGGTATATAGAACCAAAATCCTTATTTACTAACCACCTTCCGATCCAGCCAAATAAATGGTAACATTTACAAACTCTAAAATCTGTAATTCCATCTGAAAATCATTCATTTTATGATAACTTGAGTAAGGCGACTTAAAGGCTTTATCTTATCGCAAAAATTCAATAAAATCACATTTGAGTTTATAAAATTATGTTTTATTATAAAGTAATAAGCTCTATCTGCACATTTCTACCCAAGATCTTTATGTCAATATGTGAATATTGAATAACTTAAAAATACAAACGATTTCCATATATGAGGTATTTTTATTTAATTTGGTCCTTTAGTTTTTGAATACAACATCAATCAAGTGGCTGCCGTTATTGACCGAAGCAAAATGTGTCCTTTTCGCAGCGTTTTCCATACTATTTCGAGCATCTCGGGCGGTATAGCGATGATTTCGGTACGAATGTTTGCCTTGAGCTCTTCAATGGTCTGAGGCTTGTTTGCTCAACTGTTTCGCCTTCTCTGAAGAAAAATGGCCCAATGATGGTTTTGTCACTTTTTAGTCATGCTGTTTTATGTCAATGGTGTTTTATGGATCTCATATGGATTCTCCGTTCCCCAAATCCGGCAATTTTGCATGTTAACGATGCCAGAGAGTGTGAAATGGGCTTCGTCGGTCATCAAAATTTCATTCCAAAAATCAGGTTCAGTGTCAACCATTCAAGCGACGTGGACGGTCATCTGTCGGTAATAATCTTTGAAGCAATTGCACTTGATACAGAAACAAATCCAAATCATCCTTCAAAATGCGCCGCAAGGTGGTTCCACTGACGCCAAAATGCTGAGCGTGGTGATTATACGCCACATGTGTGTTCTCGGTAACACTCTCTCTCTTACCGCTTGAACCAGTTCATTGGAACATCTTGGGAGTTGATGAACGGCTTGCAGACGATCTCCCACTGTGTTGTCACACGGTGCTTGTTGGCCACGATATTTTCAACGATATACACTTTGAGTTACCACAACTGAGCGACTATTTTCGATGTACAGCGTCACTATTTCGGCGCGATGTTTCGTTGTTAAGCGATTCATAGTTAAAATCGTACTGAATTGTCGTTTCAAAAACATGTTTACTGGAGTCAATCTTTTGTTAAATTTTAAAATTATTCAGTCTTTACATATCGACATAAAAGATGGATCACCCTGTACAGTACAAAAGGCCGTGTCTACCATAAAACGCCAATAATTAACAATATACGTGTATGTACATTTTTAAGACTTAAAGGTTAATTTTGAAATAACATTGTAATAAATCGATTGACTGAGATATTTACAATCAGCGAGTTAAATGGTTTTTTTTGTCTCCTGAAAAGTTGTGCTAGAAATAATTGCAACAAAGAATTACATCGTTATCCTATCTAATTTGTATTTAGTTATTCATCGATTTATTTTTATTTTAACAGCGTACGTACAATTTAAGAAAAAAAAAAAAATCGACGGCAAACGTCCCAAGAAGTCATGTGACTGAAAAATTTTAGGAAGGAGGGAAATAAACTTTCTGAACAAATGCACAACGTAAACTATTTACAAAAATAATTTTCAGCGCCAAGAATTAGCCAGGCGGACAGACAAACAAACAAACAGACAGACAGGCAGGCCGACGGGCAGGCGAGAACAACAAAAGCGCATCTGTTTCGTAAGAATAGCACGATGTAAATAATGCATGACCTTTACAAAATTTACCACAGAAACGAACATTATGGTAAAAGAAGAAAAATTTGGCAATTTAAAATGGTAAACGAATAAAATACAATTTAATGTGAATATTGAGTGTTGTTGACTGAGTTGCTGGGGGGAACGAATGACGGGGTGGAGTAGACGGTAGCACAACAAACATTTATTATGTAGGAACTTGATATGAAAATTGTAAATTGTGAATTATTATTATTAAAAATTCAGACCCTTAACATTTTACAGATATGTAAACAAAAACATTTATTACAGAACTGTGCAAAAAAAAAATTAAAAACAAGAAATAAAAAAATGAGAAAGAAAAATTAAATCGAAAACAATATGTTGACAACATTTACCAAGGCTTTTATATTTATCAAATTAACTGCGCAATATTACATATGTACAACAACAAAATAAGTAGATTAATACAATTGAGAATTGAAGTACCTACCTAGTTTTGAGAAGCGTGAGTGCATATGAGGTTTCATGTTTCATGTTTATGAAACTCTATTTTGCCTTGAAAACTTAGATGCATACTTAAGATTCCACAAAAAACTTTATAAATTACTACCTAGCTGGAGAATTGAGAAAATATAGGCTTTTGAGCAAACTACATATCTAATGCATAATCCATCCTCTATGGTAAAATTATTGTCTTTCAGGCAAATTTTCATTTGTAGTTTACTTCTCTGCGGCTTAGAACCCAGGGTGACCAGGTAATTTGTCTATCGGATCCTCAAGAACGAATTACACGGGCCTTTTTAATATGGGTTATATGTATAGCACTGATTTCGCCTCTAGGCTATAAACGACCCACTATCGACGTTTTCTTGGCATTTTATGCTCAAAAAAAGTTTTGCGTAAAAATATGAAATGTATCCGCGGGTTTTGGTGTTGGTACCCACAAGTCTAGCAACGCTTATCTGATTAAGACAATCGAACACATGTTTGAAAGACAACATTTCAGGCTACATTTTGTGCAGTTTACGGTGAGGATGTTGTGAGTGAACGCCTGACCCAGGAGTGGTTTGCTCGACTCCATTCCGGAAATTTCGATATCAAAAATGCACTGATAGTCACATAAAAAGCGGATGAAATTTTGCAACTGGTGGAGAAAGATCGACACGCTAACTGTCAGGATATAGATAAACATCAATCACAGATTGCTGGGTACCAACAGCGGTTACTTTTTATATGACCCAATATTATCTACAATTTCGCTAAGGACTGTGAAGAAGAAGTTAATATAGACCGAAAACCGAAAAAAATACAACAATTAATTCGAATCTAAACAGCAAACGATTCTCCAGAAGATTTTACTTTAAGTCGCTGAACATTCAAACTATACCTTTAAATCTTATTGTTCTAAAATTGTTAAACTCTATCACAGTTTACTTTCACAAATTGTTTCAAATAATTCATGTAATATGTGTGAAGACGTTTTAACCCCACTGTAAATATTGTTCCCGTAATGGAATATATTTGCCGTAGATTTATGACGTAAATACTTATTACATCAGCTTTATCAAAGACCGTGCAATCATTTCGATACTTTGATTATGTTGACGCCAAATGATTTTGATAAGACAAGCTAATTTTGTTAAAACTCATTTTGTTATTGTTGCACAGCGGTAAATTGAAGTGGGTCGAAAGTATTAAAAAGTGCAATCATGAAAAAATGACACAAACGATCTTGAAATAATATCAATAAAATTCATTCAAATAAAGATAATTTTCATTTCTTCTACAGCTCACTACAGCTCACACACAGCCATTCTTGGTTACAAAAAAGAAAGAAATTTCATACTGAATGAACTTTGAGATGTTGCGCACTTCGCGTAAATTAATTATGGCAGTTAAGTTTAAAGATGTGTCGCATTATTTGTTAACGTCGCGTTGAAGGCGTGACATAATTTGCATGTATTAAATAAAACATGATTAGTCATAAGTTTGCCGTATTAGTATTAAGTAGCGAATAATAAAGTAGAGGCAAGAGTTGAGACCAAACAATTAAGAAAACATGAATAAACGAAAAAAATTATAGAAATTATATTAAATAAAATATGGCAATAACAACTTTCTTAGTCATTGACATTAGAAAAATTGTTTAAAATGTAGGAACATATTGCAGTATTACCTTATAGATTCAGTTAATCTGTAACTAGACTGACTTATTAATGTAGGGATGAAGGGATGACTTCATTTTACACATCATAAAATTTAAACTTATAATGTTATTGGAGATTTTTAAATTTATTGATGTTGTTCATGTCATTTAAGCGTAAACGGAAAAATGGATACTTGCTCTTTTTCTTTATAAAAAATATTAATATTTGTGATTTAATTTTTAATATGAGAAAATTCTTTAAGCGAAATTTTGATTTAGCAGGCAATACGCACTTGTGAGAAAAGAAGTGAAACTTTGGTTACCACTGGGTCCATAAATCAAGAAGTATGGTATACATAGACGAGTTGAAAAAGTGACTTTTACCATTTTTAAGAAGCCAGTATTATTTTGGTCTGTAAGTTATGAAATGGTCCGATGTTAATAAAATAACTGTCTCAAAGGTATACAAGCCACCAAATTTCCGAAAGTTACGCCCTATTTAGTGTTAATGGGCTATGTTAAAGCGTAACCTCAAAAAGCAAAAGGCATGGCTAAAAAACAAAGGAGCTAACAAAAAAATTAAACGAATCAGCCAAGAAAGTCAGTAATTCACAAGTGTGCAAGAGATAACGTTAGAAAGTTTGAAATTTTTCAAAATTTCAAAAATAAAATTTTTCGTTTTAGAAGTTATACATAAACCCGACATTTAAGAAAAACAAAACAAACTTATTTGGATAAAATATTACTTAACTGGCACTACAACCGATGGTCGGTCTTAGCCGCCTCTATAAAGCTTCGCCAGTCGCTTCGGCTATGCGCGCGCTGGCGCCAGTTGATAAGGCCAAGTGCAGTCAGGTTGCCCTGCACCTGGTCTTTCCAACGAAGATTAGGACGTCCCCTCCACCGAGGTTCAAATAAAACACCCCTCTAGCCGGAGCGCTTTCTTCCATTCGCTCAACATGACCCAGCCAGCGAAGCCGCTGGAGTTTTATGCGCTTGACTATGTCAGAGTCGGCGTACAGATCACACAGCTCATCGTTCCATCTTATTCGATACTCGTCGTCTACGCATACTGGACCGTAGATCTTACGGAATATCTTCCACTCGAACGCTCCTAACAGTCTCTCATCATTGATGGTCAATGTCCACGTCTCTGCGCCATACATTAGGACGGGAAGGATGAGGTACATATAGAGAGTTATTTTCGTCGGTCGAGAGAGGGCTCTTCTTCTCGATTGCCTACTGAGCCCGTAGTAACACCTATTGGCAAGAGTTAATCTCCGCTTGATCTCAAGGCTGTCATTATTGTTGGTGTTTATGCTGGATCCTAAGTAAACGAAATCCTTGACGACTTGAAAAGTATAATTGTCAACAGTAACATTTTGTCCAAGACGCCGTGACTCTTTGTTTGTTGACACAAGGTAATTCGTTTTGTCCTTGTTCATCACTAGACCCACACGACGAGACTCCCTTACCAGGTTGGAGAATGCTGCACTGACTGCTAGAGCGTTTTTGCCAATGATGTCAATATCATCAGCGTATGCTAGCAGCATGACACTCTTGTAGAAGATAGTGCCAGAGATGTCGATGTTCGCAGCTCGAATTATTTTCTCCCGAATAATGTTAAAGAAGTCGCACGATAGGGAGTCACCTTGTCTGAAACCTCTTTTGGTATCAAATGGTGCGGAGAGGTCTGTCCCAATTTTCACTGCGCTGGTGGTGTTGGTCAGTGTCATTTTCCAAAGACGAACGAGCTTTGCAGGGATACCAAAATCAGACATTGCGGCATACAAGTGATCCCTAATCGTGCTGTCGACTGTCGAAGGCGGCTTTATAATCGACGAATATATGATAGGTGTCGATCTGTTTTTCTCGGGTCTTTACCAGGATTTGGCGTGGTGTGAATATCTGGTCGATGGTGGATTTACCAGGCCTGAAGCCACACTGATATGGTCCAATCAGTTTGTTGACGATGGGCTGCAGTCTTTCGCACAATACGCTCGATAGAACCTTTCTTCACACTCAGGGTGTACCCCTATGCAGAGCATTGTGTTGAATGGAAGGAAGATTGATAGGTGGGAGAAAGAAGGAGGGAGAATCAGAGAGGGAATGCAATCACACAGGACACCGATAAAGGGATAGGCAACCATCGTGGCAAGTGTTATGCCTTTACCACAATGAACTTCAGTTTATCAGTATCGACTATGACCACATGTAGCGCCGAAGGCCAAGCTTGTCGCATCCACTCATGTTTTGCGTGTTATATTTGTATATGAATGAAAGGGACCTACAGTTTTGTGCCGAATCCGAACGGCGAATAGAAAAGCATTTCATAGGCAATTTTTACTCTTGTATGTTTGCCATTGCCTGCCAAGAGGTGGTGAAATATTAAGAAGGCTTATCCCACGATAAATGGTGCAGATCGTGGAATCACCTTTCTTATGGATTGGGCTGATTGAGTACGCTGAGGTTCATCCTACCATATTCTGCATAAAAGCTCATGCATGCGTTTTTTGATTTCTGTTTTGAAAGAAAAACATTTTTTAGTTTCTTTTAACCCGAATATTCCCCGAACTTTTATTATTCAGTTTTTCACGAAAATAAATGAGTGATAGTTTTTATTATGGGTAGATTACCTGAGTGATATTGGACAAACTCGGATTAATGTTTGATTTGTGAAATTTGTACTAGGAAACAAATTTTATTTGTCAACTTTAAAATGCAAGACTGCAAGACTTAATAAATAATTAATTATTAATTTATCAGAAGAACCAAAACTCATTTTGAAATTCTAATATTTTATATTTAAAGAAAAGTGTTTGGTATCGAAAACACAAAATTTTTGGCAGAAATGCAGATGCTTAATCATAAGTCCATCAATAACTCGATTTTGAAATATTTAATGTTGAGGCTTTTGCAAATTGAGTCAGCGATATGTATCTTAAAAGCTTTTCTCAGACACCTAAGATGTAATATGCAATGTGAGAGTGTATAGATTCATGAATAAATATTTATATCAAATTTTACATATTATTCAGTCTAGAAAATAAGCCACGCCCTTTAGGGACTAATTCCGTTTAATTACAAATTACAAGGTGTTATACTTTTTAATCGATTACTTAGAACTGCTTTAAAGGAATTGATTACTTTTCCGATTCCATAGAATAATTGAAATTGTAAGTTTTATTTTCACAATTCCATTACAAGGAATTGTAATCTGTATAATTTTTAAATTTTCAATTCATCTGTAATGTAATTCAAATTTCTTCAATTTCCTCAAAGGAATTGAAAAAAGAAATGGGCATTACAATTTCCATTCCTTATAATTCTAATTGAAATAATTAAAATTAAAATTCCTTGCAATGAAATTGTGAATATTAAAATTACAATCTCAGTTACTCTAAAAAATTTTAAAAATAATAAATTCCTTCACCATGGTTCTGATGTAAATGACTACAAATTTGAATTACTAAGTTATGTATGTAATTGTAACAGGTAATGTAACTAAATTTACCCAACTCTGTCCACTCCCAACGAATATAAAAATGACAAACTAGCAAAATTGAAGAACATTTTCATGGCAATTTTATATCTTGTTTATTAAATAGTAAATGCCAACAGAGACCCCATTTTTAAGCACGGCATCTGGCGCCCTCATCTTTTTTGTTTTTGTTCTTTTATTAGATACAATTTTAAACTTACCCACATAAAATAAACTCTAGATATTTCTATCTAGGTACGTACCTAAAAGTAGAAAAGAAAAATTAACATTAAACATTTTTGTTAAATAATAAAATAATTGATTTTAAAAAAAGGATGTGTAGAGAACAATAGCTTTACAGTTCTCTTATCCTCCCAGAAGGAATGGAGCTATGGTACGACACTGAACAAATTCTGTATAAAGTTTTTTAGGGATGTTTCCAAAATAGCCTGTGGTCTCAGAGATGCTGTTAAAAGATCGGTTCGTCTTCCCAACTGAACCACGTATTCCAGGAAGAAGTTTTAACTATAAGGGAGATGTGAAGACTCCTAGAAACAGATCATACCTTTAAAATCACTACCTGGCAGCGATCATGGATTTAAACTCGGCCACAACAATCTCAAATCGTGTTAAACAATGCAGAGAAAGTCTCATTGTATTGGCTCGCTGTCACAGTGTTATCTTGATCTGGCTCCAGGGATATCGAAATTACAAGGGCAACGAAATGGCTGACAAGCTGGCGCGAACGGGATCTTCACTGAACAAGTCTCTGGCTGAATTATTATTAAGACCACTAAGTACAGTCAGGAGCGAAATTTTATCAACATACCTCCTAAAAGCCAATTGTAAAGTGGAATCGGCAGTACCAGCAGAATTTTATGGCTATAACGGCTGAAAAACAGAACTTATCAACAAAAATAGAAGGGATGTATCAAGACTAACAGCAGTCATCAGAGGTTACTGGCACATTGGAGTGCACGCAGCCAAAATTGTCATCTCTTGCAAGAAATACTTTCTGCCGGAGTAGCAAACAACCAGAGGAAAAGGAAACGGAAGTTTTCTTTTTTACGAATGCCCAGCTTTATGAAAGGTAAGGATACACGGCCCTGAGCAAACCACTCTTCGACAACATTAGCTCTCTAAGGTTGGTCTACTTAAAAACGTAAACCAAATGAAATAGCTGTAAAACAATCGTTTGAACCTACCCAAAAACAACGGATAATGTGTCTACAAAACGGCGCATAAACGACAATTGGGTTCATGTATCGAATCTCTCACTTCAAAGAAACAATATGTATACGTCTGCATGATTATCAAAAATTAAATTGTTGTTTAAGTTATATGTAATCTTGAGATTCCCACTCAACCGACCCGATATTTTACGATGATTTAGGCCCTGCTCTCAATTTTTGTTATGCCTGCGATAAGGAAACTCTAAACTCAAATTTAGATGTTGTGTGATCGGAAAAGTTTAGACAGAGGTATAGTTACTGCCTTAATTTACGGATTCTTACTATTTTGATCAGAAAAACTTTGACAAACAATACGAGCTAAGATGCATAACTAGATGGAACACACGTTTCGACATTTTTCCAGTTTATAAATTTTAATCACATGGCGATCTCTTAAGAAAAATTTGTAGTTCTGATACTATAATTCTATGGCCGCCAGGGGTTCGAATCATCGGCACAGGCAAAAAAAACAAAAACTGTAAGTCCCTTCTATTAGAGCACAATTATAACAATCACTACACTACACACCTTCATGAGCTGTTGTGCCATTGAAAGAAAGAAGGAATCTCATACTCCAAAAAAATTAATTATATACATTCTTTATTTAATAAATTAATTTCACAAAAACAAACAGTTCATTAAGTAAAAAATTTATATATTCCTCTCCCCCCACATACACACGTACTTAATTATTTACATACTTATATGTACATACATACTTGTGTATATGAATACACACACGAAAGTATACTGCGTATATTTGCTGACGCAAAAAGGATTTGTCGTCAAAAACAAATCAAAAATTAAATATAATTTATAAACATACATACATTCTGTGTATAGATATGTACAAGGTGGGGCAAAAGTACTGTCCTTATGTGAATTAGCTGCCATTTTGTTAGAAGTTTATTTAAAGGTGTAAAATGGATGGCATTAAGGTGAAAAAATGATATCGGTCAACTTATCACCTTTGGCTCGTTTTATGACATTTTGGCCCCAAATTGTTGATTTGGAGATGTGCATCACTCCATTGCTTGTTGTCAACTAATTCCCTATCTACTGTCGACAACATAAATGTCAAAGCACAATGACATTTGACGCCATTTGCGAAAAGTATGGCACATCCACATAATGACATTATTTTTGTCCCACCCTGTACATATGCATGAAAAGCGCTTATATTAAACATATCCACACAAAGCTATTTACCAGCACACATCACAAATTTACGTGCATACCATATGTATGGATACGAGTAAGTGTATGTATACAAGTCCATAAAACTTCCAAGGCATAGAAATTTCAAAAACATTAACTACTACGGCATGACAACAATACAAACGTAGCAAAGAAAGCAGAACATTTAAAGTACTTCCGCACATGTCAAATAAGCTACTTGCTGTCAATATAGTATAGAATATAGTCCCCAGTCCACTTTATGAAACAACACATTAGTGGAGAAGGGGGAAGGGCCAGACAAAAAGAGAGACCGACCCTCTCAATAAAAAAAATAACATAGTAATGCTTAGTGATAGTTGGTATAATAATAGTTAAAGGTAGGTACAAATAATAAAATTAGCCATCAATTGTTTAAAAGTCATGCTATGGGGATGGATAGCGTATAATTGAATTTATGTATAGATGGATGGATGAAATGTTTTTGTGTTGTGGACAAGTGGATTGAATTATGGGGCAACAGAACTTACAGTTTAACGCAATGTATATACCATAGTTACCGCTATATACATACGAGTACATATGAAACCATAGTAGCACATACACTCATGCCCATCAATACTTAATATGTTAAATTTGATTTTTCTCGAAAGGTAGGGGATGCAGTTTGTTAAAAATAAAAGCAATTAAAATGAAGGTCAAATCGAGCTATGAATATAAATGACCGTATTAAATCAGATGTAAAGGAATTTTAAATATCCGTGACTTCTTGAAAATGTTTGTTACTGCTTACTTTTTATTTAATGATACCCAAAGCAATAACATCTTAGTAACCGAGTTGACTAAATTCTTTTTTGTATTCAATTTGTAAATATTTGATATTAATGTAACTAAATAGAAGATAACATACTGTAACGCAGTTTTTTAGAGATGCTTCATGGGTTGAAACCAATGGTTTTCAAATAGTAGCTCCCAACTTACTAAAGCGTCGAGCAGCTACGAAATAATAAGAACATGTATAAAGCGACCACTTTTAGATTTCTTGGAATTACTCAAATACTTACTTATGAAAAACAGGTCATATGCCATCTTCCCCAGGCTTTTGAGTTATGATTACGAGATATCAGACCAGTCAATAAATTTTGCACTACTTATTATAAAAAATAAACTCCTTGAAATCTGTCTTTTTCTAAAAAGAAGATAAATTAACTGTGAAGAAAAATTCAGAATTTCTCGTGTAAATTTTTTTTTTCAAGATAAATAGGAAAAGAATGTGGTGATTTTCTAAGGCTAACATACATATCACTACCTCGATTCTGTAACCACGTATCTCCATTTTGGATGAAATTTAGTTTTTTCTTTACATTACACAAAATCACCTAAGAATCCACATAGAAATAAGCTCGCAGCAAGTTTGTATGAAAACCAATTAATTTTGGAGCCAACCAGTGTTTAACACCAAAATTTATTGGGAGATTTCCTTTTCTGGAAAATTGTACTTTGGGAGATATGCGGTTGCAGAATAGAGGTAACGATATCCCCTTTGCACGGTGCAAAAGTTTTTTTTTTCATATACTATTAAGTTTAACTGGTCACTGAAAGGATTTACTAGTTTTTGTTTAAGTCTCTGTAAGAACACTTACAGCTTCATAAATAACCTCGGGTAAAAAATCGAAATCGTTAAAAAAATTCTTTTCCAAAGTCTTTAGTGACAAGTTCCTCAAAACTTTAATAGGGTTTAACAATAATTTTAGCCAAAAATAAATAATAATAAAAATTCGAAAGAAATAAATAGAATATTTGATGCCAACGTATCTATTTAGACACCCATAAATTAGAATTAGAAATTAATCCAAAAGAAATTCACAACAACTTTACTTAGGTGCAATATATGCCGAAAGAACAATTTATTAGCACCAGCCCCTCTCCCTCTCGGGGATTACCACCTTTTCGCGGTGAGAGGGCACAGTAGGTGTAATGAATCTTCGAGTCATGCCGGATAGGGCCACCCATACGGGAAGGTCGTAGAGGAGCACTGAAGCTAAGAGTAATCATGGCATTCGGGAACAATTATGCCCATTTTCGAGCATGTAGACGACTCAAGTCATGCCAGAAAAAACTGTACAAAAAAAAATATTAAAAAAAAAATGCAATGAGTACAAATCCAAATTTGTCTGCCATCCTCCCGCTGGTATGCCAAGTCGGTCGAAGGATGTGCAGGGCCAAAACTCATTACTACCTAAGACCGGGACGTCCTGGGGTCCCGGAGAAAGCAAGTTACCAGAGGATCAGGGCACATTGACAATGTCAATGGAGAGCCCACTCTTGGAGGATACGGAGGACATACTAATGTCACAATCGGAGGCCACTGTAAAGGCCGTTGAAGATGTTGCACTAGATAATCCGAGGACGCCTTCTAGACAAACTGAAGTACGGAGCGAACCTCTGACAACGATCAAATCTGGTGCGAGCCAGGAGGTCATCGGTAAAGAGACTGCTAGTACTGAAGTTTCGAGTGCAGGTGTGGGTTTGTCTAATAGACAACTCAGAAGAAGGAGACAAAAGGAGAGAAAAGCTGCAGCGCAAGCGAAGGCGAAATTCTGTCAACTTCAACACCTGTGATGACCACAGGGAAGCGTGACAGAACGGGCGATGACTCGTCTGTTTTGGCACACTGTTCTGAGGCCAACCAGGGGTCTGTGCAGTCGGTTGTGAAGGGCAACAAGGCAAAGAAGAGGCATGCCTGATGGTACTTTTACCACTTCCAGATCAGAGACCTATAACCTAACTTACCGGGAAGCAGGAAGCAGGACCCTCTACGGTGAAGAGTGGTGGGATCAATAGTACGAGTGGTAGAACCACCCGGCTTAATTGGTATTCTGCGTAAGAAGTAGTGATAGAAGAGGCAATAAAGTTCTCTTTCTCCTCTTTTGAAAACTATAAGTCCACAGGACCTGACAAAGTTTACCCGATAATGGGTGATTAAAAGCATATTTACATCGATTCAATCGAGAATCCAACCCGTTCTGTACACTGTGCAGAGATATTGACCGAGGAATGCCCAATATTATGTACACGTGTTCTTCAAATGCCCCCGATTCCAACAAGAACGTGAACATTTGACGAACATACTCTGCGAAACAATAACGCCAACAACATCTTCAAACATATTCTGGCGGCAACATTTGAATGGGACACCATTGGAGTTGCTGTGCCTGGAGCGGCAAAGAAGAGAAAGAGAAAAAAATCATAATTGACGATAACAGCTTAATGATAAAATAGCAGGTTATTTAAGCCAGTAAGAATCAGACATAATAAATCGGGCTCTCCGGTACCTACAAAAATGCCCACCTGTCAACGCCCAAACAAATTAAAAACATGAAGTTATTCTTAACATTAGATGCACAAATACCATAATTTCGACAAAATAAAAATTTAAGTTTATTTTAATTACTTTAATTACATACCTACATATTAATTTAAAATTGTAAATGGAATAAAAATAAAATTGTAATAATTGTGATTATGCAATAAACAAACTAAAAGTCAACTTATGTGAACGCAATTTTCCTCCCTTTTGCTCCTTTAAAGCAGCAGTTTATATTTCATTTATTTGTACCCATAAATTTTTTCTAAATATGAGAAGACCTACAGTATTTCAGGAAAGTCGAAGTAGAAATTTGGGAAATCATGTAACTTCTATAGGATTTTGAAAAAGGTGGGGGATATTTTTGTCTAGTTCCGTGCGATGGCACCAAAGAAGTCAAAGTCTATTATTATGAAAAATAACCCCTCATGGGGGGATACATCAGCTTTAAAACCGTATCCCATTTTAAAAATTTGATATAACTTCATTTTTCAATAAACTCTAAGATCCTTTAAGGAACCCATTCTAAACACCTTTATCTCGAAAATTCGAATCAATCAATCTTGCAAAACGATTGAATTCCTTTGCCCCAAATTAGGTAAAATCAGCCATCAAAACCTTTGCCCAGATTTTAAACATGTACAGTTAGCACCGACAACGGAGTTGACTTTTAAGCAACGCGCCTTTTTTTTTGGACGATTATTAATTTTTGGATTAATTTGTTGCACAAAATTAAAAGTTTCGTTCATAGAAATTCTCTACTAGAGAATTACCCACAAATATTTAAAATTCCCTATCTCCTCATACAATTTAATGAATACTCCTCATAGCCTGGCATCCCTGACACATACACAAGAGTATATTGCATTAAATGGGCAAACGTGATATAGTACAAGTACTACAACCATTTACATACGAGTATATGATAAACAAGCATAAAACAAGAAAATCGCTTTTAAATATAGTTCATACTTATATTAAAAATAGATTCGATTCAAACATTTTTGTTTTTGTGTTACCAAGCAAACTAATACTCATGTCAGCAAAAACCCCAACAACAGCAACAACAGCAACAACAATCACTATAGAGATGAGGTAAATGTGGCAGCTGTTATTTATTTTTATGTGATGCTTGTGCAAAATAAATGATTACTTCTTTATATAAGAACAAACGAAACAAAAATATATATGGTACATGCATACATAGATATCTACACGTAAATAGTATTTGCATACATACTCGTACATACTTGTGTGTATATACTTATGTGTACATACAAAGCGAAATTTCAACAACAAAAAACACATAATCGCAATGAAATTTACGCATCCATCGTAAGAAAGAAGAAGTTCAAAAAAACTAAACAACAACTCAAATATAAATAAAAATAAAATTGTTTATGAGCAAAATTGATTGCATCAATTTTTTAATTATTTCATATGTTCTATATCTTTCATTTAGTATTATTGTTTTTGTATTTGAATTTTTTGTTTTAAAATAATATTTATTCCAGCAACGAAATCTGCTTACCACTTGTTAGGAAAACACACACTTGTTTCACACATCGATAGAGAAAATTATGAAAATTGCTTGTCTAAATTTTTTCTTAAATATGACGTATGACGCTTATCTTTCGAGAATTCGTTTAGAATAGCAAGCTTCTTTCTAGTCAACGAAGAAGATGAAGAAGAAGAATAAGTTCTCTGTTTACTTTTTGAAAGACATAAATTCATTGATTGATTGTACACCTACAAATTTCTAATACTACATATGTACACTGGCGGTCACGAAAACCGCACTTTTTTAATATGTAAAAATGTAAAAATTTGGGTAATTTGTTTATTTTTTCTTGCTACGATAAAGGGGATTTCCCAGTTTGAATTATTCCAAATGTGTTGACAACAGAAATTATTTACTTATTTTAGTGAATTTGTTTAACGCAGAAGGGTTTTTTGTGAAATAATTGCAGTAATGAGGGCAAAATATAAGCAGCTGACACATGAAAAAAAAGGCGCTGTATTTACATTAGTGGACCAAAGACTTTCCTACCGGGAAATTTCTGAAAAATTGGGTTGTTCACATTCCACAATTGTCCGTTTAAAAAAAAAAAATTCTATGGAGTCCCTGGAGAGGAAAAAAGGATCTGGTTTTAAACGTGCAACCAGAAATAGAATTAATAGTCTTATAAAAAATATTAGCACAAAGAATCGATTTAAAAGTGCAGTAACTATTCGGGCTGAGCTAGAAATCTATCATTGCGTAAATATTAGTGTTGAAGCTGTACGCATGAGATTGCGAGAAGCTACTTTGTATGGAAGGCGTCCTGCAAAAAAGCCATTGTTGACTGAAAAAATGAGAAAAGCGCGTCTAGTTTGGGCTAAAAATTATAAAACCTGGACATTGGAGAAGTGGCGAAATGTTATCTGGTCTGATGAAAGCAAATTTAACCTGCTATGCGCCGATAATTTGCCGTACGTGCGCCGTTCCAATAATGAACGTTATAAAGAAAATGTATTGTAAAAACAGTGAAATTCCCAGAGCCAGATGATTTGGGATGCTTTTCCTACTACGTACGTGGTCCTTTGTACTTTTTAGAAGGAACTATGAATGCTGAAAAATATGGGTAAATCACAAAAGAAAACTTAGTGCCAGCTCTTGAAGTACATTTATCCTGCAGTATGAACGATGAACGCAATTTTCCAAGACGATTCAGCGTCTTGCCACCGTGCAAAATCGGTAAATTTTGCATGCTATCTTTTGTTTAATTCTTACAGAATGTGAATTAAAAACAGAACATTTAAAAATAAAATCTTTTTTTTACAACTTGAAAAAATATTCAGGGACATCGGAATTTCACGCCTGACTTGGCCGGAAAACTCGCCCGATTTGAATCCTATCGAGCACTTATGGCATATTATGAAGCGCAAAGTTGCTGACCAGAAGCCAGAAAATAAAACAAAAATAATTTTAGCATTAAATAAAGTTTGGTATGAAGTTATTACCAACGATAACCTACAAATTTTGGTTGATTCGATGCCGTCAAGGATAATGGCTGTAATACAAGCTAAAGGAGGAGCTACATCCTACTGATATTTTTTTTGCAGCTTGATGTTAATATAATAATAGATATTGTTTCGTTTTGAGAATTATAAAAATAAATTACATTTTCTTAAAA
This sequence comes from Palloptera scutellata, assembly GCA_958295655.1. Lineage (NCBI taxonomy): Eukaryota > Metazoa > Arthropoda > Insecta > Diptera > Pallopteridae > Palloptera > Palloptera scutellata. The sequence goes on from OY282450.1 coordinate 50,734,731, forward strand.
TATTTCTTGTTTTTAAGTTTTTGTCAAAAATAATACGTTTTTGAGCTCCAGTAATATTTTCCGTTCTTACACTTTACATAATTTTAAATTCTTAATAATATTTAAAAAAAATAGATATTCCCCAACATAAAAATCATTATTTTCATGTTATTTTGAGGTGGTGCGGTTTTCGTGACCGCTAGTGTATATTAAAGGCTAATAACATTTAAGAATTCACTAAAGCAATTCCCTTTTGAAATTAAGCAAAAATCTTGCGAAACATATTGTGCAACATTTTTGTTTATCTACAGTGGAGCACTGTAAATTAGATTATTATTAATCAAGTATGGTAACTTCTGAGAAAATAGAACTTAACATATGTATGTATGTAGGTGCCCAAAAACTATTGGAAAAACTCAATCTCTTTTTTGGATGAATCTCAATATTTTGTAAATTTTCCTGTTGCGTTTAAAGTTCTCCTTTTAGTAATTTCTAAGATTTCATCATAAATTAATCATGCTAATCTGTGGGAGCATACGCCTGCCTTGACACTGATTCTAGTTATGTATATATGTTCCGAAAACAGCTAAATAGCTGTTCGATTTGAGTAGCGCTTCGTAATCGATAACAATTTGAAGAAATTAAAAAAAAAGAATGCAAAACAATTTATAAAAATAAAATATGAATTTGGAAGTGAAAAACAACTTCAAAAAAAGTTGTAAAAAGTTGTAAAAAATTATGAAAGATAAGAGACACTGAATGGTTGCTGTGACGTACTTGGTAGTGCATTGGCTTCCTACCCAGAATATCCTAGGTTCAAATTTCAGCACAGGCAAAATCAAATAGTAGAACAAAAAATTTTTATATACAACTTCAGGCAATGGCAAAACTACAAGACTAACAATTTTCTATGAAAGGCTTTTTACTTAGCCGGTCGGATTCGGCATAAACCTGTAGGTCCAATCCATTCATGTAAAAGTATAACACGCCCAACATGACTGGCTGTTTAGACATTAAAAAAAAAAAGAAGTGACAAAAGACACAATACACAAAAAGAAAATATGCAATAGTGTATTTTTTCTAGATAATAAGTAATAATAATAATAATCTCTATTTTATTAGATATTTTATAAACATAAATATTAAGAAGACAATTTCGTACGAATAACTTAAATTTCAAATTAAAACTGACTGCCGACATTGCTCAGTTTAAGCTCCAACTGAATCCAATATATATGGAGTGAGATCGAAAACTTTGAAAGACCACTCACTCCTTAGTTCTTAAATTTCTTTATAAAAGCTGGCCATGTACACGATCCGATTGTTATGGAATTGATGCAGTAAGGGCTGATTAATTATCTTATTACTCAAACGAATTCCACTCTGAGTAGTGCAACTGCTGTTTCTAAAGTTTTCTATTTTCACAACTGATTTGATAATTTCATAAAATTGCTTTCTATTTTGAACTTCAAGAAATAAAGTAAAATAATCCCCGCTTAATTGTGTTGATAAAAATGTGCGATTCCTCGTCCAATGAGTCGAGGAAAGCAATTAACCGATTAATTTGAGCACATTAAAACGTATCATTTTTGGTACGAATATAAACTACATTAAGACGATAGTCTAGTGGGTAGAGCACTAGACTTTCACCCGCGGCAGGTTGGGGGTTCCATTCCCTTCTTACAATTCTATCATTATGAAGTGAATAAGAATTATAAGAAAGTGTACAAGTACACCACTTGGCAGGCAATGGTAAAACCACCAAGTCATAACAAATTGCCAACCGCCGTTCGGAACCGTCGTTAAACTGTAATTCCAACCAGTTTGTACATATGGCCTAGTTGCCCACACTTATCCATATTTCACAAATTAATTTGTAAAGTATGCAGTCATAAATAAATAAATAAACTACATAAGGACTGCGTCGAATAAAATTATCCGTTACATTTCTTCCCATACTATGCTATTGAAAGATTCAAGAACAAAAATTTTTATCTTAGTAGCTTTGAATTAAATGTCAGAAAATATTATGTGTCAGTTAAAGACAATAAAAATTTATTTAACGCGAAAATGGCAAACGAAAAAATTGCCAAAGAGGTAGAGGCTAACCTGTAAACCATTTCTCGCGTTATTAAACGTTGTAAGGAAGAACTGCGTATTGATCGGAAGAAAGGTTCTGGTAAAAAGAAGGGGCCACATGACTGAAGGCGAAAATTGTAACCATTTGTGATCCAAACATTTCGGCAAGGAAATTGGCGGGGAAGGCTGATTGCTCAGAATCTTTCGTGTGCAGGACCAAGAAGGAAGCTTAGCTGAGGACATACAAAGTTCAAAAAGTGGCGGATAGAAACGCCATGAAGAATGAAACCGCAAAACAACGAGCGAAAAGCTGAGCCGAGATTTTGTCAAGAAATTTGAATGCTGCATAATGGACGATGAAACTTATGTTTTAGCGGACTTTTCCCAGCTACATGGCCAGGAATTTTATACAGCTGATTCTCGAGGAAATGCCGCTGAAAAATTCAAAGCCAAAAAAATTACAAAATTCCCAAATAAATTCCTTGTTTGTAGTTGTGGCAAAAGGAGCAGAACATTCGTGACATCGGGTACAATCAACGGCGAAATATATTTGCAGGAATGCTTGCAAAAGAGATTGCTTCCATTTTTACCCCAACATGAAGTGTCCAAGTTCCTCGCACATCGTTGCCTGACCTCGCTTCATGTCACTACAGCAAAACGGCCTTAGAGTGGTTCCAACGGAATTAAGTGATTTTGGTGCCTAGAGAAGCCAATCCACCAAACTGTCCAGAACTAAGGCCGACTGAGAGGTACTGGGCTTTAGTAAAAAGGGAGATGAAGGTAACAAAAAAAGTGGTCAAAGTCCCTCAAGATTTCAAAAGAAAGTGGTCTGCAGCCGCTGTGAGGGTCTCGGACACTACCATAAAAACATTAATTGAAGGGGTTCCTGAAAAATTAAAACTTTTTATTAAAAACTAATAATTTGTGGTTTCTTGTTTTTATTTTTTTAATCTAAAAATAATTTGCAAAATAAAATACTTTACTAGTTTAAAAAAATCGGACTACTGGTTCAAAAGATTTCATCATTTTTGTACCAGACAATTTTATTCGACACACTCCTCATAATTTTTTTTATTCCTAATGTCTTCGAGGACGCAAATTAAAAATGTGCATGTTTCAATATAAAGAATTTTTAGAATTTTTATTAAATTAAAAAAAATAATATTTTATATCTAAAGAATTATTGTCTGAAAAGCCAATGCCTGCGTGATATCAACAATTTGCGCTGCAGCACCTCGAACATTGAAGAAGAAATTCACACACTTCCATTACATTCTTTGATATATTTCCCTTTTAACTTAATTGCACTACCGCAACAAAGACATCGCAAGTAATTACAATCGTCAATCAAAAGTATGACTTAAAGTGGAACCTTAAAAATATTTATGGTAGTGAATGATTACGAGGCTGTCGTCTTGCATACAATCAATTGCGATAGATAGATACACGATACACACATACACACTTCCACACGTAGGTACTCGTGTAAGTAAGTAAGTATGTACCAATTTCGATTAAATCGAGCCCATTTCCGATGAAACCAATCAAGTAACCACAAACACTTTGAGTAAGTACAATCATATACATACAAACTAGTAAGTATGTATTTATGCCTACAATTCTGTGGTAAAAAGCAATATCAGCTTAAGTCAATTTTCTTGTTGGTCGCGTTTGACGCTTTGAATGGAAAATTATTAAAATCTGTAGAAAATTTCTGAAAACTCTATATTCAGGTAAAAGTAAAAGACCATACTAAAAATTATATATAATTCTGGAAAATATTTTAAAATTCGTACCAGTTTCTTTTTATAGTCAGCAACATATGTGAAGATATTTTCGATCTTAAGTCGACTTGGGCTGTTTCTTTTTTTTACATACGAGCTATTGTTAGCAAATAACATAAACGATTAATAGCATTGGAATGTTCTAATTTAACAAAGCAAATGAAATCGATCTCCATGACAAAATATAAAAAGAACTTGAAAGATTAAGGTCAATCTCAAATTAAAGCCGCAAATGAAATAACAAAAGTATTTTTTATGTTGATAAAGTTTGTTTGTTCCATTGGTTTTGGGATTGATTTGCTATTTAAAATAATCTATTTTTAAATTCGTTTCTTTGCATTCGTTGTGGAATGCGAAATAACTTAAAAGTGCTAAGTTCAAGTTTCAACGACCTTATACACCAATTATGAAACTGATAAGACGCTTGCGCTTCCACTAGTAGTATCTAGTATAATCAATACGGTTTAACAGACTACGAAAAGATTTCGAGCTTCATAAATCTTGGTGATTTGCCCACAGGTTATATGGTAAGCCTCATGACGAGATTTCAAATAAATCACATAACAAGGTTTTTACCAAAATATAATATATCGAAGTAGAAAAGTAAGTACATATTATTAATTTTAGAATCTTCTTTTTAATTTAAAATGTTATGAAAAGAAGAATATAATTTGCGTAATCGAATTTCGCATGTTGATTCCACATGCTTAATATAATTCTTGACAATTACACGGAAGCAACAGCAGCATCTCGCTATTCATTCATCCTTTCATCTGATATCACAACTGGTAATAGTTGCCGCCGAAGAGACAAAATTGTTGTTTCTATATATGAAAAACGAAATAGGGAGATGGAGAGAGTAATTTCAGATCATTTTAGTCTCACTTGAAAGTTCCTCGCACATCGTTGCTATATCTCTTCTACTTGACTGTTTCAGTGGTCGCCGTGGCGTATTGCTACGCAGGTTGCTCGGATTAAAACTTCGTAGAAGGCACCACCTCTTGGCAGGCAATGACAAACCGCTAAAAGTAATCATTGCCTAGGAAAACCCTTTCACTTCGCCGTTTGAATTTGGCTTCAAATTGTACAAATATAACACGCACAACATGAGTGAATGCGAAAAGCTCGGTCCAAGTTCTCCATGGGCTGTTATGCATTTTAAGAAGAACATGACTACCTACTTATACCAAAAATAATAGGATTGCCTTACAGACAATGTAGACGAAGTACAGTGGATATCGTATATTACGATTTTGTAGGGGTCGCCTTAAGTTACATAATATGTATATCCGATAACATTTATATTAAGACCGGTTTTCCTCATATGTTTTTACATAAAGCGGAACCTTTACGGTTGGAAAGACTAGATATGCGATATCTAATTCATGGTAAAATGGCACATTTTACATTAAATTCCCTCATGGACTCAAAAGAAGGTTGTAGCCTAGTAGCCTAGTCAGCATTACAACGGTAAAACGAACCATTAAAAAATATAAAAAAAATCTTTCTGTTGAAATAGTTTGAAATAGTAGATTCAGACAAAAAATGTGGTCCAGCGCTGGTTTAGTTAAAGCCCACTTGAAGAGAAGTCCGAATGCATCTGTCCCTGATACTGCTTACAACCTTGGAATTTCAAAAAGTTATTTAAAAAAAAATAAAAATATAGGCTCATTTTAAATCATACAAGGTGCAAAAGGTTCCAGATTGAACCAAAGAAAAGTAAATTGAAGCCAGAACTCGAGAGCCAAACTGATGTACGAAAATTTCGTCAAAAAATTTATATACTACATCATGTCATGAATGAGGAAACCTACGTGAAAGGTGACTTTCAGGCAGCAATTTTACACAGCGTAAAAAGTTTAAAATCTATAAACAGTCCAAATTTCCCTAAAAAAATTTGATTTGTGGAGAAAGAAATGAAAATTTTTTTTAGCAATGGGTCCATAAATCAAGAATATATTTAGACGAGTGCTTGAACAGCCTAAAGGATGTACGAAGTTTTTGATTACGACATTTTAGGAAAACAAAACAAACTTATTGGGGAAAAAATATTGCTGTTTTGAAAGAAAAACATTCCTTTCTCAAGGGATTAGTTCCACAATCCGTTAGGTGGTCAACTAGGACGGACTGATGGATCTACGCAGTCAGTTAAGTAACTATTGCTTGTAACCGGCAGTCAACTTCCCGGCTGTGGAAATAACTATGAATGAATTTACAAATTTATTTGTGTAATTGTCGCTTGTAACCTACAATATAAGCAACAAAAACAAAATGTATACACGGCACCACCTCTTGGCAGGCAATGGCAAACCCACAAGAGTAAAAATTGCTTATGAAATGCTTTTCGCTTCGTCGTTCGGATCCGGCATTAAACTAGAGGTCCCTTCCATTCATGTACAAATATAACACGCACAACATGAGTGAATGAAAAAGCTCGGCCCTTAGCGCTACATGCGGTCGACACTGATAAACTGAAGTTCATTGTGGTAAAGGCATAACACTTGCCACAATGGCTGCCTTCCTCTTTATCGGTGTCCTATGTGATTGCATTCCCTCTCACATTGTCCCTCCTTCTTCCTTCCACCTATCAATCTTCCTTCCATTCAACACAATGCTCTGCATTCATAGGCCCCCCCCCCCCCTTGTGTTGAATGTATAAATAATATCAAGTTTATATTCGCGCATTAATCAACTTAGATAAATCATTACTGTGGTGCTTCACGACAACTTACGTAGTTCTAGAAGCCATTAAAGGCTCCAATAATTTCTTTGTTAGAACTCATAAATGCTTAAGATGCCATCGGGGAATAATCAAAAATTAAATATTTCTATTTGCTACAAAGAAACCCAAAATATATTGAGTATAATTTAATTTTCTTTTTCTTAGTGAATCACCCAGTCAATCAAATTCATTAAAGATTTTGTTTGTTTACAAACAATACCTGATGTTACGATTTTTTAAATGAAGAACAATGTAATTTAATATGAATTAGGAATAAAATAAAAATCAAAAACAAAGAAAAGACAAAAAAAAAATACATATGTATACAAATACATACAAAATGATAATCTTGTCATACGAAGGTACTTTACTGAGATACAGCAGACGATAGACGACTTTCTACGTCCGTCTGTCCATTAATCCGTCCGGCTTTGTTGTCTGTCAACCGACACAGATGGCAACTTCAAGCAGTTTACACACAAAAAAAAACAACAAACACTAACAAAACAACAACAACTAAAATAAAACACCAAAAAACGAAAGAATTCTCAATGCAAAAGAAACTGAGAAGAATGAATAAACAAAGAAACAAGAAACAACGAATGGCTGCATGAGCGGAAAAAGCAGAACTTTGTATCATTCTTCGCGAATGTATCTGTGTATCTGTGGATCTGTGTGCATACTAAGGCAACTCTTGAAGTGGAGTATTGTGTATCTAGCAGTAACAACTATGCATCAAGTTTGTTGACTTAAGCCACCTCATACATTTTTACTACAACTTTTTTATTGTATTTATTCGTCTTCGCCTTTTAGTACGCTGTTCTTTCAATTTGAGTAGTTGAAGCACGAGTATGTCGTATTCTTGGTAGTAATCTCCGGGCGACTGGTATCACCGGAGATTGCGCGAGCAATAGTTTCCGCTGTCTGACACATTCTCTGCAATCTATGAACGTACATATATAAAAATTTAGCTTTATGCATACTCGTACACACGCTAATCTATTAAAAAGATAAAAAAAATAAGAAAATAAATAAAAAACAACAACGAAGCACCAAGCAAAATAATGGCAGCTGAGAGATGCCAGATACTTAATGTGAAGAAAAGTAAGACAACAACAAAAAATTTGCAACAAGCTCTGATGCCATGAGTCATTAAAAGTACATAAAGACGAACGAAGAAAGAAATGAAAAGAAAAGAATCTCCGAGCTGCAGAAAACATAAGCGGAACTGTGAAGTGTAAACACAAAGTCAATGTGACCGGAGATAGTGATTTAACATTCTTCTTGCCTTTGTGCTTTTGTGTTCTTCAAGAGGCGCTACTTTATGTGGCATTTGCAGCACCTACTATGGTACATACGCACAAATATTTGTTACCATGGCTTTAATCGATGCAACAAAATATGAAATCAAACTAAAATAGACCGAGCCTAACAAATGCAATCAAATATTACATGCAAAAATTCATAACCACAACGCAGCACAGCACACACTCCATAAATTAATGCAACTAAATAGTTAGCATCAACCATCCATCAATGAGTCATCAATGCCAATATCTAATTATATATATGTATGTATGTGCATATAATATATGCATATATATGCTCCATGAATACCTATGTACGTCGTATGTATGTATGTAATTTTAAACGTTTCCATAACTAAAATGAAATACAATACAACAAAACAAACGATATAACCTCCAAGTAACTACTTACTTACTTAGCATGTTTGATGTTTTGATGGGTGTAGCTCTGAAAACAAATGAATGAAAGAACTCACGAGTTGCAAGACACACACACACAAACACAAACAGAAACACAGAAACCGCAATGAACGTAATTGTAAAATGTAGCGCAAGGGGAAACGATAATTTTTCAAAAGTAGTTACTGCATTTAAAAATATGTGTGTATATAGTACTTAGAATATAACGAAAATAGTTGAGAATTGTACAATTGCAAAAAACTAAAAAAGTAGAAAACTAAATAGTAGAAAAGTAGAAGAGGTAAAAATACTTAATTTGCAATAATGTCCAATGAATGAACATAAATTCACACTGGTTTTTCTTCAAGCTCGTTTCAGTCGGTCTCCTGTGGGACCAAACCTATCTAGTCCATAAAATTACTAGTTTTTCAAATAGTTATGCATCATCTTTAAATTGGTTGAGAACAAATGCAGTTGCCAAGCACTTTAACATGTAATAATGGATTTTGCAATAGGGACATAATACAAACGCACACTTAAATAAATTTTTTTTTTAATCTGTCAATGTAAACACACTATTTAAGGCTTACCCAACATTTTTATCATAAGCCGAGTTTTTCGCATCCGTTCATGTTGTTCGTGTTATATTTGTACACGAATGGAAGGTGCTTACAGTTTTATACCGCATTCGAACGGGAAAGTGAAAAGCTATTTCTTTAGGCAATTTTTACTTTTGTAGGTTTGCCATTACCTGCTGAGAGGTTGGTGTTGTCTTGTTTTTCTCCTGTTTTGGATTTTGCCTGTGCCAAGGTCTGAAACCCGAACACTCTTCGTAGCAGGTCAACGCACTAAAAACTGAGTCACAGTGACCACAACGAGCAACGTTTGAAAATTATTAAAAATTACTGCCAAAATTCTGAGTCGGATAGCAACAAAGACAGCATGTCATTTGCTTGAAGAGACTGTATTTATTGCACTTCATGTCGGAAGTATAGTTGTACCGTATTTTGTCGTCTATGAAAATTATCGTCATGTTACGGTCAATGGAGTACGCTATCGTGCCAAGTTGGAAGTTTTTTTTTTTTTGTGGGGTACCGTTAAGGTCTTTGGTTTATGCCAAGAACCCAACAAAGTTAGAGGTGCTCAGGAACAAAATCAAACGATAAATTTAATTTTTTCCAATTAAATATATTTTATTTTAATATTCACCTTTTTTTTATAATCCAATTAATTTTTAATAAAATTTATTAATTTAATATTCAATATAGTAATTAAGTAATCCTAGTTCAAGGAGAAACAGTTCTAAATTAAAAAAATCATCCGGTTAGGTTACGCATCACGAATGACTATTGAAAAATTTCTTTAACTTAATCTTTTTTTCTGGTTGCAAAACTGAAACAATTCGACTGGCTTACAAAATATTTCAAAAACATGTATCTTTCAACTAATTGAACTTTGACTGGTTTACAAGCTATTCCAAAAACATCTATCTACAAACTAGTGGAAAAGATATGCAAACTTAGAAAATTGACTTGTGCCTAGGACAACTCAATTGTAAAGAAACAAGTTCGCGATGAGGAAACACACCAAAATGAGGGACTAGTTGTGGTGTTCAGTAATCTAACATTAAACTATTTGGTTTCCATACTGCGTCGTAACAATAATTGATTTGAACCTAACCACATCGTTAAACAAAATATGCAAACGAACTAGAACACACTCGCTCCTTTTCTTCTTGTCATATTTATTTTATAAACTTAACAAGACACAAAAAATGTAAATGGTATCTATTATATATGTAGAAAATGTTTTCTGGGGTAATGTTGCAATAAGTAATAAAAGGGAAAAGCAAAGAAATCGGAATTAAAACTGAAACCATAACGGGTGAATAAATTTAAGTTACAATGAAATAGAAGAACGAAAATACAGAACAAAGAAAATAATATTAGAAGGTTAGAAGATTAGAAGGACTCATATCGCAAGAAATATATTTAAAAAATAATTAAAAATTGCGTTTAAAATCAGCACAGTATTAATTATTGAAAACGAAATAACATTAAATCTTTATCAACTGGAATAATTAAAACTTAATTCTTAACAATTCTGAAATCTCAAAAACGGGTGACTAGGAGTACGATTACAAGAAGCACGAAAATGTTTCGCTTCAACAAAAAGAATACCTAACAAAAATTCAGTCGACAAAAAAAATATGTGAAATCATGAAAATTTTATTTCATAAGAATTTTGTACATATTAGATAAACTCTATGTATTGCAATTAAATATATATATACAATTGCACATATTTACATGCTCTCTATCAATCAAATATGAAAAAAAAGAGGATGCATATTAATATTCACATGAATGATGCAGCACAGCACATATACATCCACATGTATCCACCAGTATGAATCAAACTTGATTGATAAAGGTCGCTGAATTGCTTAAGCTTCAAACTTTATTGATAGAGTGCGCTGATTGTGAATTATACTTGATCGATAGAGTGCGCTGCCCATCAATTTGTAATAAAATTTTACATTTCAAACAAAAATCGTTAGACATTTCTAGAGCTGAAGAATCTAGCAAAAACTGCGGCTGAGTAACAGCGAGAATGCAGACTTCGTCGAAAAATAGAGTCCCAACAAAATTCAGATTCTGCTATGGTGTAAAAATCCCAAAAACCAGCACCTGCAGACCGCGAGAGTCTGCAAGCAACTTGAGGCACAACAGAATTCGAATTTCATTGAAAAACAACTCGCAAAGACTAATGCGGAGAAACAGTATGAATGGCAAATGAGTTCATTAGAGCCAATAATTGCATCAACACTCATGCCATTGAGTCCCGACGAAGGTCCTCAAATTATGCAGCACCAGGCAGTCTTTGAGATGGCCGAATTCCCAGCTTCTCATCGAAAGAGAAGGGAAATAGATTTATTTGAATATCATTGTCACTTGTTTAATTTTTGCTGGTTTTTGTGTAGAATGTTTCTAATTTTTGACACTCGATAGCAGAAAAAAGTTGAATATTTAATAAATAAGTATAAAAATTAACTAATGAATTTATCTAATTCTTAAGACACAATGGAAAAGACAAGAATGAAATGAGCTCATTTTGAAACAAATTATTAAAGTGCTTTGAATTTTACTAGATTACTATTGAAAAAGTTAGAGGCCACCACTGACATTTTCTGAAAAAAAAGAAAACAAAAAAGCACCATTTATGTTTCTTTCTTTACTTTAATGGCACCTTATATTATTAATCCTTGCCAGCAGCCGTGAAACCATATTTTGGAAAAATAATTTAAAAAGGATGTTGTGTAAAAGTTTTTGGTCAACCCAATACCGTATTTACTTGGAATGCGTGAATTTATCTTGCAGCTTGTGTAGTTCTGGGGTACACAGGAACTGTTGACAACAAATTACGCATCTCCATAGAACAGCTGTCATTAAAGTACTGTCTCCTATTAGCTTTATCACTTGGTGTTGTATACAGTTCAGGAACCCCAGCTGTGTTCGTAATGCGCTTTAGGAAGCCATCGAAAATGTGATTATTCACATTGGATGGACGTACCCAGAAAATCAAGAGACGCTGACTACGAATAAGAAGATCAACAGGGGAGATATAAGTCAATAAGCGATAAGATCACCCGTAAAGTGAATTCGACTGAAACCATATTGACGAACATTAAGCAATTCGTTTTTCTCTAGGTATTTAACCAAGTGGAAATTTACTACGCTCTCCATGACCTTGGAAAATGTAGAGCAATTTGCGATTAGGCGATAATACACCTTGCCCTTTTTAGAAACAGGTTGAACATTAGCAACGTTCCAACACGACGGAAATACACACGTGGTATATAAAATGTTGAAAAGATTGCGTAACGAATGTGCAAATATAGACGAACAATCTCGTAATACATGGGCTGGAATGCCATCGGATCCCGAAGCCTTATTAATGTTTTGACTTGCAAAGACTATTTTAATTAAACGTATTCGAAAGTGTATCTTGGGCATAAAAGAAAATAACAGGTTCGAGAATGGGTAGGGCTAAGCGCCCTGGAAGAGAAGAATTTTCTGCGAAAATGTTAGGAAAGCAGTTCCCTTTATCAACCGAGCTAGTGACGAAACGGTCATCTGCAAACAGACTTGAAATAGACGAAGACGTTAGATTTTTTACCCTTTGCACAATCTACCCATTGATATAAATGTGTATGTAGGTTGAAGGAAAATCTCCCGATAGACAAACAAAAATCAACTTAAAATTTTCGAAACAGCAGCTCTGATAAGATCTGACTTTCAGAAATAGGAAATCAAGATATAAAAACATCTGATCTATTGTGACATCACAACAGACACCTCTTTCTTTCAAATGTAAAGAAAACTAGACCCTATCAGACATTCTCACACCAAAGCTGGCACACCTTCAAAATGATAAGACATTAACAAATATTAGATCACATTAGTTAGGATTGAGGAACAAGAAACCAATATACAATATTTCCATTTTCACTTTCTACAACAAAAATTCTTTCAAAATATATGATTACTTAGGCGAAACATTTCCACTTTCGTACTTTCGTGAACGTGCTTGATTCTTGTGTCGCCAAAGGTATTTGGGACAGCCACAAACATCGAGGCGCCTGATAATATTTCAAACAAATTTAAGCGGTTTTTTTTAATTATTTTTGTTTGTAATTTTGTTGTTGTTTATATTGTTTTTATTTAGCTTGATTTAGCTAGAAACATAATCACAAAAATAGTCAACAATCGATTTATCAATCAGTATGTTCATACGGGTGTGTATGTATGCTGAAAAACTTGTTAATTACGAGTAAGCACTAAAACGAAATAAAGCAAAATCTTAAGCGAACATCATCCAACTCCACTGTGTAAATGGCGTTATAGCAGTTTGAGTGATATTTATGATGATTTCGAAAGTGAAAGACCTCATTTTTACTAGAAATGACTTTAAGTGCAACAAATTTGTTTGCTACTTCATTGCGTGCAAGTACTAGAGTGAGAGCAAGGGCAGGTACGTTTTCAAATATGGACATTAACTACTAAGTACTTACTGCAATCCTCATCTCCTAGTGGAGCATAGCGCTTCTCAAATATGTACAGATTTCCCATCACTATTTCAGTGATTTTCAATAAAGCATAATTCTTCGTCCTTTCCAATATTTTTCCGAAATTCGACAAGAGTTTTTCCGTTTGTATTGTGAATGGGGCAAAAATTTAAAGAAGAGACCACAATAAATTTAATTTTTCAATATATAATATCCAAAGTATTAAAAGTAGCTATGACAATTCACTATCTTGGGTAAATGGCAAACTTCCATACAAAATGTGCTTAAAAAATAATTAAGAAAACTTTTCTTATGAAATTTTTTTCAGTTCAGTTTTCTGTTTAACCTACTTTATATTGTAATATATTTTTCTGTCTTTTCGCAAATACTGTAAATGCAATGGAACCTTGTATAACTAAACAACAACAAAGGCGATACTGATTTTTTCTAGAAAAAAAACATTAAGCTATTTGAATCAAACCGAAATATTTGCTTCCATTAAAATAGTGAGACACACAATCGAAAACACAATTTATCAAAGGAAAACAGAGGACGTTGGCACAAGCCATAAAGGATTAGCCAAGGATGTGGAACATCGCCGTTTTATTTCTTATGGAGCATTTCCTTAAGAGGTGGAAACTCGACTTTAAAAATTCATATGGCGTATTTGCTCATTTATATAAACATATATCCGCCACCAACCTGTCACATCAATACGAGTAGAGATATCCGAGACTAAAAATTAAGAAACACTGGATTCTACAAGTATGTTTTTCAATGCAGAATAACCCTCTTTCGCATTTGAGGGAAAATAGAAAGATTCAAAAGTATTTTTCTTAATATCAAAAATTACAGCTCTTAAATGTGATCATAATCGCAGATTTCGGATTTCATCTCATTTACCAAATTTCGTTACTTAGAAAATTTAAATCTGTAATAATCTCATTTGATGTTGCCTTTATTAAAGAACTAAGCTAGTATATCTATAAAAACAAAATAAATTATATAAAAAAAGACACAAAATTTTAACACTTCCTTAACTGAATTATATATAGATACCTATATATAACTAGATATATATATATATGTACATATGCATATACAATAATAAATATATACGAGCACCTAGTTACATATGTGCTTGTCAAACCACTTCAGTTAAAAAAGAAATAACAATAAATAAAATGCAGTTTTTTAGTGAAAGAGCAAGTCAAGCTAAAATATAACTATTTAATATATATGTACATATGTATGTACGAGGGTAGATCAATAAGTACCCGTGTGTGAAGACAGGTGGCGTTGCTGAGGGAAGTTGGCATTACCGTCGTGTACTGCCATCTGTCACACGACACCATACTAAACTGATTCATAAGTAGGTTAGTTTTTAATTGGCAGTCATTAGTATCACACGTGTTTGGTGTTTCGCGATAAATGGAAAAAGAACAACATCGATCCGCAATTCGCTTTCTATTTTTGGATGGAAAAACATGTGAAGAAATAAAAGCTAAGTTGGATGCTGTCTATGGGGACCCTTCACCATCTATGACAACCGTAAGATATTGGTTCAATGAATTTGAACGTGGCCGTACATCTGTTTTTGATGGGGCGTCCAGGCCGCCCGGCAAACGTGGTTACCGACGAAATCGTTGAAAAGGTCCACGACATGATTCTAGCTGATCGCCGAACGAAATTGCGCGAAGTAGCAGAGGCCGTAGAAGTGTCGTACGGAACGGTAATTAATATTTTACATGATAGGTTAAGCATGAGAAAGGTGTCGGCGCGATGGGTGCCGCGATTGCTTACGGTGGACAACAAGCGGATATAGAATTGTCGCGTCCAAATTGCATGAATTGAACTACCAATTGCTGCCGCACCCACCGTACTCGCCCGACTTGGCTTCCTGCGACTTTTTTCTGTTCCCCAACATGAAAACGTGGCTCGGGGGAAAAAAAATTCAACTCAAACGAGGAGGTTATCGTCGAGACAGAAGCGTATTTTGAAGAGTTTGACAAATCGTATTTTTTGGAGGGGTTAAAGAAATGGCAGAAACATTGGGAAAAGTGTATTGTACTAAAAGGAGATTACGTTGAAAAATAGAAATAAGAATTTGTGAAAAACTTGGCTCTTCATTCCTAACACGGGTACTTATTGATCTACCCTCGTATACTCGTATATACATATGTACGTACATTGAAAATACATACATATTTATGTAAGTACCTAAGCAGTCTGCCTGCCTTCCCTGCCTAGCTGACTAGCTAGCTAGCTGGCTGGCAAGGCAACCCACTTGAATTTGAAATTTTCAACTGGAATAAAGATAGGAAATTGAGGTAGGTTGTTAGAGGCAGTCTATGTATGTGGTACCCGCATTTTGAGTAGGAGTCAAACATTTGCAAATTTTCGTTATGGAATAGTTCGAGTTGGTTGGGCTTGTTAATTTGCTAAATCTGAACAATTTGTATTGCTTTCTTTTTTCTTCTTCTCCTTCTTCTTCTTCTCTTTTCCCTTATACGTTTTATTTTTTATATGTATAGCTGAAAATAATAATATTTTTCAAGTATCTACACGTACGCCTCGTTACTTTTGTATATATTATATTTACAATTTATATAGGAGCTTACGAGCACCTAATATGCATACATATGTAGCTTAAGATTTTACATTGAAGATATTTAGTTTCTTTCTCTTTTCACAACAATTTCTTCTTTTTTTTCAATTTAACGGATATGTAGGTAAGTACTTGTAATTTTTTGTTAGCATGCCAAATAAAACGCAAACGTCGTTCGTTTTTGCAATTTACATAAGTGCCTCGAAGCTTTTATGTTACAATTTTAAATTAATCAACTTCAACTATCAAGTATTTAAAATTTATTTTTATACTGATTTTCGTATTCAATTCGTATGTTTATTTTCTTTTCTTCCAGCAATGAGAATTGAAAAGCTGTCAGTGAATAGTGGGAAAGTAAATGATACGGAAGCAGATGTAGAAGAGGATAGGCAATCAGTAACTTAAATGCATTAACTAAACGCAAGGTTAGTTAGTGAACGAAAAAAATGTCGCAATTTTTGTGAAATTTGTAATTGTAAGTTTAAGAGCAGCTCAATAAGTTGCCAGGAATTCTGCTGTATATAAAGTTGATTGTATTCATAATAAAATAGTTCAAAGTTACAGATATACCTATTATGAAGAACTTTGACCGAATAGTGTTGAAAGAATAAATCTTCCAGTTAAATAAGTTCACAAGAAGTACCATGAAGAATACGGATTGATGATGGCCTAGTATCCTATCCAACACCTTAGCACTTGTTGGCAAATACATAGAATCGAACTTCCTTATCCGAAAGGGACCAGAAAATATTTTGGTTGTTTAGAAAAATCGTTTTACAGAAATAATGAAATTTTTTTAACTAACACATTTTGAACATGAACAAGCAGAAGCTGTGATACGAATTTTTTTTAAACGTAGCTTGACATGTCACTACTCAAAAAAAACTAAAAATACATGTGAATTTTAGAGGGTGTAAAATTTTTTTTAATCAAGTTGGGTCTTTGAAAAATATATAGGAACCTAGCAAGGTTATAATTTTTAACATCAAGTTTGTTATTTTATCTAAACGTTTTTCACATTTAAAATGCTTTATTTTTATGTAGTTTAAAGTAAATGTATTTTTGCCGAATTATTAAAGTTGCTGTACGGACAATCGTTCAGATGTTCAAAATGGGTTAAATTAATCAGGAATATATGTAGTAATCATTTACATAACAGTGATAGCATCCGGCAACATGTTTACAGCCGAGTCGGAGAATACTTTTTGTTTTCCTAATGTTTAGTCCTGATCATGCTAATCCACCCCTGGTGGGCAGGCCATGTTTGTGGATTCGATTAATTAATCTCCTATTCTCACTGCTGTAGCACATACCGCTGGTAATAGATTGGAGACAGACTGATCAGCCCAATTCGTCTCTTTTCGATATTGCTATATCCGGGAGCCAAACATAGACTAAGCCTACGCTTTCTGATGCTGCTCAAAATGTTACGCCAATCTTGCATTACCATTGAAGTTATAACAATAGATCTAATCACTATCAACGCAGCTGAAAAAACCTCTGATTTGCATAAAAACGCCACAGTATTCTACTTGACTACTTCATCAGCATAGTAGACTGTTAAGAGATATTCAACTTCAGGTTTTAGTCAAATACTTGATTGCCTTACCTAGCAAGCAGTTCATCCTGTTACCGCCAAGTTATTCAGTATACTGAATTGTCTGTTGTTTGCTAGCATCAGCTTATTAGGCTCTCTCAATTTTAAAATAGTCTTCGCTGTACTAGCCTCCTTTACAAACATGTCCAGAGAGGGTAAGCGTAGACTCATCTCCAAGGCTATGAGCAAAGAGCTGCTTGCAGCCCCTGTAATGCTGAGGGTAGTGAGTCTTTGCATCTTCTCTAATTTGCAATGATTGCTCTTTTGGTAGCTATACTTGATTGCCATACCTAGCAAGCAGTTCATCCTGTTACTGCCAAGTTATTCAGTATACTGGATTTTCTGTAGTTTGCTAGTATTAGCTTATTAAGCTCTCTCAATTTTAAAATAGTCTACGCTGCATTAGCCTCCTTTACAAACATTTCCAGAGGGGGTAAGCGTGGACTCATCCCCAAGGCCATGAGCAAAGCGCTTCGTGCAGCTCCTGTAATGCTGAGGGTAGCGATTCTTTGCAGTCTTCTCTAATTTACAATAATTTCTCTTTTTGGTAGCCAGCAATGTACAATACTAAAATACTAGAGAACCATTATGATTGGCCTGGTTATAGCCGTATACACCCTTACTTTACTTTTATTGGCACAACAGCCCATGGAGGGCCTAGGCCGAGCTTTTCGCATCCACTCATGTTGTGGGTGTTATATTTGTACATGAATGGAAGGGACCTACAGTTTAATGCCGAATCCGAACGGCGAAGTAGCTGTATACATCCAGTTGATCATAAACTGCTTTAACACCATTCTTTCCGAAGGTCCTCCTCCAAGCACATAGGGCATTGAGCCCCTTTTCCATTATTTCCTCTGTGTTCCGCTTCCGCTAGAGCTTTGAGTCCAGAATCATGCCTAAATATTATGCCTCCGTTAGCAAACACAGTATTCGGTAGTCGGTTGTTTTTCATCTCCAAATACTAATGATTTCGAAAAGTTTGTTATGTGGTGATCAAAAAACAGCTATAAAAATTATACGTTGCAGAGAAAAATTCGCTATATGGAAATTCGTTAAAATGAGACTAAAAGTAGAACAAAAAAACTGTGTCCTTGATATTAATTCATGTACAGAAAGCTTCGTTGTATGTATAGAAGTTCGTTATAGAGGAGTTAGACTGTAGTCAAATTTATTTTAAAAAAGTTATTGTTGGAAAACAAATCAAGAACCATATCTGAAAATTTATCAAGTACAAATTGATAATATTGTAAGAGAAAACTGTAGTATCTAACTACAATACATGTTTATTTTTATATATGTATGTAAATCTAAAAAAGATTAGAAATAAAAATTATATTTTTTCCGTTTTAGTTCTCTAAATGCGAACGTGAAAGTTGACTAATTTCTATTTCAATAATTTTATCCTCTTCTTAAGGGTCAGTGAAAGATCGAAAGAAAATCACCACAAAAAAAAACAAAGTAAACTTTTTGCAAATCTTAAAAAAAAATACAAAAAAAAGTACAATTGGTAACCCTAATTATGTACATATATGTATGTATGTAATAAAGAAAGAAAACCCAAATAGAAAAGCTTCAACATTTTATTACAATTTTAGATTTTAAGTAGATACCTACCAACTTCCAACTTCAAAAGAAGACAGCATTTGATACTAACTAAATGCATGCTATTTGGTTTGCATTGTTATACTCTGAACAGCAGCAACAACAAAATCGTACTTAAAATTGTTTGACATTCTTATTTTTAAGCATTCGTGTTTGCATAACTTTGCTTTCGTTTATTTAAGTTTTTCATTTGAAATGTATATGAATGTGTGCCATATGAGTGTGGGTACGCTACGAATGGTATTTGCATTCATTGAGGATAGTATAATTGCAGAAACACGTTCATGCTAAAATGCATTTGCAGCAGTAGCAGCAGAGGCACGAGCAGCAGCAACAACATAACAGAATAGTACAGAAAATTGTTGCCATTGCCGTTGCCATTGTCGTTTTTCATGTTATTTTATAAAATTTTCAAAAAGTTCAAGGTTACATACACCGTCGCCGTCTGTCCGCCCGCCACTCTTTGACTTGAAATTGAAATTGGCAAATGAAAGTACCAATCATTGCAACATTCATACACACATAAAATATGCCACACAGTGACAGTTGCCATTGTTTTGGGTATTTAATTAAGTTGAATAAATGCATTTCCTTTTAAGTTTATTTTCGATTAAATTATAGTTTTGACGCATACAAGTAAATACCTTTAGAAAAGGGCAAAATTTACATTGAAATTATTTCAAGTGTAGTAAGTGTTGTATTTTATGTATGTGGTAGCTAATGTGTGTATAATTCTAAATGCCTAAAACCTATTTTCATACTTAGCGTCATGGAATTAAATACAAAATAGCATGCTACACTTTCAGCTATTATATTTCTCTCCCTCCCTCTCTCTCTCTCTCTCACTCCTCTTTCTCTTTTTGTACAGCTGTATCCATGCGTATCGAATCTTTTGTATAAGAATTCATACATGTAACAGAATATCCGACCAGGCCAGTTGGACGTGCTTGTCGCACTATTGCATGATTAACAACAAAGACCGAGTGATGGTCAATTAATAATTTGACTGTCATTTTATAATAAATTTGTTACATTTCATGAATTCGTGTCGCTCATTATCTATCTGCCATTTTTTGCTTACATCACAAACACTCCCTTCTATCACGTGTTTTGTCTATTTGTGTTTTGTGTACACAGAGAAACTATTTATTATTATTCAATTTGGTATATGACAAACTCACATATTCGCATAAAAAACCAAAAAGAAATAAAATAGTAATTACATAATAATGTACATGTATTATTAATTATAATGTATATTCATATTCAAATTTTGTCAAAATCAAATTCTGTAAATGGCTAACAAACACACAAATAATATGTGTTACTGATAAGCAAAAAGAAAATTTGTTTACTTTTCGAGCGATAACCTACCTCACATTCAGATATATTAAGATAGTGGCCAGTGATAGAGAAATAGCAAATTTCCCCAGTGATATGTGCATACAGGTGAGAAGAATTAGATTTCATGCGCTCATATTTGCCAGTTTTTGGTTAACTTTATTTATACAGAATTTTAAAGAAACTAATAAAGAAAAGAAATAAAAATAATACTTCCTTCGAAAGAGAATTAACTGCGAGTATGCATCTGTATAATAACGTACACACTTGCGGAAATTGAATACATTATAAAACAAAATGGAGAATAAGCAAATATTTTATTACTCCGATTCTTTGCTCAGAAATTATCCATGTGTCATATCTAGGATTAACTACCATTTCAGAAGACCAAAACCACTAATTTTGGTACATGTTGAAGTAATATGACTTGTACATGAATTGTACATGAATATAGATACTTATCCCGAATTTTATTACAAGTCGCGCAACCAATTCTTCTAAACTTCAAAACCGTTACTGCTGCCGCTTTTATGAAATATTGTAGAAATTAGAGGGCAAAGTGTAAAAGCAATATTAGTATTTTAGTAGTACATAAAATACAAGAAAACCAATTTCCTTCTCTACCCTCATCAAATCTTCTATTAGTATTTTTATTATTTACTTCCTTTTAAACACTTATGGTACTTCATTTCTTCTTCAAACATAAAAGCAAATCTTAAATAAAAAAAATCAAATTATTCAAATCCAAAAAATTTATTTAACGTTTTCGTTGCACAAAAGGATTATTTACATTTTTGAGTTTTATTACTGAGTTGCCCATTCATGCATCTTAAAGATTAACTATTGTGAACATATCAACTTAACACACAGAAAAAATTCTTCATATTTAAAACCTTTCTTCAAAAAATAAAAACCAGAATTGTGCGTACGTGCTGCTTGCTTTTCTGTAGATTATCTTCAAGAATATGTATGAATGCACGAGTATGTATACCATAAGTATACTTATATGTATAATAATAATAAAAATAATAATAAATAACAACATATCACGAATGATAACTGATAAATCGTTAGGCCAACAACAGCAAGCAAAGTACATCAACTTATTAAGAACGAAATACCGAATGGTGTGGAAACAAATTTAAAACAGTTGATAAAACGATAAAAGCAAGCATTGAAGAAAGAAGATGAGGAGAAATGGTACCAAATTGAAATACATAAATGACTTTTAATTAATTATTTTTATGTACACACATAAATACTTATGTACATATTTTTCAACTTCAACATAGATTGTGAAGTGAAAGGAAATGCAATCAAGATAAAAGAAACAACAGAATCTATAAACTAATTTGGGAACCCCATATACTAAATACTAACTACATACAATCAATTTCATATGCCTTTATGAGTATATGTACATATGTCTGTAGCTATAATGCAATAATCGTGTTTTATGGTGCCGCCACCATAAAACTTTCAATTGAATTTTGAATAGTAAAAATAGAGTATTATGAATATGTATTATAAATAGTTGCCTCTAAAAATAAATTGGATACTTCAAAAAGGAAGATATAAAGTCATAAATCTCATAAAAGCATTTATTTTTCATAATGTTTTTGGAGGTTTTTGTTTTTTTTTAATATATTTTCTTTTAGTGACCACCATATACAAAAATTTTGTTACATGTTGCCATAATTTGACAATAATTAGCTTGAAAAATTATGCATTTGTCATAGATTAGGCATGGACGTCAATAGATATACAGACTTGTATTGATTTATGTATAGGTAAAGAGTACAGGGATATGATTGACAGCTCAACAGTAGTAGATAGTGAGCACGGTTAGTGAAGGTACTTCATATTCACTTAGTACATACATACAGTATCGGACAATACAATAAGAACACCTTGCACTATAAAACTACCATTGATTTTTTTTTTATCGGACTGCTGATGGCAAACAATTTTTATAGAGAAG
Organism: Palloptera scutellata; assembly: GCA_958295655.1. NCBI lineage: Eukaryota > Metazoa > Arthropoda > Insecta > Diptera > Pallopteridae > Palloptera > Palloptera scutellata. Next base: position 50,757,201 of record OY282450.1, read on the forward strand.
ATGATATGGTATATACTTTATCAATTTCTAGGTGGTAACACTAAATTTAAATATTTTTCGGGGATTCCCAAACAAAAAAGTTGAAGCGAAGCATTCGAAGGCGGACAATTCAATAAGAACAGCACACGAAAAAATTTATGTTTTAAAAAGAAAACTTAAATTTGTTTATACAAATTTTGCCGGCGCGCGATCCATTTAAGGCAGCGGCCGCAATTAGAGAGGAGATAGTGGTTCAAATTTGTGCTCGATCAGTAAGGAGACGTTTGGTGGAAACAAAATATATGGGAGAACAGCACGAAAAGTACCAATGCTGACACAAAGACATCGAAAGTGTCGCATAGAGTTCGCTGAAGCGCACATTGAGTGGGATGGTTCAATTAATGCAAAAAAATGGCCTAACGTATTATGGGCAGACCAAAGCAATGTGAATCTTGTTGGAAGTGATGGTAAACGTTGGGTTAGACGCCCGAAAAATGTAGAATTGAGCCCAAAATATACTAGGAAGACGTTTAAGCACAGAGGTGGAAGCATCATGGTATGGGGATGCTTCTCTTGGTATGGTGTTGGCTCTCTGTATTGGATAAAAGAAACGATGGATAGATTTCTTTATGTAAACATCCTTCAGGAGGTGATGCTACCTTATGCTGAATGGAAAATGCCCCTGGAATGGCAAATGCAACAGGATAACGACCCAAAGCACACCTCAATCCTTACGCGAGATTGATTTTCCCATAATGGAATTCCCGTTATGACCTTGCCTTCACAATCTCCTGACCTTAATCCAATCGAGAACTTGTGAAATATAGTCAAAGAGAAGATTGGAAGTACCAGCGCTAAAAACAAAGACGAATTGTAACAAAGCATTCAAAGAGCATGGTATTCCATACCCCAGGCTACTTGCGCGTCTCTGGCGGAATCAATGCCTAGAAGGTGTAAGGCAGTTTTAATTAACAAAGGCTATTCCACAAAATATAGCATTAATGAACAATTTGAGTCGATATTTTATAAATTTTTTTTTAATTGAATAGTTCTTATTTGTTTGTCCTTTTGAAATGTGATTTTATGTATAACTTTTAAATTTCTTTTTTTTACACTGAATTGATTTTGTTTTTGTTTTAAGAAAAAACTAAACTTATGGAATAAATGAATAAAAGTAAATACCTTTTAAATTTATCATAAGCCTAGAGAAATATTTTTTTAAGGTTTTTGGTTTCAGAACAAGGTGTTCTTATTTATTGTCCGACACTGTATATATGTGTATTTATGTATGTACATACATACAAGCTTATACATGCATGTAGTATATGACTAAGCCTGATGATGATTTAATTGTTTCTGAAATGGGAAAATGATTTATTTCAGTTCGTGTGTTATGCGACAGTTATTAGTTAGTAAATTGCAAAATAAAGTTGTCTGTAATTACTAGCACCCGGATTCTGTTACGCGAAAAAAACATAAAACAAAATAAAAAAAAATGGCAAATTTATAAATCAGTTGATCAGCAATTTTGGCATTTTCCATTCACTATACCTAATCAGAAAAATATCTGTCCCTCCTACCACCAAACTCCTACCTATGCCACTTGACGACTAACATCATAATCGGAATTGTTAACACAGAAATATTGTTTCTATCGAATTATTTTCGATTTGGATTCGGAATGAAACTGTAAGCACCTTTCATATATTTTACATGTGTAGAGTAACTTAGTCTAGACCCTAATCAAATTTTTTTAAATATATCTAGATTTCGAAGCGTAGGGAATCTTTTTTTCTTTTAATGGCACAACAGCCCATGGAGGGCCAAGGCAGAGCTATTCGCATCCGCTCATTTCGTTGTTGTACATGAAAAGCTTTTCAAAGCAATTTTTTTTCTATTATAGGTTTACCATTGCCTACCAAAGATGGTGATGTGTAGAAAAATATGTTTTTCTACTTTTTTGATTTTGAATGTGCCGAGATTCGAAAACCGGACACTTTGCGTAACAGTCAACAACTCACTACCACTACGCCACAGCGACCACGCGTGTGGAATCATTCCCAAAAATAATGAGATTCAATTCCTCAGCCAGAAAGTTTATGAAAGCTAATGCGCTGGAGAAACTAAATGTATTAGTCGCTGTCCAAGATCTCTACGAAAGTATTGTTTGAAAGGGAAACATTCCACTTTCTCCTTTGATTCAACTGTTTCAAATATTAATTTTATTTCGGCAGTACACCTAAAAAAAAGTCAGTAGTTAAGAATTGTTTAGAAGAAAATTTCCATATCAAAGATGTCAGAAGCAAGTTTAAAAAAACTTGTGCATATTTAAATAAGTACACAAAAAATGTTGAAGCATAATAAATTTCGGTGCTGATATAACTTCAACAAACAGGTCGACCTCTTGTCAGTCGCCAACACAACATGAACAACAGCAAACAAGTTACATTTTTTATAAATTCGCCAGCTTGCCAGTTAGCTAGCCATAGATTCGTCATAGTCATTTCCTTTTTTCTTTTTCTTTATTTATTCAAAATAAAATTCGTTGAGCTGCATTTTGTCACGTGATTTAAAATACAAAAAAACAGAAAAAAGTAATAAAAACAAACATAAAACTAAAATCTGAACAAAAACAAATTTATTTTGTGTTTATTTTGGCAGCGATTTAATTACAAAACCATAAAAAAACAATACACAGTCGAAGAAGATGGATGCATAGCATAGCCAGCATAGAATCAAAGCAGACATTCTTGATTACTGCAGACATACAAACACACACTTACATATATAATATGTATGTGCATTAGAGTGGATCGAAATCGTAACCCGCCCACTTAACAACACTTTTTGTAGTAAATTTTGGTTCTATTACCCCACTTTTTTCAAAATCATGAGTTCTAGGAAAATTTCGGCCTTGGATTTGCAATCAGCGCATCAAATTCTATGGAAAATGTTTGTGTACGAGGTATGCGCTGCATTGCCTTGCACTGGAGCGCCATCTATGGACCGACCAATTTTGTTGAAATATTTTATACCAGGCAATTTCAGGCAATGGCTATGAAAAGCTTTTCACTTCGCTGTTCGGATTCGGCATTAAACTGTAGGTCCCTTTCATTCATGTATAAATATAAGACGCACAACATGAGTGGATGCGAAAAGCTCGGCCTAGGCCCTCCATGGGCTGTTGTGCCATTAAAAAGTAAAAAGTAAAAGTAAAGTAATTTTATACCAGGGATTTTAGGGTCAAAGAACACATTTTCGGCCTCCATCTTGATCTTAAATTTTTCATGAGTATACTTAAGTTAGTAAAATCGGAGCTTATATTGGAACTTCATAGTGTTATAGGGATTTTCAAGCCAGGAAACACACTCATGATCTAGAAAAAATTATTTCGGAGTGGGCGCCGCAGCAAAAGTTATTAAAATTTGAGAAAAGTTGAATTTTCACTTTTTCTGAAGACCCCTATATGAAATTTTGTTAGCCAGTGTTTCTTAAACCAAGGAACCTATTTGTGAGCTTAAAAATATTCCTGAGGAGGGTCCGTAGCAAAAGTAAAAATACGTTTAAATAAAAATGTCAGATATCTGTTATTAAGTAGGGAGTTACACAAAAAATTCGCTGTATAGCGATCCACTCTAATGTATGTATAAGTTCAAACTCGTATAGATAGATATTTTGGGGAACAATATAATACTACCGGTTTTGTAAATAAACAAAGGCACAGGCAGACAATGAGCTGGTGAGACAAACAGACAAATAGTAAAACAGACACAGAGAAACATTTTGTAAATGTGAATTATTCGGAACATGACCTTTTAGAAAAGTTTACTGATCATCAGCAAGATTAAGATTAAAGCAACAGTCAAGAGATGCAATCGCAACTTCTTAAATGGCATTGACAACTAGGCTGTTGGTGTTGCTGGTTGCTGTTACTGGCTGCTTCGGGAGATATTTATTGTACATATGTATATTGTATATGTAGATACAAGTGCCATACTCAAATGCCCTGACGTATTGTGAAGTGTAAAAATGACTAGTCACTATAAAATGCATATAACAAAATTTTCTATTTAAAAAAACAATGTATGAATGTTTATCTCTCGTTATCTTTTATTTTATTGACAAACAAAAAAAAAAGAAATGGAACAAAATTAAACTCAATTGTTTTGTATATTAATTTATCATTTGAAGGTTCATTGGAAGCGTAATAAAACGATAAAGATTCTCTGGCGCCAATAACTTCATGCTATTCATTTTTATTTCGCGAAACTTTCAAATTCATTCATACGAATATTTACAGAGATGAGTTATCGATTAATTTATCGACTTTATATTTTTATATTTACTAATGAAACGAACACACTTTAAACATTACGAATTTACCCACTTATTTTAATGAATAGCCAGACATATGTTTGAGATTAGTTACCATATTTGTGCCACTATTTAATGGGACATATCAAAGATGGTGGAATTAAAAAAAAATTCCTTGGGATACCGAAAAATGTTCACATTTTACAGAGTTCTCAAATACTGTACAAAAATAGGACAACAAACTAGTTAGGCCGATTCAATAAGATAAATCCAAAATCTGTGCAAGAAATATATTAAAAAGATTTAGGTTTTCGACTAGGCGTTCCGACTCCAAGCTATCACCTAAAAAATATATTTTTGTCAGCTGACGGTGACAGATACAGAACATCGAACATTTATGAAAGAGTTCCAGGCAACCTTGTCTTTAATGTGGGACATTTTTTTTAAGAAACAAAAGCATTGGGAAAGGTTTTACTAATACGTTGTTTCAGGTCATTGCAGAGACGTAATCTAGGAATGTCATAATGGTCGTCTAGCACAATACCGTTTCTCAATTGCGAACACATATCGTGAGCTGGATGGGGTCAAAAACACGAACTTTTTTCGTTCATAAGTTTCCGCCCACCTTATTGTACATACTACAATTGTACATAATTACAAAATTTGCTTTTGGGGTTTTGGTATTTTGGTATCAATGTGGAAAGAGTATATGGGAATAATAGGATTATACCCCGATAATGTATAGAGCTGCGTTTTGACATGTTTGATGTTACTCTATTGCTTGTTAGTGGTTGTAGTAATAGAATGGATGCGTCGAACTATCAACTTTAATACTGTAGGTCGTCAATATTGTTTCTCTTTCAACAGATGATTCATTTTTCTTCCAAAGATGATTCCATTTATATATGACGTGATTGCGGTGTATTAAAATGATAATTCTACTAATATAATAACAAGAAAAAAATCTCTCAAAGCAGGCAAGATGACAGCTTGTACTAAAGACTTGAAATATCGTATTTTTATATGGTCGGGCAGGATTTACAAAAGAATAACTACTTACTAATGAAAGAGTTGTGATAGCTCCTTTCAATAATACTATTCAGTGAAAAAATTGAGTCGTAATTCTCATTTACTTTACAATATTGTTCACATATGGTATATGTACATAGGTATTTTTGAAATAAATGATCTATTACAAAGACAAGGAATCGAGGAGGGTTCCGAAAAGATCATATGAGCTGGCTGTTCTATAAACGTGGTTACTATTTTCACATTATCGTACAACCGGTTAATTTTAATGTTTACAAGAACTTTTGCCACTTTTGTAAAACAAGTCGCCAAAGCCAATGCAAATATTTTTGACAAGTTTTTGGCAAGTATTCATAGAATTTCAAAAATAAAATCAATTTTTAATAAAATCATAAAATGCCATAAGTGCCTAGCTGTGTCATCCAAAATATTGTTAAGATCACCAACAACAACAGGAACACAAAAAACGACGCAGGTGGGCTAAAAAAGCACAAATTCAAAAGCACCAGTGTTAAAGTGCCATGAATGCCCGATTTACATATACAACTACAACGCAACAACAAAATATTAAGAGACTCAGGCCAACAAAGCAATCAAAACTGTTATTATTGTTGTAGACGTGTATATGGTATTTGGTATTGTTGACTAGCTAAAAATAACCTAAATTTTGCACAATAAACAAAACACACAAAAATCGCACAGATTTAAAAATTAAGCAAAAAATAATAACAATAGAGCTAAAAACTTAAATACTTGAAAATTGCATGGGAAACAACGACACCAACAACAATTGAATTGGCAGATGAAAAATCACAACAGACAGCAGGAAAAATATTAAAAACCTGAAAACAATAACAAGAGAATGAATGCCCAAACTGAAAATGAATTGTAAATTATGTAAATTGAAAAATAAACGCAAATTCAATTATTAAAAAATTCTGTATGTATTGAGTCACTCACCTTGGCATGCAATTCGGTGGCGTACGATCAACTTCCCAAGCAGCAAACAATTTCATTGGTACTGGTTTTTGACCATTCTGATGATGACCGCCGCTGCCGCCACCACCACTGCCGCTACTGTGATTCATGGCCAAGCTACCGCCGCAGCCACCGCCCGATGCTCCAGAACCTCCGCCGGCGCCGGCACCAGCGCTGCCACTAGCGCCAGTGCCGCCCCCTCCACCACCGCCACCACTCATATTCGCGGTGAATTTATCCAATTTTGATGATTTATCCACCATTTTCATTAGAAAGGTTTTAGGAATCCAATTAGTTCCTTCAATGATTGTAGTTGGTGTTTTACTTATGCTCTCGTTTAATTTCTGATTATTGTTGTTGTTGTTGTTGTTGTTATTACTCCGGTTGAGATTAATGTCGATGGTGTAATTGCTGTTGTTGTAATTGTGCGTTTCCAACACAATCTCGCTCACTTTTTATTATATGCACATTTTGTTTGTGTTGAACTTTTTTTCGGCTATGGATATTGTTGTGAAACTGAAAATTTCATTTTTTTTAATATTTTTTATTTTAGGAAGACTTTAAAATTAAAATTTTTATTTGAGCAGTACCAATGTGATGGTTTTGTTATTTTTGTTGTTAATATGTTACAAAAAGGCCTGGAAAAAGAAACACTTTATATGTAAAAAAAACAAATTTTTTCGAACACACACAAACTTGCACACGTTGTTCTGCGAGAATAAACCGTTCGGACATAAGTACTTTTTAGCGGGTGGAACTCTCGCACTCTGACTAGGCTTTCAATGCTTTGCATCGCGATTAAAAAATAAAAAAGTAAAAAACCCATGAGTACATTACAAAAGAAAATGCAAAAACCAAACTATTTTTCATATTTTGATTTACAATATTTTTTTCACATATACGCTGCAGCAACAGCAATAACAACAGCAGCAACTCGCAGAATTTCAGCACACAAGGGCGTGCCGCTGATGTTTAGCCTTCTGTTGCTGCCTCTCCTGCCATTGCCACTGCCACTGTTTTTGCTGCTGCCGCTGCTGTACCAAAAAAATTGTATATTCTAAAAATTTTGTATACCACACTACGTACATAATATGTATGCAAGTACATACGTCGCATATATACATGAACAAAAACAAGCAACACTATTCTTTATTATTCATTATAATTCTTTATCCACAAAACGCGCATCTTTCTTCAAATAGTTTCTTTATCGGAATTCAAATACAATTTTTTGATTTTACCTTAATATTTTCACAAAAACCTTTTTTCACTAACGACTTGCACCCATTTTTTTAATTTTTTTTTATTGCAGTTACTCTCTAATACCGTCGCGCGAAATTTGTGTGGGACCAGCTTTTCTTTCTACCGTTGTGCTCCAAAGTCGCCATCCAACTTGAACATGATTTTGTTTTTCAATCAGCTCTGCCGCACTCATAGTTGTACAAACAAAAATCGGCAACTCTCTCTCGCAGCAGAGCGCACACTCGCTCTATGGTTTGCGCTTTCTCTGTGTATCTTCAAGAAAAATTGTGTTTAGTTTTTGCTCACTAATCCTTTACAGCAAATTATTTACATTTTCGCAATAGAAGAAACTAATTTTTACACTTTGTATTGCAGTAAACCAAATTTATTTGAATTTTCAAATCCACAGAAATCAATTTGATACAACAAACAAAATCACTATATTCATTTTCGTTTTGTACTGTCACAAATCTCGCGAACTGTCAAATTGCATCTCATAGTGTTGTAAAATTCTGTATCGAAGTATAAATTGTAATCGTTACTTTTTCTACGTGTGAGCGAAGTACACTACTGACATACGTGTAATCGTACGTAGTATAGCCAAATCATAGTAAAATTTACGGTAAATGCTTGATTACACAAGCATACGCAACGGACCGTATCGTAACGTTGCTGACTGGAGGTTTGATTATATATAAGTGGCGTAACGCAACGCAGATTGTCGTAAACAAACTATTGAAGATGAAACTTCACGCTACAGTATGATTTCCGTAATCACTTGCTCGCACTGCTCATATAATAAGTACATAGATCGATACGTTACAGTAGTCAACGTTTCTATACGCTACGTTTCGTATGCATTATCAAGCCTTTTCAGGTATCAATCAGTGAAATGATGAGTGTATGAAAGTGAATACACTTCTTACTTCTTCTTACTTACACTTCTTGTTTGAATTAACAGAAGTAACTTATTTTTATATACTTGGTTCAATTGGTATTTGATGTAGTAGGTATGTATCATCATCAATATCATTGTTCACAAGACGGTTACTGCGTTTGAATGTTTAAGAAAATTGAGTTGAAAAGCGATGCTGCAATTTCAAAAAATACCAACCTAAAAAATGTTCAATTTTATTACAAATTTTTAACGCTATATTGTGAATTTTTGTATTTTGTGATATCTACTGTATTATGTAGCAGAACAGGAATATAAAAAACTTACAATGCAACCAGAATAGTCTCCCATGTTTATCATATTTATATTTAATTGCAATGAATTTGAAGTGCTGCCGTAGCAAAAATTCACACAATTATGAATATTAAATATTTTTTTAACTTATAGCATTTCAACAATTTTTTGCCAAAGATATGTGAGGAAATAGCTCAAGACAAGTCGATTTTAAAAAGGAAGAACGCAGAGCTATTTCCCAATATAAAAGATTTGACTGTTTAAAATCTTCAAAATCAATCATAACTTAATTTATGTGGCAACATTGCATTTTCGTGTCACCTTGCATTCATGTACAAATATAACACGCATAACATGAGTGGATGCGAAAAGCTATTAAAAGTATAGTAATCAAATTTATTACAAATATATCAAAAATATATAATACTTACAAGACCATTTACTCCATATTGTGAATACCGCTGTAACTATTTTGTTTTATTCAACCAACAACATGAATCCACTGAACAAAAAAACACATTGAAGGTGTGTAAAAAATAACTCGTAATATTTTAAACGAAGATTACAATATATGAGTCTCACAACTGTGGGACTCATATATTTATGTTAATTGTTAATGATTCTCCAAATCGCCCTGTGAACCAAACTTAGAAAAAAATTTCAACTTTTCGCACAAATGGAGCAAAGTGGCAACCATAATTGTTGATTCATCTAAATTTACTCACCACGTTAAGTCTGCTTTTCACCTCACTTCAATGTCGCATTTTTGAGGCTTAAAATGATTCTTGTGTAATACTGTGCTTTTACATCAATCAATCACACGGGCACTCCTTTCTTCGGCTGTGCAAACACATCACATATTGGAGAATGAAAAAACAAATTGGTCGTATATTCAGTTGATTTAATTATTTGGTCGATATGGACGGTGTTTCAAATGGAAATGATTAAAAATTTTATTTACCCTTCGGTCTTCTATCTTTTTTACCCACATACGAGTATATAAAATTAATGTACATACATATATGTATATTACCTACCCTTATCTTACGAACGCCATTTCTTTAATCGATAGCCTGCACATTTGTTGTTTTGGACAAGTGTGTCACGTCGACCACTACATATGTACACTTACAGCAAGACATGTATTATATGTATGTAAATACGAGTTATAGTGATAATTGAAACTACTATGCGTGACACTTTCCAAACATACAAACAATTTAAAGTTTTATTTTTTTGTAAGTGCACTACTATTATGATTTCGCATAAGGAGCCGACTTTACATTTTTCTTCTACATAAGGCTAAAGCTAGTGGAAATAGTTTTTGAAGTTCTATGCAAAAGCTCACGACTATTATACCTGCTAATTTCTTTAGGATATGTTTTTTGTTGTTTTAATTTACGTATCAGTACTTGATATGGCATTTCCGAAAATCACCTGTTGTTTTCTGTTTGTTATATATGACTTAATCCATCTCAAAAGCAAGGGCGGAAATCCAATACAACCTAGTTTTTTAATAAGCAGGCTATGATTGACTTTATCAAATGCTTTGCTAAAATCAGTATATGGTATATAACATCCGTTTGTTGGTTATTAATAAATCCATTTATTACACATGTAGTGAATTCAGAAACGTTCTTCGTTGTAGATCTCTCCTTAAGGAATCCATGCTGCTATGTGTTGATCAATGTTGTAACACAGTGCATAATTTGGGTAGTAACAATTAATTCAAATAACTTAGGTATCACACTGAATTTAGCAATACCTCTTTAATTTGAGATATTAGATTCAACACCATTTTTATGAAGAGGAACAATAAAAGATTCTTTCCAACAATCAGGGAAATAACCTGATTTTAAACATTTCTCAAAGATTATGGCAAGAGGTTTATACAAAAGTTCGGCACAATTTTTTAATATGCAACTCGGAATATTATCGGGCCCAGATTTAAACGACTGCTCAAGAGACTTAAGGTGGTGAAGAACATCTAAAGCATCTATGGTTAGAAAATAAATAGTATTAAACGAATCAATGTCGAAGGGGTAAGAGTCATTGTCATTAAGCTAAACGTGGAATATGTGGATTTGAAAAAATTAGCAAACAAGTGCGAAATTACAATGTAATTACTAGAAACAAGATCACCCAGATACATAGACGGAGGGAAATCGCTGGCCTTACGTTTCGAATTAAGAAAGTCATAAAAAGATTTAGGTTCGTGATGGAGTTTAATTTTTGTACTATTTAAATAGTTTCTATAATATTCATCATTCAGCATTATGTTTTCATGACGTAGACGGGAATAGTTACAATAGTTCATATTTCTTCCAGTTCTTTTATAAGTTTTAAAAGCTCGCAACTTCCGATTTTTTAAGTTTCTTAATTCCTTTGTGATCCAAATGGACCCAGTATTCCTAAAAGAAGTTTTAACTTTAGGTACACATTGTTCAAATGCTTTATATAAAATTGTATTAAATAGAGATAGGCAGCTGCAATGTTCAGATTATCTAACTGCCAAGAGCTAACAGAAAGAATATCAACGAGATTATTATAGTTAGTTCTTTGAAAACAGTATTTCAATTTCGCAGTTTTTATATCAATATTTAGACTATACGGTAATTCAAAGAATAATTCTAAGGTAGGATGATGACCATCCTCAGGTGTAACGTAGAGTTGGGAACGAGAAATCATCATCTACATAAACAAGATGTAAACATATTTCGTTCTTATTACCAATGTAATTAGTCTGATATAAATTTAATTCAGAAAGTGTATCCAAAAAGTTATTATTGTGTTCTATAGCAGTGCAAGGATCAAGTTGCCGCACTTCTTCACAAAAGTTCCAAGTAACACTCTGCATATTAAAATCACCAAGGACAATCAACGAATCGGTTATTCTCATTTTAAAGCAAATTGTTACTAAGAAAAAAGCATGTTTAAAATAAATATCATCAGTTGAATTAGGCGGGATACATGAACATGTATTAAATAAATATTGATATATATATTGATATTGGTCGCTGTGGCGTAGTGGTAGTGCGTTGGACTGTTAAGCAGAGTGTCCGGGGTTCGAATCTGAGCAAAGGCAAAATCAAAAAGTAGAAAAAATAATTTTTCTACACGGCACCACCTCTTGGCAGGCAATGGCAAACCTACAAGAGTAAAAATTGCTATGAAAAGCTTTTCACTTCGCCGTTCGGATTCGGCATTAAACTGTAGGTCCCTTCCATTCATGTAAAAATATAACACGCACAACATGAGTGGAAGCGAAAAGCTCGGCCTAGGCCCTCCATGGACTGTTGTGCCACTAGAAGTAAGTAAAGTAAGTGATATAAGAATTCAATGGCACCAGAATAATCTAGTGGATACACATGGATATAAAGACTGAACGGCAATTAGAATACCGCCGCCATGGTTATGAATTTGAAAATTAGTACAAAGTATTTCAGCATCATGTGGTATATGTAGACGGCTTAAGACAAGTTTTCAGTGAAAGCTAAAATGTGCGAATTACAAGTAAAACTTTTAAGATGTAGATTGTTCAACTTTAAATTTATCCCTTTGACGTTTTGATATATTATTTGTAAAAAATCAGTTATCCCAGCAATTTTTTTTTTTTTTTTGATCAGTAAATCATAGCCAATGAAAATTAATCAATTATAAATCGCTAGTTTTGGCAAGTCAACTTTTGGGTCCTTCGTTCCCAATGGGAATTGAAACTAAGCTAGCAAACAAAATCTAAATAAGGAAGGAGTTAATTTCAATTTAGAAGCGCATCACACTGAGTAATACAACTGTAATTAGTAAATATTATACTAATAATTACGACTGAGTAAAATTAAACACATACTCGTATAAGGTAATATTACTTCGATTTGTTTAATTTTACTCACTCTTAACTGACAATCAAATATTTCTTAATATTAAATTAATATGATTTTTATTTTTTGTATAATTACATACATGGTTTCCAGGGGTGGGCAAATACCTATACTACATATCCTCTTCTAAGTATTTTCTATTTTATGTAATATAATATTTTTAATAGGCTTATCCTCTCCTACCCCAATTTTATTACTTAGTTAGTCAATAATTTCATGGCACATATTTGCTGTTTTACTTTTCCTCTTTGGTGATTATTAAATATAAAAATTACCCTTCCCCTTTCAAATATTGTCAATCCCACTGATCTGGCCCATTCGGTACATAATTGTTATTATCACTCCATACACCACCGTGAGATTCATCCAACTCAGTGTCGACGTCTTGGTATGAGTTTCTTCTTATGCTTTCATATTGAAAAGATTGCGCCTGATGACGAGATTCCATAGCCACAACATAATCCACTGCATTTGGTTGACCTGAGTTGAGGCCGGACTCCAAGTCAGGAGGTGGTCCGTCTTTCAGACATTGTTGCAGATGATTTATATAATTAATAGCAATTCTGAAATATGTAGTTAGATACAATATTCAAAATCAGCATATGAGAATAATATGAGGCTCTTTAAGATTGCCAAATTACATAAGTATATATAATATAATACGAGTATTTTCTTACCGCAAACTTTCGATTTTTGAATATTTCTTTCCGTTCGGCTTGGATATTGGCAGTTTTGAGCGTAACTGATCAAAGGCTCTATTCATATCACGCATACGTGTACGTTCTCTATCGCAGGCAGTCTTTTTATAATCTGGAAACGAAATATCTAATATTTATTCCTAATAAGTAATAAATCATACTCGTAGGAGTCAACGAATTTCACATTTCTGTCTTCCGAAGTCAAATGGCAATAGTGAAGTCTGTTGTTCAAAGTTTCTTTTTCAAAAGGAAAAGCCCTTAAAAGTTGGCAAATTATTCCCCAAAAAGTGTTCAATTAAATTTATAAACAAACAAGTTATAATGCAACTATATATAATTTATAAAAATCGGTCATCAAATTCCAAAATTATGGCAAAAAAAACTCCTTTCGACTGTTTTTAGAGCGGTCCAAACAATTTTTACTTTCATTACTTTTCAGAGACTCTTCAAATAATCTTTTGCTCTCTCTCTCTCTCTAATTCAATCTATGTGTAAAGTTTGAGTTTCTGAAGACAATCCAATTAATTAGACCCGGAAAATATTTTTTGTTGTCAGACTAATACGGTACAAACCTAAAGGCCTTGTGAGAAAGAGCCCTATATCCCCTAATACTTCGTGTTGAGCATAGATATATTTCGCCAAATAGATGAAATACTTGATTGATTTGCTGTTCGATTCACAACTTAGCAACTGAACCATCTAATATGATGAAAAATTACGCTCTATAAGTCTCTCATCCTTCCCGTCCTAATATATGACAGCGAGACGTGGAGATTAACCATCAATGATGAGAAGCTGTTAGGAGCGTTCGAGGGGAAGATATTCCATGATATGGACCAATATGCGTGGACGATGTGTATCGAATTTAATGGGACCATGAGCTGTGTGAGCTGAACGCCGACACTGACATAGTCAAGCGTATAAAAATCCAGCGGCTTCGCTGGTTGGGTCATGTTGAGCGAATGGAAGAAAGCGCTCCGGCTAGAAAGGTACTTTATTCGAGCCAAGGTGGAGGAGCACGCAGAAGAGGCTGTCCAATCTCCGTTGGAAAGACCAGGTGCAGGGGGCCTGAGTGGATTTGGCTTTTTCAACTGGCGCCAGCGCGCGAATAGCAAAGGCGACTGGCGAAGCTTTATAGAGGCGGCCAAGACCGATCGTCGGTTTTAGTGCCAGCTAAGTAGTAAGTGGTCGCTGTGGCGTAGAGGTAATGCGTTGGACTGCTACGCAGAGTGTCCAAAGTTCGAATCTCGGCACAGGCAAAATCAAAAAAAAAACAGGAGAAAAATAATTTTTCTACACGGCACCACCTCTTGGCCGGCAATGGCAAACCTACAAGAGTAAAAATTGCTATGAAAAGCTTTTCACTTCGCCGTTCGGATTCGGCATTAAACTGTAGGTCCCTTCCATTCATGTACAAATATAACACGCACAACATGAGTGAATGCGAAAAGCTCGGCCTAGGCCCTCCATGGGCTGTTGTCAGCAAGTATTATGAAAAATATAAAAATCTTAGAACTTTGCTTTTTAAACATATTTTGTCAAAGGCCAAAGTTACTTAGTAATATTTTCGAAATAAGTTTGACTGTGTTGCATTGCAGGTAATATATTAATCCTACGTAGATTTTGAAGCTTAAGTTGGTCACTTTATAGCCTGTGTCGCTGTATAAGCAGTGATTTATTGTACAGATTACCTGACCACGTGAAATTGTCAGAATCATGTTGTTACAAGACAGACTTGCTTTCAGAATGAAAATTGAGAATTTAAATACCAACCTTTCTCCATTTGCAAAGCTTTCTCCTTCCATGTCGGATTTGTTTCCTTGGTTATTGCATGCTCCTGAGCGCCAATGTAAGAAATAATCATTGGTGGCGGCACAACAATCCCTAAAAAATCATTGAAATAGGTTCATAAAGTATTCGAATAGTGTTATTTAGAAGAGATAGCGCCCTGCTAAGAAAGGTGACAGTTCGCTTATTTGTTATGTGCAAAGGCCAAAAAAGCCTGGCGTACTAGAAGTATGCATATCTGACTATGGTCTATATTGAAAAGAAAGTGAACTAGTGTTTTCATTAGCCTGGCCGAAGCGCTGAACGTCTTAAATAAAGAACTCCCAAGATCAGGAGATGTACACACCGACTAAAACATCGATACTATTATTTTAGGTAGTTATTTATTTTACCTGAGAATTAAATTAAATTAATTAAATGCCTTTGAGGAAATCCCCCTCACGAGTGTTAATAACTTTTCCAAAGTTCAGGTTGGTTTATTTAAGCTTAGCTTCCGGAGGAGGCGAGGCTGGGGCTGTATTTCATTCGGTCCTTAAACTGAATATTGTATATTTAATCTTAGGCCCCCTTTTCAAAATAGACCGGTGTTAAATGAAATAAGAAGAGAACAGGTATTCCAGGACACGTCGTAAAACATAAGTTCTTCGTAACTGCATTTACAAGTCTGAGAAAAATCACTGAAAACGATAGCAGTAGACCAAATACTCCCAAATGTGAGTGAAGTCTAATGATTTACTTCCAATGAGGAACCACCAAAATCGATTTCAATTAGATTCTAGAATACGAATGAAGTCGATTTGTAATTTCGGCTACGAATTCATTACTCTTACAACGGATTCTGGAATAGGGACGCATTGACCCAGTTCTCCTATTTTCTGACTTCATATTTTCAAAACAATATTTCCCGGCACACTTTCATGCACTTTTCAAATCGAAAAGGCGAGTTATGTCAGTTATACAGAGCCCGACCGCCGTAAGATTATTCTTGAAATAATGATGTGATGATTTGAACGATATCCAATTTAGCATGATTTATCATTAGTTCTTTTGTGCAGTGTTGTCAAATTCGAATTCTAAAATAGCAATTGATTGCATATGTAGAGTCGAGAAATAGACCAATTTCGGTCACAGCTTTTTCAGCATTATGCACAAGCCCAATTAATCACAACTACGCAAAAACTAGAATTTTTTCTTTTTTATCACAAACAACCACTTTGAAAGAAAGAAATGAACCGCAAAAGGCGATCCTTTCTAATCAATTAATTAGTTATGTCTGACACTAAACACTTCACCAGTATCCCTACCATCCACTGATGTTGGCCACGTGCTGACCGTTTGCGGGATTTGCGATGGATATGCAGTGACGCCCGAATGCAATGATAAATTATTGGTGGCTGACGTTAAGTTGTTGTGTGAATACGGATTGGTGTATAATGTCGATAAATGTGTAGGCGGCGGTGGTGGTAGCAATGGGATTGCCTGATGTTCCGGTGGCTGTGGATATGTCGTGTGCTGCTGTTGCGTGTTATGGCTTAAATATGAATTTGTATTTGAATTCGCCGTCAAATGCATATCCAAAGGATAATCAGTACTGTACGCTGATGTTGTGCCACTTAAAACCACTGCAGCTGGAACAACTGAAGATGGCAGAGGAGAACGATGTGGAGGAGGCTGTGAATGTGATGTTGCTGGTGCACCCAATTCCAATAAAACCGGTTTCTCCATTTCCGGTTCCGATTTATAGCCATCACCAGTACTGTAGCCGCCCCCATTACCGTCACCGGTGCCGTCGGCTTTTATCGCATTGGGCACCAATGCCGTCGGCGCTTCACTGGAATTACTCAATAATTGGTCGGTCATATTTCTCACAAATTCCATGTATTATTGCTTGCAATTCATACAATTCATACAATTCAATTAATATTGTATTATTATGTATTTGTAGCTATTACTTTTTTACTAATTTTTCTTCCACTTAAGTTTAAAGTAAATTAATATCACAGTAATTAAGTCGAATTAATATCTGACGACGAAGACGACGTGACTGTTGCGTCGATCTTTCAAAATTCGTCCACTAACTTCAAATGCTTATGGTGAAATGCTCAACGGATTCCAGATCGATTTTTATCGCTCGTCAAGATCACTTTCGTTTTTTATTTTAAGCGGTAAATGTGGAGCTTATGTTCTATTTGCACTTAATATGGATACACCTTCTTATTGTTTGGAAAAAAAGCGAATGTGTGCATGTGTGTGTCTATGAGTTTGTGTGCATGTGTGTGTCTGTGAGTTCTCCCTCGCATTACAGTTACTAATATGTATACACTGTGTACATTCGTACACTTAGCTCTACTCGCTTTTGGTGACATAAAGATCATCGGTTTAGGGTACCTGTGATCAGTGTTGAAATATTATTCGGTTCTTATTGTAATTGGTATCAATGCAGATCTACTATGCATATTTTCGAGAGTGCTCAAAATTACATACTTATCAAATTGCGAACTAATCGAAATATGTGACGTAGATTAAAGTGTCATCTGAGCCCATAGGCTAGATCCAAAGCCTAGGCCAAGCTTTTTGCGTCCACTAGGTGTTAAAGACAAGAGAAAACTCTTTGTTTTTCTGTACCGATATTCAAACTTCTGGACTGATTTCATCAGTACAAGTACTGATTTTTATCAATTTGTACTGATTTTCAAAGTTTCTTACTAATTTGTACCGATTTTTCTGTATCACGAAAACGATTTAAAAATGTTTTACGCTTTGATCAACATTAATTTTTTTTTTATAAGTGAGATGTTTGGCCTTTGGAATTTATTTATCATGGTTATTCATTCATTCAACATAGGCTAGTTGTATTGCACTCCTCCAAAATATACTTTTTAAGGACTGTTTTATAATACCATAAATATGGTATGTATTATAAATATTATGTCTGCGATATAATAATGAAAAATGTAAACTAGTTTTTTTTGGTAGTTGCGAGGGTATTTTGAAAGCTCCTAAATAATTACAAAGCTCCCATTCGGTTATAATTCCAGACGAAGAGTAAATTACATTCATATCGAAATTTTTTTATAAATCAATTATTTTAATAATATCGTTTTCCTTATATACTATTAACCTGTTTTGTTGTATGTTTAAAAAAGAACAACCTTCTGAAAATCGTGCTGATTTGTACTAAAAAGACTAAAGATTTGCATGATTTTATCCAATTGTACTTATTTCTTTACTTGAGAAAACTTGAGGAAATGCCAAACCTACCCGGGACAATCTGCGTAGCAGGTCAATGCACCACAAACTACTCCACGTAGACCACACTTTTAAGAAGTACGCGCATACTTATCCGTAACTACTATTAAACTTAAGCTATAGCTAATCAAAGTTCTAAACTGAGATATTTATGGTGTTAACTAAAAAGTATCACATGAACAAAAATTAATGATTTGGATTCTACTTTTTTTATACTTGCTTATATTGTATAACTTAAAGTACTCGGTTTTTGTTTTAATTGTAAGGACATTATATTTTAACCTATTGCACCTAAAAACATTTACATTTTAATTTCTCATCACATTAATTTTCACTCATTTTGCTCTTTCTCTCTTTGATATGTAAAAGGCGGTCCAATAGTTGCCAGTAGTCATATAAAGTTAATACTCGATTGCGTAAAGGTAACAAGACAACAGAAACCGATAACGAGTAAGTTATCGTGTGTCACACTTGTCTGTTTGTGTGTCTGGCTTCGAGTCTTGCCTGTCTGCACTGCCATATTTGATCTTATGTCCATCACAATCATCAATCGTATTGTTTAGTAGTGGTGCATAAGAAAAGGAGCCGGAGCGATTGACGCAACGTGAGTCAATATATGAGAAACAAATATCGTTTAAACATACTCCGACAATGTCGTATGCCGCAATACCTCAACTACTTATGCTATTGTGCTATTATTAATATTATTATTATTAATGAGATCGATAAAAGTGATCTTCATTATTTATTGTATCCCATTGAGTATCTCTTTCTGTACGAAGAACTCACTCGCACATGCGAGCACAAGCGTTTTACCACATATGCTATGAAATTGATCTCTTCATCGTTGCATTTTCCAATATACCATAAGATATTTAAGTATAAAATTAATTTGGAGATTTTAATCGAAACTTGTAAACACAAGTGTTTTGTGTTAATTGAAATAAGTAAGTGAGTAAGTGTGGGTAAGTGAAGTTCTGATGCAGATTCAATGTATTTAGGTGGCATAACATGTTAAAATCGTTTATGACTTTTTTGTTTGACACTAGCACACGAGGCATGAGAAACTCAATGTTAAACTTCATTTGCTACATGTTCGATGTTGGAGTATCAAATTTCGCTTTTTTAATTGTATAGAACTAAAACTGGAAAAATGGGATTACCTACATTTTCGTAGACGGAAAAACAAAATAAATAAGTATGTAGTAAATAAATATTTATTACCTAAACACAATATACAATTCGGTACGTAGTAAAATAAATGGGTCAGTTGGCCTAGCATTGAAGCATGGTTAGTATGAGTGTATGTATGAATGTGTATCGCTATACTGCAACATTAAGCCAGAAACCAGGTAATATACTAGCCGTATTAAACATTGAAGAAGGGTTTAAAACCTTTTTAGTCGCCAAGTTAGCTTTTAACAAAACTAATTAAATACTCAGCTAAACCAAAAAGTTGTTCTTGAAAGTATCATTCATATTTATTGAAATAACATCGTAATGCTATATCCTAACTCAATCCGATGCGAGCGATTCGAAATTTATGTTCGCATATGAAAACATTGTGTCCTTCCTCATTCGATACGATGCGACTTGACGCACTGGAAATAACCTGCGACTTCTTCCCATTGCAATTATGCAATCAGCTTTTCCATTTTCATTGAAAATGCCGCACACGATTGAATTGAAAAATCAAACAAATGTCATTTTCATCCGATGCGTACTATACGAAGTTATCGCAACGTGTTGTATTCAGAAAGCTTCATTTGAATACAGCAGTTTATTTGTAATAAATATAGCGTACGTTTAACATATCGCACAGTTCGGATAAGATCAAACAATGAGTACGATGCGAAGTCGTCGCTTCGTACACGGTGATTTTTTGTAGAGGACGTAAACTTTTAAATTGGCCACACTGTTTTCTGCGGCAGCCGACTTGACAGTTGTTTTGAAGTTAGTTTGGTTTGTTAATTTATCATGAATATACTTATACTCACTCCGCACAGTGTATCACATTCATAAAGCTGATGGATAAAAATAATAAACGTCATCCGATTTCAATTAAATTGAACATGGCCTTTTTTTGGTCTGTTGAAATTTAATTAAAAATTTGGCGAGAAACAAAAATTTTTTAAATATCAATAATTGGAAAAATATTGTAACAATCCAATTGAAATTTAACACACTACATTTGTTGGTCAATATAAGTTA
This sequence comes from Palloptera scutellata, assembly GCA_958295655.1. Classification (NCBI taxonomy): domain Eukaryota; kingdom Metazoa; phylum Arthropoda; class Insecta; order Diptera; family Pallopteridae; genus Palloptera; species Palloptera scutellata. The sequence continues at coordinate 50,777,756 of OY282450.1, forward strand.
CATGTTGGAAAACACGCCCGCCCATGTACTATTGAATTTATATTATCAATGCCTTTTTCTTTTCCATTAACAATAAAAAATTAATTGGTCGCTGTGGTGTTGTGGTAATGCGTTGGACAAAGTGTCCGGGGTTCGAATCTCGGCACAGGCACAATAAAAAAAAAAAAGTAGAAAAATAATTGCCAGGCAATGGTAAACCTACAAGAGTAAAAATTGCTATGAAAAACATTTCACTTCGCCGTTCGGATTCGGCATTAAACTGCAGGTCCCTTCCATTCATCTACAAATGAGTGGATGCGAAAAGCTCGCCCTAGGCCCTCCATGGGCTGTAGTGCCATTAAAAGTAAAAAGGTATAAAAAATAATTTTGAAAACAAGCAACATAAGTATATAGTAAAACATACAAAAAATCACGTATCCTCGAAAAAAAAATACCTTGCTTTCTGATACGATCCAATTCGCCACACTTCAAGGAAATCCAGTATTTTTAATATAGGTGCCACTAGAAAAAGTTAACATTTTTAATTGATGGCAGGCAGCTAGGGGCAGAAAAACTTTTTAGATTATGTTTTTAAATACTTTTACGTATGGGTACTAAGAGAAAACTGGATGTCGAAAAGCTGCAAAAACAACAGACAGCCGAAGTCTTCGCCAATCGACTCGCTCGTTTATCATGAAACGCCCCTCAACTTGATCATACATACATGCTCGCAGTAGATGCAAATTTTCCGCTATATGCGCAGGGCTGCCGAAGAGGTACAAGGCTACCATGGAGATATGTGGTGCGACTAAAACTGTCGCGATGCTACTGAAGCGAAAAACGCAGTATATAGAGCCACCATGCATTCAGTTAAAACGCGAGCTTCTAAGGGGCGACACACAGAGTTAAGGGGGAGGAAAAACGTCTCTTCAGGCGCAAGAAAAGAGAAGCAGAAAGAAGTGAGTTTAATGATATCAAAATGTTACAGAACAGGAACGAGGTCCGAAAATTCTAACGAGACCCGCCTGACTAATGGTTTGAAGAACGGGGCCTCTTCCTGCAAAAACGTAAATTTATGTAGTGACAGATGTCCAAAGTATTATGAGATTATGGAAGTAGCCACTTCTCGCAGCTGCTTAGTGGTAATGACGACAATAATCCCGCCACTGCGGAATCTGCTCCGTAAACCCCAATCACTGACATCGTTGAAGTACTATGAGGAGGTCTTAACAGCTATCGCTCGACTGAAAAACAATAAGGCTGCAGGTGCAGATGGCCAGGCTTTAAATTGTTTGAGACTGGAGACGAAGAGCTCACAAAACGCATGGACGAGCTTCTATGCAGAATATGGTCGGATGATAACATGCCAAGTGATTGGAACCTCTGTATACTCTGCCCAATCCATAAGAAAGGTAATTCAACGATCTGCGCCAACTACCGTGGGATAAACCTTCTTAATATCACATATACGGTTCTATCGAGCGTACTGTGCGAAAGACTGAAGCAAAATTATCACATCAAAATTATCACATCAAAATTATCACATTAAAATTATCACATTAAAATCATCACATTAAAATTATCACATCAAAATTATAACATAATGATTATCACATTAAAATGATCATATCAAAATTATCATATCAAGATTATTACATCAAAATTATCACATCATACTGTTACATGAAAATTTTCACAACATAAAACTGATTGGACCTTATCAATGTGACTTCTACCATCGACCAGATATTCTCACTACTCCAAATCCTGGAAAAGCCCCGAGATATACAGATCGACACCCTCCATTTATTGGAGGGTTCGACAGCACGATTAGGGATCACTTGTACACTCCAATGTCTGATTTTGGTATACCTGCTAAGCTCATTTGTCTTTGCAAAATGACACTGACCAACACCACCAGCGCAGTGAAAATTGGGACAGACCTCTCCGCGCCATTTGATACCAAAAGAGGTTTCAGACAAGGTGACACCCTACCATGCGACTTCTTTAACCTTATGCTGGAGAAAATAATTCGAGCTGCGAACATCGACATCTCTGGCACTATTTTTTACAAGAGTTGGCATCATTTTTACCAACGCGCGAACGGTCTGTGCAACATTCTCCAATCTGGTAAGGTAGCCTCGTCGAGTGGATCTAGTGGTGAACAAGGACAAAACGAAATTCCTTGTATCAACAAACAAAGAGTCACGGCGTCTGGGACAAAATGTTGTCAAGGATTTCGTTTACTTAGGATCTAGCATTAACATCAATAATAATAAGGTCAGCCTTGAGATTAAGCGGAGATTACCTCTTGGCACAGGTGCTACTACGGGCTCAGTAGGCAATTGAGTAGCAGTGCATTCTCTCGACTGAGGAAAATATCGCTATATGAGTCCCTCATAATTCCCGTCCTAATATATGGCGCAGAGGCGTGGTCATTAACTATTAGGAGCGTTCGAGAGGAAAAAACTCCGTAAGATCTATGGTTCAATATGCGTGGGCACCGTGTACCGAATAAGATGAAACTATGAGCTGTACGCCGACACTGACATAGTCAAGCGTATAAAAATCCAGAGGCTTTGCTGGCTGGGTCATTTTTTATTCGAGCCACGGTGGATGAACACGCAGAAGAGGACGTCCTAGTCTCCGTTGGAAAGACCAGGTACAGGGCGTACTGACTGCACCTTGGCCTTATCAACTGACGCCAGCCCGCGCATAGCAGAGGTGACTGGCGAAGTTTTATCAAGGCGATCATTGGTTGTAGTTGTAGTAAGTAAGTGAACGAAAATTGATCATAAAGATTAGCTTAGTATGCGCCAGCTACTGTGGCCACAATCCCGAAATCATATTCAAACATTAATGTAAGAAAAAATTTTTAATTTATGAATATTAAAAGCATTTGGCTGTGTTCTATCAATTTAAAATTTTCAGCCTCTAACAAAAAAACACCCGATACTTAATTAAGTAGACAGCGTCATTTAACGCCTTCAGTTTTTTTTTTTTTTTTTCTCAAAAACACGCCGTATACGACATTCGTACTTAGCGTAACGCTGTAAGAATAAAACGTAAATCTTACGAAAGTGCTAGTCGCGATACTTAAAATTACTTAGTCGAGTATAATAAAATAGAATTAAAATAACATTAAAAATGATGACATCAATTTTTTTTTTAAACACTAATCTTAAAATACAGAGAAAGTTAGTGGTAATCAGTAATGTAATGGTTTATAGCTTACATATTAAGATATTGGACCACCTCGATAGTCTAGTGGGTAGAGGACTAGAGTTTTACCCGTTAGGTTGGATGTTCGATTCACCTTTTCGTCTGGTGGGTAATTCTCATAAACTTCTTATATGTCTACCGATATGAAGTGAATGAGAATTGTATGAAGTGAATAAGAATTGTACTTACTTGTACACCTCTTGACAGGCAATGGCAAACCCAGCAACTGATAACAAGTTGCTACCTTGACGTTCGTAACTGACGTTAAACTGTACGACCGTTCCGGTCTAAGTATGTCTCTGGGGAGCCTCAAAAAACAAACAAAAGAAGATAAATTAATATACTTATACAATAATATTAGTTATTGCTAAAGTACCACTGCAGATTTCTTTTAAAATGTTCTGAAAGGAGTTCGAAAGTCGAAGAGAGTAAACGCAATACTGACACTCGGATGAAAGAGATTTGAAATTAAATTGTATTGAATTTCTACTTATAAATTAAATGTTGATTAAATTTAATCCCACTCTAAAATTTTAGAGTTATCGAAAATTTATTCAAATAAGACTTTGCGACACCAAACATCTGAGTCCAAAATTCTCAACGGATTCTAGTAGAGCTAGACCTAGTTAATATTGCTGCCAAGTTGTTTTCTACTTTAGGTCAAATAAGAGAATTTTTTAAGTTGAAAATTTATTATAAAGCTCTTATAATTTTGGGTGTATACCTTGACACACAATTGAAGGCGGAACTTGAAGTTTACGGTAAATATATACTCCATCGATTAAAACAAGAGGATTCCGATTTCGACACTTTAAAAGTAGAGATTTTGAGACGGAAAACAAGGAACACTCTTACCAAGTAAATAAGTTCGAAGATAAAGAATTGGAGATGTTACTCAACGAAGACTGGTGACAGATGCTAAAGGAACATGCAATAACATTTGAAGTTACCCCAAGCTTTTCAAATCATTCGGGTTTATTCAAAAGGAAGGAAATTGGGTTCCAAAAGATTGAAGTCGAGAGACGTCGGAAGGCGGTTTTGCTGCTTCAGTGCTATAAAAATAAGTCGATTTTCCATCGAATTTGTATTCATTTCGACAACAACTAGAAGCTCGGCCAAGCTCGGGAATATCAAGGCCGAAGCAGAATATTCATACGCCAAGGTATGTAATTGATGGGGTCGGAAGGGTGTCGAATATTATGACCTAATAAAACCTGGTGAAACTATTACGGGAGAACTGTATCGAAAATTATTTATTCGTTTGAAGAGAACAATGCCCAAAAAACGAGCAGGCACAAGATCCAGTACGCAAAGGTTTTTTAATCTGCATTTAAGATGTAAGTTGACATACTAACGAAATTAACTAATGGATATAACTTCAAGAGCTAAAGATTTGTTGTTCGAGACAAAGTTGATCCTGATGAAAAGATAAACATTTTTTACATCAACTCTCCACCACTTTTCTTACCACAATTCTTAATGCTCTTTAGTGATTTTTTAAAATTAATTTTCCAAAGTTCTATATTGCATAAAGTACTGAGAATCTTTTTTTATGTGGAATTTACTGAAACTCCCTAAATATGGTAATAACTAGAAGATGTGGAGTAATGATGTAAAGACAAAAAGAGTTTATCTATTAATTAGGAACATATTTCTCTGACTTCAAATGTCTAGCCATTAAACTAAATATGCTCACCTATTAAATACTTTGTTTTTACTTTGTTACTTTGTTGTTATTATGTAAAGATTTGTAAAGTAATTTTCAAATTAAAAGTTTTCTATTTTAATCATAATTTCTTGCATTCTTTCTTCTTGAAGTTTCCAACAAAAATTTAATTATTTCAAGTAAAATTAAGTTTAAATAATAAAAATTTAACGATCTGTAAAATCAGAGGCAAAAAATATAGTACCACGTTCTTTTCAATGGAATGCATCAAAATCGTATGGTATGAAATATTTATGTGAGGTCTACCCTTACAGCTGACTTGAGAGCATTTTTGGTACAATTTTTGTTCGTTGGATATGTTTAGTTAACTAAGTTGGAAACTTATTCTGTTTATTTATAAGTTAGTTCAATGCGAAAATGGGGATAAAGAACTGGTTAAATTAATTTATTGTTTGTGTACAAAATTTGTTAAAATCAAGTAAATATATTATATCTGTATTTTATTAGTTCTGACATTCAAGCTGGTACTGTGTCAAAATCAAAGGTATTTATTTGGAACCGGAACCCATTGCTTTGCGTGCATAAAAAATCTTGAGGGCTTTCTCTTTTTCGTCACTCTGCACTCCTCATCTCTTCTATCATTCCCTTTCTTGTTTCTCATCCGTTTATCTCTTCTCCCTCCCAACTCTTCGTACCAATTTTCTCATTGGATGAGTAGACTCTTTCTCGTTAGGGCCACTGTGGTTACCTCATTTAAACCAGGCCAACTTAATTTTCACTCGCTTTTTCTCTTGAAGCTTTTCAAATATAAGATATGAAATATTATGAAAGCAAATAAATTCTATTTTATTATTACAAAAATATATAAATTAAATGTGTGAATGCATTGAATGCCTTTGATAAATATTAAATAGCAATATACCTAAATTCAATTATGAGTAAGGTACTATTAAAACAAACAAAATTAATGAGGATAATTTTTAAAAATAAGTATCAATTGTTAAACTTTAATTGCCGTATTTCCATAAATTTGTCAAGTACTTCATCGTTCACCAATTTGCGCGCTTTTTGATGTTCTTCCACAATAGGTGTAATTGTCTGATGAAATAAAGACATAAATGAGTTAAATTCACAACTTTCGTTTTCAATAGTACGAGTAACTCACCTCAATAGCCAGCTTTTTAATTTCACCAGTTAACATTTCACCTTTACTATATGCAACGCGGACTTCCTCCAGCTTCTTATCATCTTCTAGGAAAAATTTTAACAATTGATATGCCACATCAATATCAGACACACCGCCGAGTGCCCGATGTTCTTCAACGGTGGTGCGTCCACCAGAAAAGGCATATTTATTAATTTTATTTTTAATCTGTTTTGGTGTGTCAGTAAGAAATACTGCCGAATTCTGTTCACTGCCAGACATCTTTGATTTTGCACCCTGCAGCGCCGGAAAGAAGGACGAATGTACAAGCGCACACTTCGGATAGCCAAGTCTGGGTGCAACATCGCGTGTCATTCGAAAATATGGATCCTGATCAATGGCGCACGGTATAAGACATTGCACTTTCTTATTACCAAATATAAAAGGGAATGTGCTTGATATTGCGGGAGCCGCTTGCGCAGCAGGAAATCCAATTTTGCCAATAATATCGGAATCACCGAAACCAAAGATACCTTTAACCTGGTTAAAGGTGACACATTTTTGAATGCGTATTATATTTTGGTACATGGCAGTACATTTTCTACGAGAAATTAAATTAATTATGAACACATTTAATATGCCGCAATGCTTCCTTACCCCATAAATTCCAAATTATTAAATATAAAAGTCTTTTCCACGTCAAAGCCCATTGCAACAATATCCTTGGCATTCTCGCGTGCCAGCTTCATGGCTGCTTCGATTTTCAAGTCTTTCCACAAAGCTTTTTCATCGTCAGTTAATTGTATGACCAAAGGAACATCGAAAGTTTCTTGCAGCCATCTTTGAATGTATGAATGTCAGAACACTGCTTGAAATAAGTTTAAAATTGCACTTCTTACTTTGTCATAATAAATGGAATTAAGTGTCCCAAATGCAGTGACTCCGAACTTGGCCCACGACCCGTGTATAAATAGAAGGATTTGCCCTGCTCTTTGAGCGTAAGTATCGTATGCAGATCACGATGTGAAAAGAAAATGCCACGTCTTATGAAATGATGCACAGGTTTGCCTGTTATTCTTTCGAAGCGTGCAATTAATTCGTCATCGATTTTTGAGGAGCCAAAACGTTCTAGAAATGTAAATTTAATTTGCTGCTGTTACATGGAGAAATTCACATCTTTTTAATATTTCTTACTGATCAGTTTTTCATAATCGATTCCTGCATCATTGCTGCTTGCCACATTCCATGGATTAACCACATCATCTCCACTGTTTTCTGTTGTCACTTCAACTGCAGTCGCAATCTCTTCTTCCTTGCCGTTGGAAAGCGTAAGCGCGTCCACACCTTCCACAACTGCTGCTTGTATATCAGTCATTTTCTTAACTGTATTTTATAATTCTGTCAACTTGCTATGAAACTTAACTGGAAATCTGCGAAATTTAATTGAAAATTTGTGAAATTGCACGTGCACACTGCAAATTGTAAACGAAATCAATTTTCTATGCGAACTACAATTTGGACAATCCAAATATCTTTTGTATCATACGTCAACGACAAGGTCTATTGTGAATTGTCACTCTAGCAGCTGGTCTTCTAATGAGTTTATCGGGAATGCGATTGTTCCGGTTGGAAGAGCAAGAAACAATTAGGAACAGTTTGTTTCGGTCCAAACTGATCTAGGGTATGCCCTACAATTATTTTACTCGCTCGAAAAGGCGCTAGGTCCAATAGGTCTTGGTCTTGGCAGGCAATGGCAAACCTACAATAGTAAAAATTGCTATGAAAAGCTTTTCACTTCGCTGTTCGGATTCGGCATTAAACTGTAGGTCCCTTCCATTCATGTACAAATATAACACGCACAACATGAGTGGATGCGAAAAGCTCGGCCTAGGCCCTCCATGGGCTGCTGTACCATTAAAATTAAAGTAAAAGTAAGTAGAGAGAGAACTTAAAGAACTTGATTTAATTTTACTTGTTTTTGGCCTTGATATGCAAGTTCGCAGTTTTCCAAAACATAAAAAATACATTTTTTTATACCATTAAATTATGTAATCGCATTGAATGCGAATCGTATTGTTGCGTAATCAGTGATTTAACATTTTCATTTATTGCTTCTCCTGAAAAATTGTAACTCGAACCTATGTCCCTAGATCCGACATAGCTTCGAGCAGTAGGAGGACCCAAGCTTAAAATTATAAATAGAAATTTAAATGCATAATTATTTCACATCACGCACGTGCGCTGGTTTACTCGTAAAAGCCACAGCCATACATTCATTCAAGAAAGCAGATGCCTTTATACAACATTTATAAAATTTGTGACGGTGCAGTTGTAAATGGTGGAGCAGTCTACGCAGCCCGTGTCCTGTCTTTGATCCAGATTTTGATGGATTGAAGCAAAATCGTAAAGCATTTTTTGTAGCCGAAAACACCATTGCAGATGAGTTAATAAAGGAAAGAACACCCAGTCATCTTACTGAACTCAAATGCCACCAAATCAAGGGTCAATAAAAATCTAGGCTTTAAGGCTAAGTATGCATTAAATGTATTCAAAAGAAAGAAGAAAGTTATAAGTATCAGTCCAATTGATTTAAAAAAGCAAATATTTTTTTATCGCCAAAGATAAAGACACGTGGGTTCCATAAACGTCTACTGACAAAAGTAAAATGGGCAATTTTCCCATTCCATTCATACAAATTTTGTTATTAAAATGCATTGTTTTCACTTTTTACCGCTATATCTCATAAGTGAAAGGCAGTTTTTTTTATTATTGGTTAAAGTGCATTGGAGTCATTTGATTTTCCCCGAACGAGTACATTGCGTTTTATTAACTTAGCAGTTTACAATTTATTTTAAGGATATTTAAGGAATTCTTGTAATTTTTTTATTTGGCAATTATGCAAGACTGGTATTGAAATACTAATAAAAAAAACAATAATTTATATAAACTGTAATAAATATTGTAAAAACTTCGTTTATAATAAAAATTTTTTCGTTTTCTCTATGTATGTATGTTCGTAGAAGTGGTAACTTCACTCTCGAATTCCCAAATTTTTGTCTATACATAAGTATATCGATATATTTTTACGAGTGTCCAGGGAAATTCAGGAAGTAAAACTGCTTAATTATATAAACTATCGTCGCATCATCGTCACACTTATATCTACACTAAACATCAACGCATTCTATATGTATTATTTTCCTCCACATCTGACAACTCTCCCTTAAAGTTGACATCGATGACAAAGTCCAGATCACGATTATTTCGCTCGTTCGGCTTCATTCTGAATGTACCCGTAATCTCTTCACCTTTTTTCACTGTCATATAGTCATCTAGATAGAAAACTGTCTGCTTCCAATGTGTGTACGTTGCCTCCGGCGAAGTACTAAAGCCAAGACGTTTGTGGCATTTTGTAAATTCGATGTTGAAGTAGGTGACCAAAGCTTGCACAAAGTCATTCCGCTTAATAATTAAACTAAATGGCGATGAGAACTCCAAGTCAGATTTCTTCACCGTATACAAATCAACTTCTTTTACCAAATACGAAGTGGAAACCACCTGCTTTGGATCAACGACATCGACCAACGGCTCGGTGACCGCCACCTTACGAATACAGCTCATATCGAAACCATAGACGTCGTCCCACCAATTGATCTTCTCATCCTTATACTGACGGTCTTCGATCGCTGTGATGTATAGCGTACCGCGATCTGGGAACATCATGCCATCAGGCTTAAGCCACTTGTCACGTGCATACAGAACTGTGTCCAACATAGATTCATAAAACAAACAATACCTGGAAATCAGTTCAAAATCAGTCAATTAATCAATCAAATCAGTTTACGAACTACTCGAAGATTAGTCGAACGCTACACTCACCCCATCCACTCTGAAATAATAATATCAACCTTTTCGATGCCCTGTGGTAAATCGATATCTTCAATCTTGCCCTTTACCACCTTAATCGTTTCCTGGAGATTATTATCGATTACCACTTGCCGCGCGTACTCCACAATGTTGGAGCAATCCACTGCTATAACTTTGGCAGCTCCCGCTTTAGCTGCGAACATTGAAAGAATACCAGTACCGCAGCCTACATCCAAAACGATCTGAACGTGAAATAAACACATGTGTCAAAATCTACCTAAATACCGCGTGCTTGCGTGCCGGCATGGAGCCACAGGCAATAGTACGCTTGCTTACCTTCCCACGAAAGAGGTGCTTATTGTGATACATTGCGTTCCGGTACGTAATTGTTCGCACCTCATCCTTCAGCATCTCCTCATGAATACCAAAATGGGCATACGAGTCGAAATAGTAGTCCCGAGAAGTCATTTCTTCGGCTGTAGTTGCTGACGCGTCGCCGGCAGCGGACGCAACTTTTTTAACCACATTGTTGGTTGTGAGGTTTTCGCTGGTGGGCTGCATTATTATATCCTCAGACTGAGCAAATATAATTGAATTGTTAAATTAATTTGGCAATGACGCATTGCGGAGGAAAAACGGGAAACAATATTTTGCGAATTTTTTTTTCACTCACCATTCTCGTTTTTCGTTCTTTGCTTGCAGATTTTAAGCACTTGTGTTTTTCTTTAGGTCTTATTCGACCTGAAATTTACGGCTGGGATTTTCTACTTTCCACTAAGGATTTGATCAATTACTTACTCTTTTCACAATGCCAACTGAATATTTGATTGTTTAAATGTTCTCTATTTTTCTTTTAATTTTACATTGAGCTGTTAATTCTTCGTTACTTAAATAAAAAAGCGCCTTGTCGTCAACACTGCCAGACTTTTTAATTTGAATTTCAAAAGCTTATCAATAGGGTAATAATATCTGTGTTTTTTTCACGCGTGTACGGCTAACAACTTATTTCGTTCTATAACCAGTGCAAAAGCAATGTAACCAAGCCATAGCGATGTATTTATTTTTAGTAAATGAAACCATTTGTCATATTCTGAATGTAGAAAAAGCCAAATAAGAAGAAAAAAGTTCACAAAAAATGTAACATTTTGACAAAGTTAAGCTTTTTTCAACGAAAAAACGAAAAAATGTCTCAGAGAGAAAAAGATTTTCTTTTGAATTTTGAGCTGTTTTATGGGTCAAAATTGTATCTATATACATATGTAATAAATTTAACTATAATTTGACAGGCTGTACGATAGTGGTGCCAAGTTTTGTTGATAAAATACTTAAGCAGGGATACGAGTTTCTTCAGTCACTTCGATAGCGACCTTAAACATGCGCCAAAAGTAACATAGCTAACACTTAAACCAATAGGAAATTTTCTTGGGAATGGAATTTATTTTAGGGTGGCAACTACATTGAGCGAACCGCATGTGTCGGCAAATTACACAAAGCACACTAATTGCTAAAAATGATTGTTAATTGGCGCGATTCGACATTTATATGGTTTTCAACTATCGATAATTCTGTGTTGGCAAAAGAGTATTAATTCCACAAAAGACAATGCCTCCTCGTCTTTATTGCTATTTGTTTTGAAGTTCACTTCTTCAGAATCGTTTTTATACTTACGGGAAGGTAAAAGGTGGTTGAGTTATAACGGAAATTGTGACGAGAAGTCACAAGAAAAAATGAGGATGCATATGTACAAACCTGGACAAAATAATAGGTGTGAACCCAAAAATTTTTAAAATGAACGAACAAAATTAATTGGCAGGGTCTACAATCAAAAGGCAAATTTGGAAGTTTGGTGGCACTGTTTTGGAATGAAATGGGGGAATCCACGCAACAAAAGTTCTTCTCGATAAATATTGCGGCGCGTTCATTTTTTCAACCTTCAAATTGATCTGGACAATAATATAGGTGTATTTTGATAAAAATTAAAAGTGAATAAATTTAAAGCGTTATTTAGTTCCAGAAGGTAAGATTTCGATGAAAGTGAACTAAATAAAGGTTTAATGATAATTCTTAAAAACATTAGATGGGTCGTGGAGTTCATTGCAGAGAAAAGACTTGTTCGTTAGCTCCGAGACAAAGGAAAAACCTACAAATTCATTGCCAGATCGATGGGACGGTAGGATTGCTCGCAAAGTTCCTCTGCTTAGAACTGCAAATTTGAAGAAGAGGAAAAATGTTGCATTAGTTCATAAAACGTGGTGCGGTTCACAGGGAGAAAAAAATGGCGCAACATTCTCTGGAGCGATAAAACAAAAATAAATTTGTTTGGTAACGAAGCGGAAATAAACGTTCGTCGCCCGAAAGGCAAGGAATTCGACGTTCGGTTCACAAAGAAAACAGTAAAGCACGGAGGTGGTAGCTACATGGTATGGGGCTGTTCTTCTTGGCAAGGTATTGATCCGATATATCAAATTAATGGCATAATAGATTCGTGTATAAGGATTTGTTGGAAACGGTAATGTTACCATATGCCGAGGATAATATGCCGCTTTTGTGGAAATTTCAGCAGGACAATGATCCTAAACATACATCGCGAGTTGTCAAAGCATGGTTCCAAGAGCATAATGTAGACGTCCTTGAGTGGCCTATTGAGAACCTCTGGGGAGAACTTAAAGGCCAAAACAAAACGCAGTTATGGGAATGTAGAAGCTTGTCGGAAATTGATATCGTCAATGCCCAGAAGAATCGAAAAAGCCATCAAGAATAATGGTGGATATTCTGGGTATAATGCGTTCTTACTAATTCAGTAAAATACGGGACCATAACTAGCAAAATTTCAATATTTATTCTTAAGTTTTTTGTGCACACCTATTACGAGTATTCTGTTCAATCGAAAATCTGTGTATTTTATGAATTAACCAAAATTCAAGTTATTTTTTTTAGAGTTTTTAAAACTTTTTATGTTTTGTTATGACGCTGAAGTATGTTTATGTTAAAAACTAATTTATTTTTTGAAGGATAATAAAAAATATGTGAAAGCCACGCTTTTTTGAAAAAAAAAAATATGTACACACCTATAATTTTCTCCAGGTGTGTATATACACATAAATGAAGGGCGACACATTTGTAGCCAAATGCATACACGAGTATGAACCAAACTTTGTTGATAGAGTGCGCTGATTAGCGTATGATTCAAACTTGATTGATAAAGGGCACTGTCCCCATCAGTTTTCAGTAAACTTTTATATTTGAAACAAGAATTTTTCATTTCAAACAAATCGGGTATGAATCACTTGATATATAGAGATGCTGATTAACGTATGATTTAAACTTGATTGATAGAGAGATTGATTCATACATACTCGATTGATTGAGGGCGCTGCCCATCAGTTTCTAGTAAAATATGACATTTCAATCAATAATTTTACATTAAAAACAAAATCGTTAGACATTTCTACAGCTAAAGGAATGAGCGAGTGGGCAAAAAGTAGTAAGATTTTTTAAATAAAATTTAAATTTTACGCGGAAACCCATTCATCAAAATATTATTTTTTTAAGGTTGGTATGACTGTCGGTGACATCTGTGCCAAATTTCACATCAAAATAATCATTAGTGTTTAGTATACGCTTGTCTTTCTGAAGTACAAAAAGTGCATTCGGCGATTTTCACAATGAGTGAAATTATTCAACAAAGAAGTTCCATTAAATTTTGTGTGCGAAATCAAATTTCTGGTGCCGAAACGTTCAGAATGTTGCAAAAGGCCTTCGGTGATAATTGTATGTCGCGAGCAAGTGTTTTTGATTGGTACAAATTGTTCAAAGATGGTCGAGAACGCGTTGACGAAGAACCACGTCCAGGACGGCCATCAACATCAACTGATGATCAACACGTCAATAAAATCAAGGAATTGGTGCTCGAGAATCGACGATTAACAGTCAGAGACCTTACTGGCATCGTTGGAATATCGGAAGGATCAGTGAAAACCATTTTAAAACATCATTTGGGCCTAAGAAGAGTGAATGCACGATTGGTTCCAAAATCACTGCATTGGTTTTACGACACCATTTTGCCAAAAATTCGACTGATATCGTTCCGCAACCATCCTACCACCCTATTCGCCTGACTTAGCACCGTGTGACTTTTGGCTATTTTCTATTGAGTCAATTGAAGACATTAAACATGAATCGCTAAGCGCATTGAAGGGTATTCCGGAAATTGACTTTAACAACTGTTTCGCGAATTGGAAAAAACGTTGGCACAAGTGTATTGGGGCCGGGGGGGATTACTTTGAAGGGGACGAAATAGATTTGAAAGAATGAATAAAAAAATTTGAAATTATGAACAAAGTCTTACTAACTTTTGCCCACAGTAGTAGACTGAAAAAACAAACGCGAGGTACAAATTATTATAAAATTTACAGCGAGAATGTGGACAAAATTCAGATTCTACTATTGTAAAAAAAAGAAACATAAATTAACACCGAGAGATCGCGAGAGATCACAAACAACTTGAGGCACAACAGAATTCGAATTTCATTGAAAAACAACTCGCAAAGACTAAGACGGGGCGACAGCATGAATGGCAAATGAGTTTATTAGAGCCAATAATTGCATCAACACTCATTGCATTGAGTCCCGACGAATATCCTCAGATTATACAGCACCAGGCAGTCATTAAGATGGCCGAATTCCCAGCTTTTCAACGAAAGAGAAGGGCAGAAGATTTACTTGAAAATTTCCCTGAAAATCTTTCCTAAGTGGAAAGAAAAAAAGTCCCATTAGCATAACAAAACATAGACGAGATTTGCCAAGTTCCTCGTCAACCTCATAACAGTCGCGAATATTTCGATGATGATGATGTTGACCATTGTAATGATGATGATGGTAAAATTATAATGATGTACCAACTACTCATGCTTTGAGTATAAATATTTTGATGGAGATGATGATTTTGCAGTGGGCGTTGCATGCATTGGAAATGAAAACGATCAAAATGAAATTAATCCAGATGTAGTACAACTGGGATCAGAAGCCCATCATAAATCAGCAAATAAAAGAAACAATTTCAAAACATGTTCCTTAAAAATTGCTTGGACTACGCCTGTCATGTCTGGTATAAACTCTGGTTTTTCCAAGATTACTAAACCTCCTAACCTGAAAACCAAAATCGCAAACGTTCTGAAGAAGTAAACTTCTGTAGGGCGTCCCACTGACGCACACAATTTTTTATATTTTCAAACTCCATATTTAACGATTGTAAATTTAGAGTTTCAATTTTGGTATATTTTATCATGTACCATAACAGTGATTTAAATGTATATTTTTCAGAATTAACTATAGAAATAATTCTGTTGATTAACTCCTGCTCACTGCTCATTATGGCTTGGACAATATAAATATTTGGCAACTATTTTTCTACCCTACACACTTTGTTTACAGGATATGTTGGTTTGACAGAGACCGCAATTAGTCGTCATAGGTATGAACATATATAACATCTAAAGGGTGTTTTTTCTAGAAGTGTGGTTTTCAATCTGGCAATACTTTTTTCGGAGTTGGTCTTTTTGACAGCTGTCACTTTATTTATGCTCAGTTTGGTTTGCCATTTCATAATGAATAGACTTACGCCTGAACAATGTTTGCAAATTATTGAAATTTATTATCAAAATTCATGCGCTGTGAAAAAAGTGTTTCGCTAGCTACGTCCATTTAGCGACGAGGCTCATTTTTGGCTCAATGGATACGTGAATAAGCAGAATTTCCGTATTTGGAGTGAAGACCAGCCAGAGGCAATTCAGCAGCTACCAATGCATCTCGGAAAATGCACTTTTTGGTGCGGGTTATGAGCAGGCGGCATCATTGGGCCTAACGTTATGGTCAATGGTTAAAGGTACCGTTCGATTATAACACTATTTTTTTGGCCGAAAATGCAAGAATTTGACTCAGCCGACATGTGGTTCCAACAGGGCGATGCCACATGCCACACTGTACGCGAAACCATGCTTCAATTGAGAGGCGAATTTGGTGAGTAGTTAATCTCGCGTTTTGATGTAGTCAATTGGCCACCAAGATCGTGTGATTTGACCCCTTTAGACTATTTTTTGTGGAGTTACGTTATGTCTCTTGTCTATAGGGACAATCCAAACATGATTGCTGCTTTGGAAGCCAACATTGAACGCGTTATTTGTGAGTTTCCGGCCGAAATGTGTGAAAAATTTGCCAAAATTGGACCTTAAGAAAGGACCACGTGAAGCGTAGCCGCGGGCAACATTTAAGTGAAATTATCTGTAAAAAGTAAATGGCAGGAACTGATTTATCGATCCAAATAAAAATTTCATTCACTTTTGTAAAATTTCTGTTTTGTTTTCATTTTCAAGAACTAAACTCTTATAAAAATCACCCTTTATAAATGATGAGCCTTCATAGCGGAGTCGATTCAGTTATGTCCGAACAAAACAACACATTTTTATCGTCAGAAAGAGGTTATATTCTGAAATAGGCAAAATCGGTCAAGGGGGGCTGTGATACTTCCGATACAAGTGAAATTTTCAAAGAGTGAGATTTATTTTAGTTTTTAAAATATAACAAGGTTTGTGCAATAAGATATACTTGTACATAAATCTTTTATAGCCCAACAACTGGGGGCTTAAATTAAAAAACAATTAATGATCAACAGTAGATATTGAAGGAATTTAACAAAACTCTATACACCATTGAGATAGTCTTTGAGCAACTGTTCTGAAAATTGTACACATTGGGCAAAAGCCAGGCCTTCTTCCCATAGAAGAAAAATATTCAAAGGTCAATATCAAAGTAAATAGTTAAGTAAATGGAACAAAATTTGGTAAACCGTGTTGAAATAACTTCAAAAACAACTGATTTGAAAATTATTATCATTAGGCAATAATTACATTTACTTTTTGTTGGTTAAAAAATATTAGATGCGAAGGCCTTACCTATTTAACTCACCTTACTTTACTTTTAATGGCACAACAGCCCATGGAGGGCCTAGGCCGAGCTTTTCGCATCCACTCATGTTGTGCGTCTTATATTTGTACATGAATGGAATCCGAATCCGAACGGCGAAATGAAAAGCTTTTCATAGCAATTTTTACTGTTGTAAGTTTATCATTGCCTGCCAAGAGGTGGTGCCGTGTAGAAAATTTTTTTTTTTACTTTTTTTTTTTATTTTGCCTGTGCCGAGATTCGAATCCCGGAAACTCTGCGCAGCAGTCCAACGCACTACCACTACGCCACAGCGACCACGTTTTTAACTCACCGTTAAACGTAAAAAGGTGTTTTATTTCAGAGGATGTGTAAAATTTTTTATATTCCATTTACCTAGCGAAATTCTTTTATCATTTTTTTTATTCTATACAACTAGAATTCGAAAAATACCATTGATAATTCCAAAAGTGGAAAAAAGAGTTTTCCTACAGGTTTTGTGTAATAATACAGAAAGTAGCAGCACTGGTGAATATGCAAAGGGATATTTTCGGACCATCGACTTTCTATAGTTGATGTTTATGCTGGCGCAATCATGAAGGAATTTTCGAGAGAGCAGTTAGAAAAGTATGGTAGTAACAAAAACATAGAAGTTTCGGACCTTTTTTATGTTGCCTTACTTTTCCATCGGTTTTCTCGCATAGTCATTCTCATGATTACGCCATTGTTTACAACCAGTTTATCCTGGAGGGTAGCCGTTTAGGATATTTAGCGACAAAATCCTGATTCTTTACAAAAATATTGTTCAATTATTGCAATAGTACTTTGTGTGCAACGTTGTAGTTCCATTATTACGATAGTGTTTCCATATTATCGATTAATTCACATTTGAAACAACAGCAGTTGTCACATCAGTTTTGTTTTTGGCGGGAAATTTACACGTAGATTTGTTAAAAGTCAACTGACGTTGTTTAGGAAGTTATTAATTACCGATTATTTTGTTTAAACCGATAAGTACAGAAAATGGAAGGATTTGATGAAGCAGGAGTATTTTTCTCGGACAACTTTGGAGACCCAACTCAGCAGGATGGATCGCAAATTAATATGCAAGCGATCAAGAAGAAGTACAAGGATTTTCTGCGTACCTTCAATGAGGACAATTTTTTCTACAAATACCGGCAAGATAAAGTTATTACAAATGCTTAGAAGGTCCTAATTTAAATTGTTTGTTCTTACAGGGACACACTGAAACGCAACTATCTTAATGGGCGTTACTTTTTGGAAGTGCAAATGGAAGATTTGGCTGGTTTCGATGAGACTTTGGCCGACAAGTTAAATAAGCAGCCCACCGAGCATTTACAAATCTTCGAAGAGGCGGCACTTGAGGTAGCCGATGAAGTTACAGCGCCGCGTCCTGAACACGAAGAGCATATGCATGATGTACAAATTCTGTTGTTATCTCAGGCAAACCCGACCAATGTGCGTGAACTGAAATCTGATTGCGTGTCGCGTCTAGTAAAGATTGCTGGCATAATAGTTTCAGCATCTGGCATAAAAGCGAAGGCAACACACATGTCAATTATGTGCCGTTCTTGCAGCACGGTTATTCCCAATTTGCAGATTAATCCAGGTCTGGAGGGGTATGCGTTGCCTCGCAAATGCAGCACGGAACAGGCAGGGCGTCCCAAGTGTCCGTTGGATCCGTTTTTTATTATGCCCGACAAATGTAAGTGTGTAGATTTCCAGTTGTTGAAGTTGCAGGAACTGCCTGATTATGTACCGCAAGGTGAAATTCCTCGACACTTGCAGTTATTCTGCGATAGATCATTGTGTGAACGCGTTGTGCCTGGAAATCGAGTGCTCATTCAGGGTATCTATTCTATTAGGAAAGTGGGCAAACCGTCGAAACGCGATGGGCGGGAAAAAGCGGTGGTAGGTGTACGCTCTCCGTACTTGCGCGTTGTGGGCATCCGAGTGGACACAGAAGGATCTGGCGCTATTTCACGCTACAGCAGCATAACTTCCGAGGAGGAGGAAATTTTCCGTCGTATGGCTGCATCAAACGACATATACGAGCGTCTCTCCAAGTCGCTTGCACCGAGCATCTTCGGTTCCACAGACATAAAAAAAGCCATAACATGTATGCTCTTTGGTGGTTCCCGCAAAAGATTGCCCGATGGTTTGTGTCGTCGTGGTGATATTAATGTTCTGCTGCTAGGTGATCCCGGTACTGCCAAGTCGCAGTTGCTGAAGTTTGTGGAGAAGGTGGCGCCTATTGCGGTGTACACATCGGGAAAGGGTTCCAGTGCTGCGGGCTTAACAGCCTCTGTTATGAAGGATCCAGCTACGGTAAGCATGACTAATTAATTTCTTTTACAGATTAGAAATGATAATAAATACAAAATATTTACAGCGGAACTTTGTTATGGAAGGTGGGGCCATGGTGCTCGCCGATGGGGGCGTTGTTTGTATCGATGAATTTGATAAAATGCGTGAAGATGATCGTGTTGCTATACACGAAGCCATGGAACAGCAAACCATATCCATTGCGAAGGCAGGCATCACTACTACTCTGAATTCGCGTTGCTCTGTGCTTGCTGCGGCAAATTCGATATTTGGTCGCTGGGACGATACCAAAGGCGAGGATAATATTGACTTTATGCCTACAATTCTTTCACGTTTCGATATGATTTTCATTGTGAAGGATTTGCACGATGAAGCGCGTGATATTACACTCGCCAAACATATCATCAATGTACATTTGTCATCGAACAAATCCGGGCCAGTCGAACATGCTGAAGGTGAAATCACACTGTCGATGTTCAAAAAATATATACATTACTGTCGCACTCATTGCGGTCCACGTTTAAGCGAAGATGCAGGCGACAAGCTAAAAAGTCGTTACGTGCTAATGCGCAGCGGCGCTGATCAGCAAGAGAAAGCGGCAGACAAACGTTTAAGCATTCCCATTACAGTGCGTCAATTGGAGGCTGTCATACGCATATCCGAATCACTAGCAAAAATGCGTTTGATGCCTTTTGTACTGGATGAGCATGTGAATGAATCGCTGCGCCTCTTCCAAGTATCAACTCTCGATGCGGCTACGACTGGTAGCTTGGCCGGCGCTGAAGGTTTCACTACCGAAGAAGATCAAGAAACACTTAATCGCATTGAGAAACAACTGAAACGCAGATTTGCTATTGGTTCACAAGTATCTGAGCAAAATATTATACAAGTATGTGCTAGGACTATGTGAGCATTTATATTGATTATTATTTAAATGTTTGCGTTCTGTTTTTTCAGGACTTCTTGCGTCAGAAATACGAAGAACGTACAATACTGAAGGTTGTACATACCATGATTAGGCGCGGTGAACTACAGCATCGCATGCAGCGTAAAATGCTGTACCGTTTATGTTAAGATTGGCGTGTTTTCATGTTCTACAATTGAAAATTATTTTTTTTTTATTTTATAATTAAAAATAAAGTGCATACATGGAAGTACAAAATAAGACAACAAACCTCCCACAATGCCATTTATAAACTTGAATATATTGTTTTTTTTTTCCTTTTCATTTCGTCGATTTATCATTCTCCATTTAATGCTGTATAAATCAATCGCCTCGTTTGCCTAAGGCATTTTCATGTCCGCTGTGTGAACATTTTGTTTCCGAAATTCTAATTTTAAATATTTGTTTACTCAATTCAAATGAGCACATGCACATAACGCATAGACATGAACATATAAATTTACTGATGTCTATACACAGAAATACAGCACAATAAAAAGTTTCAACATGAAATTATAGAAACATTTGAATGGATATTCTCTCAGATATTTTGATGACAAATCCCCAATCTCATTGATTAATGATTACCAAATTTTTAATACTACCTATAGTTAAGTATAACTAATTATTTTGAACATACATATATTCTGAAGCAATTTGTTCCACTTTTATTCTTCGAAATTTTAAAAAATATTTTTAATGTCAATTGTCATTATCTGCTTAATATTGCAACTAATTGTCAGTAAAACTATAGTTAACATTTTTGGCGATTATACATATATGGTATTAAATATATTGTCTCCTGATTGCGCTCGAATAAAACTAAAATTTTGTTTTTATTTCAATTGTTTGTTTGATCTTTGTTGTTCTAATTTATAAGTGTTGCTGCCGGGGGATTTGGTATTATTGTTTTTAATACCAATTATGATATGATAAGAATTATTCAATGTCGCCTCTTATGTTCACTTAGGTTTTGATTAGAGTTACCAATCGTGCTCCTGTTTAGCAGTTCTCGTTTGCGATTTGACTTGACTTTTGCTCTTTTTTCTATTTTTTTGCTCCAAAAATATTAATTTTTAAATATATTGTTTCTTTTAAACCTGTTTTAAAATTTTTTTCATAAAATGATTATGACACACTTAAGGCTAGTTGCTTCTTTTTTTTCCTTTATGACATATCAGCCCATGGAGGGCCTCGGTACATGAATGAAAGGAAATCCGAATCCGAACGGCAACGCTTTTCTTAAGCAATTTTTACTCTTTTAGGTATGCCATTGCCTGTCAAGAGTTGGTGCAATGTGGAAAAATTGATATTTCCACTTAAATTTCGATTTAGCCTTTGGCCAGATTTGAATACAGGCTAGATGCTGAGATAATGTGTAACCACATTTCTAAAGAAAGAAATCTTACTTTTCCGAATGAACTCAAATCTGTTTCTTATCCGTGAAAACTTGGACATAATTTTAATCTAAAAAGTCCAAATATACTGATTTTTGATCATTTTTATCCGTCGTCGGAAGTTTTTTATTGAGTTTGTATGTGCGGAACGAGTTGACTGCGAGTCTGCGGCTTTTGTTGGTTAAATTTTCATAATCTGTCACGATAGATATTGAAGTTGAAATTGTACTATTGTATATGTGCCTACTTGATCTGTAATAAAACAATCAATAAAAGAAGCTCTCAAAAATTTCCCTCACATCGGAAAAAAATTAAAGTATAGACCGGAAAACACTAAATAGAAATCGTAACATTCCAATATTATGACACATTATTTTAATAATTGTTTACGCGCATTTTCTTCTCTTACATGTCATATGCTTTCAAGGTTTTAGGGCATACATAAAACTTTATGATTCTATTGCCAGTGGCTTCGGCTAAGCATCGCCATTCAATTATGAATCATTGAAGGTCCAAGGGCAGTCAACGGAGATATGTAATCAAAATTAATAATACTTATTTTACCATATTTATAAAGTTGTCTTGCTATCTTCGAGGCAAATTCTACAGTACATAATATAGAATTTATTGGGCTCCCCTTCAATGTACATTTACAAAAAAAAAAAACAACCCAACAAAAAAAAAACCATATT
Source organism: Palloptera scutellata (assembly GCA_958295655.1). Lineage (NCBI taxonomy): Eukaryota > Metazoa > Arthropoda > Insecta > Diptera > Pallopteridae > Palloptera > Palloptera scutellata. Next base: position 50,799,951 of record OY282450.1, read on the forward strand.
AACTATTTTGCCAAAAATTCTTTCAATTGCAGTGCGCACATGTTTCATTTTTATTAGATAATGAGATTTGGTTCCACAACTGGGCTCCCGCAGACGTCATCCATCCACTGATCAACGCGACCATTTGTATTCAAATGGCAAATTGCCATAATTTTTTTTTTAATATCTTTATTTTATTTCTCTGTCATAAATGTGAAACATTTGTTTCGGTTTAATTACACATATTTAAGTAAATTTTGTATATTTCTAAGACAAATGGCAAAAATATAGACAAGTCTTAAGAATTTTCATAATATTATTTTCATATTAGCAATTCTTAGCATTAGAGTGAAAACTTTCTTATCTCTTGAGTTCATAGCACCTCCGTATGTAAATATGTACATAGTTAAAAATCAATTATAACTAAGCGCTTATCTCTAATGATTATGATGACGTTGATAATGTCTTCTGCAATCTGACAAGGTTATTTGTACAAGTGTACGAGTATGTAAATATGTATATTTCGAATTTATGTAATGCTTTTATTTATTTATTTTTACTTTAAAATTGTGTTTAGATGACACATGACATTGAATAAGTATTTTGCTTAAAATTGTTTTACAATGTGAATGTTTGCTTTTCTGTTGTTTTTTTTTACCACTCCTACTGGAAATATTCGCCCACTTGGAAAATTCTATATCCTACCTACATAATTTAAACAAAAGAAGTTGAATGATTTTGAATTTTATAAAAGTTTCATTACAAATTTTACATCTGTACCTATGATTCATATTAACAAAATAATTTAATTGATATGAATGTTGAATGCTAAAGCGTGAAATTTGCCGGTGAATGTACGCCACGCATCATTTGGATGTTGTACGTAGTTATTCACGTTTACAGTCTGTTACGAAATTAACGCATCATTACTGAAACCACTGGAACGTCAATTCTTCTTATAATAGTATATATAATAAATATAAAAGAAGAGGAAGGAAGTGCCATTAAAAGAAGAAGAAGGAAGAACTAAATATTTACATTCATACCTGTGGCAAAAAAAACAGGGCAGCTTATGTTGAAAATCTATATTTCTGTTTCGATTTAATGCTATGTTTTCAACCTCAGAGGCAGTTAATAGACTGTTTAAATGAAAGAAAGGGAAATTTTAAAAATAATCAAGGAAGCCTGTATTCTTGCCGCTTTGTTCTTAATTTTTTCTTCAATAATTAATTTTGAGTATAAAAGCCTCTTAATGGTGAGTCCATGTTCGATCCTTGCGCTTCTGTCTGGAATGTCCGAACCCTCTACAAGGAAGTTGCCTATATCCATTTGGTAGATGTCCTTGAAAGATATAGAGCTGACATCACCGCTATACAGGAAATGCGATGGACGGCACGGCTCCAGAAGAGCATCCTGTGATATCTACTACAGCTGTCATGCGTCGAGACACGAATTTGGTGTAGGATTTGTGTTTGGGAAGAGAGGGCGTCACCTAGTCTCGAGGTTCACAACCGTGAACGAGCGCCTAGCCATTACCCGCATCAACACAAAATTATTTAATATAAGCCTAATTTGTGAAATGACTGCTAAAAGCTCTTCGACAAAACTTGCCTTCATTACCGCCGCCACGATATAAAAATCTTGTTAGGCGACTTTAATGCCAAGGTGGGCAAGGAGAGTCTCTTTGTTCCGACGATCGGAAAGTCAGTCTCCACCTCGAAGTTTGATCGACTTCGCCGCCGCATTTCAACATCTCGATATTCATAAGGCCACTTGGCGGTACCCTGATCAAAACACACGAAACCAGATTGATCACGTTCTGATTGACGGAAGGCATGGTTCCAATGCAAACATCGTCTCAAACCACAACTTGGTTGCAGCCAAGGTCTGCACACATCTATGTGTAGCAAATCGCTTACAGATAGGAGGGAGGAGAAACGTCTCTTCATGCGCAGGGAAAGATAAGTAGAAAGACGTCGTTGAGAGGCTGCGCCTCTCGACTGACGAAAATAATGCTCTATAAATTCCTCATCCTTCCTGCCCTATCGTATGGCGCTAAGACGTGGACATTGACCACCAATGATGAGACGTTGTTTGGAGCGATCGGGAGGAAGATATTTCGTAAAATTTATGGTCCAATTTGCGTGGACGACGTGTATCGAATAAGATGGAACTATGAGCTGTACGCCAACACTGACATAGTCAGGCGTATAAAAATCCAGTGGCTTCGCTGGCTGGGTCATGTTGAGCAAACGAAAGAACACTCCTCCAGCTAGAGGAGTGTTTTATTCGAACCATGGTGGAGGAACACGCAAAAGAGGCTGTCTCAATCTCCGTTGGAAAGAGCAGGTACAGTGGTACTTGAGTACTTGGGGGACCTGAGCACTTGACTTTATCAACTGGCGCCAGTGCGCGCATAGCAGAGGCGGCTGGCGAAGCTCTATCGAGTCGGCCAAGATCGATCGTCGGTTGTGGTGCCAGCTAAGTAACTGAGTAATTTGTTTGAAAGTTCGCCAATAGTTTAAATTACAATATATGCAGTTTGTCTTATAATTTGACAAGCATAACGTCAATAAATTTGTGCAAATTTATTTCGGTTTTAGTTTAGATTTTAAATTTTAAGACATAATGCACATGCCCGTCAAATATTTGGCAAAAATTTTTAATCTTACTATTAGAAAAAAATGATGATGATATGCGAATGACGTTGTCTCTAGTATTTAAACAAAAGAAAAATAAAAAAAACTCTTTTGTCAAGCGACTAAGTATGATAAAGAATAATGTGTGTGTTTTTTTTTTTTAAATTATGTAGGGATATTAATTTTTTGAATAATGTTTGTATAAACATAGAATATTCGATTGAGTGAAAATTGGAACGCAAAAGCTTAGGATTTTGCTGTACTTATCACAATTCTGTAGCTTTTCGCTGAAACTTGGCTTAAGCCATACTGTATATAATGCTGAAATTCTTTGTACTTAGATATTAACTCTCACGTTTCTAGAGAAGATCGCCTTCATAATCATGGCGGCGGTATTCTCATTGCCGTTCAGTCTTTATATCCATCTGAGGTTTATCCACTAGATTATTCTGATGACCTTGAATTCTTATATCAATATTTATTTAAGTATTACATATTTGTGCCTTTTTTTTAGTAACAATTTGCTTTAAAAAGAGAACAACCGATTCGTTGATCGTCCTTTGTGATTTTAATATGCAGAGTGTTACTTGGAACTTTTGTGAAGAAGTGCGGCATCTTTATCCTTGCTCTGCTATAAAACTCAATAATAACTTTTTGGATACACTTTTTGAGCTAAGTTTGTATCAGATTAATAACATTGTTGATAAGAACGGACAAATTTGGATCTTTTCTATGTAGATGACAACTAAATACAATAATAATAGTTTATATTATTTCTGTTATCTTTTGGCCGTTAGATAATCTGGACATTGACAGCTGCGTATCTCGGGTGACAATTAATTAAGTGAATACATCTTTCAGAGCGCTATAGAAAAAGTATTGTATCTTGTATTATTCTACGTGTATCGAGTGTATATCCAATTGAATTTTTGTGTGGTCTAGATTTCATTTAGTTATTTATTTCACGATGTTAAATAATCGGTCAGCTAACATTGTAACAGCGGCAGCTTCGCATTGCTCGTTAGTAACTTTCTCCTGCAGTTAAGCGGTTTAAGGAGCTGGGTCATGAAGGTGATCGTCCAGGAAGAGGCAGAAAACCCACCGTCAATACTCATAGGGATCGCAAAATCATTCAAAAGCGGTTTCCATGAGAAAAGTTGCTCACGAAACTGGTATTAATCGTAAATCTGAATCAGTTCGACTCATAGTAAAAAACGAACTAGGACTCGAAAAAGCGCATACGACTCCAAATATGACGCCTATTTCAACGTCGGACCGCAGGAATTTGATAGGAAAACAAGCTCATAACGTCAAAATGCCAGAAGTTGGCCAATAGAGGCTCCTGGACCATCATTTGTCATTCATCCGCAATCCGTCATGGTATGGGGTTGGATTTGCGCAAATGGCAAGACACCCTTGATTTTTCTGCAACAAAGAGTTCAAATCTCCCAAGTAGTGTACCGTCGTACTTTGGCGATAACGATTGGACGTTCCAGCAAGACTCTGCGACAGCTCACAGATCCAAAACGGCACAAGAATGGTGCAGGGCTAATTTGGCCACCATATTCGCAGGATTTCAATCCGATGGATTACAGCGCATGATCCTTTTTAGAGGCCAAGATCGGTGCTAAACATCATAAGAATTTGTAGTCCCTGAAACAGTCATGAATCCGGACCGAATAACGGTGGAGGAGATGCGGACCATAAGTGAAAAAGGTACTTCAACTATATGATAGCCTTCCAGAGGACACTAAAATTTAACAAAACATAAATAGTTTTAAAAGAATCTGAATCAATTTCCTTAAATTTTTGTAAAAAAAGAGAAGAAAAACATTGTCATTTTAATATTATATATTTCTTTTTCTTTTAAAATTTTTATTATCTCACATTTATTTGTCGTACACAATTTCCTAGATAACATCTGAAAATAGAATTGGAATCTTTCTGACACTAACTCAAGGTGACTCCAAATTGTGTTGATTTCTCAGAACGTGTAATATTTTGTATTGAAATTTTTTCAATAGAGTCATTTTGTAAAATTTTTAAATTGGGCACTTAAAATGTTTTGCGCCACATAGCATTTGGAAGCATTAGTACATAGAATAGAAAATATAGTTTTTCTTTAAAAAATATTTATATACGTTTTGAATTATGTATAAAAGTAACGGCATTGTGCAGGCGAAAAGTGACATTTGCACTATTTGATGAATCAAAATTATTCATCTTAGATAGTCAGTTAGCTTTTAGTTAGAGATTATGACTTATAGATATGTCTTTAATGAAACTTTACAACGACATATTTAAATAAGTCTCACCATTGAACTTAAATAAAAATATTTTGAAATAATTAAAAATTCTAATATTTACTATACAAATTTTTTAATATGTACGAGCATGTATAGTAAGTAGTTGATCATGATTAAGTAGAAATATAAATAATATTCATGGTTTCAAACACGGCCGTATTTAGATTTGTGGGGGTCCGGGGCCAAAGGACGGCAGCGGCCCCTTTTTCAAAATTTGAGAGACAACATTTTATGAAAATTAAAAATTTCTTCATTTGTTGTACAATTTATTCAAAATTAAGTAACTTCCTGCGATTTTATCGAAGCATACACTTCAATAACATCATCAAAGATAATACGCGAAGAATATCGTTTTCAATACTTAAAATCATCACAGCTTTATAAGGTCGCCTTGTCGCACACTCGCTCGTTTTCATCAGTCTCAGTTGCGAAAACGATCATCCTTCACTCCATTTGGTCATCATCATGGATAGGTAAATGAGAAGTACTATTCCTGCATTAAAAAAAGTTGATCGCAAATCGTTTTCCACGATGATGCAATAGGGAAATGTTTCCATCGATTCTTTGTCTGTCAAGCTATTTATAGAGCTTCAATATACAATAAACAATTCGTTACATATAACAAGTCGTTACCAAGAGTCGATTCCAAATCTTCTGGGTAGAAATCAACGGAATTATTCGCTTTTGCATTCAACTCTTCAGGTGTTATAGTCGTAAGCTCACTTAAAATCACTAAATCTGTCGCAAACAACTTCATACGCTGAGATTCATTGTTATAACGACGTGACTTAGGAGTCCACAATGCGAAATTTATTGCTGGGCAGCTGGTGTTTTTCTGTAATCAAGGTAGCTGCAATTTTTAAATTTTTTGTTTTTTTACTTTCCCAATTTGTGTCGTAATCTTCAGTTTTTGTTAATTCTTTTCCTTTTGATTCATATGTTTCGAAATAATTTCCTTTTGATTCGACAATAGATTTCGGGATCGTTAATTCCGGCACTGATTTTAATAGATAGACTGCTGAAGTGCTGTCATTTTTTAAACAATTTAAATCAAGCATTAAAAAAAATATTGCATTTTATGTATACCATATATTATATATTTCGATTAAGTTCTATAAATAAGAATATTTTAAATAGTTCTAAATTATAGGATTCCACTGATATGTGGGAACGTATTTGGCAGATGGATGTAGATAGTTATGTACTTAGGTATACTATATATGAGAGTTTAAGTAGCGACTAATGTATTTTGTTGTTCTTTTTGTTTTAGATTGTTCGAACACGAGTCAACCAAAGTACGTAAATTTGCCACCCAAGATAATTTACTACAACTCGAATTGCATAACTTGAATTTGAACTACAAAGTTTTGAGAGTTGAATAACTAGTATGAATTTATTTGATTTAATCCCTGTAATATTAAAAACTAGCTAAAATAAAATCCGTAAATAGAGTGAATATGTACCATATGTTTACGAGTACACATAGAAACACATACCATAGAAAAGAGTGTTTTAAAAATATTAAGGCTTAAAACTTAATAAATTACAGATTATTAAAAAGTTTATTCGCGTTGACTAGTGTTGGCTGACGTTGCCGCTAGACGTAATCTGAGCTATATAAATACCGGTTTTGTTTTCGATTCATTGCAGTTTCAGTTTGCAAACAGTCAGCAGAGGTGAATCCGGGATAATGGCGCTAAATGGTAAAAATGTTGTGTTCGTTGGTGGTTTGGGAGCAATCGGTTTTGAAGCAAGCAAAGCGCTTGTGACTAAGAACATTGCTGTAAGTTTTTCTAAAGGTTTTTTTTATTGAACTAAATAGAAATCTTACCATAAAAGTGAAAAGATGACTAGGGAATAACATATGCACACGAACATAACCTAAGATTTCGCTTTTTTAGAACTTGGTAATCCTCGATGCTATCGAGAATCCTAAAAGTGTGGAGGAACTACGAACAATCAACCGTAATGTCAGTTATATCAAACTTGACATTACCAGTAAGGATTCAATTAAGAAAGCGATCATTGAGACTGTTGCCAAAGTTAAATATATTGATGTATTGATCAATGGTGCTGGTATCATGGCCGACCGCAACGTTGAGCTTACAATTAATATCAATTTAATTGGTTTGATCAATACCACATTAGAGGCTCTACCCTACCTGGACAAGAGAAAACAAGGACGTGGAGGTGCTATTGTGAATATTGCTTCTGTATTGGGCTTGCAACCATGTGGCCCATGTGTAACTTATAGTGCTTCGAAATTCGGTGTTATGGGTTTTTCCAGATCAATGGCGGCAAGTGAAAGTGATTTTCAATTGAGACTGTCATTTATTTTCCAATGTTTTAGGATCCTTATTATTATGAGTTGACAGGTGTCGCCTCGATTGCATTCTGTCCTGGCTTAACTGAAACTCCCTTGAAGAATCATATTGCTGATAGAGCTTCATTTGATTACTCGCAACCAATCGCTGATAAGATGATGACAGTTAAATCACAAACTACGGCTCAGTGCGGTGGTCACTTGGCTCAAGTATGTGAGACATTCAAGAACGCTGCTATCTTCATTAGTGATCTGGGTATATTGAGAGAAGTTGAGCCTGAAGAATACTGGATACCCCAATATACTTAAATATTCATATGCACATACATACATACGTATGTACAAGGTGGCGCAAATGTAATCACCCGATTTCCAAAGCCCAAAACTTTTTTTGAGAATGAAAAAAACGGCTCGGTTTGTGAATTACTTTTGAATTGGGTGATTACTTTTCCGCCACCTTGTATACGGACGCATACATACATAGTTTAATTAAACACATTTCCTACAAAATTCATTATCTTACAAATACATAAACACATGTTTTAAAATTAAAATAAATTTGATTATAATTATAAATTCTTCTCACTTTTGTTGTAGAAATTGATTGCAAATAAATTTCAATATCATTGCAACGATAAATGCATAAACATCATCCAAAACAAATTATTGTTACCAATTCACTGTTGTTTTCATCAGCTTATTCCGGTTTTCCTTTCATTTCCGCTTCAGTTGCTTTTCAATCTACCTATGGTAAAGTGATTGGCTCATACTTATTGGGCGATTTGTGAAATCTCTATAGACAAAATCTCTTCCACATAGTACAAAATCTCAACTAAAGTTAAATTCCTTGGAGCTGTAACTTTGGAAAAGATGATTTCTAAAAACTGGTTGCCGACAATCAAACGCAATATTCCAAATTTGGTCAGTATTTGCGCTAATTTTTTGCGTTACTTTCAAAATCACATTTAAATTTCCTACGTTTGAAAACAAAAATCGAATGTGGATTCTGGAAGGGATGTATAGTTTTATAGCGGGTCCGAACGGTCAAATAAAAACTTTTAAGATTTTCTTAGGCAATTTTTACTCCTGGAAGTTTACTTCAAAATCACCTGTTGGTTTACTAATGGTTAACCAATGGCACTTGGCGGACCACGTTCAAACAACCTGCTCCAAATCTTATCCTGGTTTTTATTCTAAAGGACGACAATCGTTCTATGTATTTATCGGTTTTTTTCCTTTTGTAATATTTTTTATGATTAGCTCCAATCCAAGTCTGTTGTATGGTTTCTGCCAAAAAGTTTTCTAGACATGTCAGGAAATCAGGCTTATTCCGTGTAGGTTGTCATTTTAATGTGTCAGTTGGTAATTTAAAAAAAGGGTGAGGGGAGCGGGGGGGGGGGGCAGGGGTGGTGGAAAGATAAGACTGTCATCTGCGTTTCTCCCACACAACAAGATAGGAACATAACAGTTTTGTATACATATAAATAAAACACAGAATAATTGAGATATCGGGCTGAAATGTGTAGTACACATGTTACATTTAGGTTTGGAATTTGATATTGCTCATATGATCATTGCCAGCACGTTTGCTTCGATCGATTCTTTTGAGCCCATTTTCCAACATTTCGCGTAACATTGCTGGCTCCTTGACATAAACGATTTAACGAAATCCCATAAAAAGGAAGGCAACGGTGTTAAACGCATCAGCGAAGCTGCCAAACTTCCCCTTCAATGGATTGATTCTTTGACCAGCTGCGTGGCATATGGCACCATCTAGTTGGAACGACATACCACTGATGTCAAGTCCATCCAATTCTGGCCAAAAAAAGTCTTCCAACGTGTCACAAAAGCGAACTCCATTGACCGTAACACGGCCATCATTTTCATTGACGCAAAAATACGGCCCAATCACACCTCCACCCTGAAATCCACACCACACGGTCACTTATTGTGTATGCAATGGAGTCTCTTGAAGCACATGTTCGTTTGCTGCTGTCCAATAACGGATATTTTGCTTATTGACAAAGCCATTAAGTCAAAAATGAGCTTCATTGCTGAAGATGTTTTTTCGATGAAATTCAGGATTTCGTTCAAACTTAAAGTTGCGTCAACCGACACAGAATTTCGGTAGTAATTTTTAATAATTTCCAAACGTTACTCGTTCATTACTTTCACAATGATAAAAATTAAAACCTTGAACGACGTTTTGACATTGCCAAACCAACAAAAATTATTTAAGAGTGCGTTTGCATTTAAATTCAAAATTTTTACGTACCTATTGAAAACCCCATTATATGGTGATGTTCTCAATGATATTCCACTGAATGGCATTCCTAATATTCATATTGAGCATACTTAGAAAGTTATACAAAAAGAAGAGACCTACAGAGTAACGCTGAATCTCAAGTTTCAAACTTAGACTAGTGACGGCTGTTTTATATCATTAAGAAAAAGGTATACTGGAAATGGGATTTTAGAAAGATTTTTTTTCTTTGCATTGAGATTTTGCGCGCTACACATTTAAACTGGTGGTTCAATTGAATTATTTACCTCAACGAATGACGTGTATACGGTCAATGTGTGACGCGTATGACGTCAAACTGTGAGTGGTTGTTGTCTGATAGTACTAGGGGCTATTTGCCGATTTTTCTTAATAAATTTCATAATAAATATTATTTGTTATATTTTCGCCTGTGAAATTGCTTGCTTCGATTTTACGTTTAACATTTAACATTTCTAGTAATTCATTGTGCTTAGTAGGTATACTTACAATCAAATACACATATACAGGGTGCGCCATATTTTATGTCGGTATGTGAACATTGAATAATTTTGACATTTATCAACCAATTGACTTGAGTAAACATGTTTTTGAAAAGTCAATTCAATACAATTTTAACCATGATCCGCTTCACGCTGAAACAACACGCCGAAATAGTGACGCTGTACATTGAAAATAGTCGTTCAGTTGTGGCAACTCAAAGTGTATGTTGTCGAAAATATCGTGCCCACCAAACAACGCCTGACAATACTATTCGTGGTTTAGTGTCGAATTTTGTTAAGCACGGGACACTGAGAGATCGTCGACAAGCCGTTCATCAACGCCCAAGACAGTCCAATGAACTGGTTGAAGCGGTAAGGGAGAATATTGCTGTCAGTGGAACCTCCTTGTAGCGAAATTTGGATGATTTACATTTGTTCCCGTATAAAGTGCAATTAACTCAAAGAATATTGCCGACAGACGGACCGTTTCGCATCGAATACGGGCAAATGTCGCTCGAATGGTTAACACTGAACCTGATTTTTGGCAGGAAATTTTGATGAAAGACGAGGACCATTTCACACTGTCTGGTGCAGTTAACAAGAAAAATTGGCGCACTTGGGGAACAGAGAATCCATATGAGATTCATGAAACACCATTGCTTGACCAAAAAGTGACTGCTTGGGCCTGCGTTTGCGCGAAAACCATCATTGGGCCATTTTTATTCAAAGAAGGCGAAACAGTCGATGGCAATCGATATGGGTGGATGTTGGCTGATTATGTCTGCTCACAAATGTGTGTTAAAAAGGTCTAAAAGATGTCGCACCCTGTATTACTTTACTTTACTTTTAATGGCACATAAGCCCATGGAGGGCATAGGCCGAGCTTTTTCACATCCATTCATGTTGTGCGTGTGTTATATTTGTACATGAATGGATTAATCGAACATAGATGTTTAAAAATTCATTCCATCGCCGATATGGGATATGTTTTTGCTTCCTAGTTTAGGAGGACACTTCTTGCAGTGCCAGACTAGTTCAACTTTAATAGCAAAGAAGGTGAAGTTGTCATTCCGTGAGGTTGCCAAAGTATTTATTTCACATTTGATATTATTACTAGCTTTCTATTTCCCTGTTCATTGAAAATTTCTGCCATTATCCCTATCGCTGCCTTGGGCAAAGTTTGTGAATACCTAATTGCTGATCAAATTACTTCCTACGTATATAGTAACCAGCTTCTCTCTTGCCTACAATCTGGGTCCTGTGCTGCACATAACTGCTCCACTGCTGTACTAAAAGTTATCGATGACATACGTTGGTGCTATCGCTCTGTAATTCTGCAATCGTTTCCAGCAAAGTAAGAATTGAATACGACATTTCCCCATTATCTTCGCTTTTGCTAGAGTACAACCGGTGTAAAATTTAAGACCTCTACTCTATAGGACCTCTTTTCTATATTTATTAATGATATTTTAACTGTATGCAAGCATTCTAAGATGTATGCCTACGCTGACGATTCAAGTATATATCTCCTGTGACCCTGCACTCATTGATTATATGACCAGTAAGCTGAATTCTGACCTCCATGCCATAAAAGCTTGGGCTGACAATAATAAATTACGTAGTATCCCTTTGAAATCCAAAATTTTGACCATCTCGAGGAGACTTGTGGTTCTCTCGTTATTCAACCTATTTATGTATAACTTTTTGATAGGGTCCTGAGCGTGAGTTTCATCCTGAACTCTAAACTTACATGCTGTGCCCATTCCTTCTGCAATTAGAGTGAACCTAGTAAAAAAGTTAAAAGTTCCTCAAATTACAAATTTTTATGTTGTCTTTAGTAAACTAGACTCCACCTCACTGCGAAAACTTGTACTTACGTACAATGCGATTCGATATGGTTATGCCTTTGGACTATATCGTTTCGACCATATATCTCATAAATCTACTTGTATTCTTGGAGTGGAATTAACTGACTTTTTGGCTATACGTAATATAATTTTCTCAACTCGATCATTCACTCCAAAGTGCCTACATATTTGTATGATAAATTGCAATTTCTCCACTCCACTAGGTCAACTCAACTTATTATACACCAATTAATTCTGGGCGATTCTTCTTCATGAACGCCATTCGACTAAAGAACTCCCTTCCAACCCATCTTCTACGGATGGCTAATACAAGCAGCTTCAGGAAAGCAATCTTCCAGCATACTCCAAAAACACGTTAACTTCTTAATTTTAACGTTTTTTCGTCTATACATATCTACACTTTCTCACTCACTCCTCTGTATGTCTTCCTTATTTTCAATTTTAAGTTATAAGTAATAATTTAATATAAAATAATTTTACTCCAATTGATTCAGTTTGATTGCATTTTGTTTCCTCCTTTATGTTTTACTTCTTGATGTACTTTAAAAGAATTAATTCTTATTGCACTACAAATTATAAATAAAATAATAATAAGGAAAATATGCGTTATTGGTCAACAACAAACCAATATGTGCTTAAAACGAGTACGTTGCACAGTGTGGTGTGGATTTCAAGCCGGAAGTGTGATTGGACCTTATTTTTTCGTCGATGAAAATGATCGGCATGTTACGGTCAATACAGTTGCTATCGTGCCATTATGGAAGAATTGTATGGACTTGACATCAGTGATATGTGGTGCCAATATGCTGGAGCCACATGCCACACAGCTGGTAAAAATTGATCTATTGAAGGAAAAGTTCGGTAATCGTGTAATCTCGAGAAATGGTACGGTTTAACGCCGTTGGATTTCTTTTTATGGTGTTATGTTAAGTCATTGGTTTATGCCAACAAGCCAAACACTTTACAGGAGCTCAGGAAAAATATCGAACGCGAAATTACCAACGTTCCGGCTGATATGTGTGGAAGAGTGGTGGAAAATTGGCTAAAAAGAATACATCGAAGCAAACTTGCTGGCAGTGATCATTGGAGCAATATCAAATTCCAAACATAAATGTAACAATTGTACTACACCTGGAACAAAATCTCAGCCCGATATCTCAATTATTATGTCCCTATTGAAAAACTCATTACATACCCGCTCTCGTAATCACACCGTAGTTCAACTTACGCCCGTCGGTTCTGTGGCAAAGTAAGCTCGTGGATAAACTAAATTGTGACTGCTTTGGCTGTGATCACAGCAACAGGTACTCTTATAAATTATGAACATATGGTATACGAGTACAGGCATTTATATGTAAAATAAATGTTTCAATTCTGAATTAATAAAACAAGAAATAATAATAAATATAAGTATCTAATATTGTTTGTTTAATTATTTTTTGCAATCAACTTCTTTCGTTCGTTGATTGAAAATTTTAATAATTCAAAGCTACGTCAATAGATATAGACAATTGAAATGAGTGTGATTCCACATTTTTCTCTGATGATCAACAATTTACATATACAAAAGAATGCATATACAATATGTACCTATGTAACTATTTACAGTACAGTATGCGGTACATACATACGTATGTATATATATACAAGTATGTATAGTATAATTATAAAAGTATATTTGTTTATATTACGTCAATTCAAATTGAGAGGAAAACACCACATGAAAAACGGCCTCTGTATTATAGCAAGAGTATAACTACATATTTATGTATAAGTATGTAGGTATGTATTGTATGTAGGACTATATTCATACATTCATACATAAATGTATTCATCATTGCAACAGAAACTGAACAACAACAATAACAAAACGTTGAAACAAACAAATTCAGACAAGACAGAAAACAATTTTCAATTTTCATATTCATTCAGAGTGGGAATGAAAATGAAAAGGCAGGCAGGAAAATGAATTAACAATGGAACAAAGTGAACTCATACTCATACGAGTAGATATGGTACAATAAAAATTAAGTAAATTGTTTGTACCCATCGTTTTTTTCAATGGTTATTGAAATTGAATTTATCCACAAACGTACGTAGTATGTACTTGTGTTAAACTTGTACAGTAGACCGGGTCACCCTTTATGGCGGAAAAAACTTTAGGAAATTTTTACCACATAATTTCAAAGATTAACTCTAGAGAATTTCCGGGCAAATAATTTCATTCTCTAGGGGAACTTAAAATAACGTCTTTTTTGATCTTATCATCATTTCCGTTTAGTGATCACATCGAATAAAACTATGAAAAAAATCACAAAAAAAATGCAGTATTTCAAAACTCCCAGGAAAAACATTGATTGAGTGCATGCGAAAAGCTTGGCCTTTGCCGCTACATGCGGTCATATTCGACACTGATAAACTGCAGTTCATTGTGATAAAGGCATCACACTTGCTACAATCGTTGTTTATCTCTTTATCGGTGTCCTGTGGGATTGCATTTCCTCATTCATCCTCCCTCCTTCTTCCTCCCACCTAACATAATGCTTTGCATTTGATAGGGGTACACCCTGTGTGTTGAATGTATAAATAAAAAAATAAACATAAAAAAATATATTGTAGAAGTCTTCTTCTTCCTATCACGATGGACTGGACTATTATCGCTGGGTGGAAATTGCGAGACTACTGCGCCTCGCTGGTAGTCATTTCCGTTTTCTTTTGATATTTTTCACCTCTTTTGCGAGCTTTTCATCAGCTTTCATGCGAAAATTGGCATCATTTTCAGGCGAAGTAAAAATGGTGTTTTCCATTGCCGTGCGAAAGCGTTTGATTTCTTTGCCTGAGTGTCATGCTACAGAGGAACAACTGGGCTGAAAAAAAATATATACTGCTGTCACTAAAGAACAATTTTAAAATTGCATGAAATTATTCCGTAATAATAATGAAATAATGCGAAATGCGAATAGTAAATTCAAAATCAGATTGACAAATGTAAATAGAATATGGCGTGTTGCACAGTTCCTCACAAAATTAGTTGCATAGCTTTCCATTCTGTACATTTTGGCCTCCAAATGGCCACCGCATCATCAACACATCAAATGTTTATGCAAAATTCCTTTTGTGTATCGAAAGGATATTCACTGCTGTATATTTTGTATGAATGTAATCACCTTTGTGGTCAGTTTCAAAAATAAATGAAATTGCTTTAAACACAAATGGGCCAAAAAAACTTTAAAAAAAAAATTTGGAAAGACACTAAGAATGCCTATTGACGCGACTACTAGCAAAGTTGTTGGAACTAAAATTTTGTTGCCATTTGAGAGATATTGCCGTGTTGCACAACTCCTCATGATGAAAATTTTCCCATTCTTCCCTACTATATACTTTCTGACCATCTGAATAAAATTTGTCAGATATATTCTCTTGGTTCTTCCTTGTTAATCTTTCGCGAGTGCTATTTTGGCTGGTATCTAAAGTCTTTTCTGCTAAAATTGGAGTTAATTATACAGTGTTTGGAGTTACTTATACGGTGTTTTTTTTAGAAGTGTGGTTTTCAAAAAGAAATAGAACGCATATAATCTAATGTTATGGCCAAGAATTTAGTTTTATTATAAAGATAAGGATTTGCCATTATGTTTTAAAAACGATTTCGGGCAAGCGACCAGCCGCGGCGGTTGAATAAATTCCAACCGAGAGGCCTAATTTTCGACCACTTTTTGCAGCAATTGGGGCCGTATGTCAGTAATAATGCGCCGAATATTCTCTTCCAAGTCGTCAATCCTCTCGGTCTTATTTGCGGTCTTATCAAGCGACTTCACATAACGCCACAAAAAATAATCCAGCGGTGTTACATCGCACGATCTTGGAGGCCACGCCACAAGACCACGACGCGAGATAATGCGCTCACCAAAAGTTTCCTTCAGTAAATTTATTGTTTCGTTGTCTGTATGGCTGTATGGCATGTAGCGCCGTCTTGTTGGAACCAAAGGTCGTTAATTATGGCTCTACCATTGACTATAACATTATGACCGGCTTCATCTTTGAAGAAATATGGACCAATGATTCCATCTGCCCATAGAGCACACCAAACAGTGACTTTTTAAGGATGTAACGGCGTCTCAATAATGGCTTGTGGATTATAATCACTCAAAATGCGACAATTTTGCTTATTAACGTACCCATTCAACCAAAAGTGAGCTTCATCGCTGAACAAAATTTTCTTGTGAAAATCGCGCGAACCGAACCATTATTTTGGTAATAAATTTGCACGACTTGCAAACGTTGTTCAGGAGTAAGTCTATTCATTATGAAATGGCAAACTAAACTGAGCATAAATCAAGTGACAGCTGTCAAAAAGACCAACTCCGAAAAAGATATTGCCAGATTGAAAACCACACTTCTAAAAAAACACCCTTTATATACCACGCGTCAACGCTTTATGATCCTCTGTGTGTCTGTCATAAAGATAAAGCGTGGAACGCCAAAAGTAGGACATCTCTAAACTTTTCTGTGCTTTTTGTGCATCATGACAGTAGATATTTATTTGTGTAATACAATTTTTGTTAAAAACAAACAAAATAAGAAAGAAAAATATGTATGTATATAGTGAAATCAGCCTATAATAAAAGGAGTAGAACGAGCAGAAAGCGTGTCTTGTAACTCGACTCGTGAAATTCAAAAAAAGTTTTGACGCGCAAAAAGAGTTGACGGGTGGTAAGTAATTCCACCTTAAAACTGTTTTCATAGTTGCATTTTAAGGCATGTTGCCGTGGTTGCATTTTAAAGCAGGTTCTCAAGGTCCCCTTTATATGGGATCATACCACGTCAACCACATGACAGTTTTTCTTGTAACGAAAAACCGCGGAAACTTTTTATATAGTATATTTAAATTAATTATTAAATAAATAATTGAAATAAATAATTTATACATACGCAGGGTAGTCTTTGTGACTTAATGAGTATAATTCTCACGGTACCATTGTAATAAATATTTTCAGTACTCAGTACTTTAAAAGTTATCAACCTTCTTATTTTTTTGTAAATAAAATGGAAAGATTTTTTGATTTTTTGCATCACTGTGAAAGCTTTGAATTGATTAAATGCACTATTGATGCATTCTATTTCAATATATGTAGTACATACATATATAGGTATACACATTACCCAATGGTTCCTTTTAAACACTTAAGTATTTCAAGATTTTCTAAAGAAATATATATGCATAATTTCAAAATTAAGTATACCTATGTTTCATATGATTCAATATATAGAAAGTGAGTAGTGTGCCTATATACCAGTTCTTAAAAATTATGTTAAATCTTAAATTCATGACGCAAACAAGAGTTTTCCCCACAATGATCACCTATTCGGCGTCATAGGCATCATTCAATTCATAAGATAAAAGCGAGGAGGAAAACGCTCACAGCTTTTAGTACTCGCAAATGAAATGAAAAATCGTATACCCGCTCTTGCGGAATGCGTACCATTCTCGCAGATAAATAAATAAATTAATAAGTGAATGAATGAATGAAAGAATGTATCTAGAATTGAGTAGAAGTGAGTTTTCCTCATGGTGCACGATACAGTCGCTCATTCAGTTAGGATTCTAACACTGAGCGATGCGGTTGGAAAATAAATAAAATAGTAAATAAAAGGAGACATAATTAAGAAAAGCCAATTTATATAGTACATACATATATAAATATAAAGATATTTTCATATTCCAAGTGCATTTCCATTTGAAAAGCTGATGAAATTTTTCATAAAATAAAATACATGTAACATTTTCGAGAATTAAGTGTTGGCGGCGTGTGAATAAAACAAAGTCTTTTTGGAGTATATTTTTAATTGGAATTCTTGCTTGCCAAAGGCAATAGACAATGCACATTCATCCGAGCTCGCCAAATTCTTCCGAATCGTTTCAGTCCGAAGAAAGTGCCGCCATCAAGATACAAGCCGGATTTCGTGGATATCGTGTACGCAAACAACTACACAATCACAGCCAACCGCGTTGTGCCTCATCATCCACCACGAACGGGTACCATCATCACCAGTCACATCGTAGCGCATCGTATCGTCGCCGCCAACAGCGTCAACAGCAGGCAATGGAAAATCAGAGTGGTGCGGGGAACCAGGTGCCATCATCGACCGGAAGTGTTAATGGTGTGACATCTTCAGCAGCGTCACAACTGCGTGACGAGCGCAGCAGCGGATCGGAGAGTAACTCGATTGAAGATCGTTGCGCTACAAAAATTCAGGCGGGTGTACGTGGTTTCCTGGTGCGAAAGAAGCAAAAGATCGCAACAGATGCAGCAACAAAAATACAAGCAGGATTTCGTGGCTTTAAAGTGCGCAAAGAAACGCAAAAGCTCAAGCAGAAGTAATGCCGCAAAAGAAAGATAAATACTAAAAATATAAATGGATGTGTAGAATTATCAGGGAAAGAATTCGGACTTTATAATATGGAATGAAATTTGATTCAGAGATTTGTGTAATTTAAAGACAATAATCAAATTAAGTTTACGAAGCGCCAAAAGCTTTTGAAGTTTAAAGTGAAGCTAGAAGAAGTGAACTTTTAAGTTAATACAATGTTTTTTTTTTTTTTTGTTTTTTTTTTGTGTTTAATTTTCGAGTTACTTTAAGTGAAAATAAAAAGTTTTGAAATTTCGGATAATAGAGTTACGAGTATGTACATGCCCGTAAATGTAAAACCGCTGTAAATGGAAGTGAATTTCTCAAAATTTAGTTTTAGACTTACATAAAATATTTCTAGAAATTATAAAAATTTATATTAAAAGGAAAAGCAAAGACTTTTCCACTCATAAGTAACTCTGGTAACAAATTACGCATAATTAAATAACAAAACATATAGTTATTAATTTTAAAAATATTTCTAGTTTTGAAACTATGTAGCTGTTAAATTTAGATTACTATATTTTGTAGCATGATAGATTTGTTCCATATCATTTATCTGTGTTGTCAGTAAATACTTACAAAAATTTAGGAAACATAAATATTTGCTTGAAAATAGTATATGGTATGTACCATATATGTTTGTATTGATGCAAATTGTATGTACTCGTAATGATGTGGCACTAAATAAATATTTGGAAACTGTTCTCCCAGCATAATCTTCTCACGAAGTCCAAGAGAACTCCACTAATATTTATAAACATTAGTTTTTAGTCATTTAAAAAGCATGCAAAATAAATTACTAATATTATTTTTGATTTGTTAACATATTTTTTAAATAACTAGTATTAAGATACATAACATAAATGGATCTAAAAATATTTTTCTCATAAATGTTAAGTGAATGAATGCAATTTACAAAAGTAATTTTTATGGCAATAAAATCGGAATTTATAAAAAATAAAAATGAATTGTTTACCATATATGTGTAAGGTGTTTTCCAGCGAAAATAATTTTTTTTTGTTTATGAATTATCTACTTTATACCCAAGACATTCTCTCTTGTATGCACATTCATACATAAGTAGTACATACATTTAAGTTTTGTGCCCATTTTCTAGTTGACTTTGAAAACTAGACACAGTCTATATTTGACATATGTACATATGGTATGTATCTGCGAGTATGTTTGCAACTATCTATGCACGTTTGTGTCTATGCAGGCACACTCATTATTATATCTCGACTTTTATACAATTCATTAATAATATACACGATGCGAGATGCCGTCACCATGAAGTGAAAAAGTAGAGCAGACGTTTTCGCTGTGCATTTCTTTATATACCCAAAATTATAATAAAATTTTTTCGGTTATGGCAGGGCAATTAGTAAAAAGAAAACTTATACATAGATGTTTCTATGTATAAAACTATATTTAAAACAAACAATAAAAAATCTGAAACTTAAGGCACACACTCGTCCACGTACGCGTATCACAAAATTTTAGTCAGCATTGGAGACTCTATGTAATGACTACACTTCTCCGTCGCAATGATATTTAAAGGAAAGATTTATGAGTGGGTGGAACCATTTATATCTTGGAATTTGATTTTGGTGTAATTAAGAAAAGAATAATTTTATTTTAATGTCTTTTTTATTATTCGAAAGTACAATCCTTCCGGTTTATTGTGAAATACGATCAACCCAATTTTTCAATACATTTTAGATTGTATGGAGCTGTACCTGCCCGATGGCTGCACCAATTTCGTCCTTAAGTGTCGCAATCGCTGCAGGATGGTTAGCGCAACACTTATCTTTAACGGCTCTCCATAAATAATGATCCAGCGGAGTCAAGTTGAAACTACGTAGCGGGTAATGCACATCACCAAAACGGCTAATAACGCGATTTTCAAACTTCCCACGCAAAAGATCGATTGTTGCACGACTTGTGTGACACGTCGCACCATGCACTTTGAGTCTTCTAAAATACTTAAATGTTCGATTCCTAAAAACGATGGCGAGTTGATGTGGTTGGTTCTTTGGCTCTTCTTAAACATTCTGAGCAACAGCAGCAATTGTTTCGGTTGTGCGCACTGTAGCCGTACGAGAACGTGTTGTTTTGTCCAATACAGATCCAGTTTCACACACACGTTTCATAAATTTATTCACAAATTTCGCTTTTTGTATTAATTACCGATTAATATACTCTTTTTGCACTTTCTACTTCTAAACGGCTATTTTATTCGGATTCATCAAAAAAATGATCTACTTTTTGCTAAAAAGGTTTAGGCTAAAAAGGTTTAAACTGATTACAAAACTGACAACAACAAGAACATTAAGAACTCAGAGAGGAACCGACATTCATTTGGAGTCCGCTTACTCATATTAAACATAAAACATTGCTTCGCCACCTCATGTTTTCCTAAAGCATGCAAGATAGCCATTATCATCCCTTTACCAAAAAAAATCAACGGCCTCTGCACACATTGATTTCAGACCTATCTGCATCCTTTCGTCATTGCCTAAAATTTGTGCAAATTTTATTTTTACTTATTTCCATATAACCTATTCTATTTCAACATTTCAATCTGGTTTTAGACCTGAGCATAGTTGTTCTACAGATATGATGAAAATTATGTATGACGTTAATAAGGATATCTTATGACAAAGAACATTTAGCTTTATTATGCTTATTTTATTTTTCAAAAGCGTTTAGCAATTTTAGTCACTCACTGCTATGTGAAAACCAAACCAAAAAACAGTATGGATTTTATAACAATGCTGTTAAGTTTAAGAGTAGCTACCTAACAGACAGGATACAAAGAGTTAAAGCCTGGAAGCACTTTTCCCGATACATTTCTATAAGGTCTGGATCAATTCTTGGCTGTGCAATATTTTTATAAATATAATTTTTTCCGTGTGTAAAAACTATACTATGCATGCTTATGCTAGCGATATTCAATTATATTTATCCAGTCCTATGGAGTTAATTAATTATCAGCGCTCTAGGATGAACGCTGAACTGAAAGCTCCTAGCAACTGAACTGGACTACTGACAATGGTCTAACCTTAAACCCAAGTAAATCCTTTGTTTTATATATTTTCAGAAGCCCGTTTCTTGAGTTCGTTTCTCCGCCTTTGTATGTTGGTGTGTCTGTATTACGATTTCTAAGTAAAATTGGTGATCCTGGTATCCACGTAAATTCGTCTTTCAGTCGTGTTGATCATATAAATAGTATTGTAAAAAGCGGATTTTAACCGGTTTTAAGGGGTCTTAACCTATTCAAACAAGAAAATGACTAATAATGTATAAATATGCACATAATTACTTATGCTGAACTGGTGTACTCAAAATTGGACTCTCTTTTTTTACTTTACTTTTACTTTTAATGGCACAACAGCCAATGGAGGGCCTAGGCCGAGCTTTTCGCATCCACTCATGTTGTGCGTGTTATATTTGTACATGATTGGACTCTCTAGTCACTGCATAAGCTTGAAGTTGTTTGAAATAATGCTACTCGATATGTTTATGGCGTTAAGAAATTTGACCACATTTCAATGTAAAGAAAGCAATTACTAGGCAGCAATTGAATTGATTACCTTGAAGCTAGAAACTGCATTTACTTGCACAAGATTATAGTGACTGGGACTCCAAAATATTATATTTATTTTATAAATTACAATTTAGCCAATATACAATTCCAGATGAATGTGGTGGTGCGTTATCGTGGTGAAACAGCACTTTTTTCTTAGACAAATGGGGCCGTGTCTCCTTCAATTTTGTATCGAATCGGTCCAATAATTTACTGTAAAAGTTGTTTAATCATCCCTAAATTCAAATATTTAAATTTGTCAAGGCATTTTGTTTCATTACCACCTTCATTGTTGCATTAGGCTGTGGAATTCAATTACAAGCTATTTGCGTCGTATTGTTATTAGAAGCAGTTTCAAGCATTACATTCTTAATTATTACTACCGCCATTAAAATACAGAAAATCAAAAAAAATAAATCTAATATTTATGTATATTTAATATTTTTTTCTTGTTATTAGTTAAATGTAATCTAATCTAATTAAATACACTTGTATAAGTATTTTGAACTTTATTAATATTAGATATTGTACGAACATATTTTATCTTCTCTACTTACATCACCTAAATAAATAAAAAAAAGAAATCTACTCTTGGAGGTTTGAAATTGTCAGTTAATATGGTAGATGCTGTCTTAACCAGAGTAGTTACAGACATTTCTTTAAAAGAAAATGAGATTAATTTCTAAAATAGTTAGATCAGTCAAGTGTGCGAGGTACCTTGAGAAATTCGAAATCGAATTAAATGAAATTCGGAAAGCTTCATTGAAATATCTTCTAGAATAACTTTTGTCACAATTGTCGAAATCGGGTGATAGCCACACCTACCTCCCATATAAATACAATATTATTAGGTTATAAATACGTAGTTATTAAGGAAATGGAGAACTGATAGATTTTGTCGTAGTTTTCCGACAATCTTGGTTCGGAAAATAACGATAAAATTAAAATACACAATTGCATAAATTGTATAAAGCTAATTTCTAATTCGCATACTACATATGTAAATCGCTTAATAGCTAAACCTGAACCAAAATCTTTGGCAAGGGTACTTAATTTGTTAGTTTCACGTGTGAATGCACCATATAGCAATATGCGAATTCATTTACCTAAATAAATAAAGAAAGAAAAATATATTTTTTTACATAATACATAAGTACTTAAGGACTAGTTTTAAAATATGTTCAACAAAAGCCAAATACATCACCTGCTTGGTCATTTTAACGATGTTCGTCACTAACTTAAGCTTTATTTGGTCATATAAAAAGTAACCCCGGTTTTTAGCTACAACACTAGTCCGATTATGCGAAACATACACTTGTTCGAAAGGTTGTATTTCACATTACATTTTGTGTGAAGACAATCGTGCAATTCGTCGCTAGTATAAAAAATTACACTGATTTGAAAATGAGTGAAATATCTGACGATTGTGGTGCCCACAGCCTGCTGCCCACACCCCCTTACTTCCAATAATGGATCCACCGGCTGCTGGTTTATCTGCTGACTATACTGCCTCTAAAGGACATGGGGTTGAAACTCGTCACCCTGTAGCCGTTCCACGTAATTTAACTAACCAATTTGGTACAACGTAGACACCTTCTGAATGGGAAGATAGGCTCAAAAAGCTTCGCAGTGACAATCATGAGGATTTTACTACGCTATTCATCAAAGGCGTTCCCCAAAATGCTGACTCTTCTTGGGTTTATAAATTGTTTCTACAGAAATTCACCATCAATATAACTGAATGCCAGAGAGTTTCACAATCCAAAACGGCTTGTAATTACCATATAAACTCAACATTTCGTCTAAGTTCGAATGGATGTTTCCAACAGCGCCGGGCAGTGTAATCTTGCTGGGGAAAATGGCTGTTACGAAATGGACTGTAAAGCCGAATGGAAATCAAACACTACCTAAATTTAAGTCATCAAAAAAACCTATTAATACTCTTAAGCCTAATTCTAAGTTTAATAAACCAACCTCAAAGTGCTAAGCTAGCCTTGAAAATAATTCCACCCTTGATCCGAACTGGAAATTTGAAACTAATATATTTCCTTGTTTTTCTCCACAATCAATCCAACCCTCAAATACTCCTAGTAATACATTTACTAATTAACAAAGCACACTTCGCCCTGCTAAACCCACTACTAAACGCCCAACTATTAAAAGTAATCGCGTATCCTTTAAGATATCGTCAAATCCCTCTCCGTCTTCATTTCTTACTTTACTATTAATGGCACAACAGCCCATGGAGGGCCTAGGCCGAGCTTTTCGCATCCACTCATGTTGTGCGTGTTATATTTGTACATGAATGGACGGGACCTACAGTTTAATGCCGAATCCGAACGGCGAAGTGAAAAGCTTTTCATAGCAATTTTTACTCTTGTAGGTTTGCCATTGCCTGCCAAGAGGTGGTGCCGTGTAGAAAAATTATCTTTTCTACTTTTCGATTTTGCCTGTGCCGAGATTCGAACCCCGGACACTCTGCGTAGCAGTCCAACGCACTGCCACTACACCACAGCGACCACAACTCTTCACTTCAGATGCCAAAATTTTATTCGTTCTCTCGTTCTTAATCCAACACCTTCCTCCTCAATAACCCCAAGTGAAAACAATAATATTTGTTCTTCAAAGCCCTCCCAAAGTCCGCATGATGCACCACCAGCCTTTTTAGACCCACTCCTCCCACCTATAACTAAACTTACCAAAAAACTTACAGATATCAGTGACGATAACCGGTTTTTCCTATCTCGTTTGAGATCTCGAAGAATTTACGAAAACTTACGTATCTATCTTTCCTATCTGCACGATAAATCGGATTCTATTTGGATATAACTAAAACAAGCGTTTTGGTATCAATAAATCAAGAAGGCCTCCCAACTAATCCAAGTGAGTTGAGAAAAATCTTCGTTCGTTTTAATAAGAGCTTTGATATCTCTCCTCTTGACGTAAATAATGATTTAACTACATTCGCCTCATCTTAAGCTCCAAACGTCCTTGACACCTTCAAAGAACACGTACTAACTTTAAAAATTATTATCGCTCCTAAACCACTTCCTCCAAGCCCTTCCCAATTTGTGTCTATGGTATATACTACCAGAATGTAAGAGGGCTATGACTAAAATCTCCACAGTGTCTAAACTCCCAAATGCTTCCCTACGACATATTTGCCCTTTCTGAAACCAACTTGTGTTCCGATTAGAAAAGATAGAGAAATATTTACCGCTGACTTTGAGGTCTTCCGAGATGACGGTCACAAGACAATTTTTCCGGTCGTGTCGTCCTTGTGGCAGTACATAAGCGCTTCGACCCAGTATTTGTTAATACCTCACATACGGCCTACTTTGAGTATATTTGCGTCAAAATAACTATCTTAAAATGCCACCTTTACATATTCTGCTGTTATATTCGTCCCTCTCAACATATTAATGGCTATCAACAGGCTGTATATGCTTTTGATTTTATATTAGATGCTGTTGACCCCTCGGACACTGTCGTTATTGTTGGGGATTTTACCCTTCCCAATCTCAAATGGTTACAATCTAATGACGAATTGTATTATTTCGCGTCTAATCCCTGCTCACACAAGAACATTTTTTTTAATGAGTGTCTCTTAAACTCTGGTCTTTTCCAATTAGTGGTATTACTAATAACCTTTACCGTCAACTTGACCTTGTTTTCGCTTCAGATGCCAACAATTGCATCACATCAGAGATCCACCATTTTCTCTCAAATTTAGACTATTATCACCCACCTCTATCAATTACTTATTCCTACGTCAATGTTAATAAAGTACTAAACTCGGAGTACTCATACAGATTTAATTTTCATAAGGCGCACTTAGAAGAATTAAATAGTTCAAATATATAACTATCGATGTTGCAATTACTCATTTTTATTGTGAAATTTTCAATTGCATTCAACAATCTGTCCCTTTTGTTCCCCAGAGAAACTTTTCATCGTCCCCTCCCTGGTACAACAACTATTTGCAAGAGCTTCGTAATAAAACGAATAAACTATGGTGTGCCTATGATTTGCGAGAGCTTCGTAATAAAAGGAATAAATTATGGTGTGCCTACGTACAATCTCGTTCTGTTTCTGACTTTCACGATTACCAAAATGCTTATAAAAATTTTTCTGAACTCTGTGAATCTCTTTACCTGTCATACTTAAACCAAATGCAGTCCAACCCCTAAAAGCTTTTTCCACTTTATTAACGTTAAAAGGAAATCAGATAGTTACCCGGGTACTTTGAAATTAGGTGACACCTCCTCATTCAACCCAAAGGAAATTGCAAATTTGTTTGCCCATTTCTTTAGCCAGTCTTTCACCAGCCATGTACTACAACCTGACCCTGATTACTTTTCGTACATGAGTAATTGCTGCCAAACGTCTCTAACTTCAATGGAAATACCTCTTGAAGGTGTAAAAGAGAAGATACAAACACTTAGGAACTAGTACTACCCCGGCCCTGATGGCTGTCCTGCAATAGTTATAAAAGATTGTCAAAACGTCCTAGCGTAACCCATTTGGACTCTATTCCAACTTTCTACCTCACAAGCAAGTACAGAAAAAAATGAAATTTCCAACTATCGACCAATCGCTAAGCTTTCCTGTATACCTCAGCTTTTCGAAAGCATAGTTTATGATGCAATGTTTTTCCATTGTAAATCCTTTTTCTCACCTAAACAGCACGGATTCCTAAACGGCAGATCAACAACAACTAACTAAACCGAATTTGTATCCAGCACCCTGTGTGAATTGGAGGATGGCAAAGAAGTCGATGTAATTGCTACCGACTGCAGTAAGGCGTTTGTTAAAATTTCGCATAGTATTATCTTTCTTAAACTCAACGCTTTTGGCTTTCAATCGGGGTTTATAAGATGGATAAAATCTTACATGGAAAATCGGATATACAATGTCATGTTTAGGTCTTCCACATCTGAACCCTTTGTTGCCACATCCGGAGTCCCTCAAGGTTTTTGCCCTCACAATTAACGATGTAGATTGTATCATCAAAAACTCTCAGCACTCTATCTATGCTGATGACATGAACATTTACCGACACATTCTAATATCCCTTGACTATCGCCTCCTACAAGATGACTTGAATAATGTTTCAAAATGGAGTGGAAAAATTTTCTCGAGCTCAATGTCAGTAAATGTCAATTAATATCAAATTCCAGAAAGCGAATTCCTTCACTGCCTAGGATATGTTTTATACGCGATAACATTGTCCCCCCAGTAATTTCATTACGAGACTTGGGTGTTATCTGTGATAAGGAACTAAATTTTCCTTCCCATATTGATGACATTGTAAATAGGGTCAACTCTGCTCTTGGGTTTGTGAAACACTGGTCCAAAGAATTCTCAAATCCATATCCCACAAAATATCTCTATTTTACATTTGTCAGACCAATTCTTGAATATGCTAGCCAAGTCTGGTCTCCTTATTAGAACACCCATTCCCTTAGAAGCAGTGCAACGCAGATTTATTCGGTCCATAAGGATCGTCTAAAATTAATTAACGTGCCGTCCCTTGAAATACGCCGAAAAACCGCCAATACAGTATTTGTTCACCAATTATTAGCTGGAAACATTGACTGTCCCGCGTTGCTTCAAACTATTTTTATTAGCACCAAGCCACGTAACCTTAGGTCTGTGCTCGCTTTTCGTCTTAATACTCACCGAACAGATTATGGAGGCAACGAAACAATGTCTAGAATGCTTCGAATAGCCAACGACATTCCAAATGTTTTTGACTTTCACCATAGCAAATTTAGTTTAAAGAATGCTCTGTATAAAGCCTATTCCCCTCCCTCCTCTTGCTTAGCCATGTATTTGACTATTTTTAAGCATAATTTAAGTTAATAAATAACAATATGTTTTTCCATTTACCTTAAAAATAAATGAAAAAAGCCCCCAACCCCCTAAATTAAGTATAGATTTAAGTAATTTGCTCGCTTGTACTAAGCTATATAAATAAATAAATAAATATTTATTACTATAGAAAAATAAAACCCCTGAAAAAAGATGCCGAATAATTTGTGCGGTTTACGGTGAAGATGCTGTAAGTGAACGCCGGACCCCGGAGTGGTTTGCTCGATTTCGTTCCGGAAATTTCAATATCAAAGATGCACCTCGCTCTGGTCGGCCAATCACTAAAAAAGCCGATGAAATTTTGCAACTGGTGGAGAAAGATCGACACGCAAGCTGTCAAAAGACTTATTTTTATACATCAACTACATGGCAGTTGTGTGGGTAGCAACATCATTTTGTAACGAAAAACTGCGGATACTTTTTATATGATCGAATATTATTAGCTATAAAGTCAAAACAATATATTCTTTTAAGCTAAGCTTCTTGTTGCTTTTTTATTGCACTGTAAGCATTTGACATAGAAATATATTAAAAATATGATATTTGGATATGTTTGTAAGTATGTATACTCGTAGCAAGTATGTATGAAAGAATGCATTTGAATTGAATGCAAAATTGTGCTCGTGCTATTCCTCCATTGCTTGGAAATCTTTAATCTTTTAATATACGTCGACGGATCTTTTTGCCACCTTCCGCACTTTTAATGCGTTTGCGCATATGTTTCGGAATGACACGGAAAACCTCCGAATCAATTTGCACAGGCATCGAGTTCTGTCTCAGCGCCAACCATCTCTGCTTATTTTCCATTATTATTTTGGCGCGGTCCAATGCGGTCGCAGCCGTTCTGGCTATATTTGATTTATGTGGAAGAAAATGAGAAACAAGAAAAAACAAACAATAAGATAAAAAACAAGAAGAACAAGTCAACAGAAAAATAAATTATTTTTCGAAAACACGCGAATTTTTTTTTCGTTATTTTTTATTATTATAAATACATACGTGCAGTATATGTATGCATGTATGTATATATGTGTGTTCGTAGGAGTGTATGCGTGGAATGGCAAAGAATATGTATTTGCGTCAACAATCATTATGATGACATATGCGAAATTCAAACAATGAAAATGCCGGGGAAAATGTCATTATGGAAAGCTTCCGTTTTCTGAGTGAAAAAAAAAAACATATAAATGGATACATAAGTAATTACGCGTTCACAAACACATACATACATTCCTCGTATTTCCATGATATATATGAAATTCATTTTATAATACGTAGATATAAAATTTTGATGTAGTGCGAAATAATTAAAATTATTAACAGAATGAAATATAAATTTAACTATTGCGCATGCAAGTCAAACTTCATTAATGTATTTTTATTAATTTGTTGTTGTTTTGAACAATAATATTTAATATACTATATGTAAGTGTTTTTTTATGTACATTGTACATACATAGTATTGGCCGGATGGTCAATGATGATAACGACCCCAATGAAAAATTATTTGAGTTTAGCCATATACGAGTTGAATAAAATCACTTAAGAGTTGCACAGGCCTTGGACTTCGTCTGTAATACTAGTAGGTTTCCCTATTTTATTGAAATTCAATCCAAAAGAAAGAAGGATGTGGTCGCTGTGGGTGAGGTTCAAATCTCACAGGCAAAATTAAAAAGTAGAAAAAATACTTTTTGTACACGGCACCACTTCTTGGTAGGCAATGGCAAACCTACAAGAGTAAAAATTGCCGATGAAAAGCTTTTCACTTCGCCGTTCGGATTCGGCATAAACATGAGTGAATGCGAAAAGCTCCGTATAGGCCCTCCATTGGTTGTTGTGCCATTTAAAGAAGAAGGGGGAAGAAGAATCCAAAAGAAAGACAACTTTCGCGATGCACTCATAATAAGAATTTCATGACAAATATGAGAATATGTTTCCTATCTGAGCTTTGTAATCTTTTGTGAGGAAGTGTTTTTCAAAATACTAGTATATGTATTGGGGATTCACAATTGATGGTGTCACTTGTACTAAATCAAATCTGGCAATACTGTAACTGCTTTCGTGTCTTAGCTAGGTCACGTATGTACTTCTGTTTTGATTATGTATTAATTTTTGCGCTACAAACATGTCAGCATAAGTGCCATATAAACAGCATTTGCGGGAAGTCCTGATTTTTTTCTTTAATTCGAAAAAATTGTAGCTGCAAATATACTCCATCGATTAAAACATGCGAATTCCGGTTTCGACGCTTTAAAATTGGAAATTTTTACCTTGGCCAAGTGAAAAAGTTCGACGATGAAGGATTGGAAATGTTAATCGACGAAGACTCGTGCCAAACGCAAGAGAAACTTGCAATATTATTGCGAGTTACACAACCAACAATTTCTAAACGCCTAAAATCATTGAGATTCATTAAAAAGGAAAGGCGATCTTGCATGTTTGAAATGCTGCGTCAGCGCTATAAAAATAAATCGTTTTTCCGTCGATTTATACAGGCGACGCATAATGTATTCAACCCGAAGTGCAAGAAGTCATATATGAAGGTCGGCCGAAGCAGAATATTCATGGCCAAGGTAATGCTATGTATTTGGTATGATCAGAATTTTGTCATCTATTATGAGCTGCTAAAACCTGGTGCAACTATTACGGGGGACCTGTATTGAAACCAATTGATTCGTTTGAAAAGAGCAATGGCTGAAAAACGGTCAGAATATGGAACAAAAATTATTTGGAAAATAGTGTATGGTAAGCTTTGGCTCACCCTACCTACTTAGGGATACTTCTTCACTTCTTTCGGTCGATACAGAAAGCCTTTAGTGAAATACGCTTTACTTCGTTGAAAGTATCAAAAATTGGATTGATTCGTTCATAGCCTTAAAAGATGGACAGATTTTTTGTTGGCTAGGAACCCATAAATTGCCTGAAATAAGGCAAAATGTCATAGCTTCCGATGAACACTATTTCAAATAATGTATTCAATCGATTTGTTATAGAGTTAAAACTATATTTTTGTAAAGAAAATCAACTCATTTTCAAGTTATATACCCAAACTCTTATTCGTGTGGAAGAATGCAGGACAACACAAAGGACACATACATATGTACGTGTATCTAAAAATACCCAATAATAAATACGAGCAATTAAGTATAGTTGTCTAACTCTCAATGTAAAAATGGAAATGTCGCTTCTTTTCAATTTACTTGTCACATTTCTGGCGTAAAGAGTTTATACGATATCAGATATGTTTTTTTTACATAAGTATGTAAGATAAAGCACTAAATACCGGTTATTTCTTTATATTTAACTTGAAATATTTGTATGTTTTTGGATTTATGACAGTCTTGCAGCAAACGAGCGATATGTTGTTATGAATAAATTAAATTTTGCTATTATTATCTTAAATTATGAGTACAATCAACTTTGGTGTGCGCTAAAAATTATCTTTTCAATTATATTTAACTATGCACTATGCACGCCATAGAATTTATATTATCATTTCTCATAGTTTTCATCGTCAATGGGTACATACTTGCATTTCTTTAATTCAAGTTAAATGTTTTTATATATTATACATATATTTGGAAATGATAAATTGAAAATAAAAAAAATAAAACATTTTTTACACTCACTCTTTGATGTTTTTGTAATGGATGTGGAGACCAAATCAGTGGCTGCAGATTTGCCTTGAGCATTACCACTTTCTAATTTTTTTCCATTTTCGCTGCTGCCATTGCTGGTGCTGCTATTTTCCTCATCCGGTGTAGAATCATTTCGCATAGCATCACCGCGTTGCAGTGTCAAGCGTCTTGCAGCCAAGGGCGTACCATGATCGAAGGCCGTAGCTGAACCTTCTGAATGCGCCATTGCTCTTTGCTCTCGGTAATGTTTTCGATAGGCTAATTGTATCTTTTTCGCTGCTTCATCTTCAACCAAGCGCTCCAAGGATTCACTAATTGCATCATTTCCAAAGGATGCTTTACTCTCATCTGGAATGGATGACTTAGTGCCAGCGCTAGCACGTCGTAAACGTTTTCTAGTTAGAAATCCCCTGGCACCTGCTTGAATTTTGGTTGCTGCCGACACAATTGTTGATTCGGTTTCGGTTGATGTATCTGCCGCGTCCACTAAAGCAGTACTTATATTGAAATCATCAGGGTTCAGTTTGGGCTTATCAATGCTGATGCCGGCACTACTAGTCGTCTTATTCTTGGATGCATCAAAGTAATCGGAGTCAGCTTCGGATAGTGAGTATGCCATCATCTTTTGTCGTATATTTTCAGAGGTATCATCATCCAAACAGAAGCTACTACCACTGGTAGCTGATGTCTCAATTTCAGATGATGGTTCAATGTATTTGATATCATCATCAATAGTAACAGATTTGAATAAGGTTTTGGGATCTTCACCAGCAGCTATGGTATACAGACGTTTAAGAGAAGCCTTAACAATGGCAGATTCTTCGAAATCTTCTTCTTCTTCTTCTTGTGCATCAATGCCTGCATTCTCTTCTTCACCGAAAATCACAGAATCACTTTGTGCCGAACTTTCACGCGTCTCTTCACGTTGCAAGCGATTCATAATGATTTCTTCATCTTCTGTATCAGCTGACAAGCCCCGCTCTTGCAGTTCCTCCTGCATTGTTCTGATGACAGGTTCATCAAAGCTGGCCTCTTTTATTAGTTTTTCTTCAACTGAGTTTACTCGAGTCTCTGAGGCACGTCGGTGTTGCATTCTTTCAATGATCTCATCGGCCTCACGCAACTTTCCTGTCATCGAGTCTAAAGTGTCTTTAAAGGGCGCCTCCACTTCTGAAGAATCATTGCCCTTTTCATTTGAATCAAGTGTTGAGTCCGATTTAACTATGACCTCATCAACTGCTAATTGTCGGGGTGCTGCATCATTTTCCATATCAGCCAGATATGTCAGTGAGACACTTTTTTTTATACAAACTTCTTCTAATTTTTCATATGGTATATTCGATTCGGTATAATCTTTTTGAGCCTTAATAAACTCCTTTATGGTTGACGAATTCTCAACTTCATTATTTTCCACATTTTCCTCGGAACTGGATCTTTTGTTTCGATTATTTCCATCGAAATCATTATGTCGTTTTTCAAAATCAATGAAATCTGTAACAGTTTTCAATATATTATCAATATGTCCTAGCTTATGCTCGTTTAAATCCTTAGCTTCTCCCACCAGGAGCTTTTCAATAAGTTTATCTTCAAATGCGATTGATGAATTTTGTATAGTTTTATTTGTCAATGACTTAGTGTGCTTCTCTTCCTCAGCCTCTGTGGATGGCGAAGAAAAATTTTCAAAAAGTTTTTAATTTACAATGAAAATATAGAAGTTCAGTTAGAAAATAGTAGGGAATGGAGATTTATTAAATTACATACAACTGAGATCTAAGAAATTATTATATCCAGCATACGCCTGGTAGTATTTACCATAGTGTCTTGAAACCGAGTCCATTGCCAAAATTTCCACCAAAATGTGGTTTTCATATAATTTATGAGTAAATATAAGTATGATCTAAGTGTCATATTGAAAAGTTTTGTAAAAAATATTGTTTTTTTAATCTGTTGCTATTATTGAGATGGGAATGGAAGTTAGGGGAAGAAGTTTTATTAATCATTTGATTAATTCTTGTTAGTTTTAGTACTCTTAGGTTAGATTATTTTGAACTTTGAACTTCGTATATTAAAAGTCTTAAGAGACACTCAGTCTACATAAAATAGTTTCTAACAGCGATTATCTCTTGATCGGTTTGTGGCTTCATGGCTTTGAGAGTATGTATGACAGCTAGTGACTAGAATCAGGTTACATAACTAAATGATCTTAGTTATTACAACCCTATAATTTCCAGGGTACCTTGGATCAACCTTCAACCCCAACAGAAATTTTGAATCGAATTTTCTCTTTCTAATTATTTGTTGATTTTGATTAGTAATAAAGACATTTCTATTATTATTTTGTTTGGAATTTACTTATCCTGCCCATTAAGGCTGTTCAGAGGTATTGGCTTAATCAATATGGAATTAAATTTTTACCTGCAGTTTTCTTTTCTTCCAATTTATTTTCATTATCATTTTCACGTAATAGTTTTGTATTTGAATTATCATCTTCGTCTTGATCCTCATTGGAAGTGCTGATCGTGTTAAATAATTCCTTTGTAACTGTTTTTTCAATGTCAGTCGTGGAAGACTGTAACTTTATCTCGCTTTCTACGTTATCTACTTCTTCATTAACATTTGCTACTGCTGAAACTATTTGCATGGAATTATTTAATTCATTTGGAATACTATCAACTTCAATAGTATCAGTATTATCTATTGCTACATGTTCTACGGAGTTATTATCAGATATATTTACATGTGCATTATCAATTTCTTTCAAAACACTAATGCTTACATCACCAGCATTTAGATCAGTATTGGGTGTAGTATTGGATGTAGGTACGATGGATAAATTAAGCAATTCGGGTTCAATACTTTGACATCTCTCTGCATCATTATATCGTTTTTCGTAATCAATAAAATCGGAAATAATTTTGACCGTGCTAATAACACAATTCAGTTTGGATTCTTTATTGACTCCTTTAATTTCGCTAGTTGAATGAATATCACTAGGCTTGTTTTCGGTTGAACTCTCATTTGAATCGGTATTTGGCTCATCCTCTTTTTGGTTCTCACATATATTTTCCACCATTTTGTCATCTAAAGAAGCCGTGGAAATGTTGGAATCGGTTTTAGTCTCAAATTTTAGACCTAAATATAATGCTATAGTTAATCAAACTGTAATCATGTATTTGCTAATTTTTGAAATGTATATACATACACAAAATTTATCTAAGTTCATACCTTCAGTTGTTTTCTCTTTTTCCCGGGCAATGCTTCCATCTTCAAATAAAGTTTTCATCTCGTTATTCTTTACATCTCTTCGATCTGTCGTGGCATCACTTTCTGATGCTGCCGTAGTCAAAACGTGTGATGACGATGACTCCTTCTCGACTGATTGATCTTCCTGCTGCGAGGCATTTTTTCTTGTGATCTCCTCATCTTTTATCCGTTCATTATTTTTATCTACTGCTGAAACTATTTCTACCGAATTATTTGATTCCTTAAAACTACTACTATCATTACTATGCAGTTTATTAATTTCAAACAAATCATTATTATTATTAGTACTACTTGCTAGCATTACATTTTCTACTGGGTTTTTGTTATCAGAAATAATTAAAGGTGGTTCAACATTTTTACTCATATCACTACTGCTTACGCCATTGGTGTTTGTTTTACTTGGAATTATAATAGATTCAGATGATTCCGATTCAGAGTTATCAACCTTAATCACAGTGTGATCTTTACCTGTAACTTCCTCACTTTCTGTAGCACGATTTGAAATTGCTACATTTCTCTCTGTATCGGTATATCGTTTTTCATATGTAACAAAATCCGAAACGATTTTAACAATATTTGTAACATGACTCAGTTTAGATGCCTTATTTTCTTTCAGTTTGGTATCTTTACATTTTTCCTCATTCTCCAATTTGTCTTCAGGCTCAGCCGTAACCGTAGCATTATTGTAAAAGGCTCCATCATCTACAACTAGTCGAACGTTTAAGTTGTTTTCATCTTTAATCTTTTTATTTTCATTTATATTCTCTGAGTTATTTGAATTTTTAGCATCACTAGCATTATGTAGTAGCATATCACTTTCGAAAAGACTATGTGTAATATCAGGTACAATATCATCATCTGCATTATAAATATTTGTACTACTTGATTTTGTATCAGTTTCAGGTACATTGCGTAAATGAACTAAATCTAGTTGTAATTCCTCATTCGATAGTTTCGTGGATACTATTGGCTCGTTACCTACAAACCAATTTACTTTCGAATCCACATTATCATGGTCTGAACCAAGCTCTTCTACCGTAGGTGCTGATGGCTCGGGTTGTATTGTTATTGAATATTCACTTTCACTGTTTATGTCACTGATAATATCAAGACTTGCATAAGATTTTGCGTCTTCACCAATTTTGTTCACATTGCTATCTTTTTCAACAAATATTACTGTTGATTGTGAATTATCCCATGAACTGTCTGCTGACATTTTTAAATCGGTTGATTTTGTTTTATTTTCTATATATTTTTTAAAAGTTCTTTGAATTACTAAAGCAGCCATTTCTTCAACACGCTTCTTTGATATAGCAGATTCTGCAGTTGAAGTCAAAATATTGACTTCAAAAGCCTGTTCTCCATGCTTGTTGAGCTCGCCTTTAAACTTCGTTTCTGATGAATCCAAATTATCGCCATTTTTATCTTCTGAAATTTGTAATTCTGTAGTGTTTTGTTTATTTTTTATATATTTTTTAAAGGCACTTTGTATTATTGAAGCAGCTATATCTTCTATATGTTCTTTGGTTATAGGAGTTTCAACTGAGGGAGTTGCCAATGGTTCGCCCAATATTTGATATTTCAATCTTTTTCTAGAATCAGGTTTAACAGTATCGGTATTGTTGGTATTTCGGCCATTTTGCATCTCATCATTATGCGCTTTTTTAGGCCTACTTGCATATCCAATTTTAATTTGCTTTCGTGCTAAGTATCCTCTATAAGATTTTTGTATAAATATTGCAGCATTTTCCATGATAAGTACATTTCTGTAAAAGGTAGAACTTTCACCAACGACAACTGGTAAATAACGTTCGCTCTCTTCATCGTTTTCGTCTTCTGATGGTTCATGTCCAGGTGGGGTTGGTGCTTGTGAAATTAACCTCTCAAATTCACTTAATTGTATATGAGCATCTTTTAAATCGGCAATAGTTTCTTCAATGAAGCCTAAACTAGTATCGATATTAACAGTTTCTTCAATAAGTTTTTCAGCGTCGTTCAAATGTTGATTTATTTCAAGAATAGATTCATTAAGTTCATCATGCATACTGCTTTCTTCCATGAGTTCGTTCTTTTTCAAATTTTTCAAAACCACACCAATATTTATATCATTTTCTGCAATAAGATTACTATCAGCAATTGATTCAGCTCTTTCTACAATATCATTGTTCGAAACTTCTTCAAGAAGATTTTCTTTATATTTTGATATGGGAGAATTTGAAAGATTTCCGGTTAAAATTTCATTTCCCTTTCCAGTGAGGGCCTTTTCATATATCAAATTTGACGATTCGACGAAAAAATTTGTATCGGGTATTGTAATTTCATCTTCCTTAAGATGCTCATCGGATTCTAATCCTATTGATTTCAAAAGATTTTCATTTTCTATGTCACTTTTAGATTCCGGAATCTTTAAAGGATTGGCCGTTAAAATTAAAGTTTCTGCACCAAAATCCTTTTCAGTTTGCGTCTCACTAGCAAACTCTTCAGGAGATTTGACTAGCTTCGCTTTTAAAATCACAGTTTCTTCATTATCAGGATTGTCTTCAGATTTCGAATCAGAGGCTTCCATTAGATTTTTATAGAAAATTTGATTTTCTTCTTCGCTGTTCAGCCGCTGTTCAGAATTTAAATCAGGTGAATTTAACGGATAAAATTTAAAATTTACAATTACAGTTTGTTCTGAATAAGGGCGCTCCTCATTTATGCACTCATCAGTTGATCTAAAAGAATTATCTTCCTCATCACGATTTAACTTCGATTTATCATTATCGTCGCATTGGACATCTTGAGATTTACTAGCTGAAAGGTTTTCTTTAGATTTGTCTTCAGGAACGGCTGAAGTGGTGTTGTGTGATTCTTTTGAAATTTCTTCGTCATGCATGGTTTTAATTTTGTCTTCATCTTGTATTTCTTTAGCTCTTTTAGGTGATTTCAGAGGATGTTTTATAACTGTAAAATTTTCATCCTCATTTTTAGACTGTGAGAATTGGTTTTTCACAATTACAGCTTTTTCCCCACCTGGGTGTTGCTCCGATTTCGAATCAGCGAATTTGACAATGTTGTCTACAATAATAACGGTTTCATTTTCATTAGTATTCTCCCGAGATTGCAAGGGGATGCCTTTTGTATTTGCAGTTTCTTTCTCTTCCATATGTTCTTCTGATTTTGACTCAACTGGTTTCAATACGAGCAGATTGTCCTTGTCTTTTAAAGTTTCATTTGCTTCTTCAGTTAAGTCTGAGGATTGATTATTTGTTACTTCAGCGGTTCCTGTTTTTATACCGGAACTATATTCGTCTTTATTTACATTAAATACAATTTCATCCACATTAACTTCAGAATCGACTTGATTAGTTGAAGAAATATTTACGTCTGTTGTTTTTGGTTGTCCTGATGATGGTCTCATATCTGACGAATGATGATTCGGTTGCTCTTGGTGAAAAAGGACAGCATGTGGGTTTTCATGTTTCGATCCAGTAGATTCCATAAGATTGTCCTTCACAAGGAATTTAGATGATTGAAAAACATTTTCTGTCACAATTACGGATCCGTCTTCATTGTAATGTTTCTCGTAATGAATGAAATCCGACACAATTTTGACAATATTAATATCATAAGCCTTGTTATTTTTGTTATTATTTTCTGAATGGGTATCTTCAGTATCGGAAACTATGAGATTTACCATTGGTTCGCCTTCATCACTCACTGTTATGTCAGTTATGGATTTATTCTTGACTTTTATTTCTTCTATTTTTGACTCAGGTAATTTCAGAGATTTATTATCAACCATTATAGTTTCTTCTTCAACTAAATGCTTTTTAGACTTCAAAAAACTTATCTCTTCGTTCTTCGTATCTGGGGATTTCATAAAATTGTCGTTCACAGGAACTGTCACTTCTCCATCAAGGTTTTCTTTTAATTTCAACTCAGCGAGTTTGTCTTTAACATTTACGTGTTCTTCATCACCACACTTCTCTTCAGATTTAGAGTTTACACATTTCAGAGAGTTGTCATTTCCGATTATGGTTTTTCCTTCAACCTGATATTCTTCTGATTTCGGTTCAGAAGATTTCCAAAATGTATCTTTATCAATTATAGTTGCTTCTTCATCATGATGCTGGTCGAAGTTTGAAGTTTTTTTTATAGGAGTTTCATCACCAATTAGTTTTTCAGGCTTTAGCTTTGCAGATTCCAGAAGGTTGTCGTTTATAAATACAGTTCCTTTCCCGGAACGGGTTCTTTCTGATTTTGTTGTGGTAACTATAGTTTCTCCTCCATCAGGATATACTTCTGATTTCAAATTAGAGGATTTTAGAATAGTGTCTTTAATAACTATAGTTTCTTCTACACCATGAGTATCAGGTGTATTTTTTTGATCTGATAAAGTGGATATATCTGGAGAAGTATGTGTTTTGCTGTCATTTGGTAGTACTGAATCTCGAGTGGGCTCGCCTGTTTTCGAAAGATGATCTACTCCATCTATTCCAGGTTTTATATCATAACTATTCTCATTTGCCTCGCTTTGGTTTACTGCTCTTTCTATAATTTGATGCTTAACATCACATACTTTTTCATCGGCACTATTTCCAGCTGATTCGACTTGATTACTTGAAGAGACTTTTACGTCTGACATGATATCAGTTGATGGCGTTATGTCTAAAATTTGATTATTTGATGGTACTTTGTTAGAAACAATATCATTGTGGTTTTCGTGCTTTAAATCATCGGACTCCTGAAAACTTACTTTCCCAATAGGTTTTTCTCCATTAAGTTCTTCTTTCGTTTTCGTTTCTTTCACAATTGCTGGCTTTTCTCCAATATAATGTTTCTCATAATCAATGAAATCCGATACAATTTTAACGATAGTCATATGTTCCAGATTATCTTTCAGTTGGATGTCTTTTACATCGGCAACTAGGAGATTTGCAACAGATTTGTCTTCATCAGGTGAAGATCTTTGATCGGATAACGGTTTGCTATCAGTTGGTGGTAGTGCACTCAAAATGTGCTCACCTATTTTCGAACAATCGGAACTAATCTCGTTTACTTCACCATCGATTATAGCTCTTTTTTTAATTTGATGGATCACATGCGATAAGTTTTGATTTGGCTTATTTGATTCGACTTGATCATTAAGAGAAATGGCTAATGGTTTTTCAGTTGACGGTATTAGAACGGCAGGATGATAATTTTGTGGTATTTGGTATATATGATCCTCAGAATTTGGATCAGTTAATTTCTCAACAAGAAGCTCTTCAGATTTGATTTCAGCATAACTTTTTGCAATTTTATTTTCTTCTTCGTTCAGATTATCTTCAGATTTCGTTTCAGGCAAAGTAAGAATATTTTCTTCTGGAAATAAAGTTTTAGCGTGTTTTTCAGGGGACATCTCATATATTCCGCCATGCGTAGCTCCATTTGTATTATCAGCCATATTTATTTTGAGACGACTAATTGGCTGGCTTTCAAATAATTCATTGTCATTCATGTACTCATCTGATAAAATAGGTTCATCAATTTCTTTGGAACACGTCCAACTGCTTTCGTTTTCTGAACCTGATAAACTTTCCGAAGCATCCAAAGGTTCAATAGTGGAGTCCCACTTTTCATCGCGACGAGGAGTTTCTGATTCATTTAGCTCCACTATTGTCTGTAGCATTGATGCTGATGATGGTTCAGGTTCATTTACATACAAATCTTTCAGATCCCTTGATTCGTTCTCCAGGATATCGGAATTCAAACGTAAAATTTCTTCAGCAGAATAAATTGTATCCACGGAATACTTAAGATCTTCAGCATTGGTATCGATATCGTCAATTGTGTAATCAAAGTCATTTAGTTCTGCGAACAATTTTGTAGGAGTTTCTGAATCTAATTCAGGTGCCTCTTCCATGCTTTCATTTGTTTCCATTTTTAAGCTTAATTCGGGTTTCTTCATACTTGACTCCTCGGAAGTATCTGGATCTTCTTTTTTTAAATTACTATAATTATTATAATTGATTTCATCATTTGGCACATCATCATCAACGAATTCCTTTAAATCGGTTCTTTTAGATTTCTTGCTGGCTTTGTCTTCAAAAGGTATAATGAATGCCGTTGGCGCTTTATAGACCTTTCGAGCCTCAGCAATTGGTGTATGTACTCCATAGAAATAGGTAGCCATGCGTTCCTTTTCCCCCACTGTCTTGGATGGATACATTTCTAGGGAGTCTTCTTCAATGTCTGTTTCCTTTGAACTTGTTAGTTCAAGAGAATCTCTTGTATAATTATCATTCAAACTGTCGGTTGAGAATTCAGTATCATCACCTGATACTTCAGAACTTTTTTGATGCCTTTCATCACATGGAGTTGCTTCTGATTTTACTTGTGGCACGTCTGCTTCAGTTGAAGTAACTTTAGAGGTCTGTGTGGCATTTAAGTCTGCAGTACTATTATCATACCAAGGCAATGCATCAGGTGGTAACTTGAATGACTTCAGGTAAATCTCAGCGATTGGTGGATTCGTTATAAGTTTTTCTGACGGAATCTTATTGTGTTTATTATTTGCTTTATTCAAATCGTTTTGCTTTTTGTTATTAGTACTGTGATAACTAGAACTAACAATTTTCTGACTACGCTCAATCTCATTACTACTACCGTGTAAATTTTGAGTGCCAATAATAGAATCGGATGATAAATTACCAATATCTGAAGTGGTAATAATATTAAAAAATCGATAATTTATTAGAGGAAAACATGAAAAACATACCAATTTTTAGATTATTATCGTTATCATCTTTTGCAGTCACGTCCGAATCTAGAACCTTGGAGTTGGAAAGTTCGGCTGATTTTCCTTGATTATTTGTTTAAAAAATTATATGAATTATATAATTACATACTTAATAAAATTTACTTCAATTATTACAAGCATATACCGATTATCGGTATATTAAAGCAAAATAGTAAGTTAAAATTAAGTACTTATTGATATACCTTCTTCTATTGCTATTTTTGTGGGGTCCGATTTGGTATCACTTTTCGTAACAGTGAAGGTTTTATTTAGTAGCA
This sequence comes from Palloptera scutellata, assembly GCA_958295655.1. Lineage (NCBI taxonomy): Eukaryota > Metazoa > Arthropoda > Insecta > Diptera > Pallopteridae > Palloptera > Palloptera scutellata. Next base: position 50,841,649 of record OY282450.1, read on the forward strand.
GTGTTGCCTCATCTGTTATAACATCTTTAATAGAAATAGAATTTGGGTTACTTTCAGCTATCGCAGTAGCACCAGTTTGAGTGGGTAGTGATCCTCTTGCGTCAAAACTGGCATCTTTGCTATCGTTGCTAATTTCATTTAGAACTGATTCTTTTTTATTTATTACTTGAGTTACTTTCAGATCATTGTTAATATCAGTATTGCTTTTCCCGTCTCGAATCAATTCTACTTTTTCGTCTTGTTTGCTACCAGTTGTATCTATTTTATCCGACTGATTTTCGTCTGCTTTAAGATCTTCTTGATTTGAAATTTTCCCATCCAAAATCTGACTGTCTTCTGGAGTATTTTCAGCCAATTCTAACGTGGATACCTCAGATACGTTGTCGTTTGCTTTGTCGTCGATCGGTTTGCTTATTTCGCAAACATTATCATCTCTGCTTTTAGCGTCAGATATAGGGATTGAAGGATCAATCACTGGATTTACGTTCAATATATTTTTGTCTGACTGAGATGGTTGCTTTAGATCGATTGGTGGTATTGCCTCTGAAGTTTTGTCTCCTGGAGTATTTTCAACCAATTTTAACGTGGATACCTCAGATACGTTGTCGTTTGTTTTGCCGCCGATCGGTTTGCTTATTTCGCAAACATTATCATCTCTACTTTTAACTTCATGTATAGGGATTGAAGGATCAACCACTGAATTTACGTTCAATATATTGTTATTGGACTGAGATAATTGCTTCAGATCAACTGGTGGCATTTCCTCTGAAGTATTGTCTCTTGGAGTGTTTTCCGCCAATTCTAATGATCCCACCTCCAAAACATGCTCGATTGTCTTGCCATCATCCATTGATTTCGATATTCCAGGAGAATGAATATCTGGCTTACTATTAATTTCAGAAATTGGAGATGAGTAATCAAGAATTGAATTTACGTTCAATATATTTTCATTGAACTGAGATGATTGCTTTAGATCAACTGGTGGCATTGCGTCTGAAGTATTGTCTCTTGGAGTATTTTCACACAATTCTAATGATCCCTCCTCCAAAAAATGCTCGTTTCTTTTATCATTCATTGATTCGGTTATTCCAGGAGAATGTTCATCTGCCTTACTGTTAGATTTAGAAATTGGAGATGAGAAAGCAAGTACTGAATTTGCGTCCAAAATATTTTCGTCTGACAGAGATGATTGTTTTAGGTCAGCTGATGCCACCTCTACGTCTACTTTGCTAACAGTAGTTTCATCAGTTTTCGAATTTGTTTTATTGTCAGTTTTTTTTGTCAGATCGGTTTTATCTGATAGTTTTATATCTGATATATTTTCATTTGATTTAATTGTTTGATTAGTTAATGTCACTACATCGGTAGTGTGGCCGATTGTTTTGTTATCAGTTGGAGGTGCTGCTTCTAAAATATTTTCGCCTGATCCAAAAACATGGCCTCCTTCATCAGTCCCCGGTATATTTTCATTTACACCATTATCACTTACTTCCCTTTTTATAATTTGATGATTTGTATCAACTTCAGCTGATTCAGCTTGTTTACTTGAAGAATTTGCGTCTAATAAGCTATTGGTTGATGGTGCATCTTCTGAAGTATGGTGTCTTGGCGGTTCTTGATTTAAAATATTTTTATCACCGGAATTATAGTCGTCTGGTTTGCGATCGGTTGAATCGTTTTGAAAATTTTTCGGCATTACACCTGCATGATGGTTTGCTTCATCAACTAACATAATTTCAGCTGATTCTGCCGAGTCAGTGTTTGCCGTTACATACCTGACAGCTTCGTCAAGTTTGCCTTGCTGTTCAATTGACGGTATTGAGTCTGAAGCATTATGATTAGCGTTGCTGTCAGGTCCTTTAAGGAATACTACTTGTTCTGTACTACTTTGCTTTATTTCGTTCAATCCGGTTAAATTAGATTGCTGTTCTTCATCAACAGTACTTTTTCCCAGGTTTTTATCTAACGCTCCAACTTGTTCAGTTGACATTACCATATCCTTGTCATTTGTCCGATTCTCAGATTCTGGAATATAATCAATTTCGTCAGATGTTGATTTCAAGTCGGAAATATTTTTATTTCTCGTACCAATTGCCAATATTTGCGCAGAATTGTCTTCATTGACTAAACATTTTTTTGAAGTGTAATCTAATGAATCAGTTATTGGTATTACTTCAGAAATATCGTTGATTGAGCTACTCTTTGTTGATCCCGGTTTACCTATTGGCTGTTTAATGTCAGCTTCTTGATACAAACTTGTTTGTTCATTTAACAACGATAAGTTTAAAATATTTTCGACGGACTTTCTTGCAATTGGATCCTCTTTTTCTATTGTAGGTTCTGCAACTCGATCATTATCTAATGATATTGGATGTTGAGTGGTCCACATTACTGTGGAATCATTATCGATTGACTTACTGATAGTATCGTCAGCAAGTGTTGGATTTATATTCGAAATATTTGCTTCGTATTTATCATTCAATGGTCTTATTTGATCAGTTGCTGGGGCGGTCTGTAGATTATTTTCATCAGAATATGAGATTTGATCAGTTAACGGTGATATACCTGGATCAAGATTGTTTAGATTTTCGTTAGTTGAATGTGAGGGTGTACCCTCTAATTTAATGATCTCAGATAATGGTCTTTGTTCAGTTGATGGTGATATATCTGAATGATCATCATTTTGTTCTTGCTTAGCTGAATCTGCTTCATGTGTCGAAGGTCCCACAACTGCAATATTTTCTTTGAACTTATTCTCCAACGAACCATTTCGGTCTTCTGAGGACTTAACTTCTGATGCAAGATCATATGAATTACCATCGGTTTCTCTTGCATTTTCTAGCGAATTGCTTTCAGAAAAACTTCCTTTTAGAGTAGTATTAGGTGATATTATTTGATCAGATGATAGCGTTTCATCTGGGTAAAAGTTACCATCAGGATTGATATCAGTTAATTTTTCATTATTTGAATCTTTATGTTCACTTTTTTCTAAAACATCATCTGGATTTTCACTTCCTGATCTTGTATTGGTAATATTACCACTTGTTTCTATTTTTATAATTTCATGATTTATATCAAATCTTTCTTCATCGGGTTTATCGGATTTTGTTTGATTAAATTGTTGTGCTGCTTCCGGACTATTGTGAACTTCATTTATATCAAGAGAAACTGATTTATGCGCTATTGCATCTGAAATATACTCTGACTTATTATAATTATTTGTGATGTTAATTTCTGAAATATCCACTCTTTCATCAGTTGTTATGATATCACCGGTTGCTGCGTCATGGGAACATTGTCTAGTATTAGAAGTACTCTTTTTCGGTTTAGTATCTACCGCATCTGTTTGATCATTTACCAGGTTTTCTTCTGAAACATTATCGTGAGTTTTGCCTGCTGTCTCCAAAGTTAAGCTTGCTTTATTATTTTGTAGCTTTGTATTTATTGAATTTTCATTAAATACGTTAGAAGTTAATAGATCTACTTCATTTTGAATATCATTGGGCTTGCCATCACTTTCCGAAATAAAATCTATTTCATCGCTTTGAGTATATTTAATTGTTAGACCATGGTCCGCTCTATCAGCAATTGAGTTTTCTGAGCTGATTTCATTTCCATCTGCACTAGTGCACTTATGATTTCCAGAACTGCTTGCAATATACTGGGCATCTCCACCTTGGGCATCTACATTCGATTTATCTGTATTAGAAGCACTGGGATTTCTGTTGGTCATAGGCCCACTGGATGCTACTCTTACAGGTATGATATCTTCTTCGGTAATGACTTCTTCGTTATAATCGTTAATTATTGTAGATTCTATACTGGGCATTGAGGCGTCATTGTTGTTCAAGTTTGTTTTTGAGATTTGTTCGAGTTCCCTTTGGTCATTACTTTGTTTTGAAATAGGATTTGTTTCGGCATGCTCTTCTTTCAAATCAGATAAGATTTTAGAATTATTGCTTGGTTCAATGTTTATTTTGTTTGTAATTATTTCATTATTTTCGCTTTCATCTTCAGGTGTAGATTTATTGGATGAATCTGTAACAATCACTTAAGTGTTAATATGTTAATATGTATTATGTACGAACAGATATTTATTCATAAATACAGGGTGGTCCATATAACATTTGGAATTTGAACTACTGGTTATTTTGTGTGTGGCAACTCTAATGTCATTCGTATTATGAAAAATTTTTTTTTTTTACATTTACGTTTAACGAAATGGGTCGATATACGCTTGAGCTATGTTGGGAAAAACCAAAAGGCTACTTGAAAAATTGTGAATCTTCTACCGAAAGTGTTAGAAAATTATTAAAATTTTTCGGTAAAAGAGAATCGTCTTCCACGTAATTTGTGGATCAATTTGTGAAGGGTGTGAGTGAAACTGGATCTTTATTGGATAAAACAATATGTTCGTGTACAGCTACAGTGCGCACAACACAAAAATGCTGCTGTTGCTCAGAATGCGCAAGAAGAACCAACCACATCAACTCGCCATCATTCTCAGGAATTGAACATTTCACGCACTTCTTTGTTTCTAATTTAGCATAAAGACCTCGGTATGAAGTCGTTCAAAGTTCAATTGGGAGAATAGCTGTTTGCTAGTTGGGATCTGGAACGCTTGGAAGAAGATGACGAATTTTTACCAAAAAAACTTCTTTTCTAACGAAGCTCACTTTGACCTCGGTGGTTACGTTCATGAACAAATTTGTCGCATCTGGGGCTCAGAAAATCCATGCGCGATTGTTGAGAAGCCGAAGCACCCTCAACGAGTAACTGTTTTGTATGGTTTGTGGACCGACGGTATCATTTTTCTTTGAAAATTAGGAAGGAAGATGCGTTACTGTGAATGGTGTTCGCTGCCTGACAATAATAATTGATTATTTGTGGCCTATTTTACAAGATATGGACTTGTACAACATTTGGCTCCAACAGAATGGCGCGCCGTGTCACATAAACCGTGCAACAGTCGATATTTTGAGTGGGAAGTTTGAAAATCGCGTTATTAGCCATTTGACTCCCGTGGACTATTATTTGTGAGTAGCAGTCAAATACAAGTGTTACGCTAACCATCCAGTAACGATTAGGGCTCTACAAGTACAGCCCCATAAAGTCGAAAATATACTGAAAAATTGGGTTGATCGTATGAGGTACTGCAAGACCAGACAAGGAAGTTATTTGAATGAAATAGCGTTCCACAATTAAACAGAAGGATTGTACTTTCAAATAATGAAACCACATTAAAACAAAAATTATTCGTTTCTTTTTACATCAATATCAAATTGACAAATTATAAACGGGCCACCCTGTATATGACAAGTGAACAACAATTTGAAGTAAATGAAACTGACAGATTTTTTTTTATAATGATGCCAGTGCTGGTTGTTTAAAACTAGGCTAGGCACCTATTCGGATCGTATTATAACCAATGGCTAACCATTACTAACCATTATTTACAATTAAGATGTTTCTTTCTTTTCTTTTATATTTTTATTCAATCTCAATACTTCCATCGACTTTTAGTGAAAATTAGGCACTGTCTGCCCATTTTTCCAAGATTTAACAAGGGTACGTTAGGTTAGAGTGGCCCGTTGTAATATGTACCACTTGGACTTACAGTTTAACGCTATTGTTTTACTATTGCCTACCAAGAGCAATTACTTGACATCAGTAGGAATGTAATAAGGTTATAATTGAGATTGAAGCAGCAAACAAAGATGGATAGAACCCGCTACCTACCGGGTGAGACTCTAGTGCGCTACCCACTTGACTATCGAGGTCGTTCTGATAAAATAAATAATTATCTTTATTTAGATTATCTTTAAATAATTAGGAAATTTTATTAAAAAAATATAAAGATTTTCGGTTTAAGACATGAGAGTTAAATTTTTGTATTCCCAATATGGCCACTGAGAAAATGTTTAGATTTGGACTATAACTCATAGTAGATACGTTATGAATATGCCGGAGTCGTCTTCACAAATAAAATGAACGAAACTAACCGATTTTCATTCATCACTAATTACTGTAGGAACCAGAGGGAGTAGTATTTTTTGTAGGTGGCATTAGTATTTAGTTTCGTTTACAACAACAAAGTAAATTTTCAAATAGTCATTGCAAACAATTTCTACTGAAGAATTATGTACAAATTTTCTAGAAACTCACTTACAAAACCCATTCTTTACCGCTAACTCTCTTAAATTATATGTATGCCACAGAGTAAATTAATGAAATTTCCGAATAAATATACTTGCCCTTGATGTTAGTATTAAATGATTTTTTATGCAAATTGCTCTCAGTTGAAACTGCGCTAACCTCCTCAGAATTAATTACATGCATGCCATGCTTTCCCTTTACTTTGTTTACTTCTTCCTTAGAAATATTGATCTTCTCATTTGCCAAGTCTTCGTTCTTCAACGCAATACTGGCACTTTGCAATGTTCCTTCTTCATAATTTATAAAACCGCCAATTTCAGAACCTTCAGCAGCTGATTCAGCGGACATCAGCGCCGTTGAAGCTGAAGTATATGAAGCTGCTTCTGAAATGTTATCGTTGAGCTCTAAGTTCTCCAAGATATTTTCATGCTTATGGGCAGCACTTGCTTTTACTGTTGTAAGCTGCTTTTGAAATTTTTCATTAAAAAGCTTCCGCAGAGTACGTTGTATAACGAAGGCAGCCGTTTCCTCGCTCATCACGAAATGCTCCTTTTGTGGTGAATCATTTACGCCCACCGCCGCCACCACATTCTCACCTTTTGCTATAATCGGCTGGACATTTTGTTTCTTTGTTAAGCAACGACGGAAAAAGCGCTGTAGAACATGTATGGCATTAACATATTTTTCCGTTTCGTAATCTAATGAATCTGCGGTGGCAATACTTTTTAATTCAGAAGTACGCCCAATGGTTTTTTGTTGAATTAAGCTCTCGTTCTCATTAGAAATAACTTGTTTTCTCCCATTTCGCTGCGTGGGCACTGCCTTTATTGTTGTCCCTGTATTATTTGCAGATATAACAGCAACTTGCCTCTCGTACGAGTGACCATGAGTCATTCCTTCTCCGAATGTTCGACCACAAGTACATTTTACATATGGGGTAAACGAAAAGCGTTCATTGCTCTTGAAGTAGCTCTCATATGCTGCATACTGTACACTGCAGCTATCTACATTTCTGTGCTGTTGCAATTTTCGAAAGTATTCCACAGCAAATTCGCATATATTTTTTGGATTTTCTCTAAGTACTGCCTTAATGAATTCCTTAATGAGTTCAGTTAATCCTTCGGGTATGATAGCATAGACCACAGAAAGCGGTACCTGATTACGTCCGCCGCGATTTTTAAAAATGCTTTCATAGCTTGCAATCGGCTCGAAACCTTTAAATTCAAAATCTTTTTTCTCTTCCAAAATTGATTCAAAATATTGCGCAGAAAATTCATAAATATTCGGTGGCTTTTCTCTAAGAACTTCCTTGGTGAGACTTTTCATCAGATCTCGAAGACCTTCAGGCACCCGAGGCGGATTAACACCGGGCATTTTAGAGATTCTTTGATTTTTGATTGATTAATTTTTTGTTGTTTTTTGAGTTATGCGTTTAAAACTGGTTAAATGCTCCACTAGAAACAAATGTTAAATCAATACTGACTAAAAAGAAAATTTCCTGTTTGTAGCTTGAAACCACAGCGACAAACCACAGCACGTTTCCATTAACAACAGGAATGGTCAAAACACATTGAACACATGGAACACATCAGCTGGAGAGTAACAAGTGAAAAATTCCCATTTGGTTGGCACTTGTTGTTTCCAAATAAATAAACAATGACGACAGAAATTACACGAACAATATATGTGTACTCGTGCTATGGCGGGTTATTGCCCTAATAACAACAATAATAACTTTAATGAACACAAATTCGAACAACAATTTACGCTATTTCAAGTTCAATCAATTTGTTAGCTTACGTGCATACGAGTGCCAGAAGGTATGAGTAAAAAATGTAAAAGTACATAGTACATATGTATGTACTTGAATTTCGCAGGAGCGTATCAGGCACTACATTTGGGAAAAATTGTTATTGAGTGTGTTTTATAGCGAAGCATTGAAATCAATATTTGATTAACTTCCGGCAGAAGTCGAATGTGGAATATTAGTACACTTTCACCTTATCAGGACAGTAGCTCATTATTACCTGTAAATAGTACTGGCCTTTCAATATCGATGGAGCCACATGAATTTGAGTTACAAAATCATCTACGCATATGATTTCCTCTGATTTTTTCATTTGTTGTTCAAATCTCAGAAACATCATTAATAATAATTTTTCTCCGAAAGTTTAATATGTATTTAAGAGATAGTTACCAGAAAATATAATATCTCAATTATTTTTTATTCCTTTTCTTAATTGATTTATCATCGTTGGCTTCATAAATGTGACAAATAACTGGAATATCTTCAACTTTAGTGGAATTGCGAATCGTGTTTGGTATGTTTCTTTCAATTAGATCATTCCTGAATTTCCGCCATTTTCGTGTTAATAGGAAATCATTGAAGAGTATTTCCCTAGTTGGTATAGTTGATTCTAGATAGAAACGACGGCGTTGCCAAACATTTCCGGGATTTTGTTCTTTATCGAATAGCCAGTAACGTGGTATTAAAAGACATTGAACAGTTGTACGCGCCATAATCACACGGTGCTCGAGCTTTTCGCCTAGTCCAAAGACACCACCTGGAGTCAAAGAACCCACATCTATGAAACGATATTCGATATCCTTTGTAGTGTCATAAATAAAAGAAATAATATTTTATTAAGTTCTTTAGGAATGTTTTTGAAGTTTACTTATTTAGAATCGTTTTTTATATTTACGACGAGAATTAAAAATGATGTCACGGAAATGAAGGGTAGCGCCTTCTTTCAGTCGAGTATGTAAACAATGATAATACGTATAAAAAAAGCTGCCCATTAGTTTCTCGTCAAACTTGACATTAGGAATAAAAATTTGACACTTCAAACAAAAATCGTTAGAAATTTAAACGCAGCAAACGTTCTGAAGAAGTAAACTTCTGTAGGGCGCCTCGCAATTTTTTTTTTTTTGTTATAGTTATTAACTTACATCTTTATGCTCAGTAGCTTTTGACTTATTTGAAGAGATACTGAGGTCACTTTTAGAAAACTCAGGCAACTCTACACTTTTCATATTTTCTAATGTTTTTTGATTGCTATTTTGTTCTTTAGTATCAACTTCATGCTTGTGTATACTAGTAGATTTTTCTTCAATATCTTCTGGAAATCCCTTTTCAATCCACTGTTTGTAGTTTTCATTATATATGCATTCGGAATGTTCTGTTCCGTCTTCATTTACCGCATTTGGCAATAAAATCGATGCATTACTGGGTGTGCGTAAACCACAAGCTTTTTCCATTGCATCAAAATTCATTCTACGTACCTGTGATATGAAAAACATGTCAGAGTCAAACTTTTAATAGTGCCAATAGTTTCCAATTGTGGTTGGTAAAAGGTAATGGTTTCTGTTAAAAAAAGACAGTAAAAAATCTAAATCCACAAACAGTAAAAAGAAGTTATACGAGTATGATGGGGAAAAGTGGTCATAGTCCTTTTAATTCTAACTATGAAAAATGAATTAACTACATCCAAATGCGAGGAAATGCCAATTGTACCTTATTAATAACTTAATAATTTACCAGAGCAATGAGCAACCTTATTTTGGGTTGAATTTACAAAATTATTACGATTTTAACAAAAGTCCAAAAAAATTTAGTTGTACTGTGGAATAACGACTTATATCCAAATAATATTTTTGCATTTTTTCCAATATTGGTGGAACAAATAAGCCCTTTTTATTTTTTTTCATATACTGTTAGCATTTTATCCATGCTCGTAAGAAAGTTCTCTGCAAAGTTAAATGAACATATTTAATTGTCTAACGTCGTGAAAAATGTGCCAGGCCAACACCATGAAGTTTTTGTTGCACTGAACACGATATGCTGGGTGTATCGCACAACGAGCACAAAGTATTTGCCGAGCATAATTTGCAATATAACCAAGGCCTAATAGAGAGAACGGGAAGATTAGATTAGGTTGTAGTGGCGCCAAAAGCCATCGACTTTAAACTTAAAAATCGTTAATCAAGATATTTAATAAAGACAAATAAATTAAACAGCATATACGGGTTAGGTGGCCGCTGTGGCGTAGTGTTAACGCATTGGACTGCTACGCAGAGTGTCCGTGGTTCGAATTTAGGCAAAATAAAAATAAAAAAACAAAAAAATAAAATTTTTCTACAGGACACCACCTCTTGGCAGGCAATGGCAAACCTACAAGAGTAAAAATTGCTATGAAAAGCTTTTCTCTTCGTCGTTCGGATTCGACATTAAACTGTAGGTCCTTTCCATTCATGTACAAATAAAACACGCACAACATGAGTGGATGCGAAAAGCTGGGCCTAGGCCCTCCATCGGCTGTTGTGCCATTAAAAGTAAGTAAAGTATACGGGTTAGGCGATTGAAGGGTTACCAACTTCACACCGGTATATCTGGCAACGCGATATTGCCAACTATGTCAAATTCATAGCAATGACAACTGTTTATATTGTTTTCAAGCTACCACAATCATTTGCGTCTAAGTTTTGTAGAATAAAAGTTATTCGAAATAGAAATCAAACGTAATAGTGTGATTGCGTTATATAGTGTGATTGCGTTATATAGTGTGATTGCGTTATATTTGAGTGGAAAATCACAACCAGCTATTGTTCGTGAGCTCAGGCATCTCAAAGTGAATAAAATGTTTCTGTATCGCACCATAAATCGTTATAATGATACAGGCAGCATTGCCGAACGCAATGGTGGTGGACGAAAAAAAAACAGCAACATCACCTGAAATGGTTCAGAAAGTGAAGGCTCGACTTTAACGAAATCCACGGAGTAGAGGTAATCAAATGGCCAAAGAATTGAAAATATACCAGCGAAGCATCCGACGCATATTCCAAAATCAGCTTAAGGTTCCAAAGGCACATACTCTTACACCGAAGCAATAAAAAAAAATTAAACTTGAAAGAGCAAAGGAGTTGTTACGCTTGCACGAACGTGGCGAGTTTTCAAACATTTTTTTCCCCCCCTATTAGAGCAGTTTATAAACTCTCAAAATGATCGTGTTTACTTAAGTGAAAGCACTTACGAAAATTTGAGCCTACGAACGGCCACCCGAAATAATTTTCCGTCTCAAGTAATGATATGAGCAGCTGTGACCGCCGATGGACGCTGTCCAATCGTTTTCATCGAGCCTGGTGTCAAAGTCAATGAGACTTAAGTATTATCGGGAAAATGTTTTGGAAGCTGCTTTAAAGTCGTGGTTACGCAAACATTTCAATCGTACATCATGGACGTTCCAACAAGTCTCGGCACCGTCGCATAAAGCTCGTGTGAACCAAGAATGGTTAAAAAACCATGTTCCACACTTCATTTTGTCCATAAAATGGCTTTCGAATTCGCCAGATGCAATTCCGATGGACTATTCCATTGGGGCCTTTTTGAAGAGCAAGGTGAGGACTAAAAAATATTCCAGTATGGATGCGCTGAAGAAAGCCATTGTACGGGAATGGGCCAAAATACCGCAAGATCATATTCGTGCAGCATGCAACTAATTTTTTAACCGGTTCAAGGCCATAGTCAAAGCAAAAGATGGCCACATCGAGCTAAAGTGAATGGATTATAAAATTTTTATTATTTCCAAACATTTTTGTAATTTGAATCTATTTAAAATAATTTCACTCAAATAGGTAACAGTAATAGGTAACAGTTCACTCGCCTAACCCTGAAATACATTAGGCGTAGAAATACTTAACCATTGTAACTCTGCTTGGCTTTTAAATGATCTAATAAAAGAGAATAACTCTTCTGTGGATGAACTGTATGATTGATCTTTTTAAGGATAACAGGAATCACATTAAGGGCAAGATATTTTAATGTCACTACTTATTTAATACCTAACATCGCTGATTTGATGCTTACCACAGATTGTTTGATGAATGCTGGCATGTAAATTTTTCCAGTTTCGTTAGCATTATTTTCTGCACTAAAAACTGGAGTGAATCTTTTCTCACTCGAAAGTTCCTGCAACATAGAGCCACCATCATCGTTTGCTAAATCGACCAGTTTAAATGTTTTTCCTTCTTTCTTTGCTGTAACCTAAAGGGGTGCAACGTACTCAATTTTATTACTACAGCTTCTTAGTTAATGTACCTACCCTAAGTTTGAGACATTGCAGTATCATACAATCACCAGTAAGTAAAAAATGCACATAAGTCAATTTTCCTCTATCTTCGTAGTAAATTGTTTCCAATGGTTCGAATTGGCGAATTACAGCGAGTTTACATGCGGACAGGATCTACAAAATATTGTGAAATTTGAATTGTAGTAATTCATGAATTTCCAATTTCATAATGAGGTGAAATTCGCACCTGTTTGTCAGTTAAATGTTGAAGGTAATGCAATGATTTCATTGCAGTTTTCTTTGCGTTATGTTGTTTGGTCATAACCGACCGTAGTTGTTGTTTATCGAGATAATCATGAAGTAAACCAGCAATATGGTAGTACACTTTCACCAATATTTTATTATCAGAATATAAAAATTAAGCCGTGATACCGTACAATGTCGTGTCTCCACCAGCAATCGTCGAATGAAAATAGTTGCAATATTTACAATAAAGTAAATGTTGTATGCAAATAACTCAGATGCCTAGACACATTTCTACTAACCTAAGAGATACAGCGAAAATGTCAGATATGTTTGAATTGTGCAAACTAGAGTAGAAATTGATTGGTTTAAATCGAATCAGGTATAAATTTGGTTTATTATTTAGGGGAGACAGGGTCATATTAGCTTCGTGATACTAACTTTTAAAATATCATAAAACAATGGATGCAAGTGAGGCAGTACAATTAACAAGGGTCGGATGGACAATTTAGTCCTGGGAACGTGTCTATGAATTTGATTTAATTTTACTGGTGTTGTGCTTCTCTAAACTTTCAATAGTTATACTTAAGTATATATTACCCTCATTTACCCTCAGTATCCCTATCAGGGGGTGAGGGGTGTGCATTTGAATTGTACTTTTCGAAAAGCAAAAATAAAGTTTTGCATTTGCTTGATTGCTGTGCTACTTTTGGAATGCCAATTCAAAGTTTGAGAAATGTTTACGAGTAAACAGGCAATAGCGGCGCTCAAATAATGAACTACCCACCCCAAGTTGAAAAGAGTTACATTTTTGGCAACAAACATCACTAAGTACTATTTAAAACGCCTGTACGTACATACTACACACACACATATATATGTGTATAGGTATATATATGCATATTGCACATTGTATTAAAATAAAGGAATTATTATTCAAAACGTTGTACGTAAATAGTAAATAAGTATGTAAATGTATGTTTACTGTCACTGATTACAGCCAATTCTTTAACGAAAATCAAATGGAATTGGCGATGGCATTGCTCGTTACCGACCTGATTATTGCATGACAATTCCAAATTAATGTTCAATTGCCTATTACATGCTAAAGGGGTACTATTTGATTGGAAGGAAGAGGTGTTTTATTTACGTTAAATTAATTGATTTGTTGCTGTAAATATGCAGGAATGTACGAAATTGAAGTGAAAGTAAAATTGAATTTGATTAATACAGAATTATGTAGGTGGTATGTCTTTCAACTAGGTGTTCTTTCTTGTAAGTAAGTCATATACAGTCTTTTCCAGCAAATATTCGAAGCCTGGAGTAAATTATGCATTTTTACATCAACAGAAAAATAAAAGAAAAACACAAATAAAGCTCGAAAACTTAGTTCTGAAGCACCAGCCATTCTTACTTATATTAATCTGCTTTTGAAAGCACTTGTCAGATACCATAAGCTAAAGCATAAGTGATATAGGGTACTAGTTGACTGTCGAACTATGATTATACAGTATAACACAACTGAATACACATGTACTAAGGCATATCTTCAGAAAGACCTCGGTTTGGCAGTATATAAAAAAGTTCTGGGTGATGACGAACCTTTTCTGAACTATATGTAGCTGATCACCTCAGGGTACAGAGATATCCAAGGATATGTTCATAGGAAAAGTTTGGCCTAGACCCTCCATGGGCTTATTCCTCAATCCTTCAAGTTATAGCTACAAAACTATATCGATTTACTTTACATATGTAAATATCTAAGGTATTTACATACGTAAAATACTTGACTCAGTTACGCTAAATATCATATGAAATGATATTCCAAATATTTGCAATAAATGTAATAGTTAGACGTAGAGCGTGTGATGAAAAAGTCTCTTAGTTTCAAAAGGCTAGTCTCTTTATAAAGGGTGATTTTTATAACAGTTTAGTTTTTGAAAATGAAAAAACACAGAAATTGGCTCTGGCTGGTCTTCACTCCAAATACGGCAATTCTGCTTATTCACGAATCCATTGAGCCAAAAATGATTTTTATTTGGATCGATAAATCAGTTCCTGCCATTTACTTTTTAAAGGTAATTTCACTTAAATGTTGCCCGTGGCTACACTTCAAGTGGTCCATTCTGAAGGTCCAATTTTGGCACTCTTTTTTATACATTTCGGCTGGAATTTCGCAATCTCACCAATGACGCTTTCAACGTTGACTTCCAAAGCAGCAACCGTGTTTATCTTGCCCTTATAGACAAGAGACTTAACATTGCCCTACAAAAAATAGTCTAACGGGGTCAAATCACACGATCTTGGTGGCCAATTGACTGCACCAAAACGTGATATAAACTGCTCACTAAATTTGCCTTTCAATTAATGCGAAGTTTCGCGTGCAGTGTGGCGTGTGGCATGTGGCACCTTCCTGTTGGAACCGAGTCCAATTCTAGCATTTTCGGTAAAAAAAAGTCTGTTTTCTCATCGAACGGCACCTTTCTCCATTGACCGTAACGTTGCGGCCTTCAACGTCTTTGAAAAAGTACGGCCCAATGATGCCGCCTTCTCATAAGCCGCACCAAACCGTGCATTTTTCGGGATGCATTGGTAGCTACTGAATGGCTCTGGCTGGTCTTCACTCCATATACGGCAATTCTGCTTATTCACGAATCCATTGAGCCACAAATGAACATCGTCGCTGAAGACAATTTTGCGATAACACACATTTTTCACAGAGCACGAATTTTGATAATAAATTTCAATAATTTGCAAACATTCTTCAGGCGTAAGTCTATTCAGTATGAAATGGCAAACCAAACTGAGCATAAATCAAGTGACAGCTGTCAAAAAGACCAACACCGAAAAAAGTATAGCCAGATTGAAAACCACACTTCTAGAAAAAACACCCTTTATTTGCAATAAACCTAATAGTTGGACGGAGAGCTCGTGATAAAAAGTCTCTGAGTTTTAAAAGGCTAGTCTCTTCATATTAAGCTATCTTTGGTCACTCAAGCGTTGGTTAGGACATTGACACCTTTCAAACTTATTTGAAAGTCCGGGTTAGTAAAACGGTTTTCTAAAATATGGAAAATTGTATAAAATGGATAATTCATCAAGCCAGTCAGATGTTCGTTAGAACAGGAGCGATCAGTCAGGCATATGTGAGTACAGGATAAACCGGTTAAACCTTTAACAATCTCAACCAGGCATAGCAACGATATTCCTTATAGTTAGGAAGAGGTTAAGCTTTAAAATGGACGTGTAAACTGCCATACAAGAGAAATTTCTCACGCAAAATTAAACTAAAGTCGGTACGCTGCAATGAAATATCCTCAAAAATAACTGTTGTTAAAATTTTCAACCTCGGGCAATAGCCACGCCTACCTAACATGCAATTCAAATATTCAACTAATAATTAAGAAAGTAACATCTATCTTCAAAATACCTAAATAATACCATACCGTCTTCATAGTTTTTTCGGTATAAAAATACCATTTTGAAGTGAAATGAAAAAAAAAAAAACACGTTTTCCTATTTTTTATTTAAATCCTCTATATCTTTATTATTTATTAATTAACTATTATGAATATCATGAATGTTATTAATTCATTCTTCAGGAGCATCTACTATTCGCACGTAAATGGGTATGTCTTGCACCTTCGTGGGATTACCCATACAATCACACATATTACTATTAATTAAATTGTCTTTGAATTTTTGCCATTTTCGTGTTAGCATAAAGTCATTGAAGAGTATCTCCCTAGAAGGTATATTAGAATCAAGATAAAATCGACGACGCTGCCACAGATTTCTGGGATTTTGTTCATTATCCAGAAGCCAGTGACGTGGCAGACATAAACATTGTACCGTGTTACGTGCCATAATGACACGATGCTCGAACTTTTCGCCTAGTCCAAAAACACCACCGTAAGTTAAGGAACCAACATCTATGAAATGATTTTCAATTTCCGTTTCGATATTCTTTGGAGGTTGTGAGAAGTAAATATTATATATAGTTTGTTTAGGAAATATTTTCAGTGCGTATGCACTTACAATTTTAGGTTTTTCTGGTTTTATCAGTGATGATTTACGTGCTATATGATCTTTTGATAGAACGACATCCTGATTAAGTTTATCACTCTCCATTGCAGCAAGTGTTATTGTAATTTTTTTTTGTCTATGTTCAATAGGGTCATCTTTTTCGAGATTTTTAGAATATTTTTCAGTATTCTCTAGAAACTCCCCTTCCATTGTTTGCTCCTCTTCTTCTCCTTCCTCTTCATCAAGATTTCCTGAAGTCGATATTATCGAATCATAGCTTATTTTTCTTAAGCCACATGATACCTCCATGGTTGCGGCATCCATCCTAGCTGCCTGTAATACATATGAGGAAGCTTTAAATAGTATCGATCAACATGTGAATATATTGCCTACTAACGTTTATACCGGCACAATAGAAAATTTGCCTATATTTTTTTTTTGTTTATTATGAGATCGATGGAATTAACATTGTTTCATTGTTTGTTTTTTAGGCATAATACTTTATATTAACTTATCAATTGAAATTATTGGGTTTTAAGCGTTTTAAGCTAATTTTTCGTTCAAATAGTTACTTTTAGAAATTGGTATTCTTTTCTAAAGCAAGAATCACTTACTGATGATGAAACGGTGTGTTCAAAAATAGGTCCAATTAATCGCACGGACATTATAAAGTTTTTAGCAACCAACTGATCAAGTCGAGAAGTCTATAAAGATTCAGCTTGTATAGATTTTTCTTAGTTCATTTTACTGTTCAATAATTTATTTTTGTATCCCAATTCGCACTCATTACACTAAACTACATACCAAAGAAGCAGTTGTCAAGTTTATAAATATCTTAAACCATTCAAGATTATTACATTTTTACATTTTCAAGACTTCACTGTAAATGACTTAATTTCGGAGAAAACGAAACAATTCTCCAATCGTTTAAGATTGTTTTCAGCTTTCTTGAAGCCCGACCAAATGATTTACCGTGAGGCCAAATATCGCACACGATACCACTCCAGGTTTTTAATGGAGTGTTGAAAAACGATGAAGATGAAATGGTACTCCAGGTACTCCAGCCTAAACTTATCGAAATTAAGTACAATGCGGTTTTAATGCTATAAAATGTTTATTGCTAAGAAATCATAATAGCAAAATTTAGTAACATTATGACAAACTAAACAGGGTTCATTTCTTGTATTAAGTAGGTATATATTTTTTCGATTCGATTTAACAACCTGAAGCAGCAATTGCTTTTCTTCTTCGTCGTTCGTCAAAGTTTTGTTTTAATCTACATATATTCAAATTTACCGCCCATGCGGCTGTCTCGGCGGAGGGATTGCCTCGTATTCGAAAGACAAATACCAAGTTGATGGATCAAACAAGAAAAAAGCTGACGATAGACTAAATCGACTGCAAAAATGATTTCCTTTTTGTTTTTTTTTAATTGAAATTGCACAAATTGTAGTTTTCCTATAAACAGTTTTACACTTTTATTCTAAACAAACTTCCGAAACGAACAAGGCCAAAGCTATTGATTGCTTCTTCGTAAAGGTGCCACACAAATGGATTCTCATTTTTTTTTTAAGAACTTCATTCGATATTGTCGAATCTATTTTAGCATACTTTTCAGCATCTATAAAAAATTTTTATGTTGAATTGGAATAAAATTACCTTCAGCAAGAATAATGAATATAAGCTGGATCATTTCCATGAGTTCAGTAAATGTAATACTGTAAAATATGGGTGTGTCACTGGACACTTACCATGCATGTTTGTTTTTATTTTTTTATATTTTTTTAAATGTTTTTATTTATTTTTTAAATTCTATTTTTTTACAAATCTATTGTTAAATGTCTTAAAGACAAGCTTGCTTTTTATAATAATAAAAAAAAAATGTGTTCAGCCCAGTTTCATATTCAGTAAGTGATTCTAGATTTAGGCCAAGATTTGGAAAAATTCTCATAAAATAAATCTTTTGGTATGTTTAATAAAAAAAAAACACTAAATAATGTTAATTTCATCGATACTCTTCATAAAAAACAATTTTTTAACAAAAAACTTCAAGACAAAATGTGTTCTGCTCAAAAATATCAAGTTAACGCTTTTAGCCGATCAGCCCCAAATTTTAACTGTAAGTGCCTAAGATAAAAAGGAAAAAAAGATCGGTCGGCGCTCGGCAAAATGAGCATTTTTTGAATTGTTCACACAAATAAATACATCTCTACTGAACATAAATCTATTCTCGTACAAACAGACGTATATTTTTTATTTCTTATTTTATAATAATCAATACACAGGGGTACCCCTATAAATGCAGAGCATTGTGTTGATTGGAAAGAAGATTGATAGGTGGGAGGAAGAAGCAGGGAGAAGTAGTTATAAGCTTTGTTTTAACTTGCAAGGGTCATAATAATTGGGAATAATTGTTGCAGGGAGCTTATTCCAAATACTCGCGGTACGACAAATAAACGAACTTCCTCTGTAATGCGTAGTGCGGTGGAACACCGTGTCTACGTTGAAGGCTAGAGTTCCGCTTGCTGCTCGTGTTGTTCTGGTGAACACATGAACTGACAGCATCAGCTGGCGAATCTTAGAAGATAATCTTCCGTGAAAGTAACGGTAAAACAGTGAGACGCCAGCCACATCGAAGATGATCCAAGGAGTCAATAGAGCTGGAAACTCTACGAATATCACATTGGATGGACTTGCACAGAACATCAAGAGTCGCTGTCTCCGCAATGCCTACCCCACCCATATCTAGGGAGTTAACGGGGGGCTGGGAAACTCGTTTGTGAGATAACAGACAACATTGGGTCTTACGCGCATTCTCTCATTAATGAAGATAAGGAAAAGTGTAGGGGGGAGGACCGAACCCTGCGGCACTCCATCATTATATGTATGAAAGTATATGTAAATTTATCGTTTAGACTACGTAAAATCTGTCGCATTGCTTATTAACACTTACCAACGACATAGATTTATTCGAGGAAATAAAATTTTCTTGAACAGTATCGTCACTTTGAACATCATCCACCTGCATTGCAGGTGTAAGACTTGCTCGAATTTCTTCTTCCTTTATCATTTTCATGATCTCCACATTAGTAAGTTTCTTGAACAATTTTTCACCATCGTCCTTTGAAATATCAACTAGTTCAAATGAGTTACCATCTTTCTTATGTGTAACCTACAGGAAGAGAATTTATATGTACATTAGGGCGTACCGGTTTGTATGGAGTAATTTTTTTTTTCGCAAGCAACAAAGACAAAAAAAAAATTAATTTTGTTGGCTTTTTTTACTCGGTAAAGTTGGTCATAATTCGCCTGTCTTTGTTGCTTGTTGTTAATGTATACACAGCACATATATTCGTAATTATCAGTCAAATCCATTTACTTTCCTTCATTTTCAGACATTGCAGTATCATACAATCACCACTAAGCACAAAATGCACATATCCCAATTGTCCTTTATCCTCGTAGCAAATTGTATCTAAAGGATCGTATTGCCGTATCACACCCACCTTACAAGCGGTAATAATCTTCATAAGTCCATAAAATTCAAACATTAATCCTATCCTATTTTTTGAGGTGCGGTAAAGTTCTTTCTTACCTGTTCCTCCGTTAAATATTTAAAATATGGCAGCATTTGAATAGCAGTTTTCTTTTCGAACCATACCCTGGACATAAATGGTCGTAGAATACGATCGAAGTCTTCATGGCACAAAACCAACAGTTCACACTCCGCTACATCCATTATTTTATGTTGCAGATTTAGAATGCGTAAGCGTTACCAATGATGCTCTTCGGAATAAAAACTACACATTTATTACTCATATGTATGTACTTACTTAAAGTGGTTATATCCAGCATTCTCGGGCAATATTCATATAGTTCCATATCTCCTATAGTATCACCAGCACTTGCTAACGATTCTATTTTACATTCATACTTTTTCGTTGTCTGTGAGTAGTGAACAAACATTTACATACAAACATATATAAAAGAAAAAATATTTGTATTGTATAAAAAATATGAAAACTGAAAGCTTCAAAGCACTCCAGTGCAAAAAACATGACGAATTATGAATCCAAAAGAGGGAAACATTTTATAAAATTAAGAGGTTTAATGTTTAGCGTCGTATTTAACTAAGTAATTCCATCCATGCGATTCCGCCTGAATTTTACGCTTATAGACTTACTGAACTGAAGTCATATTATTTCTATCCTAATCGAATAATTTGATCCTTGAGCAACTCTGGATATAATCCATGATAGCAACCCAGAAGCCGCAAATTTCACCAAGTAACAAAAGAGGCAAAACAAGATAACGACACTGTGATGTTTATAAATTGTTACTCTTGACAGAGTCTCGTTTACTAAAGATGCGATAAAGAAGCAAATAATTCTATAAAATATTCTACTAAGATTGAAAAACATGCAGTAAATTGAACTAATTGATATTACCATATTATTGCTCGTTCAGTGAGGTATTTTTTGTTGTTGCTTTTTTCCAACCTAATAAGGTTGAGATCTTTCAGATTCGATTATCGATATACCATACTTATGATAGCAAATGCATATATCTCCTATCTAATAGCTCGTTCTCACACGATAGAATTTAGGTGAAATGCTGAATTTGAAATTTGACAAAAAAATTTAAAATTTTGTGTAAAGAAGAATTTATGTTACAACGGTTGACATTGTTGTGTATATTCTATGATAAGAAAAATATTGCTTCCTTCTCAATTGCATTTGAACAGCAAGAATTTATATTGCATTATGTACCATTGCTGACCATACATAACGTTTTCAGTGTTTTTCCCCCTACAGAAGTTGACTTCTTCAGACCGTGTCATGTAAAAACCAGAGTATATCGGAGATATTACAGGCGTGGCCGAAATAATTTTTAACGATGTGCTGATTTATGCAAACGATACGCCTCGTATAGTTCAGCTTGATGATTCTCTGATCCCAGATGTGCAACATCTGGATTAATTTAATTTTGATCGTTTGGATTTCAAACGCATGCAACGCCCTGTGCAAAATAATCATCTCCATCAAAATATTTATACTTAAAATCATGCGAATTTGTTTGCTACATCATTATAATTATAATCTTACCATCATCATCATTAATATCATCATTATGATCATCATCATCATCAAGTTGCTTGCGAAGTCTACACTTCCGCGATCTCTTGGTTTTTGTTTTTTTTTCACGACAACAGAATCTAAATTTTGTTGGTCCTCCATTTTTCGACGAACTCTACATTCTTGCTGTCTCTTTGAATTTGGGTTTTCAGTCTTTTTGTTAGAAATGCCAAATTTTACTGGAAACTGACATCAACCTCTTTCAATAGAGTATGAATCATACGCATCAATCAATACAGAGATAGAGGGTTCCTCTATTGATTGATTGAGGGCGAATAGTGGATGCATATGTGCTGCCCATCATTTATGTGTATATAGTACGTATATGGATCCTCTTTATTTTCATACTTGATTGATGGAGGGCGCTGACGCCCTTCATTTTTATGACAATTTCTGTTTAGCTACATTTATCTTTTACCCCATCGTAAAAATTAAAACGATTCCAAATAAATAAACTTCAATAAAATACAAAAATGTGATAAAAAAGTAATCGATTTTACTTTTAGATACCGATTTTTGCAACCCTGTTGGTGATGATCCGGGGGGAAGATGATAACCAGCTTACGGATCTCTTATGTTCTACTTATAATAAGGGTAGAAAAGGAAAGAAAATTTAAGTACTTTTCGAAAAATTCTTTCTTATTTCTTTAACACTTTTTGTATTTTATGAACCGAAATTCATCATATCAAAGTACATGAACACGGTATCGAAAATGTCAGATATCAATTACAATGGAATGTAAGAATGTAAACAACCCTTTCTGAATTTCAGAATTTAAATTTCAGTTCTTGGATGACGAAATTTTACATTTCAGGTCTTCTTTCTCTTTTTCAGTTAATGTCACATCGGCCCATGGAGGGCCTAGGCCGAGCTTTCGCATCCACTCAAGTTGTGTGTGTTATATTGTCTATCTAGCTATTTTCTAAATTTAATTTTAACTTACTTGATTAAAAACATTTTTCGTTACTTCCAGTTCTCCACATAGTAAAAAGTAAATAGTTGTTGGTGTATGACCTTGCTTAATAAGATGACGTCCGGCGTCCAGTATCATAAAGTTAATGCATGGCACCAAACGTGCGCGTAATTTCTGTTTCATATATGTACATAAATAAGTAAATCATTTATCTGCGACAATTTAAGAGATTGTATTTACTGGTGGAATTTTCGAAAAACATGGAAGGCCGGCCATTAATGTAAGGAGCTTCTTTCGTTCACTAATCGTCCGCAGGGAATGAGGTTTGCGGATTAAAGTTTTTTCCTATAGTAAAATAATTTAGATCCCTTCACGTAATTTTCTATTTCTATTTACTCACAGCGAGGGTCAATATTCCAACCTTGCGTTGTTCCCTCACCAGCATTGCTATGTTCTTTTTAATATTTAACGAATATTTCTGTTCCGTGGTATCTGATAGCCAATTCCGATTAACAATCACGACTCGTATCAGCAATCGAAATCGTTGGCGTATTAATTTCTTCTTATTTATTTCATCTTTATCACGGCGTTTTGCTGCCATTTTTTATTTCTCTTCCCTTTTAGTAATTTAAATCGATGTATGTAGTATGTGAAAGCACAAAGTATACAAAAAAATTAAAAAAAAATTGTTTCTTGTCCTCCTATAATATAAAATATAATATTATATAGATTGAAGTATCTGTGATTATTCAACGTTTTCCATTTGATATAAAAATACAATGAGCACTTGTCTCTAGCTTTTTATCTAAAGTCAAAGCAGATATGTATTTACTTATTTATTTAGTTGACACCACAACAGATGATCGGTCTTATCCGCCTCTATCTGAGCATTCATTGGGAGATGTTTTTAACGTGGTGGGTTCCAAGCCCGACGCACAACCGTCCATTCCATTAGTTGGCTCACTGATGAGTGTCAGATCACTACGCAGTGGGCGCCACGAGGAGGCTGTGTGTCGACTTGAGACGGAGAAGCGCAATGACCGAACATGGGCTCACCTGCTTGTGCGTGCGACTATCACGAACTGAGTTATAACTGAGGCAGATGCAATTAAAAAACTTGTTGCTGATAAGCTCAATCACGGTTGCCACTCTACAAAATTTTTGCTCACCAAGATTTCTAAAAAATGTTCCCAAATACTTAATATAAAACTAAACAATTTCAGTAAATATTTTAGTACATATCTGCTGGAAAATAAAGTTTTACAAATATAATGTGGGCTTTTTTACATAGACCGGGTCACCCTCTATGAGGAAAAAGTTTAATGTCTCACCAAGAGTATTTCAGCGCCGAGAGAATTTCAGTTCAAAAATAATTTTTACTGAGGGCTTTTGAAATTCGGTTTTTCGTTTTGCTCGATCGTTTATAGTATATCAATGGAAAGCTCTCTGCGCATACAACCTTTTGTATTCGGGTTATTCAGGTAATTGATCTCCGATCTCACCTTCGACTAGTTATTCCATTTTCCAGACTTTTTTAACGAGATATAGAGGACCTCAATTTTATTTGATATTATTTCGTTAAATAATATTTATGCTCTCAAAAATCATTAACCTTTTCCTAAGAAACTTTTTATAATATTTACTTTAACCTCAAGTTATACTATCAGAAAAAAAAAATGGAAAAAGTTACCAAGCAAAGAAAATGTTACCATAGAATTCTACCAAAAACGGCAACAGTAGACTATATAAGAGCTGTTATAAGTAACAAGCTCATCAGGAAAATGCCGATATTTCCAAGCTTCGATTAGTTAATTTCAAACTGGGAGTATCTGCACCACTGATCGCTAAAATTTATGACAGTAAGATATGGCCCCTCTCTTTCAAGATCATTCGTTTTGCTTACAACCTAAAAGACTGAAACTGTTTAGCAATCATACTTAGATCTCAACTAGCAGACCCTTGTTCCCCTCTAAACGCAGTGATACCTGTGCCTCCTGTGCAATTCATGTCTGCACCTTCTGCTCAATAAATAAATCTATATTTATTTTCTGTTCCGTTTCGCGCGACACCTTTACCTAGATCGCCGTCTACTATGTACATCATGTTCGTACGCCTTATCTTACGCTGCATTTTCTTCTACACAAAGATCTCATGCCCTTCCATGCGCTGCACTTTCGTCTCACACGTCATCATCTACATCTAGTAATTTTCGCTCAGCACACTTGCTCCCAATAACGTGCAATGTTTCGTTTCCTCACTCTTCGTCACCTTCAACCACTGATGCGACTCGTGTAACTACACTCTCACCATCACCGTTAATTTTATCACCTGCTCGCAACAACGCTCGTGTCATTCGTCAATTCGCTATTTATTATCAAAATGCAAAACATCTCAATTGCATTTAGTGATTTCTCTACATGATTACGACATACATTGTATACTATTATTGTGTTTGTCGCCTTGATCGTTGTCCTATAACATCTGGGCATGAAAAAAGGGGTGACCTGTTGATAGCAGTGAGAGTTGATCTCTCTACTAAGATTGCTCATTTACCGGGGAAAGACACCAGAGCTGAACGATGACTATGTATTATTTGGTATTGTATCTTACTTACATATAGACCACCAAATACTTAATTGTATTGAATTATATGATAAGAACTTGAAAAATATAGATTTCATTGCGGACTCGCTAAATTTAAATTATCATTGCATTGTTTTGGGTGACTGTAATTAAGGTAACATATCACGGGACTTTGATGATAGGAATTTATTGGCATCTATGTTAATCAGTTACTTTCATTAACATAGATTCAATGTCTATTTAAATCGAATTTTAGACCTAGTATTTGTGACGGACGAACTTAAAGAAATTTGCGAGAATAACATTAACAATAGAGTGCATCATAAGTTCCGATGTGATATATTAGAATTTTATATATTTGATTGTTCATTTCTAAATTTGTTCCCGTATAACATAATTTAAAAATAAAAATTAGAAGTCCTTTAAAATAACCAATGTAGACAATACAATAAACAATAAATATGAAATCTATTCATTTTGCTGCTGAAAACTTGGAAGCGTTCTTTTCGGAAGGAGACGAATTCCAGCGACTATCACGATTTTTTTACGTGGTTCTTTATTCAAAATTTGAATTTGTTTTTTTTCACAATTTTATAATAAGTATAACTAGCGGACCGCATGAATGTTTCACTGTGCATAGTTAAAAAAGTAATTCAAAGCAGTTTAAATTTAGAGTTTAAGTCAAATTACCGGCATTGGAGCCACCTCCAGAACCATTACGCTCATTGGTTTTAGGTGGTGCACCTGAATCAAAGCCTTTTTTGGCAAACATTCAATCTTACAATTCATGTTTCCAAATGACTTCATTCTGTGCAACGAATATTATTCGTGACAATTTTGTGACCACATTCAAGGTAATTTGCATGAACAAAATGCTATTGGTCTCGAAATGAAAATTAATTTGACAATTATGAAAATGATTTTCACACAACGTCTGATTGTTTTTTTTTCCTAGATCCAAAAACAAATATATTACAGCTTTATTGCCCTTTACTGATACAGAGTATCAGTTTTTACAATTTTATTTCTTTGGTAATAAGTTGAATTTGAAGCGAGATGTTATTGAACGAATCCAAACTTTCCTTCAAGAGAATAATGAATTGATTCGACTTTTCCGTACTACTCTCGATGCCTACTGATAATCACAAAATTGTAATAAAGGCCAATAAAGTACCATGTGGAGAGCATGCCAGAAGATTCAATGCGCAAACAATGGATGAAGTTGCAATAGTAATAGTTGATGATGAATTTATTTCTCGAGATGTTGTGCTGCATCGAAGAGATAATGGTTCTGGAGGTTGTTATAATGCCGGTAATTTGACTTTTCCATTAGCACAACATAAAAATGGTGGCTCATTTTTGAATTTGTATGCTTTACAATGATTACATAAGTACTTACGTCATCCATAGCACCAATAACTACAGTTCGATGTAAAGTGTAATCAATCGTCGAATCATAATTGAACGTAGATCGCTTAAGTGAATGCGTTAAGGCATTCAAAAGTTGTAGGCATTTTACTCTTTTTGTGGGCGGAAAAATAGCCTATGTCCGTCAGAAAAGCATTTACTTTAACATGAAATTTGAATTTTTTTAAAAATTGAACATTTTTCGAGATTATTCATCACACACATAACATATCTTTATATTTTAATAAGTATATATATAGATTTATTTTTGAATTAAATTAAATAGTTTTTGTCAAGGAAGCAAACAGTCGAAATCGCTGCGTCTAAAAGTTGTCAGAGAAATCGCATTTAAATCGTCGTTTTTAATGGCATTCTTTATTCTTTTTCTATCAAACACGCGTTTCGTGCTATAGCTGAAATCTAATTAGCAGTGTCTTCTTTGAAAACTGCGGGTCCGGGGAGAATCTTCTATATTATGGAAGGATGTTTAGTCAAAAACAAGCATTGTTCGATGTTAAAGTCCTAAATATGTTAGCAACAATTGTCGATCGGAAGAATCGGAACCATTATCAAATTCTATAAAGCTAAAATATAAAAGTTTAGTTAGTTTAGTTCATATAATTAAAAAAAAAAGAGAAAATTGTAATATCATTTAAATAATTTTATCAGTATAAAATTTGTTCATCTGCTGTTGGAAATGATGTGAAAAATATTAAATAGGTTTTAGTGTTTTCCCAACTTTGCACTTTGTAACTCACAGAACAAACTAAGTTTTTACACTATCCGAAAAAAAATGTTGCTCTAGCAAAATTTTCATGTCTCTTGTTTTTACACAAATAACTACAAAAACATATGACGTAGAATTATCTAAATAAATATCTTACGTGTAAATTATAAGTAATATTTATTAGTAAATAAAATAATAGGGGGGTTTTTATAAAATCACAAATGCCTCGCGAACCGTATAAACAATTTTAAAATTTGGACATTTTTTTTCGCATTTTTTGGCTAGTTCATCAAATAGAGTTATATTCTATATAAGAATTTTATACGGTCTGCTATGAAAACTTTAAAATTTCATAAAACTTTTGACAAGTTTATACACTTACGAGGCATTTATGTATGAGTTTATATGAATCCCGCTAATATTAAAAATACTCGTATTTTATATCTGATACTTTTCGAAAATTATCTTTAATCATCATTTGTTTCTACGATACGACCAATAATTGGAACATCTTGAGTTTTAGTGGGGTTCCCACCAAATTCTCCTACACTGCTTTTTACTAAGTCGTGCTTGAATTTCTGCCATTTACGTGTTGTCAAAAAGTCTTTGAAAAGTGTTTCACGGGACGGTATATTAGAGTCTAAGTGAGACCGTCTTCGTTGCCAAATATTACCGGGATTCTGTAATTCACTTAATAGCCAAAAGCGAGGCACCTTAAAACAATGTACTGTGGTGCGTGCCATTATAACTCGTTGTTCCATTCTTTCGCCCAGTCCGAAAATGCCACCATGGCTATAAGTTCCCACATCAATAAAATGATTTTCAATATTTGTCTAGGGGTATATAAAGATGGTATGTAATTGACTAATAGTTTCGTAGTGAAAACCCTATTAATTTAAATTATAGATCTACTTACAGTGGCACCACTTAGTTTTCCTCTAGCTGCAATAAATAAGAATTTATTCTATATTTAATAAATATTTTCAATACTATACTACATATTGGTACCTAAACATAAAACTAATAACTAAACTAATCATATTTATTTACTCACTTGTTAGACGTTGTGTAGTTGTTGGGAATGTAGTTTTACTAGAACTTGGTTTTAAGTTTTCTTCTTTTAAAACTTCTTCCATATTGTCATTCATGCTATTTTCTTCAATATCATTAGCGTTTTTTTCATAGCTGGGGTCTCGTATACCGCATTGTATTTCTATAGTCTTAAGATCCGCTTTTTTCATCTTTAAAACAAATCATTTAGAAATACATTATTTTTGATTTCATTGAATTCGATTAGACTGATTGATTATATTTGGTCCCGGACCATTGGAAAATATGAATTATAGCAGTGCCCGAAGGTATGCAACAAAATAAAATTCAGTCGTAGGCTTTGATGCTTAAAAATTACCACGTTCTTCGCATCTTCGACGGAAAAAATTTCATCAATTTCTGATTTTTTATTTGGGTTTTCCTCGTCAAATTGCTTTAATAATCCCACCTCGCTAATATTTTGGAACACATCATCGTCCTTTGTAAATTGAACCAATTCGTATGTCTTCTTTCCATCTCTCGTTTTAACCTAATGCAGTAATTTTTGTAATAAACAAACCTTATCCAATCATACCCCTGTACTTACCATTATTTTAAGGCATTGTAGTATCATGCATTCACCACTAATCACAAAATGAACAAAGCTCGCTTTTCCTCTGTCTTGATGATAAATTGTTTCGAGCGGTTCAAACAGAGCAAGTTTGCCCAATTTACGGCACCTAAGAAGCTGTGCATTCTATTTGTTATTGCACATTCCTTTTGTATGTGTAATGTCATTCCTTTTTACGAACCTGTTCTTTAGTCATATAATTGAAATACTGCAAGGAGTCGACCATTCTTTTCAGATTTAACCATCTTTGTAACAGGAAGGGTCGCAGTATTTGATTGAAATCATCTTCATGTAGAACGAGTAACTCTGTGTCCGCTGTCAAAATATTATACATATAGAAATATGTACGCAAAGAACGCATACAAATTTTAACACCAAACAACTTGGATTGAAGTGGACTTGCAATTGAAATGACTCTTCTGTCACCGCATTACTTTTAGCCGGAAACATACATAAATTGTACGACTGTTTCTGAGAAGTCAACCGGTTTTTGTCTACCGTACAATACAACTTTATAAGGAAACCAATAACACATCAGCTGCGATCGGGGAGAAGGTGAGAAGCAAATTGGCTTTAAATTCGCGTCGCAGCAGAAGCTTGTTAGTAAAAAATATTGATGTATTTGCTGAAAGCAATCATCGCTGTGGCGTAGTGGTAGTGCGTTGGACTGCTGCGCAGAGTATCCGGGGTTCGAATCTCGGCACATGCAAAATCAAAAAGTAGAAAAAATAATTTTTCTACACGGCACCAACTCTTGGCAGGTAATGGCAAACCTACAAGAGTAAAAATTTCTATGAAAAGCTTTTCACTTCGCCGTTCGGATTCGGTATTAAACTGTAGGTCCCTTCCATTCCTGTACAAATATCACACGCACAACATGAGTGGATGCGAAAAGCTCGGCCTGGGCCCTCCATGGGCTGTTGTGCCATTAAAAGTAAGTAAAAGTAATCATCGCATTTTACAGATTCCAGAAAAAAAAAAATATTTCTGTCTTTACGGATGCACATACAAATGCGGCTCAAAAGATAAAAGGCGTTGGAGCAGGGACTCGTATGAGGCGACTTCATAAACTGAGTGTTTACTGATGAATAAGTTTTCACAGTGCAGAAATGTGTGAGCATGCTAATAAAGGCACAAAGCCAAAAACGAATGCTAATTTTAAAGAAAAAAAAACTTTTCAGACTATTTTCCAACAAAAGAATGGACTTCGCTCATCTGATCTCAATCCAATGGGCTTCGGCCTATGGCACGTTTTGGAGATCAAGGTCTGTGGAAAAACATAAGACAATGTCATAAAGCGAGCACTTGTCCGTAAATAGAACAAAATTTCACCACAAAGTATTGGTCAAAGTAATGAATAATTTTTAGTTGTAATCATTTTAAAAGTCAAATTAAATAAAAATGTAAGATAATTGAAAATTACTGCATATCACTTCTATTGAAATACCCCGTATTTCCAGTTCTGTTCGGAATAGTACTGGAAATCATGCATTGGTCATTTCAATATAACTTCCCGAATCTGTCGACAACTAAACTATAGCTAGGGTATTAGGTAATATGTAATGCAACCTGTTGTTGTATAAGTATTTATTCTGTTGCAGCCTTCAAGTATTTCCATGTCTCCAATACAATCACCAGGACCAGCAATGTACTCCGGTTCTTCTATATAATTATTTGTCAACTAAGAATAAGAGTTCTTCATTAGATATTTATGTGCATATATTTCAATGTAAATTTTATTGCTCGCAAATTACTGGATCTACCACTCTGGTGGACATTTTCACTTCCCCGGTAATTATATAGAATATCATAGACGATGGATCACCATAATTAATAATTTTTCGCCTTGGACCGAGAATCATAAAATTAATCACTGGCACTAAACGCGCACGCAATTTCTGCAATTAGGAATTCAAAATTAAAGCACATACTGACATATCTACATAGATATCGGGCGTTTGCCGCCAGACTGTCATAACTAAAAAACCTTAAATTCTGAGAAAAACGCATTACATATAACTTTTCAATCACTCCACTACAATTGATAACGACAAATACTCTTTTCACGTGACGAGCTCATAAGATACAATATTGATTTTTTTCACAAGATAAAGCACTAAATAACTGTTATATCTGTATACTTAACTCTTACAATTCTATTTATGACAGTCTTGCAGTAAACGGTCGATATGTACTTTACGTGAACAAAGCTCATTTATAGCAGCAATTTTTATTACCGGTGGAATTCGCGAGAAACACAATTGACCCGATATTAATTTGACGAGGTCCTTCCGCTCTTGTACTGTTCGGCAACTATGTGGTGTACGTAATAGTGATTTTTCCTAAAAATTTGTAAGTATTAGCGACATTTGTTATAGAACTTGGAGAATTATGTGATTTATGTAAACACGTACTGCTTTGGTTAAAATCCCAATCTTATTTTGAGTTCGCACCAATGTTGTAATATTCTTTTCAACATTTAGCGTCAACTTGTCATCATCCATTTCTGACATCCAGACGCGATTGATGACCACACTACGAGCTACACGTCGAAAGTTTTTGCTTGTCTCTTGCTTTTTTTTCAATTCCTCAATATTCCGCTTGCGAACTTTTGCCATTATATTTGTTTTTGTAATTTCGTTGATTGGCCAAATTTGCAATTATTTAAAAAAATTCATTAAAAAATGTATAAAAATAAAAAAATTGCCCGGCAGTTTATTGTTTGCTTATCATTCTCAATATACGTAATTTCAAATATAAAATTGATTGACAAGAAAAATGTGTTCAAGTGCATATAATTTTCATACAGTAGATAAAGTTTTCACACTTAGGTATTCATTAATAAAATGAAGAGTTCCGGCATCACGACACTGTGTAGCTATAACGTTAGAAAGCTTAGGTTACCTGATAAGTCATAATATCCTCTTTCTTTCGAGAGAAAAATCTACATAATCTATAGTTCCATGCTTTTATTTGCCTATAAAAACTATAGATTTAAATTCGACACCGTTGGGTGGTCAGCGTAGGTGACCATGCCTCCGACCACTGTTTTTTTTCAATAAAACTGTAAAATTTATTAGTTTAATCGATTACTGCTGATTTAATCGAGCCTGCAAGTCTGAACTTACATATGTATGTTGAAAGTCTATACAATATTTACAAATCACTTTAATTTATTAGTATGTATTTAGTATTTTTCTCATCAGAATTACATGGAGGTATAAGTCGCATCAGACTTCTAAGCGCAACATTACCGGAACATCTTGATATTTCGTCGGATTACCCTCAGCTAGTCTCACTAAACTATCAATGTGATTATTTTTGAATTTGGACCACTTTCGGGATGCTAGAAAGTTTTTGAATAGATAATCTCTTGATGGTATCGTCGTGTCCAAATCAAATCGTCTTGCTTGCCAAATATTTCCGGGATTTTGTTCGTTTTGCAATAGCCAAAAACGTGGGATCATCAGACACTGAACTGTTGTTTGGGCCATTATAACACGATGCTTCATTTCTTCGCCAATACCGAATATGCCACCAGCTACTATGGAGCCCACATTAATGAAGCGATTTTCCAATCTCGTAACAGCTATCTAAAAACAAAACAAACAAATTATTTCCAATTTTATAATCATATAAATTATCGTAATTTCCAAATTTACTAACTTTACTTTGCCTCCTAGAAAGACGTCGTTCAATACTAAATCTGCTTGTGTATTTGGAAGCTCTAGTACTCAGTTTTCTACCTAAAATAAAATCTCACAAAAATTGCTTATTAGTAATAATAAATTTAAATATGTGTGCGTACCGTCAGCAATAGAAGAATGTCGCGGAGATGAAGATTGCAAATTGTTCGATTTATTCTCTTTATCAACATTCTGGTTGAGGGTTAAAATGCGGGATGCCGACTCACTAGTGTTGCGCTTGGTATATATTGAACTATCACCAATTTCGTATACATCGAGATCCTCTTCCACCTCCTCCTCTTCCTCCTCTTCCTCCTGCTTCTCTTCATTATGTATACTTAACTTGATGGGATCTATCAGACCACATTTTCTGTGTACGTTCTCAAGTTCTGCAAAATATCGCTACATACATACATACGAGTACATTAAAAAGGTAAAAAGCGCATATAAATATTGATTAATATTCACATATGATTGTTAATTTAAGATAGAAAGGCCCTAACTAAAATTTTCTACAAAATCGGCATTTTGCCAGATTCAGATGGAATTGAAATTGTTCATTCAAAATTGCAAAAAAATTTCAGTAGAAAGAAATGTTAGCTAGGGCCTTTCTACATTAAGGTAACAACGATAGGGACACAGATTCAAATTCTTACAGACTCCCGTTCCTCTTCTTTTTCTGCCTCATCGTCAGATAAAGTAATATCATATTCTGATTTCCTCTTAAGGAATTGCCCGCCTGTCATATTTTTCTTTATGAATGAAATTGTGAGTTCCTCCATTTCCATACTACCTTTGTTCTCTTTAGATATATCGGTCAAATAAAACAAATGCATTTTATCCCTCTCTATAACCTGCTAAGGGAGAACAAGTTCGGTGTAAAAAACCGATTTTCCATAATATCCAAATAACTAAACTCACATTCATTTTCAAGCACTGCAATATAATGCAATCACCGTTGACAACAAAATATACATAACTTAGTTGTCCCTTATCTTCTGCGTAAATAGTTTCAAGGGATTCAAATTGGCGAACTGCACTCATTTTGATGGCGGTAACTATCTGGAGTAAATTAATAAACAAATTAAGATCACATTCTAAGTTTTGATTCGGGTGAAGCAGCTTTTAAATTTGGTTTTGACTCGACGATGTATGATATCAGGTTTTGATTATATAGGTATGAGTCACTTGGTGCATACTTCTGTAAACCATTTTTGATTAATGGAATCAATTATTATTAAGTTTGCAACTTAATTGATATCAACCTTCACGCCTTAAGGCAGGAAATTAAGTTTTAAGCAAAATATCCCTAGTAAAGTCAGAAAGTGCGGATAAAGCAAATGTTCAAGCGATTTTATAATATTAAACATAGTTAAAATTCTATAGAAAATTCTTAATAGCTGCAATCCGTAGCAGACAATGATAATATTGCCAGCATTATGTGGAGTTTAGTAGGGGCCTCAAGAGATCAGCTTTGATCCAGACCCTATTTAAATCACAAAACATATTCGCACCCAGTAATGTTGCATTGTAAACTGCAGTACAAGAATTTAACATTTCATTTCATATTACACATACTTGTTCTCCTCTGAAGTGTTTGAAATAAGGCAATGCCTTTATTACAGCTTTCTTTTCTTTCCATTGTTTCTCCATGACGGGCAATAGAACACGCTCAAAGTCATCTAGATACAAGTATAGAAGTTCCACTTCCACTGTCGTTAAAAAAAGAAACAAACAAATTATATTATATAGTTATGTATCCACACTGCATACACAAACATACATACATGAAATATCTTCGTCGTATCATTCAATGAAGATATTTCAATGTAATGTAAACATTGGGCATTCTTGGCCACTTGATTTCAATTCAAAGTAAACATTTATGAAATATCCAATTCAAAGTAAACATTTATGAAATATCCAATTCAAAGTAAACATTTATGAAATATCTTTGCTGCGTCGTTCAACGAAGATATTTCATCATCCTATTTTTTTGATGACTCTTGCAGTTTGATAGAGGGAGAAGCTTCTGGTTTGGATTAGTTTTAGTTTAGTTTTAAAATTGAATTTGAACAGGGAAGATATCCCGAAAATAAAAATAATTAATAAAAATAAAAAGTGTCTATTAATGTTAGGCATATTTCTGGCGCAGTCGTAACGGAGTTCCATAGTGGGAAAAAAGCGAAGAGTTTTTTTAGTTCGAAAAGAACAACCACGAACATTTTTCAAAAACGCAATTCCGTAGTGAAAATAAAGCGAAGAGTTTTTTTTCAGTTCGAAAAGAACAACTACGGTCGGTACACGAACAATTTTAAGTTCATTTTCATTTCTGAAAAACAAAATCAGTTTCATGATACTTTGATAAGCAGAATTAAAGAATATTTCACACAAGAAAAAACCAACGAAAAAAAAAGAAAAAAAAAACAAGAAAAATTTCATTAACAATTTATAATTTACACAAGCCAACAAAAAAATTAAAGTATTGACTTGAATTAAATGGCAAATAATGATTGAAATAAAAGTGAAAAATTAAATACAAATTAATTAAACATTTAAAAAAAAAAAAAAAAAAAAAAAAAAAAAAAAAAACAACAATATAAGGAAAAACCAATTACATAATAAAATCAATTTGAATTGAGTTCTGAAAGCGGAAGTAATAAACCTGAACTGACATTGTTCCAGTGATCATTTCTTGGAGGTAGCAGCAGAAAGTGGCTGAAACATTTAAAAAAAAAAAAAAAAAAAAAAAAAAAAAATCATTAGCAACAAAACGGAGAGAAGACAAGCGTGGCAGCCAGTGGCAGCATATACGAGCACAAGTCGGTATCTGTAATTACTTATTGTGTTATTTTATAATTAAATAAAATTAAAAATGGAATTGTTACCAATAGGGGAACGTTTTAAGGTAGTTGTAAGTAGCTTAAACTGTGTTGCAGCCTTTGGAGGAGACAAAAATGCGTTAGTAAATTTTATTGAAAGAATAGAGGTATTAATCCCAGTTATTGAGACCTTTGACAACGTCTATAAATTATTGATATTAGGATTAATAAAGGACAAAATTGTAGGAAATGCTCAAAAAACTTTACTTATAAATGGAAATCTGGGAACTTGGACGGAATTAAAGGAAGCGTTAATAAGATCACACGGAGAGCATGACTCCACCGAGATTTTAATCGATAAATTACGGTCGGTTAAATGTGACTCTAATATTGAGAATTTTCATTATAAAATAAATACATTGCTATGTAGATTAAATAATCGTTTCCTTCTAGACGGGGGAAATAATGTCGAAAACATCGCAAGCAATCAACGGATTGCTTTACATTGCTTCAAAAATGGGTTACCAGAGCCTGTGAAAAGCATGCTCATAACAAGAGACCCACAAACTTTAACCAAAGCTCATGAAATAATAAAGTCTAGTGGATATTCTTATTATAACGGACAGTACTGGAACGGCAGATATGATAAAAGATCTAATCAGGAACCAAATAATACTGGCTATAATGGTCAGGTAAATGAATTTGGAAATAGCAACGGGAGAAATTTTAATGGAAACAATTCGGGACAAACCAGATTTACGGGTAACCGTAACCGTTATGTAGGTAACTCTCGATATAACGAGTCTAACCAATATAGAGCATCTGGCAATTTTCAGCCACGTGCTCGGTTCCCTGAACATACAAACACTAATGGTAATTATACCAACCAAAATAGAGCATCTGGCACTTTTCACCCACATGTTCGATTCCCCACAAATATGAACAATAATGGCAATTATACTAATCAATACAAGCCAGTTGAACCTATGGATATTTCCACAAATGAGCAGCAAAATTTTTACCTCGACCCAGGAAACAATTACCCTATATAGTAATAAAAACACCTATTAAGAACCTTAAATTTATAGTGGATACAGGAGCTGAATACAGCATAATAAATCCACACTTATGTAATCCAAAATGGCGCGTTACTTCCCATATTTCAAATTTGAAAGTACTCAACCGAGTCATAAATACTAATACTCAATTTAAAATTCCACTATTTAAGGAATTCAATAGGGAAAATTTTTTTGTTACATTTTTGGAATTTGATTTTCATGAAAAGTATGATGGGTTAATAGGCAATAATATTCTGGTTGATTTAAATACAATAATCGATTACAAAAATCGATGCCTTATTACGGATACGGCAAAAATTCCAATGTATCTAAATGAATACGAAGAGTATTCCGCAATGGTTTTTTTAAATGAAGGAAACCAAACAGAAGTATTTTGTAACGAAAACAATACCACTGAAATTAGAAATGAAGTTTTTGCGAATCATTTGATAGCTCAGGACAAAAATGAGCTTAAAGAACTTCTAAATAAATTCAAAGACGTGTTCTACAAAGAAGGCGATAATTTATCTTTTACAAATGAAATAAAGCATAAAATAATTACTAAATCAGATACCCCAATTTATAGCAAACTATACAGATACCCTGAAGTCCATCGCGATGAAGTAGATAGACAAATTAGGGAAATGCTACAACAAAAAATAATTACACCTAGTTATAGCCCCTACAACTCCCCCCTTTGGGTGGTACCAAAAAAAATCATTAATAATGGAGAACAAAAGTGGCGCATTGTAATAGACTACCGCAAACTTAATGAAGAAACCATAGACGATCGGTTTCCCATGCCCAATATCGAAGAATTATTTGATAAATTGGGAAAATGCAATTATTTTACTACCTTAGACCTGGCGAAAGGATTTCACCAGATCGAGGTTGACCCTCAAGATAGAGCAAAAACTGCATTCTCGACCAGAGACGGTCATTACGAATTTACAAGAATGCCATTTGGGCTTAAAAATGCCCCGGCTACCTTTCAAAGATTAATGAATTACGTCTTAAAAGATTTCATAAACAAAACATGCGTGGTATATTTGGATGATATCCTTATATTCTCCACGAGCTATTTCGAACATTTGGTTACATTAAAAAAAATAATGCAGAAATTACGAGAGTGCAATTTGAAAATTCAAATTGACAAATGTCACTTCGCGGACATAA
The DNA here is from genome assembly GCA_958295655.1 of Palloptera scutellata. Taxonomy (NCBI): domain Eukaryota; kingdom Metazoa; phylum Arthropoda; class Insecta; order Diptera; family Pallopteridae; genus Palloptera; species Palloptera scutellata. The sequence goes on from OY282450.1 coordinate 50,879,307, forward strand.
CTACAAATTACTTAGGGCATACCATTACAAATAATGGAATCAAACCGGATGGGTCAAAATTAGAAGCTATACAAAGAATGAAGCCCCCAACGAATGCTAAGGGAATTAAGCAATTTCTCGGAATAACGGGTTATTATCGAAAATTTGTTAAAGATTACGCTAAGGTAGCATACCCTATGATCAGATATTTAAAAAAAGACGCAAAAATTGATCCAAAAAACGAAGAATATTTTAGTTCATTTAATAAATTGAAAACATTGTTGAGTAGCGACCCCATTTTGAAAAGCCCTGACTTTAATAGACCTTTCACATTGACAACAGACGCATCTAAGTATGCAATAGGTGCGGTACTTAGTCAAAATAGTCATCCAATATGTTATATTTCACGCACCCTAAATGACCACGAGAAGAGGTATTCCACCATAGAAAAGGAACTACTCGCAGTAGTTTGGTCTGTGAAACATCTTCGTACTTATTTGTATGGAAGGAAATTTACTATTTGTACTGACCATAAACCATTGCTTTGGCTCAACGGAATAAAGGAACCAAACATGAAGTTACAAAGGTGGAAAATACAATTGAATGAATACAACTTTGATATCACTTACATAAAAGGTAAACAAAACTGTGTTGCGGATGGACTAAGTAGATTTATTAACACAAAAAATGATAAAGGTATTGACGAAATTACTGTGAACGGCGATATATTTAATAACGAAGAAAATTATGATAATTGTAGTATGGACGTTGAAGTAAATTCTACAATTGCTACGATACATAGTGCACTAAATGACAGCTTGGATTACATTCCTATAACAGAGAAAAACATTAATATATACAAGAATCAAATATATTTACAAATTGGAAATAAAGAAAAGATCACTAGAAAAATTATTCACAAAAAATGCCAAAATTTTTTAACGATTGATAATCAATCAAATTTATTCGAACTAATGAGCAACGTCATACTGGACAAGGGAATTATGTGCGTCTATTGTGAAAACGACGATTTAATGGAAAAATTCCAGAATATTTATGTTGACAAATTTCAAAACAAAAACTTAAAAATTCTAAGATCAACAATAAAATTAAAAGACATAACGGATACAAACGAGATGTTGACTATTATCAAAGACGAACACCTGAAGAATAACCACAGAGGCATAAATGAAGTATTTTTGGAATTAAAAGTCAAATTTTTCTTCCCCAATCTAATGAAAATAATAACTAAATTCATTGATAATTGTGATATATGCAAATTGGCTAAATACGATCGTCAACCTCCAAAAATTCCTTACCAGGTAACCGAAACGCCAAGTCAATTTAATGACATTGTACACATTGATATATGGTTTCCATACAGAAACATTATGTACCTTACTACAGTTGACAAGTTTACTAAATACGCTACATTTCACAAAATATCGGATAGAACATGGGTTTCCATTTTAAAAGCTCTTAAAGAACGAATTCAATTTTTAGGTAAAATGAAAAAATTAGTATTCGATAACGAAAGATGTATATTACACAACGCAGTAGAATTATTTTTAAAAGAAAATGACATTGATGGACACAGAACAACAGCTTATAGCAAAACTGGTAACGCAGATATCGAACGTCTCCATGGTACACTGAACGAACATTTGAGAATTTTAGAAGTAGATAAACTCAATAATGATGATTTAGACGAGAAACTGTACAAAATAATAAATTTTTATAATAATACAATCCATGTTACAACAGGAAAGAGACCAATTGACTTTCTCACAAAAAATTATGATCAAGAATACATTAAAACCCTTTGCGAAAAATACAATCAGGAAAAAATTAATAGAATAAATAAACTAAATCAGGACAGAATTGAACAGATCAGTTTGCATGATGATATAGTAGTGAACAGGGAAATACCTAAAAATAAACCTAAATATAAGAAATTGACAAAGTATTCGAAAGACAATAATTACATCATAGATACTAGCAATAAGAGAAATACTAAATATTATAAAACCCAATTAAAACGCAAATATAAATATGAAATCGATAATGAACAAGAAAATACGTAGAAAAAAAAAACCTAAATATAAGAAATTAACAAAGTATTACAAACATCCCTTTCAGAATGATTGCATTACTGGTACTGGTGTGGGCGTCCCTAGTGGCAACCCAACCAACATTGGAAATTACATCGTGCACATCCGAAAATGGATACGAAATAGTAAAAATGGATGAGAGACGTGTTATAAACTCATACCAAAAGATATTACATGTCGTCAATCTGACAACATATGAAGAATTAATTACTCTTATGGAAGATAATATTGCTTCCTTAAGTCTAAGTAACAAAAACGAAGCTGAATATCTCATGTTATTAAAAAAAGAAATGAGCGAGCTCAAACATAATTTCAATTTATTGATTCCCCATATTTTTAAGAACCATAGAATTAAGAGGGGCTTACTTAACTTTATCGGTAGAGGTTTTAAATATATTACAGGGACTATGGACGATGAGGATGCACAAGAAATTTACGATCACCTCAAAAATCTTGACACTAACACTAGAAATGCAGTCAATGAAATTAATAACCAAATAATTATAAATAATAACTTAATAAAAAATATGGATACAATTAGTAAGCACATTAATCAACAACAACTTAATTTAAGCTTGTATTTGGAACAAATCCAGGAAAAAACAAATATTGTTCTTTATTTTGAGAAAAGATCTATGCATTTTCTACAATTATATATCGATATACAAACCGTAAGCAGTCAAATAGAAAAATTTTCCGATATAATCCTAATGAGCAAATTAAATGTATTAGCACATGATGTTTTAACTGACGAGGAAATAGACAGGTATAACTTGACTATAGAAATGATGCCATATATTCAAACAAATGTAATTTTTAGCGACGATTCACTAATTTTTGTCTTAGGTATTCCAAAGTTTTCAGATAAAAAATTTCATAATGCACTAGTAGTACCAATGCCAAATAAGAACTTTGAAGAATTAAATTCACCTACTCTTGAAATTATTATTCAAAATAACACAATTTATGATAATTTGGATGGAATTATACAAATAAAGAAATTAAAAATAAGTAATAACTTTTGTATAAAAAACATGTTTAATGAACATAATATTTGTGAATTTAAATGTAATAATAAAAGTTCAATTGAACAATTGTCAAACAATTTGCTAATTATCAAAAATTTTCCTGTAACAACAATAAACCAGAATTGCATTGCTGGAGATCTAATTATACGTGGGAATAATATAATAAAATTTCATTCGTGTAAAATCAGAATACAAGATTATGAATTTTTCAACCACGAACAAATATTTATGAATAGCGTAAACATACCTCATGTCTATTTCAATTTGACTAAAATTGTGAACAATATAACTTTAAAAAATATACACTTAAGTACAATTTCAAATAGAAAAGAAATTGAATATATTGACTATAAAAGTAATAGAAATACTTACCTTGCCATATCAGGCAGCATGATTATTTGCATAATTTTGATTATATTTGCATTTTTATTTTTTAAGAATAAAGGAAACACACATGTAACAAAAATTGAGCTGCAAGAGAAAAACATATTTCCAATAATGAAAAAAAATTCTGTGGATCCTTTTGCAGGGACTGCAAAGATCTAGGTGTTGGAGGAGTTATGTATCCACACTGCATACACAAACATACATACATGAAATATCTTCGTCGTATCATTCAATGAAGATATTTCAATGTAATGTAAACATTGGGCATTCTTGGCCACTTGATTTCAATTCAAAGTAAACATTTATGAAATATCCAATTCAAAGTAAACATTTATGAAATATCCAATTCAAAGTAAACATTTATGAAATATCTTTGCTGCGTCGTTCAACGAAGATATTTCATCATCCTATTTTTTTGATGACTCTTGCAGTTTGATAGAGGGAGAAGCTTCTGGTTTGGATTAGTTTTAGTTTAGTTTTAAAATTGAATTTGAACAGGGAAGATATCCCGAAAATAAAAATAATTAATAAAAATAAAAAGTGTCTATTAATGTTAGGCATATTTCTATATCGAAGACAATTTACTCCAATATGAGTGGACAATATCAAATGTTCTTATATCATAATAATGGATACTTGTACTATGAAAAAAGTAATAATAATAATAATAATAATATTTACTTGTGGTGATATAAGTGTTTAATCTTTTACAGTCCTCATATACTTCAACATCTCCGATGCAATCACCAGAACAGGCAATCAACTCTATTTTTTCGACATAATTATTGTGTACCTGAGGAAATCATATGGTATAAAAATTTATGTGCATATTTTTACGAGAATACCATAATTATAAATTAAACCAAAAATATTTACAGGGTCAAAAACTTTTTTCGACACTTGAATTTCACCCGTTAACATAAAGAAAACCATGGCAGGTGCGTCGCCCTGTCGGATTACTGTACGCCCACGTTCAAGCAACATATATTTAATATTTGGAACTAAACGCGCGACTACTTTCTGCAATTAAATAAATACTATTAACATTGGATAACAATATGTATGTATTATACAAAATATAATGCTGAATTACGGGCGAGAATCTCGTGAAACATAATAAACCAAGCAATAGTTTCACAAGGGTTTTGCGATCTGCAACTGAACGGCTGGAGTGAGGCGCTTGTAGTAAAGCTTTCTCCTAAAAATAAAGAGCGGTTTTTTGAATTGGCTTTGTTATATTTTTCGTTTTAGATTTAAATTTCATGTAGTTCATGGATACATATGATTTTATTTTGTTCAAATCAAGTCGAACTTTGAAAGCATTTTTAAGTTTTCCGATATATGGTATATTCATTGAAAACTAAATACAAGGTCCAAAGCAACAACCAGTTCTCAATGGCCCAAGTAAGTGAACCTGTTGTAAGTCTGTTTTCTTTTGGAATTCAGATATATATTAAAACTGAGAGTCCATCTAATATTAGGAATTTGAACTACTGGTTATTTTGTGTGTAGCAACTCTAATGTCACTTGTATTATGACGGAAAATTAGTAGCGGTTAACGAAATGGGTCCATATACTCTTGACCAACGTTGGTAAATACTAAAACTTTACTTGCAAAATGGTGAATCTTCTAACGAAAGTTAAAGAAAATTACGTTCAAAATTCGGCAGAAGAAAATCGCCTTCCATGCAATTTGTCGATAAATTTATGAAACGTGTGCGTCAACTGGAACTTTATTGGATAAAACAACACGTTCTCGTACTCCTCCAGTGCCCACAACCGAAAAAATTGCTGATGTTGCTGAGAATGTGCAAGAAGCACCAATCACATCAACTCGCCATCGTTTTCAGGAATTGAACATTTCACGCTCTTCTTTGTTGCGAATTTTGGAGAAACACCTCGGTATGAAGCTGTACAAAATTCAATTTTCACAACAGCTGAAGTCAAATAACAATCCACAAAGTTTTCGGTTCGCTAATTGGGCTCTGGAACGCTTGTAAGAAGATTAACACTTTTATCGAAAAATCATCTTTTCTGACAAAGCTCACTTTGACTTTGCTGGTTACGTTAATATACAAAATTGTCGTCTCAGGGGCTCAGAAAATCCATGTGCAATTGTTGATAAGGCAATGCACCCTCAACGAGTAACTGTTTTGTGTGGTTTTTGACCGGCGGTATCATTGGTCCATTTTTCTTTGATAATGAGAAAGGAATGAGTGGTATGCGCTACCGTAAAATGATAAATGAATATTTATGGCGTATTTTAGAAGACATGGACTTAGACAACATTTGGCTCCAAGAGGATAGCACGCCGTGGCACACAAGCCGTTCAACTATTAGCCGTTTTGGTGATGTGCATTGGCCACCATGCAGTTGCGATTTGCCTCCGTTGGACTATTATGGTATTTGTGGAGAGCCGTTAAAAATAAGTATTACGCTAACCATCCAGTAACGATTGCGGCTCTTAAGGACGAAATTGGTGCAGCAATTTGTCAACTGTCAAGTACAGCTCCATACAGTCGAAAATGTACTGAAAATTGGGGCAGCCGAGGAAATCATTTGAATGAAATAGTGTTCCACAATTAACCAGAAGGATTGTACTTTTGAATAATAAAAAACACATAGAACAAAAATTATTCGTTCCTTATTTACACCAAAATCAAATTCCAAATTATCAATCCATCCTGTACAAGGTGGCGCACCATGTAAAGTAATCACCCGATTTCCAAAGTCTATTACTTTTTCTAAATGAAATGTTTGTGAATAATGTTTATTAACAATATTAATAAAAATTATTACTATATTTATATTATCCACAGTAATAATGAACATTATTCGCAAACAAACCCATTTTTTTTTTTTTTATTTACAAATTAGGAATTCACGTGACTACTTTTGCATCAAGTTTATACTTTTGTGCCACTTTGTATAAGTACATACATACATATATCTCTGAATTACTGGTTTGGTTAAAGAACCGGTTCTTCCTCACCTTCGGTTGAAAAATGATTTGGTTCAAAAATCACAATCTCGGATAAATTAGTGCACCAGCGCTCAAATACGTGCTGACGAAAGTCTAGTACAATACTATTTTTAAGTCAATGAAATTAGAGTTAAGTTAAGTACATTAATGACATGTATACTTCTTATGTAAATTTTTTTTGCGAAACGTACTAAAAATGAAAGATGAAAGAGAAATAAGTAAAGAGTAATAATGGGAAAAATTTCTTTAGATTGAACCAACCCATTTTTCGAACAGAACTTCGGTACAATTAACTCAAGCGCCTGCGGATGGTTCGGTTCAAAAATAGTTTGTTTCAAAACCGGTTTGCATCCCTGGTTGTAATAGTTGTAAAATTTTAATGCCTAACTTACATACTTATCTTTAAATCTGTCCGTCCTTAATGCTATAAGCATTCCAACCGTTAAGATGTAATGAATAACAAATTATAATTACTATTTCATTAAAATACTAACTTACCGCCAATGTTAGCATTCCGACCTTCTGTTTGGGTCGTACCAGCATAGCAATATTCTTCTTCACATTAAGTGATAGCTTCTGATTATCCTGATCTAAAAGCCAATTTCGATTAAATATTACTCTATGTACGAGCATTCGAAAGTGTAAACGGGCATTCTTCTTCTTTTCCAATGTTTCAACATCACGCATTCGTTTTGTGGGCATTATCCAGAATTATGAATATCGCAAAATACAATTTTATAATTTATAATTACGGCGGCGGCGAATGAAGTACGAGTATGCTAATATTTACAAAAGGAGAAAAAAAACAACAAAAAATAGCGTATTAAATATGTATGTACATATGTAAAATATTTTACGTATTTGACATTCTTTGTATTTGAAAATACAAATCGATTCAATTATTTTGATATTTAAAATCATGTCCCATATGATATGAAAGGTGAATGTGCTGAATAAGAAGAGTGCGTCGAATAATTGAACTTTCGTTCTGCTTTGCATATTAAAATTTGTATGTGTGCGTAAGTGTCTGCTCTTCGTGAGTGTTCGGTGGTTATGCTGTGAACAACAACAAATAATAAGTAGTTAGTATAAGGCTGTGTAACTCTTGCCAACAGGTGTCACTACGGGCACAGTAGGCAATTGAGAAGTAGAGCCCTCTCTCGACCGACGAAAATAACGCTCTATAAGTCCCTCATCCTTCCCGTCCTAATGTATGGCGCAGAGACGTGGACATTGACCATCAATGATGAGAGGCTGTTGGCTGTTAGGAGCGTTCGAGAGGAAGATACTCCGTAAGATCTACGGTCCAGTATGCGTGGACGACGTGTATCAAATAAGATGGAACGATGAGCTGTATGAGCTGTACGCCGACACTGACATAGTCAAACGTATAAAACTCCAGCGGCTTCGCTGGCTGGGTCATGTTGAGCGAATGGAAGAAAGCGCTCCGGCTAGAAGGGTGTTTTATTCGAACCACGGTGGAGGAACACGCAGAAGGGGACGTCCTAATCTCCGTTGGAAAGACCAGGTTCAGGGCAACCTGACTGCACTTGGCCTTATCAACTGGCGCCAGCGCGCGCATAGCAGAAGTGACTGGCGAAGCTTTGTGGAGGCGGCCAAGACCGATCATCGGTTGTAGCGCCAGCTAAGTAAGTAAGTAAGTAAGTATAAGGCTGTGGTTATATTAAAATTTTATTCGGCGAACACCATGCAATTGTGGTTGCCCGCACACGAAAAAAGAGCTTTTACTCACTCTCACATCGAACACGATATGATGGGTGAAATGTACACCGAGCACGCCGAGTATTCGGGGTTTCAATGAGTTATTCTACAAAAAAAGAACAAAAATGTATGTAAAATAGATGGAAAACATGCATCACTGTACATATGCAGAAAAGCGAAGTTACTAATGTTTTTAGTTTTAAAAGTGAAAATTAAATATATTATTCATAAAACTATTGAAGAAAAATCATTATATTATTAATTGCACTATCCATATTAATAAAATCGTTTAAAGTTTTTTGGTATACTATTTAGTGTTGCCGTTGCGAACAATATAGTATTACAGAAAAAACTGAATTTCGACAAAAAGCAACACTGTAACGAACACCAATGTAATCACTACACCCAGTACGAGAGTAAAATATGATGTGTTCGTCGAACAGTGAACACCAGTATAACCAGCACCTAAGTAGTTTTGAATCATACTTTTGATTATGCGGGAAGTAGTGCTCGCGGTTTTGTATTAAGTTTATTGTAGTAGAAAAATAAATGCAGTTTTGCTTTATTGAAGTGCATGTATTTGCATATAAATAGAATAAGTTCGAGGTTTTAAACATAAACATTGCAGTATGGTATTTCATTAATGCTTTATAAAAAAAGAATGTGATTAATTAAATAAACATTAATTCAATAATGTGATACAAACAAATAAAAATGTAAAAAAAAACAAATAATATAATAAGAAACTTTTTCAGTATTAATCCTTATCACTACCGTCTTTAACAATGCCATAATTGACATTTTCTACGTGTTCGTATCTCAAATTTTGAAACAGCGATCGACGTCTATTGGAATGAAGCTCATTAACGCGACGAAATCAAAATATTTGACCTTTTTCCCATTTGGAAACAAACACGGCAAGTCTAGTGATTTAAATGTTTCCTCAGACTCATTTTTTTTCGAAATATTTACAGCTTTCGTATACTTTTTGGGAAAAGAAAAGAAATACAAATAAACACTGCCGCCCTTGCGTAATTTTTTTAGTATTGAACCAATTTAATTATTCTACAGGGATTACCACTTTTCTGTTAACAATCATTCTAGTTCTGCGTGAAATTCGAGTTTTTTACCTCATTTCTTATTATATAGCACTCATGAGGAGTTACAACCACCTCGACATATTTTTTTGATTTTTCTATGAGGCTAAAGCATCGGTCTCAACTATTGTAGCTATGTCCTGATACAAAATATTTTTGGGTAATTGTTTTCAGCTGGGAGGATGCGAAATAATATTTTGATATTATGGTTTTGTCCATCACACGAATCGGAGTACAAAATAATATTTTCTGTTGAGTCAGCTGCTACATGGTATTTACAATGATTTATTTAACAGGATCCTCTCGAAGCCGCACTTTCATTTCATACGTACATGTATCCTTCTGAAAATTAAAAGAGTAGAAGATCTCATTTCGTTTGGCATTTAACAACTCTTTACACTACTGTTTTTGTCACGCGGCATGTCCAGCAATATGTACTCAAGGACATTTTTTACATATATATTTTTCTATTTTTATATCTAATTTAAAATGAAAACTTTAATTCGCAAAAAAAAAGAAAAGTGTTTTACTTAATAATAACATTATTATCTTATGAGTGCGTACCTGAATATAAGCTAATTTTAATAAAACTATTCGCTGAATTTAAGATCCCACTGTCCCATTTCAGAGTCTGGGGTTTCTGTGACTTTATTTTCAAACCGAATGCATTCGAATGTACTTATATAATTTAAGGGAGATTCTTTGAAAGCAAATTTTTATTTTGTAATTACATACATAGTTGATTAAACTCCCAATTATGTAAAACGTAAATCGCAAAAACAAAACGCGGAAGCAACGCCGAGAGTCACTGCGACCTGCGTTTACGTAATTCGAGGGTTAGGCCGTGGTTACAATACAAATTTAGCTCGGCGAACATCAAATTGTTGTTGCACCGAACACGATATGCTTGATATCGCACACCGAGCACAAGCGCGCTTTCAAACAGAAATTCATGTATGAAAATCAAGGTTAGTAATAAAATGCATATTTCCGGTAGCCAGTCAAATGTTCGTTAGGACATAAACTTAAGCAGCCTCAACCAAACTTAGCAAAGACATTTATTATAGTCAGGAAGACGTTAAGTACTGAAATAGGTCAAGTGGGCGTGGCACCTCTCAAAATGAAATACCCAATTAATTATATTGATGAAAATTAATCTAAATTTTGTACGCTTTAATATGAGAAAGCCTCAAGAATAACTGTTGTAAGAATTATCAACATCAGGCAATAACCACGTCTACTTACCTCCCACACAACTGAAATATTCAAAACATACTGCGCATTGAAGTACTTACTACATTGAGCACACACATTCCAATAGTATAATTGAACATATCCTGTTATTACCACATGGTTTATGAAAGCTAACCTCTATACCGGTGCATAAAAATATTTGAGGAGACTGGCGATATCAAAAACTACCGTCCATGTACAGTTCGCGCGTCGCAAGTCATCAAAGCCTTCAAATCTAGAATTCAGCGAAAGCTGCTCCGACAATCACGCAAAAGTCCATGAATCGAATTATTAAAAAAGACTTGGAACTTGTTGTGCAGCAAAAATTTAACAAGAAAAATGATAGGGTGTATCCACGGTCATCTAAGGAAGCATCTGAACTGATCCCACGTGACGAAAAGGGTCATCATCCAGCTTCAGTCATGGTTTGGTGGAGTGTCTCCCACGATGAAGTCACCGACTTCATTTCTGCGAACAAGGGGTCAAAACTTCACTCAAAGTTTACCAAAACCACCGTTTTGGAAGCTGTTGTGAAACCACTTAACCATTCCCTGTTCCAAAACCAGCCGTGGACTTGCCAGCAGGACTCTGCGTCAGCCCATAAGGCTAAGACGATCCAGACCTGTCGGGAAAACAATTTGCCAGCTTTCATTTTGCTCTGAATAATGGCCCTCTGGCAGCTCTGATCTGAACCCACTGGATAACAGTTTTAGAGGACATGATTTGCCAGAAAAGAACCCCAACATTGATTCTGTGAAGCCTGCTTTGATTCGTGCTGCCAGCACTTTTCCAATGCATGTGGTGTGTGCAGTTATTGATGATTGGCCAGTGCGACTTAAGGCATGCGTGACGGCCAAAGGCGGCCATTTTAAATAAGTAATTGCTTTTTGTAAACAATATATATCAATAAATATATTTTTTTTAAATTGGTCGAAAAAAATGAATTATTTTTAATTTTATAACATCAAATGTGTGTAACAGTATTTATGTCCCTACTAAGGGACAAACAAATTCAGTTAAAAAGGGTTTAAAAATAACTTTTAAGAAAATTATAATTATTGGCCAATAATCACGCTCATATAAAATTTTTCTAAACCCAATTATTTCCGGTTTTGTCTCCATCGTTGTCATAGCTCAGAAAAAAAAATATTCTGTACGCCAATTTAAAGAAACGAAAACAATCAAATAAGGACACAATTAATATCAACAGACCAAATTTTCCTGAAATAAAACTTCCAAAAAGAAATATGTACATGTAATTTTGAATTACGAAATACTTACATACCTACACTTTACTTACTTACTTTTAATGGCACAACAGCCCATGGAGGGCCTAGGCCGAGCTTTTCGCATCCACTCATGTTGTGCGTGTTATATTTATACATGAATGGAAGGGACCTACAGTTTAATGCCGAATCCGAACGGCGAAGTGAAAAGCTTTTCATAGCAATTTTTACTCTTGTAGGTTTGCCATTGCCTGCCAAGAGGTGGTGCCGTGTAGAAAAATTATTTTTTCTACTTTTTGATTTTGCCTGTGCCGAGATTCGAACCCCGACACTCTGCGTAGCAGCCCAACGCACTACCACTACACCACAGCGACATACCTACACACAATATTATATTACATGCGGATAGATACATATGATCTAAATAATAAGTACAGGCCGATATAATGTTTTCAATAAATTGTACAGAAATACCATATTTGGTAAAGCAAAAAACAATTTACACATATATCACTTCTAACAACATGAGAAATTCAAGTTAGTTGCCGAAAACTAAAACAAAAATAACTTCATTTTATAAGAATAAGAAAGTGAAAAAATATGGGGCATTTTGTGGAGCAACGTGGTATATTTTTTGGATATGAATCTTCTTCTTTCTTTCTTTTTCTTTTAATATCACAACAACCCATGGACCGAACTTTTTCAGTGATTTCGATTGTTCCGTCCAAAGTACTACTTAAGCTTAAACGTTGGCAGCAACATAATGGTTTGGAGATGGTTTTTCTATCTGCCGTTAGGTCAGGTTTCACTACAAAATCATCTTGTGATGATGCCCTATGCTAAGACATGCTCCTAAAATGCACACATCAGCTGCGTAACGGTCCTGAGCATACTTCCAAGTTAGCCAAGGATTGGCCCCAAGGTAACACCCATACGGTGTTATCTTGCTTAGATGGTCAAGTCGGTCACTGGTATTGAATCCGGTCAAAAAATGTGAGGTACACTGTAATCAAAATATAAGGATGAAATATATAAAAACCTGAATCATCCAATTTTGCCCAAAATATCAGTGGACGCTAGCCATAATAATTTTCGATAAATAATAATGGATGGTTTCTGTGGCATAGTTTGTAATGCGTTGGCCTGTTTCGCAAAGTGTCCGGGATTCAGATCTCGGTCATAAAACTGTTGGTCACTTCCATTTATGAACAAATATAACACGCCTAACATTAGTGGATGCGTAAAGCTCGGCCTAGGCCCTCCAAGGGCTGTTGTACCATTAAAAGAAGAAGAGAAGAATAATAAAATTGAAGAAAGTTAATGATTGTTGCAAGTACGTGTTTAGATATGAAAAAAACAATGGTTTCAGAACTGAAATTATGTCACTTTTTCTGCCAGCATAATTTTGTTTTAAAACTCTGTCACGGACGAAAAAATTATGTAAAAATGACATACATTCATTTTGTCAACGCTATTTACTTCACATATTATATTTTATGACGCTTCCTGCAAAGTGTAAACACTTCGCAAACAGCGTAAATCGCATAAATTTATGAGCTCTTAAATTAGCTGGCAAAATTTTTATCGAAAATTCTTCTAATGACGTAAACTTGGGCGATTGAATATCCAATCCTGCGTTCGTTCCCTCAAACATGCAAATATTTACACGAGTTACGTGTTTTTCAGCAATAACCTAACTTTTTATGAAACTGTCTAATTTGCTATAAAAAATTAAAATTATGTTAAATGTAAACATAGTAAATATATTACAGTATTTCAAAAATAAATGTTATAGCAAAAAAATTTCATAGGCTTTGGGCTTCTATTTGTTAAATTTCAGACATAAAGTCTGAATTTCTTTATTCAATTCGTACTATGACAAGATTATATAGAATAGTTGTAGTCAATCTCAAAATATAATACTTAAACAGAACATAACACTTTTCAACTTTTATATAAAATAACTTTTATAAATATAAAATTCCAATAAAATTGATTGATTAAAGCATTTTCAATTAAAAATTACCTATGTATATTTGCTTTTGTAAGAAACATATAAAGCATCGTTTGGAATGAATGAAATGAATAAAGAAATATAAAATAATATGCAGAATGTACAGAATGAATAAAGAAATGGAGACAAGGAGTGTACGAGGTCGAAATCAGCAACCCGCAATTAACTTTACAAATTTGATTCATCAGTTGATTTTGTAAGGTGTCAATTTGCCATATTAAAAATCTGATATCTAATAATGAATTGTATAACACACACTAATAATCCCTTTTTCCGCACAGTAAGTTTTCTTGAAAGCAAGTTAAGTTTGTCGGCGAGAGAGGAAAAACATTAGGGATGGGTACAGACTTGCTCACATCGGCAAGTTTTCTTTTGTGCTGTTCGTTCTTTGAAATGTCAGGCAAAGTAAAAGCAGAAGTGATCAAGAAATCTTGCTGTGTGCAAAAACCAAGTGGCAGGACCAAAATGGAGTTGAAACCCTGCTTTCAAGAAACCCAGCTGTGTGGAAAAGGGACATACATACGAATATGGTCATATCACAATTTTTTTTTAATACAAGAATAAATAAAAATGCAACCATGTTTCGAATTTATAAATGGCAGCTGACTGAAAATCATCGCACGTGTGGTGAATTTGTTGAGTTACGCTTCTCATTACCTGTGATATGGAGAAAGTAGCAAACTAGCGAATGGCATACGTACTAATAAAATAAATAATTAAAACGTTTAAATTTTTTTAAATTTGATTTAAGTTGATTAATTCTCATGTTTTAATGTGCAATTCAATTTGTACCTGACTTTATTCAACGTGTAATTAAATGGAAACTGAAGCGCAGACAGTGAGTAGCAACAACAACGACCCAATTTTGTCTATATAAATGAATGGTTAATTTGTAGTTGAGTGAAGAAGGTGACAATGCGCGCAGCCCAGACAAAGTGATTAGTTTTGCGTTACCTCTGCGGTCGGTGTTGCTGTTTCTGGTAGCTACCTTGTCCACAGCAGTTATATTGGAAATATTGCCATTATCCAAGAGTAACTTTTGGAATGCTAATCCGTTGTTCAGTGCCAAGATACCACCCGCTACCAATGCGACATCGCCCACGTTTGCGATATATGGTAAAAGTGAAACAGAGGATCACTTGAAGCATGTGCTCAAGTTATTGGAACTATTCGGTTATCAACGCACTACCATCGACCGGGAATGGGATGTGCTGTGGGCACACGATTATCCTTTTCTGCGTATGCCACAACATATGAAAAACCTGCAGCCGCATCAGATTGTTAATCATTTGCCGGGATGTGGCTTCATAACGAACAAAGTTGATTTGTCCACAACATTGCTGCCTTTTCTACCGCGGGCATTTCGACTACCAGCAGAACGCCAAGAGTTTCTGACTTATGCCAATCAACATCCGGACGCACTCTTTGTCGAGAAACACAACGAACATCGCCATATCGTGATAAGGGCACCGTCACAAATAAATCTCAGTTCGTCGAATTCTTTTGTGCAGGAATTCGTCCAGAATCCATTTCTGGTAGATGGCTACAAATTTGATATCGGTGTGTATGTGCTGATAACATCAATTGACCCACTCCGCGTATATATTTACACGGGTGATGTGCTGTTTCGCTACTGTCCTGTTAAATATCATCCGTTCGATGCTAACAACGTGGATAAATACGTCGTGGGCGATGATTACTTGCCGACCTGGGAAGTGCCTTCCTTGATTAAATATTATAAACGCTTTGGTGGCAGTATGCGCGCTGCTTTTGATGCTTATGTACGCGATCAGTCGATGGATCCGTTGTCCATTTGGCTACAGGTGGAAGATATTGTACGGCGCACAATACTGTCCAAGGAGCAGGATATTGCACGTCTATTGTATTCATACAAAACTCCTCGTAACTTTTTCGATCTTTTACGTTTCGATTTAATCATTGACGATCGCTTACGTGTGCATCTAATGGAAGCAAACATGTCACCGAATTTATCGTCGGCTCATTTTCAGCCGAATTCTTTACTATACGAGCAGATTCTGTACAGTGTTTTCAATTTGCTGGGTATTGGGTCATCGATTAGACGTCCGGCGCACAGGTAATTAGAAAAATATATTGCATTTTGTGAGCATGCAAATATCAGTATGTCCAATAACACTATGAGTTTTATATTAGACTCCGTTCTGTCGAAAATTATTATTCAAGTTATAATTTATCCTACCAGTTCTTCCAATGAGGTTGAGGAAATAATAACAGCCGAAAAGAATCTTGCTAGTAACATAAATATTTGCGCGAAATATGACTGTGATAAATCGTGCAATATGAGCGAATGTGACTTGTGCTTGCCATGCATTAGTGGCAGTGAATATGCGATTCTGGAAAAAGCGCATAGAGAACATCTGCATCGCACTGATATGAAACGTATTTTCCCTAAACCAATTGTAAGTATATTGATTGTTGTCCATGTTTCCTATTTAGCCATTAATTACTTACAAAATTCTTTACATTCTATTTCGCTAGCTTAATCCAGAGAGCTTTGATATTCAAGTAGAAGTACAAAATATGACTAAGAGAAACGAGTGGATGATCCGCTGGTTTTACACCAAGTGCCAATACGATTTTAGCTGGTGCTATTAAGGCTATGAAAAGTTCAAGATAATATATTTATATATATATATGTAATTATGGCTCGAATACTTAAACGATATTAATTTAGTTCGTAGGTAAAATATAATTTATATTAACATATTTAAATATATACTAACAAAATAAAGGTGCTAAAAAAATATCTGTATTCGTATATTCAGTGACTGAAATTACCAAATAGCGTAAGTTTCTCTTTTAACACGTCTTCGTTGTGTTCGATGTTCATGAGGTATGCCGCAAGAAAAGCTTTTGGATCCGGTGGTTGATGCACATTAAGCTGTGCAAATGCTTTGATAATTGTTGTACCCATATTGCATTTAATCTCTTCTACAGTACTATTAACACCGCTAAGATTTACTCCTATTAAGAATGAAATTATTATAATAGTAAATTTAAGGGAAATGTGAATATACCGGGTGGCAGCCATTCGTACTCTTGAAAACAGCAGCAATGAGAGGAATCTTGTAAATTACACAATCGAATGAACGGGTTCAATTCGTTTTCGCACTTCTTAATGAACTGCACTTCTTTCACGAATAGCTTTTGCATTTCGCAAATATCTTTTTCACAATTTTTTATCACTTGTTGATCCATCGCTTTGATGGCATAACGCCTCAAGTAATCCACTGTTTTTTCGTGAAAACTTTTCAATTTGCACTTTTCCGCATTTAAATCGGACAAACATTGCCTGGCTGCAACTACAATCTCTTCACGATTCTTTTTCAACTCTGCTATTTTCCCATTGAAGTATTCATTAACGTCATCAACTGTCTGGATTTGCTGTGTGAAGCTTTTCAACTCATCAGTGCCTTCACAGACAGGCTTACGCAGTTCATTGCATCGAAATGCAATTCGATCCATTTCAGTCCTGTATTCCATTTGCAAATTTCGAAGTTCAATGTTAAGGCGTCTCACATCGTTGTCTTGGCAGATGAGAACATTCAATATTTGACGCACACAATTCTTGTGCGGATTGGGCAGTTCGTCCTTGCAGCCAGTCAACATTTTAAAAGATGAACAATGTCAGCAAAATTGTATTCATAAATATATTTTATTTTAAGTGTGTGGTTTGAATTTTAATTTTTGAAAATAAGAGCAAAGCTCATATGAAAGGGGTGGGTCCAACAAGTGAATGACAATTTTTGTCTTGAAACCAAAAGGTATAAATAAAAATTGGGAATTTTTGTTCTTAAAACAATGTACATATGTGAACCAAATTAGAGTTCCACAAGCTACAGTTGGATGCTACCAGCACGGAAATCTTTTACGTCATTCGAACTTGACATTATTTGGGAAATAAAGTCCCAGTTAAGAATTTACCAACTTTTCTATTTTCTTTTCTGAATGAGCACAGTGCAAATCATAGATCTCTGTTCTCTGGTGTCCGTCCTCTCGTCAATTCAATATCAAAGAAATGAGCTTTCCCGACTTTTATGACACTACAAATTTCACAAATTATCTTCGAGGAATAATTATTTCAAATCAGAAATAACTTGAGCAATCTAAAGTTTGCAGAGATGTGCTCAAAAATAAATGGACGAAGCATCTAAGCATCCGAGCAAACTGTGTCAACTCAACTGGAAGGTATCGAGTACAAGTATGTTTGTTAAGTCACAAAACTAAGCGATCTGAAAATACTTAGTCAGAGCCATATTGAATGATTTCTCTCTTTCTTTTAATTGCACAACAGCTCATGGACGGCCTAGGCCGAGCTTTTCGTATCCACTTATAACGTGCGTGTTATATTTTTACGTGAATGGATGGGATTTACAGTTTTATGCCGAATCCGAACGGAGAAGTGAAAAGCTTTTCATAGACAATTTTCACTCTTGTAGGTTCGCCATTGACTACCAAGAGGTGCTGCCCAGTGCACAGTGCTACGTTCCCATACTAGCATTGGACAAAAATAGAACGAGTTGACAAAATAACATGAAACATATCTTCTAAAAATGTTATCGGATTTTGTGCAACATTTATGGTTTTCTAACAAAAGCCACATTCTTGTTAGTATTTTTTACTGAATCTTTATGCATATCATTATGCCCTAGAAGGACTATATTAACAATTTGTTGTGCTTTTAGGCTTTTTTATTTGGAGATATAACACTCCGTATTTGACGAATTTTTAATTTTACGCAATAACAGCAGCAATATTATAAAAAATGTTAACTGCAATATTTAAAATTTATTTTATATTTTTACTAAAAATTATTTTTATTTTATTCAGTAGAATAAGTTGCGTTATTCTCAGCTGGAGAATTTTCAGACGAAGAGTTTAACAATGTAACGGGTGTTTTTTTAGAAGTGTGGTTGGTTCTCAATCTGGCAATACTTTTTTCGGAGTTGGTCTTTTTGACAGCTGTCACTTGTTTTATGCTCAGTTTGGTTTGTCATTTCATAATGAATAGACTTACTCCTGAACAACGTTTGCCAATCGGGCAAATTTATTATCAAAATAATGATTCGGTTCGCGCGACGCGTCCAATATTCGGTCGACATAATCGCCCAGCAGAGTCGGTAATTCGAGCAACCATGGATCGGTTTCGCACCACGTTTACTCTAGTGGATAATGCGCATCCTCAGAGACACCGTACAGTGCGCACCGAAGACGCTATTGTTGTTGTGGGGCAGAGTATCGAAGAAGACCCGAATGAGTTCATCCGCCACCGCGCGCGACAATTGGAGATATGTAAAAAGTGGTCGAAAATTGGGCCTCTCGGCTGGAATTTATTCGAACCAGCCGCGGCTGGCCACTTGCCCGAAATCGTTTTTAAAACATAATGCCAAATCCTTATCTCTATAATAAAGCTAAATTCTTGGCCATAACATTAAATTATATGCGTTTTATTTCTTTTTGAAAACCACACTTCTAAAAAAACACCCTGTAGTAATACTATCAGAATTTTCATCTTGCACTAAATATGGTAATATTGCACATACTTATCGAAGTGCAATAAAGTTTTGTAAAAGAAGTGGATCGGAAGATAAATGTAAATAAGACATTGAGTCTCTGTTGGTGTCCTCTCGCCCCGTTTTTCGAGTATGTGTTAAACGATTTCTTCGCAGGGAAACCTGGCTGCACTTGGCCTTATCAACTGGGCAAGTGCAGCTCTCATAGCAGAGGCGACTGACCAAGCTTTGCAGATGCGGCCAAGACTGATCATCGGTTGTAGTGGCAGTTAAGTAAGTAAGTAAGTTCTAACGCTTCTTCAGTCAAACAACCTAACAAGAAATATACTTATTATTATTTATGAATACATACTGACAAATACATACTGACATAAAAGATGGCGCAACCTGTAGTCGCGTGCAAATATTTACCTATTGGTTAATCAAAAAACTTGATTACATCGCATCGGTGGGTCAAAACTTTGCGTACAGAACTACGTATGTAGTACCAAGTATACAAGTAATTTCTCCAGTGTCCTTTAAAAAAGGACACTGCATTTCTCATTTTCAATTGCTTTGCAGCCCTGTAAGACTCTCAATATGAGTGAGAAATTGAAACTGATATTTCTATCAAATTTTGTTATAGGGGTAATAAGTATACATAGGTAATGTATGTTATAGGTAATGTAATATACATAATATATATAATATACATATATAAAACATATATATAATATTATATGCTATATAATTATATAACATATAATATTTATGTAACAAGTACAAAAATTTGATTTCAGGAACTTTAAAAAAAATTAGAATAAAATAGAAACGGAGATGTTTTTGCTTTTTTCTAATAGATTAAGGTTCAAACTTAATTATAACAAAAAAAAATTGCAAATAATTTTCGAGTATTTTTTCCCCCATTACTTACTTACTTAGCTGGCGCTACAACCGATGATCGGTCTTGGCCGCCTCCACAAAGCTTTGCCAGTCACTTCTGCTATGCGCGCGCTGGCGCCAGTTGATAAGGCCAAGTGCAGTCAGGTTGCCCTGCACCTGGTCTTTCCAACGGAGATTAGGACGTCCCCTTCTGCGTGATCCTCCACCGTGGTTCGAATAAAACACCCTTCTAGCCGGAGCGCTTTCTTCCATTCGCTCAACATGACCCAGCCAGCGAAGCCGCTGGAGTTTTATACGCTTGACTATGTCAGTGTCGGCGTACAGCTCATACAGCTCATCGTTCCATCTTATTCGATACACGTCGTCCACGCATACTGGACCGTAGATCTTACGGAGTATCTTCCTCTCGAACGCTCCTAACAGTCTCTCATCATTGATGGTCAATGTCCACGTCTTTGCGCCATACATTAGGACGGGAAGGATGAGGGACTTATAGAGCGTTATTTTCGTCGGTCGAGAGAGGGCTCTACTTCTCAATTGCCTACTGAGCCCGTAGTAACACCTGTTGGCAAGAGTTAGTCTCCGCTTGATCTCAAGACTGACATTATTGTTGGTGTTTATGCTGGATCCTAGATAAACGAAATCCTTGACGACTTCAAAAGTGTAGTTGTCAACAGTGACATTTTGTCCAAGACGCCGTGACTCTTTGTTTGTTGACACAAGGTATTTCGTTTTGTCCTCGTTCACCACTAGACCCACACGACGAGACTCCCTTTCCAGGTTGGAGAATGCTGCACTGACTGCTCGAGCGTTTGTGCCAATGATGTCAATATCATCAGCGTATGCTAGCAGCATGACACTCTTGTAGAAGATAGTGCCAGAGATGTCGATGTTCGCAGCTCGAATTATTTTCTCCAGCATTAGGTTAAAGAAGTCGCACGATAGGGAGTCACCTTGTCTGAAACCTCTTTTGGTATCAAATGGTGCGGAGAGGTCTGTCCCAATTTTCACTGCGCTGGTGGTGTTGGTCAGTGTCATTTTGCAAAGACGAATGAGCTTTGCAGGGATACCAAAATCAGACATTGCGGCGTACAAGTGATCCCTAATCGTGCTGTCGAAGGCGGCTTTATAATCGACAAATAGATGATGGGTGTCGATCTGTTTTTCTCGGGTCTTTTCCAGGATTTGGCGTAGTGTGAATATCTGGTCGATGGTGGATTTACCAATCCTGAAGCCACACTGATAAGGTCCAATCAGTTTGTTGACGATGGGCTTCAGTCTTTCGCACAGTACGCTCGATAGAACCTTATATGCGATATTAAGAGGGCTTATCCCGCGGTAGTTGGCGCAGATCGTGTAATCACCTTTCTTATGGATTGGGCAGAGTAAGCTGAGGTTCCAATCACTTGGCATGCTTTCATCCGACCATATTCTGCATAGAAGCTCATGCATGCGTTTTTTGAGCTCTTCGCCTCCGGTCTTAAACAACTCAGCAGGCAGGCCATCTGCACCTGCAGCCTTATTGTTTTTCAGCCGAGCAATGGCTGTTAAGACCTCGTCATAGTCAGGCGGCGGTACTTCAACGCCGTCAGTGATTGGGGTTTCCGGAGTGGGTTCCGCAGTGGCGGGATTATTGCCGTCTTCGCCATTAAGCAGCTGCGAAAAGTGCTCCCTCCATAATCTCATTATGCCCTGGATATCTGTCACCAGATTTCCATCTTCATCCTTGCAGGAAGAGGCCCCGGTCTTCAAACCAAGAGTCAGGCGTCTTATTCTTTCAAAGAATTTTCGGACCTCGTTCCTGTCCCGCAACATTTCGATATCATTGAACTCGCATCTTTCTTCATCTCTTTTCTTGCGCCTGAAAAGACGTTTCTCCTCCCTCCTCAACTTTCTGTATCGCTCCTTAGCAGCTCGCGTTGCAACTGACTGCAGGGTGGCTCTGTATACTGCGTTTTTTGCTTCAGTAGCATCGCGACACTCTTGGTCGTACCACATATTTCTCCGTCGACGGTGGTAGCCTAGCACCTCTTCGGCAGCCGTACGCATAGAGCGGGAAATGTGCGTCCACTGTGCGCATATATCATCAAGTTGAGGGGTGTTTTGCGAAAGGAGAAGTGCAAGTTGGTTGGCAAAGACTTTGGCTGTCTGTTGTGATTGCAGCTTTTCGACATCCAGCTTTCTCTTTGTACCTATCCGTACGCGATTTGCTACACATATACGTGTGCAGACCTTGGCTGCAACCAAGTAGTGGTCTGAGTCGATGTTTGCACCACGTATTGTGCGAACGTCTAGTACATTGGAAGCGTGCCTTCCGTCGATCACAACGTCATCAATTTGGTTTCGTGTGTTTTGACCAGGGGACAGCCAAGTGGCCTTATGGATATCTTTATGTTGGAATCTGGTGCTACTAACTGTCATGTTTCGTGCCGCAGCGAAGTCGATCAGTCTCATACTGTTATCGGTGGCTTCGTCATGGAGACTGAATTTTCCGATCGTCGGACCAAAGAGACTCTCCTTGCCCACCTTGGCATTAAAGTCGCCTAACACGATTTTAACATCGTGGCGGGGGCAATGCTCATAAGCTTTGTCGAGGAGCTCGTAGAAGTCATCTTTGGTCGTTTCATCCTTCTCATCCGTCGGGGCATGGACACAAATTAGGCTGATGTTGAAGAATTTTGCCTTGATGCGGATAGTGGCTAGGCGCTCGTTCACCGCCGTGAACCTCGAGACTAGATGACGCAGTCTCTTCCCAACCACAAATCCAACACCAAATTCGTGTCTCGACGCATGACAGCTGTAGTAGATATCACAGGATGCTCTTTTGGAGCAACCCTGTCCCGTCCATCGCATTTCCTGTACAGCGGTGATGTCAGCTCTATATTTTTGGAGGACATCCACCAGCTGGATAGAGGCACCTATCCCTGTAGAGGGTTCGGACATTCCAGGTGCATATCCGTAAATCGTTGTCCTTTGGGCGTTTGCGGGAGTCGTCAATATTAGAGGGGTTCATTATCCGAGGCTTGTTTGGAGGTTTCATTGGAGGGTATTTTAACGTGGTGGGTTCCAAGCCCGACGCACAACCATTCATTCAAGGCCATGGAGAAGCCCGCCGCACACATTAGTTAACTCACTGACGGTTGTCAGATCGCTATCCAGGGGACGCCACGAGGAGGCTGTGTGTCGACTTGAAACGTAGAAGCGCAAGGATCGACCATGGACGCACCTGCGACTGTCACGAACTTTACCTTGTGTCCTACGCCCCAGGCCCCCCCATTACAAATTTATAATTTTTCATTTATTCATCTTTTTTTTTTTTAATTATTTAAAGTTACTCTGTAGGAAGAGGTGTAGTGACTGATTTGACCCGATTTCCTGGGGAGATTATATCGCCATAACTGATTATTGGATTGTTTGCTTTTTCTTTTATATTGTTCACTGTGCTTCTATTATAAATTTGTTTAATATGTTGTAGTGGTAAATATTCGGTGTTTCTATAAATTCCGTAATAGTAATAGTTTGGATGAGTGGCTGGTATTTTTATCTTGTTGTGCTATATTTGGAGCATTTGAATAGTACTTGGTCAGTTGTTGCTATTGATTTGCAGGCTTCTCAAGTGTTATTGTTCACTAAGTTCATTCTATTTAGTGTTTCATTGCAAAAAAAAATTTTAAAATTAATTAAAATAGTGTTTTTAAAATTTATTAAAAAAATTTGACCACCCTTTCGCTATTCAAAAAGCTTATTGAATTGCGTCTAAAAATGTATTTTTGAACATTATTTTCCTTCAACTACTCAGAAGTGAAACTTCACAATCAATATATAGTATTTTTATACAAATCGCTCACTTTGAATTTGTCGATTTTTCTTAGTTGGACCTTTAAAACGATATTACCTTTAAAACGATACCAACAAATTTATATTCGAAGCAATTGAGTTTTCTGATTTTTGTCCATGAAACGTAGCACGGTGTGCCGTGTAGAAAAATTGTTTTTTCTACCATACTTTTCAATTTTGCCTGTGTCGAGATTTGTAACGAAACCTTCCATTCTCTGGTGCGCAAGTAGCCTCTCCTGTCTGCATTGGTCCATCTGTGCTCATAGCTGGGATTAATTTAAAAAAAATCAAAAAATTAGTTATGTAAGTGTAAGTTCATGTCCGTTTTTACCCTATTGTCCAAGATCAGTCCGTCAAACTTTCGTTTGTCTGTAAATCGCCTCTCTTATCATCTCGACTATCCTTTAGAGTAAAAATTTAAATTTAATTCCGTCTTTGCTTTTACATATATATATTTAAAATATTATTTTCAATTCTGAACAAAACAACAACAAAATATTTCATGTTTTAAAATTCCAAAGAAAACATTCAAAAACAGTAATTTCAATTTAAAAAAAATTTATACTTTGCGTTTCAAGTATTTCGAAATTATATATGTATCGAAATTATAATTCAATATTTTTGTTTTGTTACTATGTTTTAAATTTTAATTATTATCATTCGCAAAGTGTATAGGAAACTGTATGTGTTTGAAAATAATTCTGAATTTCTATATTATTCTGATTTAAGTTATGATATGATGCATGTTAAATATATATGTACATACATATGTAAACGTAACATTAAGATCACTTACTTGATTATATGATCAATCGATGAAGATAGCAGGCGCCGGATGACCTTCGTTAATGATCTTCTAATGGTTAAAAAAAAAAAATTTAAACCATAAAATTGGAAAGTAAAAAGAGAACAAAGTAAAAAAAAAGTTGAATACTTTACAGATTTGAACCCGGGATACTCTGTGAAGCAGGCTAACTCACTATCAACTACGCCACAGCGACCACAGATTGTAAAGTGTGATTTTTATAAGAGTTTAGTTTTCGAAAATGAAAAAACACAGAAATTTTACAAAAGTGAATGAAATTTTCATTTGGATCGATAAATCAATTCCTGCCATTAACTTTTTAAAGATAATTTCACTTAAATATTGCCCGCGGCTACGTTTCAACTGGTCCAATTTTGGAACATTTTTCACACATTTCGGCCGGAATCTCACCAATGACGCGTTCAATGTTAGCTTCCAAAGCAGTAATCGTGTTTGGCTGATCCCTATAGACAAGAGACTAAAAATAACTCCACAAAAAATAGTCGAACGGGGTCAAATCACACGATCTTGGTGGCCAATTGACTACACCAAAACATAAGATTAACTGCTCATCAAATTCGACTCTCAATTGATGCATGGTTTCGCGTGAAGTGTGGCATCGTCCTGTTGGAACCACATGTCAGCCGAGTCCAATTCTAGAATTTTCGGCCAACAAAGTGTTATAATCGAACGGTACCTTTCTCCATTGACCATAACGTTGCGGCCTTCATCGTCTTTGAAGAAGTACGGCCCAATGATGACGCATTATACTGCCCATAAACCGCACCAAAAAGTGCATTTTTCGGGATGCATTGGTAGCTGCTGAATTGCCTCAAGCTGGTCTTCACTCCAAATATGGCAATTCTACTTATTCACGAATCCATTGAGCCAAAAATGAGCCTCGTCGCTAAATGGACGTAGCTTGCGAAACACTTTTTTCACAGCGCATGAATTTTGATAATAAATTTCAATAATTTGCAAACATTGTTCAGGCGTAAGTCTATTCATTATGAAATGGCACACTAAACTGAGCATAAATCAAGTGACAGCTGTCAAAAAGACCAACTGCGAAAAAAGTATTGCCAGATTGAAAACCACACTTCTAGAAAAAACACCATTTATGACACTGAGAATAAAACTACGTAAGTATCTAAGTAACAAATTTAGAAATTACTCTACTCTGAGACGTGGCAATGTGTACACTACATATTATCTCAAAAATACTCGTAAAGCAATGCCACTGGAGTAATCAAAAAGCGAAATCGACTATAATGTGCTAGAACATCCGTAAGAACATCAACAGTATTGTATGCAAAGCAATAAGGTTCTCACCGACCTGTGCGTCACTCAAAATCTGGCTTAGAGTCTTTAAAAGCGAACTTAGTTTTGCCAATATATAAGGTGGGGCAAAAGTAATGTTATAATGTGAATGTGCCATTATTTTTTGCAAACGGCGTCAATTGTGCTCTGACATTTATGTTGCAGAGAATAGATAAAGAATTAGTTGGCAACAAGCAATGGAGCGATACACTCCTCCAAATCACCAATTTGGAGCCAAAATGCAGTAAAACGAGCCCAAATATGTATCAACTCAGGATGTCGTCATTAGTCCGATATAATTTTTTCAACTTAATGTCAACAATTTTGCACCTTCAAATAAACTTTCCAAAAAAAAACAAAGCCCAATATCAGTCAATTTCAGTGTGCATAGTCAACTCTGTCTCTCTCTCTTTCTTTCACATTTAATTTGCAGCACACTCTCAAAATTATCAGAGTGTGCTCATGAACCGGTTTGCGCAAATTCGAATATGCGAGATTGCGAGTTTCAATGAAGTTGACTATTATTTTTCGGCATTGTTACTCGTGCAAGGGAGTATTCGAACAGTATTCGGTAAATTAACAGTTGTCGTTGTGTGAGTCGCTGAGTGAGTTTGCGGTCAAATGTCAAATGATACGCTCTTTGGTTTTGCATTTCCACATGCGTGTGAATATTTCGGCAGAAATCGTGTGTTGCTCGTGCGAGCTCGGCTACTTATTTTTCTGAGAGAGCGCTCCGCGAGCTGTGTGGTGCCAAACACTATAATAGAATAACGAGTTGATAGCCTCATTATTGTTGTTTTCTTTTCGTAAAAGAAAGCTTAAATACGAAGTGCTAAATTTCGCATTCTCTCTCACTAGATGCTTACGCGAAAAATGTAAACAAAACCAAGGGGTTTCTTAACTAATTAGCTGCAATATTTAATATTACCTAATATTGTTGTAGAGAGCATAAAAAATAGTCATTTAAATTAATTAATTACAGTGGTGCGAATAATAACTGAAATACTCTAATGCGCTTTTTTTTTGAAATTTGTTCGCGTGCTTAATAATTATTACTAATTTTACTATTTTGTATTTTTACTAGTTTTATTGGGAATCCATTCATGAACGAAAACAAAAAAAAAAAAAACAAAAAAAAAGGTAAGAAAAGATTTCAAAAAAGAAGAGTAAATTGTCCTTTCCCCTTGATAATTTTACCAAATTTTTATTGGTGAAATTTCTACTAGTAAAAATATCAAGAGAAGGTCAAGATGAAAAGCAAGAACAGCTGGTCAACTGACGAAGTTCTTTTATCTCTTTTTTTAATATTGGGTCATACACTAAGTAAACGCGGTTGGTACCCACAAATCTGTCATGTGGTTGATATTTAGTGCTTCCGCTATTAACTGACAGCTTGTGTGTCGATATTGTTCAGTTACCCAGTTGCATTTCATTGACTTTCAATGCATCTTTCAGTGCATCTTCGATATCGAAATTTCCACTCCTGGGTTCGGCGTTCCCTCACAGCATATTCACCGTAAACCGCACAAAATTTTCGGCATGTTTTTGCTGCGGTTATACCTTTTCTATAGAAATAAAGCTGATGCTGATAGCGTACTTTTTCAGATATTTCACTCAACTTCAAATCCATGTAACTTTTTACACTTATTTTTCAAAATTTGTTCTAAAATTAAATTATAAGTAAATTTAACACGCACAACATTAGTGGACGCGAAAAGCTCGGCCTAGGCCCTCCATGGGCTGTTGTGCCATTAAAAGTAAGTAAGTATAAGCATTAAATGTTTCCGTGTCAAAGAAATGTTGCTGTGGAATTTATTAATAGTAATACAATTTTATTTGATTCATCATTATATTTTCCATTGATAATGAAGTGATCAATGCATTACGTTAGCTAATTCAAAGAAATGATAAATTTCATATTTATTTAACCTAATTTAATGAAATATTTATTATTATATTTCAATGAACGCTATATTTGAACGCTCAATTTCACTCAACACTGTACTATTGGGTGTAGAAGTTTTAGTTTTATTTGCTGGTGTTTATACTGGTATGCACATAGTAAAAGCAAAAATATATATAATATGTCTGCGATTCTCTATGTACATATGTTTGTTAGTATGTATGTATGTATGTATGTGGATGAAACAAATAAATCATTTTGAGTAGAGCGAATGCTTTCAACCAAAACCAATTCAAATCAACCGAAAATCCAGGTAAATAAAAGATTTGATAGCATCTTCAGAAGTTCTATAGAACAGTAGTAAATGTAAACACGCTTAACACAGAACGGCATCTTAGCTTCTTTTAGAATTTGAAATAATGAAAGCAATTATTTTCGTTTCGGTGCTAATTGTTTCTCTTTTTGAAATAAAGTCGCAATTTCAAGAATTGAACAGTTTATATCATAATCTAGTTCAAAATGTACAATATGCGGCAACGGGATGGATCACGGCTGAACCACAATTGCAACATCAGCAGCCTCCAGGCCCTTCACAATTTCAAAGCCAACCTCAACCACGGAGACCACCTCTACCATGGAGACCATCTCAATCACTGCGACAGCCACAGCCACAATGGCAACAAGTATATCAATCTCAGAGACATCTTCAATCGGAGACAGAGAAGCGACAATTTCAGGCCCAACCACCAGCGCTAGCATCTACACCATATTCAAACGTTCAGCCAGTTCGGTTGCATCATTTTGGTGGTGGTGGTGGTGGCCGAAACTGGCATGGACCACATCGTCCGCAGCGAACACATTATCGTGATTTTGCGGCAGTTTTTAACGATATCGATCGTAGAGCGGAGCCAAATAGCTACAATGCTGCTGCCGAGAATGATGAAATGAATGATGACTATCACGGCAGATCTATTGTAGCCCCAGGACAATATCCGCATATGGTAATTAACAAATTTTTACAAATATCATTTTGGCTACCACAAAAAACTGAAAACAAAAAAGTCCCCCCAAAACTTTAAGTTAAGTATTCAAATAACTTATAAATTTAAATTAAATACACATAAATAAGCGAAAACAATGCAGCTTTCGTTCGTCTAAACATTCAAACATTTCTACAGTGAAGAGAAAATATGTTGCATGGAAAAATATATCAATAAGGCTAATACGAGTACTACTGTGGGTAAAAAGTAGTAAGACTTTGTTCATAATTTCAAATTTTTTTATTTTTTCTTCCAAATCTATTTCGTCCCCTTCAAAGTAATCCCCCCCAGCCCCAATACACTTGTGCCAACGTTTTTTCCAATTCTCGAAACAGTTGTTAAAGTCAATTTCCGGAATAGCCTTTAATGCGCTTAGCGATTCATGTTTAATGTCTTCAATTGACTCAAAACGGTGTCCACGAAGCGGTTTTTTGAGTTTAGAAAATAGAAATTTTGGAACCAATCCTGCATTCACTCTTCTTATGCCCAAATGATGTTTTAAAATGGTTTTCACTGATCCTTCCGATATTCCAACGATGCCAGTAAGGTCTCTGGCATCTGACTGTTAATCGTCGATTCTCGAGCACCAATTCCTTGATTTTATTGACGTGTTGATCATCAGTTGATGTTGATGGCCGTCCTGGACGTGGTTCGTCGTCAACGCGTTCTCGACCATCTTTGAACAATTTGTACCAATCAAAAACACTTGCTCGCGACATACAATTATCACCGAAGACCTTTTGCAACATCATTCTGAACGTTTCGGCACCAGAAATTTGATTCCGCACACAAAATTTAATGGAACTTCTTTGTTGAATAATTTCACTCATTGTGAAAATCGCCGAATGCACTTTTTGTACTTCAGAAAGACAAGCGTATACTAAACACTAATGATTATTTTGATGTGACATTTGGCACAGATGTCACCGACAGTCATACCAACCTTAAAAAAATAATATTTTGATGAATGGGTTTCCGCGCGAAATTTAAATTAAAAAGTCTTACTAACTTTTGCCCACAGTAGTACATGTGTGTTGTTTATGTGTTGCAGGCTGCTCTTGGCTTTCGTTCCAATACCCACAGGGAAATCGAATTCAAATGCGGTGGCAGTTTGATTAGTGAATATTTCGTTTTAACAGCAGCACATTGTTGCTACCTTAATGGGTAAAATACTGCATACTAAATTGTGAGTATAAGTAATTTGCACTAAACCATTTGCTCTTCTTCTACATTTTCAAAAGTCAAACTCCTGATGTCATCAAAATTGGCGATATAAAACTGAAAGAGTTTGAGTCCGATAATAGGCCGCAACGTCGACGTGTTGATCACATCTATTTGCATCCGTATTATGATTCATCATATCATTATAATGATATAGCATTAATATCACTGAATCGCCCGATCGAGTGAGTTATTCGAATTATTTGCAGAAAATGCGGTAAATTTAACTGCAACAAATTCTTCCAGATATTCACATTTTGTGCGACCGATCAGACTTTGGGCTGCTGATGAAATACCTTATAATAAAGTCTATACGATGGGTTATGGCTCTACCAGCTTTGCTCAGGCCCCAACAAATGTTCTCACAGAGCTTGATTTATCGATTGTGCCATGGCAACAGTGTAATAGCAGTCTGCCAGCCGATGAAAATGCTCCTTATGGCATACTGGATAGCCAAATATGTGCCAAAGATTATGAAAAGAATCGTGATACTTGTCAAGTAACTATATAGAAGCCCACTTTGAATACATTAAAGAATAATTTAATCGTGAAGTTGAACTTACGATCTCTTTTCAGGGAGACTCAGGCGGCCCATTACAACTGAATCTGGAACGTCGAAGACGACGACGCCGCTACCGCTATTACTTAGTAGGCATCACATCCTATGGAGCGTTCTGTCGCAGCTCATATCCTGGAGTTTATACAAGGGTTTCATCATATATCGATTGGATAGCATCCATTGTATGGCCAAGCTATTTTGATTTTAATTTTAAGAAGTGAGCAAGGTTCCGAAAATTAAGAAGCAACGTCAGAGCAATTTATAGTGTGCTGAAAAAACATCTACCAAAATTGTACTTTAAAAGAACAATCGACCATGGCTTCTTCTTTATTATCTTTTAGCTAAGAAATTTAGTTAATACCAGAATTTGTGTAGAAATCTTCCTTACACAGCAACATGAAAACGAAATAAATTCTTTCAATCTCAGAGATAAGTAATTGACTTCTTATGATTCTGGTTAAAGGAACATCAGCATCTTTTATTTTGCTAGCGAGTAACTCGTAAATGGTAAAATGAAAACAAGTAGAAGTTCAGGGCATCGTCTATTGATAATTTAACTTTTGCAATTTATTACTACTTTGATGATAATTCTTGCACCCAAGTGGATAAACTTTGGCAGCGGCTGTGTATTTGTCTGCCTGCAGGCAGAGAATTTAATGCTACATGCGCTTGAGAAGCTGGGCATAGCACACAATCGAAAATACCATATGTAGTATGTAGACGATTGAATGCAGCCATACAGAATTGAGGCACCGCCATTCGTAATGTGTTTCAGAGAGATTTCACGCAGATTATGACCACCATGTTGCGCTTCGGATCTAGCGCTTCGGTAGTTCTAGCATCGATGCAATGGGTGCAGGGTGGCCAGGTGGCCAGGTGAGAGAGAAAGAGCGAGAGTGTTTGTTGCGTTTTAGCTGTAATAAGTGCCAATTAATGTCCGTTGAAGTTACAACAAAATAATAAATGTTCTCCACAGCGAAATGTGTGTTAATGCGTGTGTGGTTGTGTGTCGGAAGGCTACATTGCTTTGTCGTAATCGTAAGGCACGAACTGCCAATAGTCAGTCGTACGTTTGTGATAGCTAAAGTGAAATTTTATTATTTGAGCAGAAGAAAATTTTATATCTCTATATATGTATGTACTAACTAACTACAAGATAAGCTTAAGAAATATTTCCAGTTTTGGTTTTTAATTGCTGCAAACTTAGAACTTCAATGATGGCAACATGATTTATACGAGGGGACATGCAGAGCGAGTGCTGCGAAACACTGGACTGTAATTCCAGATTAGGTGCATCAACTTTCTTCGTGATATTCGCTATAAAACAGCAGGACTACAATATGGAACCATTCTCATTATTTATGAATCGGGTTGTACTATGCAATGGTAAATACATAAATATTTGAGGTATAACGAAAAAACCAAACTTTTATTACTGACATTCATTTACATTCACGAAGTATTCGACAGCAAGTTGTGTACGATAAGGAGCACTATGATCATAAAGGGGACGCCCCCGATATTCGTAAGTTGGACACTCACAAGGCTGAAAAGAGTTAAGACCTCAATTCTTTTACTCTAGAGAGAAGCTTTATCTAAAAGCAATCAAACTAATTGGAAAGGAAGTAGCGTTTTCAGATGAAGTCAAATAAATTGGTGTAAACGAAGATTTCTGGTACTGGTACTCAACTAAAGGGTATTTGTTTGCTACTTGGTTTTTGACGTTTATATTTCTAACAGTTCAAGCGTGATTTTGACATGTGCCAAAGTAAGAAATTCTCAGTTTGGTGCGGTTTATGAGCAGGCGGCATCAATGGGTCGTACTTCTTCAAAGACGATGAAGGCCGATGGAGAAAGGTACCGGTACCGTTCGATGATAACAGGCTTTTTTTTGCCGAAAATGCAAGAATTTCACTCGGCCGATATGTGGTTCCAACAGGACGGTGCCACATGCCACACTGCACGCGAAACCATGCATCAATTAAGAAGCGAACTTTGTGAGAAATTAATCTCACGTTTTGGTGCAGTCAAGTGGCCACCAAAATCGTGTGATTTGAATTCGTTAGACTATTTTTTGTGGAGCTATGTTGTCTCTATGAGTCTCTTGTCTATAGGGACAAGACAAACACGATTTCTGCTTTGGAAGCCAACATTGAAATGTGCCAAAATTGGACCTTCAGAATGGACCACTTGAGTGAAATTATCTGTAAAAAGTAAATGGCAATAATTGATTTATCGATCCACTTTTGTAAAATTGTTCTGTTGTTTTTTGAACAAAGCTCATAAAAAATCACCCTTTAGTAGCACTTTTTCAAGTATTAGTATTTTCAGGTAACAGTACACATTTCCAAATCGAGTGCTTTCAAGTATTGTATATTTTTATGCATTTTAGTATAATGGACCAATGATTCCATTTTCTCTTGTCGGTTCGTGGTCACTTTTTACTTGCTCAGCTATAAGGGCATAATGGGCTCTGACGGAGCTATCTCTTAATATTTTTACTAGTAGAAATTTCTCCAGTAAAAATTTTGTAAAATTATCACGTAGAGAGGACAATTTACTCTCCCGCTTTGCTCTCGTGTAATATTTTTTGTGTACGAGAACGGATTTACTGTAAAAAATAGTGAAACTAGGAATAATTATTACGAGGGTAGACTAATAAGTACCTTTCCCTGCTACTTCGCGCGCTTTCGTTCAGCGATCAGCGAGAATCATGTCGCTGACCTTTTCAACGATTTCTTCGGTAACCAAGTCTGCCGGGCGGCCTCATCAAAAACAGATGTACCACCACGTTTAAATTCGTTGAACCAATATCTTACAATTGTCATAGATGGTGAAGGGTTCCCATAGACAGCATCCAACTTCGCTTTTATTTCTTCGCATGTTTTTTCTATCCAAAAGTAAAAAGCGAATTACCGATTGATATTGTTCTTTTTCCATTTTATCGCGAAACACGAAACACGTGTGAAACTAATGGCTGCCAAATAAAAACTAACTGATGAATCAGTTTGAAAATAGTGTGGTGTCGTGTGACAGATGGCAGTACACGACGGTAATGCCAACTTCCCTCAGCAACGCCACCTGTCTTCACACACGAGTATTTATTGATCTACCCTCGTACATTAACTATAATACTCCAGTAATACACAATTGAGGAGCGTACACGAACAAATACTTGTAGTTACTTTTTTCTTTATAAAAAAATTTAAATGAAAGGTGTACAAGTATTAAACCGATAATAATTTTAAAGAAAATACACGTTTTTTCAAGAAAAGTGGTTAGACATTCAATATTCAAAGTAATGGCCATTGCTACACATTATTCCCATCTCTCTGTTAGTTTTTTGAGTCAAACCAGTCATCGAACCATTTTTTCACATTTTCGTACGAATCGAAGTGCTGCGTAGCAAGTGCGTGCCCCATTGATAAAAATAAGTGGTAGTCAGATGGAGCTAAGTCTGGTGAATAAACCACATGGAGAAAGGCTTCCCAGCTGTACGAATCTACCAATTCCCGAGTCTGTTTTGTTCGATGTGATGGTGCATTGTTGTCATCAAGAAAAATCACTTTGTGTTGCCTAGATTGTTATTCTTGACGTTTTTGGCGTAAAGCGCAGTTCAAATCGGCCAATTGTTATTGGTAGCGTTGACCAGTAACTGTTTCACCTGGTTTCAGAAGGTCAAACCAGATAAAACCTCGCTGATCCCAGAAAACATAGAGCATTTTCTTCTGTCGATTTGGCCGGTATACCGGGCTTAACATATGATCTTTCGCGTTCGGGATTCTCGAAATAGATCCATTTTTCATCACCAGTAACAATTCGATGAAGATATGACTTTCTTTTCTACCTGGCTCATGCTGCTGGTTTTTCGATTTTGTTGCTGTCTTTCAGTCAATTCATGCTTAACATGGCTTTTAAACATTGAGAAATGCATTGTTGGGTCATACTAATTGTTCTGCATCGTAGTTTGTAGGCACAAAACTCGACATTTTTACGTGGGTGAAAAAAATATGTTGTTGTATGAAACTGGATTGTTTATGAACTGAATATTGTTGACAGAACTAAATGCGAAGAAATGGCGCCAATGATTTGTCCGGGTACATGCGATTAGAGTAGGCTTTGATATTCTCAGAAGACTAGATATCCACAAATTGCTGTGATTTAAATTTTATGTAATATGAGGAAGTTCTTTAAGCGAAATGGCAGACCCGGACAATGGTGACATGACAATCCTTCATGGACTCAAAAAAATAGGTTGCAAAACTAGTGGGTGTCAGCATTACAATGTTAAAACGAATCATTAATAGTGTAAAGAGAATCTTACTGTAGAGAGGGCTAAAGGTTCCGGCAGAGAATGTGGTACAGTGTACAAAAAAACTTTGCTGGTTTAGTTAAAACATGAAGAGAAGTCCAACAGCATCTGACCGCGATACTGCAACTTCAGAAAAGTTAAAAAATAAAAATAAAATGCCCATTTTAACTCGAAAAAGGTGCAAAAGGTTGCAGATTGAAGTGAAGAAAAGTAAATTGAAGCCAGAACCCGAAAATACGAAAATTTCCTTACAAAATTTAAATGCTCCATAATGGATGCTGAAACTTACGTGAAAGGTGGCTTTCAGCAATTGTCTGGACAGCTAAATTTCCCGAACATATGAAAAAAAACGTATATCTGTTGTCTCAAAAGAATGCAACCCACCAAATTGTCCCGAGTTACGTCCTATTGAGTGTTAATGGGCTATGGTAAAGCTTAACATCAAAAAAACAAAAGGCATAGCTAAAATCGAAAAGGAATTTACAATAAAATGGAACGAATCAGCTAAGAAAATCCGTGTTTCAACTGTACAAAAGTAAAAGATGAATGAGTTAGTGTTAAAAACTTTTTCCGAGTTTCAGAAAATTTAATTTTTGGTTTTAGAAGTTATACATAAACACGATATTTAAGGAAAACAAAACAAATTTATTTTGGAAACAATATTGCTGTTTTGAAAGAAAAACATTCCTTTTCGGTAGATCAAGTTTTTCGTGTACACTCCTTATTATGGACTCTTACTTGAAAATACTCAAATTCTTTACAACTCTGGTGTAATCCAGAATAAGAAGCTCACATTTATCGAATATTGATAAAGAGGCAACCATAGAGGAAAGCTGGAAGCTGGTTCTTAGAGGCCAAAAGTTAAACAAAACGATAATAATATATTGCCGAAAATGCTTGAGTTTAAAAGAAGCTTTGTATACATTTTCACATACTATCTTAATTATAACCAATAATACCATACATACATTATTTACTTTACTTTTAATGGCACAACAGCTCATGGAGGGCCTATGCCGAGCTTTTCGCATCCACTTATACTCGTATTGCTATACTTGTACATGAATAGAAGGGACTTACAATTTAATGCCGAATCCGAACGGCGAAGGGAAAAGCTTTTCATAGGCAATTTTTACTCTTGTAGGTTTGTCATTACCTGCCAAGAGGTGGTGCCGTGTAGAAAAATGATTTTGTCTACTTTTTGATTTTGCCTGTACCGAGATTCGAACCCCGGACACTCTGCGTAGCAGCACTACCACTACGCCACAGCGACCACATACATTATTAGTGAAGGGAAAACATAACAACTCTTTAGTATGGAAGCTAAAGAAGCTTAATCAAATTCGAATTTTAATCGAATTTTAACGGAACGCTTTTCTATTACGAGTGTGTGTGTGAAAGATGAAACAGCAGAAACCTTATTAAGCCACTATGTTATGGGCTGACATGGGCCCAGAATCCGCATGATATTGCGTACTGACAATCCCACATTCGTGCGATTAGTCAAACTAAAGATAGTAACATGGAAATATTTCTAACTCCTAGTGATAGTTATGTTTGTATGTATGTAGCTAGTAATTTATAACAGAAAACGAATTTGCATCCTTTGAGTTTTATCCACACACATACGAGTACATTTATAACTTGATTTTCATGATTGCGATTACAAATGATGTTACTGTAGTTGCTATAATTAAAAGCATTTATTATGTAACAAGGTGTGGCTTCAATTCGTTGTATGTGGCGCGTATGTTGCGCGTATGTTACGCGTATGTTGCGTAGCTATTATCACACGCATTTGAATGAAAATTAACATAGGATGGTTATAGTTGCGCATGTGTAAAATGCTACTCTCGCATTCTAGGACATTAATCTGGCAGAAGAAGCTTGAAAAAAATATAGAAAAAAGTTCTCTATCTTAAATTTATATTTCTGTCAATGTATTATAGATCACTAAGACCTCAAAGCAATTTGCTAACAATATTTTCTGATAGAGAACGGAAAAATTTAATATGTGATAAAATGTGTTTTATTTTTAAGATATTTAAATTGAAGCAATATTTTCCAAGATATTTCATACATACATACGAGTAGTAAGTATTGCTTTATTTTTAGTGTTGAATTATTTATATATATATATTTTGTTTTGGATATTTTTCTCTGGAATCTTGTCAAGGTGTTTCAATGGCATATAATATAAATACTCGTAAGTATGTTGGAATTCGCATTTAGTTATCTGTCAATGCAATACAATTTGAGTCTACGTGCAACATGTGGGCGACATGTTCGACACTATGGTGAAACGGTGTTGGAAAATGTGTTCCAAAGTAAGTAAAATCGTTATTGGTACTTGGAATGTGCTATCAACAACTTAATGGTTTTGTAATTGCAAGTTCAACATTAAATTACAACTTGTAAGTTCAAGCCTAATTTTAAAGTAGAATTGTCAATTAACACTCTGTTGCATGAAATTGGTTTCATTGGATTTATTTTAATTACCAGTGACACTGGTTAACCCCAACAAACGACGTTGCTCAGATATTGCTGCTGGGTGAGTGTTTATTTTTATTTTTGATGACAAGAGGCGTTGGTGATTGTGTGATTGATTCTCAGTGCCACATTCTTTGACGGTTGTGAGTGTGTGACCTTTTTGTTGACCTATTCACTCCCTTCAAATTCAGCTTTCTGCATACATATGAAAGTTTTATAATTCTTGCGGACTTTAAGGTTACCGTGGATTAGTTGGTAGTGTGCTTACAATTTTATAAGTTTATATGGTTTGCGAGGCATTTATGAATCCCATCAATATTTTATGCTTCTTTCCTTTATTTTCCCTTTTGTTGGCGCTACAACCGATGATCGGTCTTGGCCGCCTCGATAAAACTTCGACAGCCGACTCTGCCATGTAGGTCCCACTGCCTCGGGTATTTCCCACGTAAATTAGGGCGACCAGCAAGTGAAAACGTTCAATTTTTATTCCATTTTACGCGATACGCGTCGTCAACGCATATTGGACCGTAGATCTTGCAGAGTATTTATCTCTTGAACGCTTCTAACAGATTCTCATCGTTGGTGGTTTCAGCGCCATACCTTAGGACGGGAAGAATGAGGGACTTATAGATCGTTATTTTCGTTCATCGAGAGGGCTTTGGCTCTCAATTGCCTACTCAGTCCGTAGTAAGCAAGAGTTAATCCCCGCTTTGTTGTTACGATTTGAAAAGTATAATTCTCATTGCGGCATACAAGTGATCCCTAATCGTGATGTCGAAGGCGGCTTTATAACCGATGAATAGATGGTGGATATCGATTTGTCTTTCTCGGATCTTTTAAAGTAATTAGCGTAGTGTCTATATCTGGTTGATGGTGGATTTACCAGCCCTGAAGCCACATTGATAAGGTCCAATCAGTTTGTTAACGATGGGCTTTAATCTTTCACACAGTACGCTCGATAGAACCTTATATGCGATATTAAAAAGGGATATTCCACGGTAGTTGCCCCAGATCGTGGATTCACCTTTCTTGTGGATTGAGTAGAGTACGCTGAGGTTCCAATCACTTGGCATACATTATTGATTGGGGTTTCCGGAATAGCTTTACCAGTAGTCAGGCGTCCTATTCTTTCGAAGAATTTTCGAAGCTCATTCCTTTTCCCAAACATCTCGATATCATCGAAAACATGTCTTTATGCTTCTCTTTTCTCATTCTTCCTCAACTCTCTGTATCGCTTCTTAGCTGCTCGTGTTGCAACTGATTTCAGGGTGGTCCAATACACTTTTCTGTTTCCACGACAAATTAATTTCCGTTGATTTCCGAAACTAAAATGTAAAAACTGTTGTACAAATTGTCAACATCGGGCAATAGTCACGCCCGCCTCCCATAGAAGTGTAATATTTAGAGCAAAATAAAAAAAGTTTGGGGCACACTTTTGAAATATGTACATGCATAAGTAGTTTCAAGAACAGCTGTGAAGAAAATTACCATCATTGGACAACAACCACGTTTACTTCCCAACATAAGTGAAATATCAAAGGACGATCTAAAATGAACTATTGGCATTTACAAATACAAACCAATTTAGTACAGTGAATTAAGATGATAAAATGCATGCAAAAACCATTAAAATGTAAACTACCGTTGACCTTAATAGATGTTTCATTTGAGAGGGTGTACACCCCTCGTATATGAAGTTTGGCCACACCCGAACTTAGCTCTTGAGATTTTTCTAAATTGTGTTTAATTCGTAAGAAGATAGGCCCGCCGACGCAACCGCCATGATAGAACGTCTCTAAATGAAGTTACCTTTCTGGTACTGGAACTGAAGTGTATGTAAAAGAATGTACAATTATAGAAAATTCAAAGTAGAAAGGACATTGACTTGGCATGACACTGTAATCGTTCGAAGAAAAAAGTAAGCTGTTTTCAAAATAACCAGCACAGCTTACAACGTAAACGTTTCGGTATTAAATAGCTAGCCTATGAATCAAGTCCCGGAGCAGTCGCACCTGCATTATATTTATGAAGCTCAACAATTAATCATTTTGATACGACAGCGAGAAAGTACGAGTATATTTTACATTTATGTAGAGTAGAAGGATTTATATACAATAAAACCAGTCGACAAATTGCCACTGTGAGAAACTCTCAGAGCAACATCAGCCGCACCGATAATAACGACAACAGCTTCAGTAGCTGTTGCTACCACATTTTCGTGACTTTTAAGCTTTACATATTCAAACCATATTATTATTTGCCACTTTGCTAAACGGACTCGCTTACTCGCTCACTTTAACCCAACCGCCGCAACACCAACAGCAATTGTCATTGTTGCTGCCGCTGCTGCTCTGCTGTTGCTGCCATGATTTTACATCAGTTTAACTGCTATTTAAAGTGTTTTTAATTCCACAGCGACAGATAAATTATATATGTACGAGTATATGTAGGTAGAGCCTAAATATGTACATACATATAAAAAATCACAAATACACGAGTGTTTTGTATGTAGTCGTATATGATGTGCACAGCGGCGGGTGGTTACACACACAGACGCAACGCTAATGACAGGTATACAAATTTAAATTATTAATTCATTTTCTTGTCTTCATTTACTTAATCTAAAATTGTAAGACAGCAGCAGCAGCAGCAGCAACAGCAAGAGCAACAGCAACAGCAAGCTGAAAATAAAAAAGGCCAAGAAGGAACCTCAGGTATTTTGGTATTTTGCTTCGTACGTACGAGTGTGTGAGTACACGAAACGAGTTTTAAATTTAGCAGATTATTAGCTCAAGGCTTTAGAAATATTTTTAGAATATTCATACCACATCCGACATACTGCAATACGTAACAACAATGTCCAACGTGTTGAGCGGGTATTTGTTGCTTATGACCATTAACGACCTTGCATGCGAAATGTTTTACTTTAGCTTCTTGCCAATCCTTAAAATTCGAAATTGCAAAATTGTATGCAATTGTGCGGATATGTTGTTACGTTTTAAAGAACGCATGAAGTCTCTCTGCTTAGTTACTTAGTTACAATGCGAGATAAACGAAGAATGTCACATTTACACGGGTACAAGATTTTCTTTTTATACTCTACATCCAAAAAATAGATATGTATATTAAGGTGGGTCACCACAAAAATGAGAGCGCCGATATTCAAGACCCCCTAGGGAAACATGTTTTTGGCCTGAAACACTCTCGGGGTAAACTTAAAAAATAGGTGGTGTCGCACTCAATTTATTTTGCCCCCATAGGATGTGACCCGGCCTAATGTACATATAGGTTAGGTTATGTTGGCGTGTGCGAATATATATGTATTGTATATGTATGCACTCCCTCTCGGAGGCATAATTGTCTGCGCATTGTTAATGCCCTCATGTAAGTGCAAGAAGGAGACATGTCTCTAACTGAGGTTTCTATTTTCAGTTCAAGTACTGCCCCTATTGAACCATTTTGTTCTCCGGATGAAAATGAGGAGGTTGCACTTTTATTATCTTTGTTAGACTTGTGAAGAAGTACGACCCCTAGCATTGGATTCTGTTCGTCTGTAGTTTTGGACGTTGACTTGGAAAGTGAAGAATCGATTTTATCATCGTGAAAAAGAGAGCACAGTTCGCTTGTCGGAATGAGCCACCATTGAAGCATTGGAGCAATAGCTCAATGTAGACATATGAGCAGTCGTACTGGAGCTTTTTGTGCCTTGAGAGTCAACTTGGCCATTGGGTCATAATTATGCTGCTACTATTTCACTGTCTTCATAGCGTCTATACTAAATCAGAATTAGTGACTTTTAGTAGCTCGAGAAAAAGGAGAATGAAAATGCGAGAAT
Organism: Palloptera scutellata; assembly: GCA_958295655.1. Lineage (NCBI taxonomy): Eukaryota > Metazoa > Arthropoda > Insecta > Diptera > Pallopteridae > Palloptera > Palloptera scutellata. Next base: position 50,920,843 of record OY282450.1, read on the forward strand.
GCGAGAGAGATATTGTGACGCCTTATACAAAGGGCATTGGATCTTACTGGTTAAAAATCGGCACTTGTCTAAGAACGGTGGTTTATGGGTAAAGCAGCACAAAAAGGGGAAACTTTACTGGTTCCGAATGACTCGGAAATATGTTATTAATTTATTGAAGTTCAATACTTTCTCGTCAAAGGTTGTGCATCTCTTCTTCTTTTTCTTCTTTTAATCGAACAACAGCCCATGGAGGGCCATCAATCTCATCTAGCTCTTTAAAAATCGAACACTATTTTGAGTTAGGCACGGAGTCTGTGTAGAGATTTAGGAGAAGCCTAAAAGTGTGGCTAATTCCAACATTATTCTAGAGTTTTCTTTAATAGCTTACTCATCTTTTGAAGAATAACACATTCATCAATCTAATCAAAGGAATTCATATAATTTCACAATAATGCTTATATGTACTCTTCAATATTATGAAAAACAAACTAAAAAATTGAAAAATTAGACATACTCGTACTTACAAAAAAATTCAATAAATTTTTATAGTCTACGAGTTCCTTTTTATAATATACGAGTACTTATACATATTTAAATGTTGTATTATACTTTGGAGAAACTGTGAGTATAGTTCATTATATGATAGTAACATAATTATACATGTATATATGTATATATATCGGACTATAAACAACAAAACATATACAAATTCTGTTCGTTAGTCGCACATACTAACTTGGTACTAGCTAAAGGGTTCTTCAATAGGGACATAAGAATTTTGTATTGAAATACAAACCCACCCTCAAATTTCCAGGTTAACGTTTTTAACATGGTGAAGTTCACGAACGAGCAAAGTTTGGAAATAATTAAAAATTACTACCGAAATTCTGAGTTGGTGGTCGCAATTTTACGAGCACTTTCTTCAATTTTCGGTTGAAATAATAATCGCCCACCAGACGGGCTGTGCGTGTTATAGTGAATAAATTCGATTCAACATATTCTCTATTGAATGTTCCTGTGCCAGTGAGACAACGAATCGGTCGAAGTATCGAAAATATCGTGCTTCAATGTGAACGAATTTGGAAAATTTTGCGTAAAGATCTTGGTCTACACGCTGACAAGATGAAATTAACACAAGAAGTGAAGCGCCGAAACTTCTCCGATTGTTTGTAGAAAATCTTGAATTTCATTCAGCGATGAAGCTAGATTTTGGCATAAAGTATTTATCAATGAATAAAATATGCGTCATTGCACAGAAAAAAGCCCATATGTGCTTCAAGAGACTCACTCCATAGCATCCATAAAAAGTGACCCTGTGGTGTGAATTTCTTCTCGGAGGTATGATATGTGTGGAAGAATGGTAGAAGATTGACTCCAAAGAATTGATCGCTGCAAACTTGCTCGCAAACGTACTTTTTAACTTACTTTTAATGGCACAACAGCCCATGTAGGGCCTAGGCCGAGATTTTCGCATCTACTCATGTTGTGCGTGTTATATTTGTACATGAATGGAAAGGACCTACAGCTTAATGCTGAATCCGAAAAATTATTTTACTATGTTTTTTTTTTTGATTTTGTCTGTGCCTGAGATTCGAACCCCGGACAATCTGCGTAGCAGTCCAACGCATTACCACTACGCCACAGCGACCACCAGTGAAGGAAATATAATTTTAAGCTCGCAAACGTACTACACCTGGAAAAAACGTTCAGCCCGATATCTCAATTATTCTGTGTTTTAATTCAATACAAAATTCGTATGTCACTTACTTACTTACTTACCTAACTGACACTACAGCCGATGATCGGTCTTGGGCGCCTCTATAAAGCTTCACCAGTCGCCTCTGCTATGCGCGCGCAGCCGCCAGTTGATAAGACCAAGTGCAATCAGGTTGCCCTGCACCTGGTCTTTCCAACGTAGATTAGGACTTCTCCTTCTGCGTGTTCCTCCACCGTGGTTCGAATAAAACACCCTTCTAGCCGGAGCGCTTTCTTCCATTCGCTCAATATAACCCAGCCAACGCAGCCGCTGGATTTTTATACACTTGACTATGTCGGTGTCAGTGTCGTCGTATAGCTCGTTGCTCCATCTTATTCCATACACGGGAACGATAAGGGACTTATAGATCATTATTTTCGTCCGTAGTAACACCTGTTGGGAAGAATTACCTAATCTCCATCTTATGTCCCTATTGAAAAATCCTGTATATACAATCTACATACATACACCAGTGTGACTATTACGTAGTACTTGCTTGAATGCAGATATTGTATCTAGCTACGTACATACAGTATGTATCTGTGCAGATTTTGTGACTGCAAAATTTTCTTTGTGGTCCACCCACATAAATTGCATCTAGAATCATTCGCAGTAGATTTGTTTTATTTGACATATGTACATTAAATAATGAAATACGAACTGAAATAATAATTGTATTTCTTTTCAGTTCACAACTACAACACTCACTATCAACACTTTTATGATAGCAATAAATTGGTCGCTTAGAAAAATAATTTTAAGGTAAGTTTTTGATGTTTTAGTTTATCGCAAGGAACAGCTATTTTTTATGAATTCCAGGGGTTTGCGATAACGAGATTTCAATTTAACAAAAAATTCGAATTACTGAGTTTTATATAAATTTTTTAATAGATAAAAATAACCCCACACGCTTTTGCCACACACATTTGGAAAAGTAACGAACTAACTGACAACGAAAAAATTTCATCAAAAAACGGTGAACAATAAACGCAATCGACTACTCAATTTTTATGTTAACGAAGGCACGAATTAGCGAGTATGGAATATTATTAATTAAATTTAATTTTTCAAGGGACTAGCAATTGGTTGCGAACTATTGAGATTCTCGAGTCAACGGGGTACGAATTATCGCGATTCTACTGTATTATGGGTATATCAACTCCAACGGTTAAATGGCTCTACTGAAATTTGGCTTCAATTATTTAGTAAATTTTGTTTTAATGCTCCATTAGGCTACCCATTAAATTCCGGGATTTCCTGTATTCGCAAGTGAGATGCCTTACATTACTTCATTATACCAGAAAAAAAGAGGAAAGATTTGTATGCGATTCTAATCATATTGATGCAATATGAAAGAAGCTTTGTCCTCTGGGCCAACATCAAAATCATGATATTTTCTCTTATCATTTTTAAGCTTAAGGCATTTTCGTGCCAATTTCTTCTGTATTTATTTATGTATGTATTCTTCCAAGCACACGCGGAGAATGTGCAAACTTGAATGCATCCAATGAAATCAACGAAAGTATCCAGTGCCGCTGTTGATGCTGCTGCATACCAATGTGCACTTTTGAAATCAAATTAGTGCTGCATGCCATATGCTTCATGTTGTTGTTGTTGTCGGTATATAAGTACATATGTACATATGAGTTTGTTCTAATATCCAAAAAGGTGTCCGTCCACCTGAGTGCAATTTAATTTATTCGTGGAAATGGACGATGCAGAATCATATCCGAATCTAAATATGTATATGCACATACATACTTGCATATTTACATACATACATACATACATACATACATACATATGAGTATATCTGCATCGTTTGTATGTATAATCAAGTCTTAAAGCATACCCCCAGGGTATGTAAAAGAACTTAATAAGAATGATGATGACGATGCAAAAAGCTAGAAGTCACTAACATTGATCAGCGCTACCATGTAATATGAGAATGGCTAAAGGTTGATTCAAGCGAAACCAAAACGCTAAGATCGAAACTTTGGCCACTTCGTAGGCTTGGAAAGCCCATCATCATAGGATTGGCATCGCAAATATACATATTATGAAAAGCAGTATGGAAAGTCGTTAACGTGTCAACAGCACTTACTAGCAATAAGATTAGTGAGCAGCTTTAAACTACATATGGTATGTATATCCTACTGATATGTTGAAATCTTTCTAAACACCTATCTTACTGATCTGTCTTACTGATCAACTAGACTTACGCGTATCAATGTTGCTTAAATCCATGAAAATATTGCTTGATTAGCAAACTGAATGTAAGCTCTTCACCATGTTATCGTACACAACTTAATTGAAGTATATTAAATCAACTGAAGTTGCTTTACATTGCCTTGTCAATAAAATCGAATAATCCTTGACTTTAAAGGTCTTTTCGATAATACTAGTTGTCGGTTTAATTTTGAGATCAATCTCATGGTCTTAACTCTTTAACCATCGCTTGAGAATTAGTTTTACACTTGGTTCGGAACAGTTAGGGAATTTTCAAAGAGTCGCCTTAATCGGTAGATGTATTGCTATACTTATTTTTCATTGCCGCAAAGTGTGAAACAGCCCTGCGATTTTGCTGACCGTTTGTTGCATTTCTTTCAGTTCACTGTGTACCATATGTGTATCGACGATTGTCTCAGAACAATTGGCATGTGCAGTGTGCTCATTGCCAAATTTTACTTTTGATATGCAATAGACAACATTGTTTATATTTTATTCAAACGTTGGTAGATACAAATTATAAGCTCTTCTTCTTCTTCTTCTATAATGACACAACAGATCATTGAGGGCCTAGGCCAAGCTTTTCGCATCCATTCATGTTTGTTCACGAATAGGAGGGACATACAGTTTTATGACGAATTCGAGTGGCAATGTGAAAAGTGTTTCTAAGCAATTTTTTCACACTTGCAGTTTTGCAGTTGCAGACCAAAAGCTGATGTGACAAGAATAATTTGTATTTTATATTAGTGATTTTTGTCTGTGCTGTTTCTTGAACCCGGTAAACCTGTAAGCAGTGTAGCGTACTATACTAACTATGCTACGGCGCTTGGTAAGTTCAGTCAACTTTAATCTAAATATGTATGTTACGTGCACTCCTCACTCGTTTGCTGCCTGTCATAAATAAAAAAAAACTTATTTTCTTGGAAATAATTTATTTTCAGTGCTTTAAGTATCTTGTGTAAGTCCGCTTTAATACGACGAGACTGGTCTCATGAAACTTCGCTATATGTTTTTATTTTTTTAACCCAAAATATCAATCTTTCAATCACTTTTGACTAATTATATTATTAATTTACTATTCAAACATTAAATTTTATTCGATGCCACCGGCATGCTGAAAGTTTTAATATAAAAAAAAAATTTTGAAAAAGCTACAAACATGTGCGAAGTGAACTTAAAAAAGTTTCATTTAAATGCTGCGCGACAGATTTTATCTATCCTCCTGACGTTTCTCTTATCTTCTCTTCTCCACATTTGTCCGAGCTTCATGATACTAGTCTCATCGGTGTAAAAGCTGACTAATAAAATCATAACTGTATCTTATGAACTCTTTAAGTGAGAAGAGTTCATATGTATTTGTCGCTATTATTTGTATGGACTGACTGATAAATTTAATAGTTTAAATATGTGTGATTTTTATCGAAATTAATATTTTTCAGTTATAAAGGGTGATTTTTTTGCTACTTGGTTTTTGAAGTTTATATTTGTGACAGTTCACGCTTGATTCTTGACTTGTGTCAAACATGCTCAGCTTGGTTTGCCATTTCATCATGAATAGACTTAAGTACGCTTGAACAACGTTTGCAAATTACTGAAATTTATTATCAAAATTCGTGTTCTGTGAAAAATGTTTGGCCTGCCTGCTGCGTTGTTTAAGACCGTAGGCGAAGAGCTCAAAAAACGCATGCATGAGCTTCTATGCAGAATATGGTCGGATGAAAGTATGCCAAGTGATTGGAACCTCAGCTTACTCTGCCCAATCCATAAGAAAGGTGATTACACGATCTGCGCCAACTACCGCGGGATAAGCCTTCTTAATATTGCATATAAGGTTCTATCGAGCGTACTGTGCGAAAGACTGAAGCCCATCGTGAACAAACTTATTGGACCTTATCAGTGTGGCTTCAGGCCTGGTAAATCTACCATCGACCAGATATTCACCCTACGCCAAATCCAGGAAAAGACCCGAGAAAATCAGATCGACACCCATCATCTATTCGTCGATTATAAAGCCGCCTTCGACAGCACGATTAAGGATCACTTGTACGCCGCAATGTCTGATTTTGGTATCCCTGCAAAGCTCATTCGTCTTTGCAAAATGACACTGACCAACACCACCAGTGCAGTGAAAATTGGGACAGACCTCTCCGCACCATTTGATACCAAAAGAGGTTTCAGACAAGGTGACTATCGTGCGACTTCTTTAACCTTATGCTGGAGAAAATAATTCGAGCTGCGAAGTGGTCGCTGTGGCGTAGTGGTAATGCGTTAGACTGCTACGCAGAGTGTCCGGGGTTCGAATCTCGGCACAGGCAAAATCAAAAAGTAGAAAAAATAATTTACCTACACGGCACCACTTCTTGGCAGGCAATGGCAAACCTACAAGAGTAAAAAATTGCCTATGAAAATCTTTTCACTTCACCGTTCGGATTCGGCATTAAACTGTAGGTCCCTTCCATTCATGTACAAAATATAATACGCACAACACGAGTGGATGCGAAGAGCTCGGCCTAGGCCCTCCATGGGCTGTTGAGCCATTAAAAGTAAAGTAAAGTAAGCGAATATCGAATTCTCTGGCACTATCTTCTACAAGAGTGTCATGCTGCTAGCATACGCTGATGATATTGACATCATTGGCAAAAACGCTCGAGCAGTCAGTGAAGCATTCTCCAACCTAGAGAGGGAGTTTCGACGAGTGGGTCTAGTGGTGAACGAGGACAAAACGAAATACCTTGTGTCAACAAACAAAGAGTCACGGCGTCTTGGACAAAATGTCACTGTTGACAATTATACGTTTGAAGTCGTCAAGGATTTCGTATATCTAGGAACCAGCATAAACACCAACAATAATGTCAGCCTTGAGATCAAGCGGAGACTAACTCTTGCCAACATGTGTTACTACGGGCTCAGTAGGCAATTGAGAAGTAGAACCCGCTCTCGACCGACGAAAATAACGCTCTATAAGTCCCTCATCCTTCCCGTCCTAATGTATGGCGCAGAGACGTGGACATTGACCATCAATGATGAGAGGCTGTTAGGAGCGTTCGAGAGGAAGATACTCCGTAAGTACTACGGTCCAGTATGCGTGGACGACGTGTTTCGAATAAGATGGAACGATGAGCTGTACGCCGACACTGGCATAGTCAAGCGTATAAAGCTCCAGCGGCTTCGCTGGCTGGGTCATGTTGAGCGAATGGAAGAAAGCGCTCCCGCTAGAAGGGTGTTTTATTCGAACTACGGTGGAGGAACACGCAGAAGGGGACGTCCTAATCTCCGTTGGAAAGTCCAGGTGCAGGGCAACCTGACTGCACTTGGCCTTATCAACTGGCGCCAGCGCGCGCATAGCAGAAGTGACTGGCGAAGCTTTGTGGAGGCGGCCAAGACCGATCATCGATTGTAGTGCCAGTTAAGTAAGTAAGTGAAAAATGTTTTTTGGAAGCTATGTCCATTTTATAGTCTTCATAATCGACCCAGTTCATTGTGACCAAATTTCGCACCACTTTCACTTTTTCGGACATCAGTCCAGCAAAACGTTTCCATAGAGTGCGTACCGAAGAGAATATTGCTGCTGTATCCGCCAGTGGTGAAGAAGAAGGGATTTATCTATCGGGCGCCGATCGCAGTAATTGGGTTTGTGTTTTTCGACCACCTGGAAGATTTTGCGTAAAGATCTCGGATTAATGCCATACAAAATACAGCTGGTGCAAGAACTGAAGCCAAGCGACCTACCACAACGTCGAATTTTCGGTGAATTGTCCTTAGAGAAGCTAGATGAGGATCCGTTTTTTTTATCGCAAAATGGTCTTCAGGAACGAGACTCATTTTTGGCTCATTAGATACGTGAAAAAGGAGAATTTGACGTATTTGGAGTGAAGACCAGCCAGACGCAATTCAGCTGCTACCAATGCATCCCGAAAAATGCACTGTTTGGTGCTGCGGCATGTTATGGGCAGACGGTATCATTGGGCCGTACTTCTTCAAAGACCATGAAGGCCGCAACGTTACGGTCAATGGAGAAAGGTACCGGTGCAGACTTTTTTTTTTGCCGAAAATTCAAGAATTGAATTCGGCCGACATGTGGTTCCAACAGGACGGTGCCACATGCCACACTGCACACGAAATCATCCATCAATTGGGAGGCGAATTTGGTGAGTAGTTAATCTCACGTTTTGGTGCAGGCGATTGGCCACCAAAATCGTGTGATTTGAACCCGTTAGACTATTTTTTATAGAGCTATGTTAAGTCTCTTGTCTATAAGGACCAGCCAAATACGATTGCTGCTTTGGAAGCCAACATTGAATACGTCATTGGTGAGATTCCGGCCGAAATGTGCGAAAAGAGTGCCAAAATTGGACTTTCAGAATGGACCACTTGAAGCGTAGCCACGGAAACATTTAAGTGAAATTATATTTAAAAAGTAAATGGGAGGAATTGATTTTTCGATTCAAATAAAAATTTCATTCACTTTCAAAAACCAAGCTCATAAAATCACACTTTACCAGTCTTGGAGTCTTGAATTAACCTTTCAAAGAAATCTGATGTACTGATTATGATGTTTGGATTTTAGCCACTTTTAATTTTTTCATCTCATGATGTTTTTTCAGAGACAAAATGCTAGGAAATGCCATTAAAACTATTTTATTTATTAGAAAATTTGCAAGCGTTATTGAACATCTGCACGATTTTTCCTACAACAACTTTGAACATATGCTGACTTTAAAACTACATGTGAGCCGGTTATTGAAAAGTGGCATAAGTCAATTTTCAAAAATATCATTAATGAAAACATTAATTACAATTAAACGGTCTCTCTTCATTTTAACAAACTTTGCATTCAATATGTTGAGAACTATTGAGATTTTGTTCCAGAGAAGTTTGGCTAACTAACGGTATAACAAACATGTTTATTCAAGTGGCGTAAGTCGCTGTACTCAGGAAACTATTTGCGGGGATTAGTGGAAAAGAGGTAGAATTAATTTTTATATGGTATATAATATAAACTATCTTCATGTCGTGATTTTGTATAGCACCCTCCACAGTACTCATTGTTTCTTTCAGAAGATGTTCGAACCTGCCCAAATCGATGATGTGAACCAAGTTGAAATGCCCATCTATGATCCATCCTTTGCCGTCCTTTATAGAGAAATCTATAATCTACCTATATATATAATCTATTTTCGCCTGCTGCAGAAAAACCTTCACATGGAAGAAAAAGATGTTATTTCAACACAATCCTTGGACAAATCTGTTTCCAGAAGAACAATAAATACAGACCAAAACGAAGTTAACTGCCTGAAAATTAAATGGATAAGTTTTTGCCATGATGTACGCTGGTTTTCGTCCTGTTACTTCAGCAAAATATAAAGACATGATGGACTTGCTTCATCCCAATATACCCACAATATACCACAATTATTTTGAATTCATTGAAGCGGCAAGTTAACTTATAATAGTGCTCAACATTTACGTAAAATAAATAGAACAGCCAATAAGAATCCGGAAATATTGGCTGTGATCAAAAAGTCTTCTTCTTCTGCGCTAGTGAAACATCGAGTTCAGTAAGATAAGTGTAAAATTAAAAATAAAAAAATATTTTTGAAAAAGTGGAAATGTGAGACTCCAAAAAAAAAACCAAATGATTTTAAATAATTTACCTCCTACCGGAGGTGGAGGCAGCAGTCAGGAGAACGGCAGCAGCAGCAACAACAAAAGCCAGGGCAGCAACAACGCCATCAGACGAGCTTATCTCTATGGAGTTCACAATGCCCATCACTTGCAACGCCTTCAGAACCTGTAGCTTCGGCACTAGGACTAGACCAAAGCAACAACTCTAAGAGTAGTCCGAAACGCGCTAAAATACAAACTGGTACAGACAGGTACATACGAATAAAACGCTTTAAAATTCCGAAACTAAACACTGATAAACCAAAAACAGTAGTATACTATCGGGAAATCAATTTTCTCTTCTTGCAACTGCTGATTATGATGCCCAAAAACCTGAAACACATACTAACGGCAAGTGCCAATGCCGCCTCCAATATACTTGAGAGAGCAGAGCTCAAGCGCTTTGGTTGAAAGCATAGCTCGCCTAGTTGGGAACAATACCTTTCCCGTAATACCACTTATTAAAGGATGCATCAAGGAAACGAAAATCTAGCTCCACTGTGAGACCAATTATCGTAAAATAATTTCATATTTTAATGAAAACAAAAATTTATACCAACTTAAGAGTTCTAAAGGGCTTCAAGGGCTTCAAGGGCTTCAAGGGCTTCTTCTTTCTTGAAAAGTCTTAAAAGAAATTGAAGCTACCACTGACGTCAAGGAAGTCAAGGCACTTAACGAAGTAGGATATCCAGTTGAAAACATATTTAATTAAAAAAATGGAGAAAATATACCACAACCGTTGTTTGAAGTTGAGCTTGAGCAAGGAGCAATTAAGCTAAAGAAAAATTAAACCAACCATATTTACAGTCTTATATACTTGGTGCACCACAAAATATCAGTAGAGGAACCTCACAAGAGAAAGGGACCAGTTCAATGTTGAAACTGTCAGGAGTATGGACATACTAAGTCGTACTGTACTCTAAGTGCTGTGTGCGCCATATGCGGGGATCTTTATCCATCCGATGTCTGCACCCGCAAGAAATCTTATTCACAGGTGCAAATTATAGAGGCTGATCCATCTATGCCGATTAAAAAAAAGATCTATGCCTGGACAAGCAACTAAAGTCCAAACACAACCCTTTACTACCACAACCCAGTCATCTCTAAATACATATACATGCAATAATAACCCTGTCTCATCGAATGTCTCATACACCAATGCTGTGAAATCAATGCAAATTAATCAACTCCAAGTGAAATCAAGGCCAAGTACAGGGGCTCCTCACACAAGTACATACTGGGGGTCGAGACTAATAAACCCTAAAGGTAATCAGCTATAGTCAGTGTTAGCGACCCGGTCGACAGGTCAACCTACGTATTGGCCCAAAGACAAGTAATAACAACCATTCATAAACAACCGCATATTGCCGAGAAATTTAATGTCTGCACTACGAAAAAAATACCAATTGGCTTAGTTATCGTACATACCATACGTAAGCAACCACTTGATTATCCAGCCGTCCCTCAAAAGTGAAGCAGACATTGATAGTACATTAAATGACTTTAACAAACTTTATGTCCAAAACAAAGCCTAAGTTACTTTCTTTCGCAGTAGTGCAAAACTTCGCAAATTATAATGATTCCAAAACCTGGTAAAGACCCTACTCAGCCTTCGTCATATAGACCTTTTAGCTTGCTCCCGCTGCTATCAAACATTGAAAAACTCCTACTGCAAAAGATAACATCATATGTCGAAGAGAAGGGATCATCAGTTCGGTTTTAAGAAACAGCATGAAACCACAGAACAAGTAAATCGTATAATAAACGAAGTGAGTTCTGCCTTTGAAAATAAAAAGTATTGCTCGGTGATCTTTCTTTTCTTTCGATAGGGTTTGGCACGAAGGCCTTATCTATAAAATATAACTTTGACTTCCAATAAGTCCACACAAAAAACTAAAATCCTAAAATAGCGTCACTAAACCTCAAAGCACAGCTTAAACTCATAGAAGATTGATTGTCGAAATGGAAAATAAGAGTTAACGAGCGGAAAGGTGTACACATTCAACTTTTACCTTGTGTAATAGCGCTTGCCCACCCGTAACCCTCAACAATATTGGTGTCCCGCAGAATACGGCAGTAACTTATTTAGGTGTCCACCTTGACAGTCGTCAAGGGGCAGTGCACAGCTGTGGGGCAGAGCTAGCTTCTCTAGAGTAGTAAGAGTAATTAAACTGTAGGTCCTTCCATTCATGTACAAATGTAACACGCACAACATGAGTGGAGGCCTAAGCCCTCCATGAGTTGTTGTGCCATTAAAAGTAACGTAAAGTAAAGTTATTTTATTTTTGTCACGTATATACTAAATATTAACTTTTTTTCTTTTCAGATTAATTCCATTGGAATTTTTGCAGTGAAATGTCAATCGCATGATATTGCATAATTTTTGTTTCGTTTCTTAATTTTTTGTTCTCAAAACGCATAAAAGGGAATATTTATTAGTTTTCTTCAAAATTGTTGAGTTTTCTTTAATTACTTCACAACATATGTCTGTGTTGAACGTAGGGTGTACAAATTAGCGCCAGAGCTATATGTTACATGCTTGGTCAGCTCATTTCCCCGGGGTAGGGTAAAAGCTATTAAACCCACTAAAATTTCGATTTGTGCAATCGTATCACATCTTCAGGTACCTACCCAAAATGGGTTAAAGTGAAATGAGTTAAAGTAGTCTGTAAGAACTCATGAAAAATATGTGTTTTTTATCCTGTAAATCTCTCAGACAACATTAAAATAAATGTCTAACGCTAGAAAATACTAATAAAGATGCTGCACACTTGTGAAATGAATATTGTCGGTTCTGTGCTGAAATGCGATACAAGTCGTCGATGGTAAGCAATGCGGTGTTGTTGTCCAGATCGAATTCAAAGCCCTCAATCCGTTATTTGACCTTAAGGAACTTAGAAAAGTATTCGAGAGCCATAAATGATATCTAACATTCACGCATTTGTGTACGGCACAAAGACGCAACGATCGAGTAGAGAAAACTGTTCTGCGACTGAAAGACAAAGTGCTGTGCTGCTTGATTTGCATGCAAAGGAATATAAAACTATCCCACTGGTGAATACTCGCAATTACGCCGATGTGCAGATAGCCCAGTTTGGGTTCGAGTGGCATTAAGTAAGTACCACAAAACTAGTATTACGAGTATTTAAGATAATATTCGATTTCGTTTTCTTCTTATGAGAAATGAATGTATAAATGTTTTTTGTCGTTAGTTTAAGATTTATTTGCAGATTAGTTGGTAGCTTACAAATACAACGAAATAGAATTAGAATTACACAGAACTGAGTTTATTTATTATTGTTTCATAAATAATACCACAAGACAAATAATGATATTAATGTAGTCAGATTGGCGAGTCAGATGAAGCCACGTTGCTTTTTATTGTTTCGGTGCATTAACGCTCATCGTAGACGCGATAGTCTGGTGCAACACCAACGCGCGCTGATCACTGATCATGCTGTAGCTATGGCAACTGGCAATACTTACTCGTAAAATCCTCAACAACGATATAAGTTCCAGGTGTTTTTGTCTGCCATTGCGCAGCATTTGGCAATTGTTGTTAACAAAAGCGAAAAATGAGTTTTTAAAACGAACTCAATACTGCCCTCAACTAGGAAGTAAAGTAAAAAATAAAGACAAAACCGATGAAAACAAAAGCAAAAAATTCAAATACTACAAATCTAGAGCCAGCGAGAAAAATTCACTCGAATATAGAATTGGCATGAAGGCAGCGTGCAACTGGCTGCAACTAGCAATAACGTGTTTCCAGCGTAAGGCCACCACATTCAGCCACCACATCTACCACAACAACTGCTTTTTGTTTGCTCAAATTGCATAATACCAGCATATAAAACACCAACTAACCCACCAGCCAAGCGAAGTGGCAGGGAAGGAGCTGCGGGAATGAGGAGCAACATTTGCGCTGAAAGTGGAAAAATGGCAAAATTGTTAGAGCAATTTTTTCGAATGTTTTCAACTTTGTACATAAGTATTGCGCCGATGCTGGAATGAGCAAGATATATCTTTGTATATAGATCAAATTTCAGAAAGGCAAATGCTGCGGCAGCAGTAAAATCTACAAGCTGAAGTTTATTATGCTTGCCTTTAGCACATGCCAATGACACATCATTAAATTTTTCATATTTGTTCATATCGATCATTTTCATTTCAAATTTTGATAATAGCGATTTTTTTTCTTTTTTGGAAATTTTAGGTTTCACATCAATTCTCTTTGATTTAATTGCAACAGACAACTGAGTTGCATCATGTGAGGAAAATTCAAATTAGAATGTGACCATTTGAATGTATTACAAAATTTTAAAATATATGTCATAATGACAAGAGAAATGAATGAAGAAATAAACTCGAGGCATTTCTAAATATTGAAATTTTTTTTTTTTTTTTTAGTAAGTTCGTAAGCCTCAGTCAGATACTCGGCTGAGACTGAAGTGGTGACATTATATTGATGTCCTGTTTCAATGCTTTGTCATCGTTAATACGTGACGCTCCCACTTTCAGACCCTAGCAATTATTACATTCTATTTTATTTGCTTTGATAAGAGATAAATATTATCAAATATGAAATAAGATCTCGGGGAATTTTGTTTTGGACCTTAAGACTTATCGACTTTGAGTTTAAGCACATTTGCAAATGGCCTCAAAGGCATTGTCAAGCTCCGCATACTGAGCTATTGAAATTTTTAACTAAACGAAACCCAAATTTTCGTTATTGTCTTTCTTCTTTTAATGGCACAACGGTACATGGAGGGTGTAGGCCGAGTTTTTCGCATCCACTCATTTTGTGCGTGCTATGCCTGTGTCGACACTCTCCGAAGCAGGCCAGCGCAACTACGCTACGGCGAACACTAAATTTTTGTTGTAGAGTTTAAACAAATTTCGGTTTCAAATTAAATGAAATGGTACTAACCCAGCTGTAAATCGATTATTCTTCAACGATTGAATTAGGGTGGAGGAGGTGGAAGGTGTCTCTGTATCTGTAAATCTCACTGTTTTAATATGAAAATGAACACTGAAAAATAAATTTACTTAGTAGGCTTGTCTCAGTTAGTTTTGCACACACACACACACACACACACACACACACACACACACACACACACACAGGCATACACATCAATTGCAATCTTGCTCTCACGATCATTTTAATAATGACAAATTTAACTAAAATCTGATAGCAACCACCGATCTTAGAAAACGCTCATTCAATATAAGTTTTATAAATGATATACATACATACAAAACGCAAAACAGAAATGCGGCACGATCGACGCAAGTGGGCGTTTCCTTGCAATGCAAATTGCATCTGACATGACAGTCAAACAGGCCGGCAGACACACTTTAAGATTGTACAAATCGAAAAGTTTTATATTTTTCTGTATTTATTCAAATGTTAATGCGCTTTTTATGAAATTTCAGTTGAATTTGGAACTTTTAACTCGAATAACCGTATGCAAATGACAATGAGTACAATTTGCAATTTCAGGACATTGTCGTACAATTGCATACACTCTGGCTGTCTGGCTGTCTGTCTTTCTGTCTGCGTGTCTAAGTATGTGTACCTTAATAAAACAAAAACAACAACTGACGACATATCAAAACAATATTCGAGAGGCATAAGTCAAACAAGTAATTATTTAAAATTTTCAACAAATCTTTGACAAATTGACATTTGCAAAAAGTACACAATTATTCAAATAAATTATGACGTAGACAATTACAAATTTGAATTTGCATATGTACTTTTTTCTTTTTTAAACAAATTTACATAAGTTGTTTAGCATTTCCTATACTTACTTAATGGCTTTTCTTGAATAAACATCGAATAGTTAGGAGTTATCTTTAGAATTAAAACAGATTTAAATGAAAAGAAACTAAGTACTTTAAATATGTACATGTATTTCGTTCTTTCCTTAGTTCAATATTCACTTTCTTCACTTTAACTTTCTGTGTGGGCTTCTCCTTTGAAATTTCTGTATCACAGGAAATAGCCTGAAAAGTAGCATCATATCTATCATTGTCACTTACATAAATCTTATAGTATGTATTAACCGTTCATGACTGCAGATGGGAATTGTGACACCAAGAAGAGCCTCTCTATTGGGTGAATTACAGAATCTAGGCATAAACATCCAAGCTCAAATGGGCGATATTTGTGAACTTGATTCCAGAAACTAAGTATTAAGCGAAACCGATCAGTGAAAATATCTTGATGATCTTTGGGGGAGCGAACAGGAAGAACTTCAAATTTTAATACTGTTCATATATTTATAATGATTCTACTTATGTACATAAATATGTAATCATCTTAAAGTGATGAACATAATACGTGAGAGATAATCCTTGATTACAAGGAATGTAAACTTTCATGAAGAACTCATATACAGACGGGGGAAAATGGGGATAGGGGAAAAAACCGACGTAATTCCGAAAGGAAATATGTATCAACATTTTACCCATTTTGAACAGATACCGGAATACGGCGGTAAGCGTGATGCGATTTAAAAAATTCCAAAAAAATAAGTTGTGAATTTTAAGAAGGGTAAAAGTTTTGACCTACCCCGAACCCCGAGGAAACGAGGTGACCAAGTGTGCAAAAGCATAATTTCTCACACGTAACATAGTTGACAATTGTATTTATTTTATTTAGATTATTTTAGAAGTTATTAAAAGTTAAATTCAACGAAATGTGTATAAAATTTGCATTTTTGTTGAATTTTTAATTTTTTTACACAAGTATGGTCAGCTGTTGTTTCTAAAAAAATTCTATGAGGACCTAACAGTTTATAATTTCTGCATGAAGTATGGTATTTTGTCTAGATTAATTTCACATTTTAAATGCAAATTAATTAGATTTAATATTTTTAGTTCATTTTCAAAACTAACATCCGTAACCCTTTGACCTTTGAGCAATGTAAGACCTAATAAGGAGTGAGATTGAAAAAATCTTAACACACGTTTTACCTAATAATTTTTTTTGGGTGTAAAATTTAAAAATTTCTTTGATCCAGGTATCTTTGAAAAATATGTCAGTTATTATTTTTAATGACAAACATGTTGATTTATTGCGAGTTTGATCAAAATGAGTGAAGAAAAAGAAGTACGTCTTAAAATTATTAAAAATTTTCAAATAAATCCAAATTGGTCCTACAAAAAAATGGCCAAAGAATTGCAGTTCTGCCGTCAAACTGTTTCCAATGTTATTCAACAGTTTCAGGAGAATTTGACCATAGATAGGAAACCTGATTCGGGAAGAACACAAGGACCACATGATATTAGGAAAGCCAAGAAAATAGAAAGCATATTGAAAAGATCTCCAAACACATCTGCTAGAAAAGCTGCCCGGTTAGCCCAGTGCTCTGACTATTTGGTGCGAAAAGTTAAAGCCAATGCAGGTTTGAAGTCATACAAAGTCCAAAAAGTTCCAGACGAGAATGCTGCAAGAAATTTAGACGTCAAAAGTAGAGCTCGGAAATTAAAAGCGAATTTCATGCAAAAATATTCATGTTGCATAATGGACGACGAAACGTATGTACTGGCAGATTTTACGCAGCTTCCGGTTCAAAATTTTGATGTTGCTGATGCTCGACGAAATGTCGAAGAACAATTTAGAATCCAAAGCAGAGAAAATTTCCTAAAAAATTTCTGGTATGGCAAGCTATATGTAGGTGCGACAAAAGAAGCAAGTCATTTGTTACAGTGGGCTCTATAAATACCGAAATATACATCAAAGAATGTTTGAAAAAAAGGCTTCTTCCTTTCATAAGAGAGCACAATGTGTACACATATTTTTGGCCCGATTTTGGCATCATGTCACTACGGCAAGAAAGCTCTGGAGTGGTACCAAACTAATAACATTGTTTTTGTATCAAGAGAGGCCAATCCTCCAAATGGACCGGAGATATTGGGCTCTTGTGAAAAGAAACTTAAAGAGCACCAAAAAGGTGTCCCATAATATCGAAGATTTTAAAAGGCAAACTGCTCCAAAAAGGTGTCTGAAACAACTATCAAATCACTAATGGAAGGCTTACCAAAAAAGGTCCACGAATTCATAAATAGTGGTTAGAACTATAAAACTTATATTTTTCTGTAATTTGTAAAATATTATCAATTAAATAAAAAAAAATCAAAACTCTAAGATCAACCGTTTAAAAATTATTAAGTTTTATATATGTTAAGATTTTTTCGATCTGACTCCTTAATAAGTTCTGTTCTTAAATCAAGCGTATGTTGATATTTTATATCCGGAGTTCAAATCTCGGCCCAGACAATTGAAAAGTAGAAAAAACAAATTTTCAACACGCCAACACTTCTTGCCAGGCAATGGCAAACCTACAAGAGTAGGTTCGCCGTTCGGATTCAGAATGAAACTCCATTCGTGCACAAATAAAACACGTACAACATAAGTGGATGCGCAAAGCTCTCTCTAGGGCCACAATGGGCTGTTCTGACACTTAAAGAAGAAGAATAAAGGAGAAAGAAGATTACTTTTAAATAAAGTTTGAAATATATTTTTGCCGAAAATTTAAATACTTGATAATCAAAAACGATTGAAAAGAATTAAATAAAGGAGGCTGAACTTACACTAAGCCTGTACTAAAGGTCCTTGAGAGAATGTATAAGAGAATGTATATGTTCTGTTTCTCTATCTGGTCAATGTAGAAGGCATGAGACCCTCCTCTCACTTTCAAATATAATCTAGCTTTCTACAGCTGGATTCTTCTTAGTCTAGCAAGATTGAATTTAGAATGGCAGTTCAATACAAATAACTACCAATACATTTCGAGTACATATAGTACATACGAGCTTCAGACCACTGTAATTAGGGCCTAGTTTTTAAGTTTATTTCTACATTAATTTTGTAAAAAATAAATAATAACTAAATAAACATTACATTACACATTACACATTCATTTATAGACTCGTCATATTTTTATAGGTGTTCGCCAAAAATTATAAAACTAAATAAATAAAGCGAAAATAATATCTCGCATTTGAAATTATGAAATATTTGCCACTCTAGATCTTCAAAAAGCTGTTTCCACTTAATTTATTTACTAAGAATAACCACATATCGTAGCATCCTTTTTCACAAACCTTCCTTAAATTTATGATTTATCTTGATGCAACTGGACAGTAATTGCATATTATATTCACTTTTTCAATCTTTTAAATGTCAATACATATTAATTTATGCCTCTTCATCATAAACACATTCGTACAAGCACACACGCATACGTACTCATTAAATACGACGCATATGTACCATGTGCACAAGGTATGCTGCTTTTCAGGAGGAGACAATCGACCACAGTGTGCTGAATGCTGATGTGTTGCAACAAGTTCTTATTCCACATAGAGTCAAGGAAGCACATACAAATGTACGAGTATGTGTGTAAGTGCTCATGTAGATATTTTGGAATACTTCTGCTTCTGGCATGCTGCATCTTAATAGCGCCTTAATTTATTGTTATTGTTAGTATTTCGGGTTTTAAAATGTTATTTTTCTAAATGAGATTATCGCAGTGCAGCGAATGCATAGACTGAGACAGATCGGCGGGCGGGCAGACAGACATACTCGTGCATAGTACATTCGAAGAATGCGCGTTTGGTATAGCGAGAGCTCAGTGTGATATCGTCGTATTCACTTGCAAGTGCTCATCTATGCAATGCATCTACCGGCCGATAAACGTAACTTTAATTGCTATATGAACCCAATTTAAAAGTTAACACAGCAAGTACCTATTAACTTTACTTGTATTTAGTTTAATTTAATAAGTATCAAGTTCTTTAACTACCAACGTAAACATTGTAATTTATATTAAATATTTGCAGTTGTAATAAAAAATTTATATACGAGTATGTTGTAGGAGCATATAAATATTTATTTTTGAAATTCAGCAATATTGCGAACGTGGAAAAGTTAACTTAAGTAATATGTTCTTAAAAAGTACCTAATAGGAATTACTTCCGAAGGTGGCAAGTGATCCAATATTATTGTATAGGTAGATAAGAGCAGACTGCCTGTACTTGCCATTCTAGTGCTGGAGTACAAAAATTGGCAATCTTTCCATTGATATTGATACTGATAAGGAGGTATTATTTGATATCAGCATTGATCAAACAAAAATTTACCTTAAAATCCGGAATGTGGCGAATACTTGGACTTAACTCGGCCCCAAGAATCTCGAATCTAGTTAACCTGTGCAGTGCAGCAATTGCTCGGCATCATAGTGTTATCTTGATCTGGGTCCCGGGATATCGAAATATCAAGGGCAATAAAATGACTGACGCGGAAGGTATCTTCACTGAACGAATTCCAGATTGAAATAAGTACAGTCAAGAGTGAAATCTAATAAACATACCTCCAAAAAGCCAATTGTATGTGGAATTGGCTAACGGAATGCATGATTAGCGGAATGTTATGGCCGGACAGACTGATGGCAATAATCACAGGCCTCTGGCACATTGGTGTGCAATATGAGCATCCAATACTTTCTACCGTAGGTGCAAACAAACACATGAAAATTAAACCTCTATTCGACAAAGAGCTGTTTAAAACCAACAGCAATGATCTGCTCAAGTACCTCAACCAAACGAAATGGCTATAACCAATCGTTTGACCCTACCGTGAAGTAACTGAGGATGTGGCTACAGAACGGTGCATAACCGCTAATTATAATTGAACAACCTCTTCTGCCAAATAAACTATTTTTAAGGCAACCTGACGATATGCAGTATGACAGCCGGATCAGTGGATTCCAGTTTCAATAATTGCTAAGAAATTGGCGATGGGCTCAATATAAGTATTTGGCCCAGACACTCCTGCATCTATCTCCGGTTCTTCATCCATTTATGTACAACTTGATGGTGTGTAGTTACTTTAAATGTATGGTTATATTTATGATTAGGGAGTAAGATCGAAAAAATCGGATAACTTTGAAAGACCACTGCTTTGAAACTCTTCATCTGAATGAAAAAATTCAAACAGTAGGCTTTGCGTTGGAGAAATTCCGATGAAATACAATCACATGTTTTTTGACTTGTGATCTTTCAGATGAGTTATGGCATCGGAAGTGGAAAAACTCGACATACAAAGAAGCTAAATCCATGGAAGATTTTAGAAATAAGTGGAATGCTGCCGCCAAGAGAGTCTCAGAAATGACAGTAAAGGCGCTAATGGCAGGCATACCGGAAAAGCTCTCCGAATTCTGTAAAAAACAACAAACAAATTTTATCAGAAATGAAATTTTCCTTTCAAAACTGTTTACATTTTTTAGTTGCATAAGGGATTTCAATGCTAGGACAATTTAAAGTTATCCGATTTTTTCGATCTCACTCCTTAGCTTGCAACAGAGTAATTCTCAAAATTCTATTGTTATCTTGGGTTTCAAGTTCTACTGGTCCTGCTGTACTGCTTTTATCTGTCGTAGCTTTAACGAGCACCGTCTTCATCACATTGTTGGGTGGTAGAGCGCTCCCTTGCGGTACGCATACATCACAATTTTGAACATCCGAAAGAGTGCAACTCCACCATGAGGTGCAATAGACTAAGCACAAGTAGTATTTTAAAGTATGTATGAACCCTTCCACTCGTAAGCCTTCGCATCGTTTCGAGACTCGATTTTGCATCTCGAATGGACACGACACAACTTTGAGTTGTTTTTTAGTTTTAAGTGCAACTTCAAACATGTCTGTCACACATACATTTCCTCTCTATAATAAAGTTATTTCAAATATAAAAATGAGAAATGCAACCAAAACTTGTATGGAGAATATAAAAACAAGCTTCCGAATCAACTAAGATGCCAGCGATAAAAGTGTATAGATACTCTCCGAAACGTTTGCGTTCGAAACAATCAGATTTGTTCTCTTTTCCACTGCCGCTTGAATAAATAAATATCTCAGTTTCTAACCACGGCATCCACATCGACTTCCTAAGTCGCAGCCGCAGTGTTTTTATTTTTTTGTTAGTTCGATTAGAATTGGAGCCAATAACAGTCGGCAACACTTCGACCCAATAAGTCAACGGGTGAAGTGTGCGATGAAATTATAAGAAATACTTAGTAGTTAGAAAATGCAATCTTTAGAATTTTTCAAAGATTTTGTAATTTGTAGTTGGAACGAGCGAAATAAAAATCAAAGTAATTCAAGCGAACAGGAAAATTTGTAAGAGATGATATTCTTTTATTGGTGTTTGTTGCACTTCAGTAGATTTGTATGCGGATTCTGCTCTTGGAGTGGAGTCATTGGTAAGCTATTTGCTGATAGTTAAACCGAAATAGTGTAATATTTTAATTGCAAGTTTAGAAAGCGACTAATCAGTTCTCTTATTGAAATTCTTTACCAATCAGTACTTTGGTTAGAATATGAAAATAAGAAATATAATTAAAATTATAAACAATTAACAGTTGATTCGTTTCACTCCACCGTTTGCATTTCATTTTTAAAGCTTTATGGAACAGTTAATAAATATGTTTGTAGTACTTATGTTGAAGTTTGTAGATACAACAGCGCCACTGAAGTTGGAATTTATCGAATTGCATAAATATGAATGAATAAAAGTTACATTTTCATATTTATTCATACAATCAATTGGTGATAGACCACCAAAGAAGAATATCAATTCAAGAATGCAGAGGAATTTAAAATCACAACACATTTACATGCCATACATACATACATACATACGTATTTTATTATTATTATCTAATAAATACCCACATGTAATACCCACTTTAGTCATAAACTCAGCCAAAAACTTGTAATATTTTGTCTTTCTTTTTCTGCCAATCACCTGACAGTTCCAACGACCTTGTGTGACCCACTTATGTCATACATACATACATACATACATAAATGTAAGTAGCCAACATTAACGCCGATAGTCTACCAGTTGCCATATTTGGAAATGCATGCAATTATGCAATATTGCGTTTTTCTACTTAGCAAAAATAATAACTATAAATAAAAAATAATTAAGTAAATTAGTAAGTGATTAGTAATTCGAAAACGAACAAAAAATGAAAATACTGTGCATGTGGGTTAACTTCTTAAATTAAATACTTTAATGCTTCAAAGAGAAATAAGTAGGATTTCTTACTTTAATGAAATTGTAGCGTTAAAAAGCAAATAAAATATTATACAAGATTTCATTTGGACAATTCTGAATAGTATTAGTAATTTTTAAAAGCTAATCTATGACGGTACATCGACTATGGGGAAACTACTTCTCAAGGGTTTTAAGTCTTGCACATTTGGGTACAGAGCACTCTTCTTCCTAATAGAGTTTACAGAATTCTGTTAGAGCTCATATCGGCTACGTCTTTTCTTCAAACATGAATTTTCATTTTGGACGAAATTCAAAATATCTGCTTACATTAAATAAAAGCACCTAAGAATCCAGATAGAAAAGGGTTCTCAGCGAGTACGAGGAACACTTTAACACTAAAGCTTAACGAGAGATATTTTTTGTTTTTCGTTCTCTGCCAAATGGTACTTTTGGAGATATTGTACATGGTTGAAGAATAGAGGTAGCAATATAGTATCAAACATTGTATGTAGGTAGATTGGAATTCAAGAATGTTAATTTCGTTGCTAGTTAGACCAAAAGGTTTTAATAAGAATAATATCAGCATCATTATAGGTGAATTGTTTGGATTACGATATGCTGACACCACAATGATTTCGGGATCAAACAAGGGTGGCTAACTACTTTGCTTGACCGATTGATTGTCGTTCTTAATTTCTATATTATTTTATTGGTAGTTTAGAGTATATAGCTTTGAGATATGGTAAGTTTGATGAAAAGGCCATTGCATTTCGGCTTAGAATGTTTAGGGAAATTAAAATTTGTCCCATAAATGAGATGGATCTATTAAGTACGAGTACTTGGTTAAATGAATTGTGTTTGATTTATGAAGAACCATAAAAATTATGAAATGAAATGTATGAGATTGGGAATTAAGGATAAGCCTCACTGCTCCCGAGACCCTTAACCCGAATATTTTTATGAGGTAATCGTTCGGTAGAAATGTATTAACTATACCATAAAACTAATTGCTTTAGTCATTGACTGTACTCTTTAATCTCTTCGTAAGCTAATATACCATATATATAATACTTATATGCCTTAAAACACCAATGATGGGAGTTCGTTGCAGAAGGTTAGCACAAACTAATTTATTTCTACTTTATGCCATGATAGCCACTCGTTGGTATTAAGAATATATGATAATATATTTGAAATTATTTACACGTTTAATATTTTCGAATGTCATTGATTACAATGCACTATACATCACATTCGGTAAAGGCATAAAGTTAAGTAAGTATGTATATTTTCAGGCAAGATAAGGTGGCAAATCAGACGAAACTAACTAAGCAATTTTAATCATGCATAGGTTAAGCATGCTACTCCTAGGCGCAACACGGACACACACACACACACACTAGTTAATTACGATAACATAAATTATATTCTATACACCCAAAAACGACACTATATCTTTATTCGTTTATGAACGATTTTGCAATTATATAATAGTTATTTGCAACAAAATAAAGCATAAGAGCGCTTACTTAATTTAATATTGCACACAGCAAGTTGTTTTAAAGTCATAAAAATGTTATTCAACTTAAAGTTCAACATAAATTCAAATCATTCACAATTATTCGTACTTAACGCCTACAAAAAATGCCGATTTTGTTGCTGCTAGAATAATTTATGTTTGAAAATTATCTATGTACTTGTACATTGCCATAGAAGCACAAGTATGAAAACGATTTTTTACCCTTTTTCTCTTTTATTAAGAAGAGTAATTACTTACTTTAGTCTGACATACACATACTTTCAGCTTCAATTCTTCAATTCCTTAAATGTACGCAACTGTGTCGAATGGATATACTTAATACCTCAAGTTGTTCACCATTAACTCAAGTTGTTACTATTTTGTATCTATTTTTGGGCGTTTTTTTCTTTGTTTTTTTTGATTGAGTATTATTTTGCTATAAATAAACGAAAAAAAAAAATGAAATTTAAAGCCTACACGAAAACATTTATGAACGTGATGTGACCGAATCGCGTTTTACAGCAGACAATTGTGTTGTGGAAAAGTTGATGTCTTAAATCTTTTGTTTTTCTTCTTGACTTTGCTGGTGTGCATAATTTGCTCTGAAATTCATTGCTATTGCGTTGTCATCGTCGATGAAGAACAACAACTTTTAACATAAAGCAACATTATGGGACATAATATGTACTTAACTGTGCACCAGAGTGTGGTGCACAGTCAAGAACAAAAGCCGCATACAGCAATTGGTGCAGCGAACAGCGTCTGTCCCACGCATATTTCTTCTATATAATTTTTTCTTCTTCTTCGACTTAACATTTCTTTAATCATTTTTTGTGCTATTGTTATTATATTTGAACATCATTATGTATGTACGTACAAAGGAGTGTACACACCTCCTCTGGCAATCAACAACAGCCCGAAGATGAAAAGTAAAGCAGCAAAATTAAAACATCTTTAATAAAAAGTAACAAGTAACAAATGCAATTCAGATTTTGAGAAATCGTAATTGTTTTGCTGCTCTGCTCTGCTCTGTTCTGCTCTGCTCAGCTTAGTGTTATTCCAAAGCAATTTACACAGCGCTGAGAGACGACTTGAGTGGTACACACGATACACTCGTAGCAGGCATAACAAGTTAGTTGAAGCTGAGATACTCCTCAACAAAGTAAAACAAAGAGTCACTAATGTGAAAATTTAATTAGGCAAATAGCAATAGAGAAATAATAACAACCAGCACGACCCTGACAGACTGAATTTTTTTTATTTGGTGCCGGCGCTATAATTATATCAATTATCACACGCCTTTGTGGAGGCAGCGGTTAAGGTATTGAAAGTATAGGTAAAACAATGCAACGTCATTTCATATGCAACAAACAAACAATTACACTGAAATGTTGTTCATTGTTTTATCTTTAATCTTTCAGTAACAAATTCATACATACTATGTACATAGATACTCTTATGTACTTCTTTCTTCTTTCTTAAACGGCCTAGGCCGAGCTTCTCGTATCCACTCATGTTGTGCGTGTTATATTTGTACATGAATGGAAGGAACCTATAATTGTACACCGAATCCGAATGGCGAAGTGAAAAGCTTTTCACAGGAAATTTTTACTCTTGTATATTAGCCATTTCCTGCCAAGAGGTAATGCTGTGTAGAAAACTTTTTTTTCTTCTTTTTGGTTTTGCCTGTGCCGGGATTCGAACCAGTTGCCAATGTCCAACCAGTTCCTAAAAAAGGCAAGACTACAGACTCTCGCCCCATCGCAATCTGTTCTACGCTATCCAAAGTCATGGAAAGTGTAGTTAACTTCTACTTGGTGAAATATCTTGAGCAAAACGAATTGATTAATGACCGCCAATACGGTTTCAGTCGAAATCGCTCTACGGGCGATCTCATGGCGGTCCTCACTGAGCACTAGTACCATAGTGTCCATGGCTTCGGTGAGAGCAAGGCGGTTGCTCAGGATATTTCAAAGGCGTTTGACAGAGTGTGACATAAAACACTAGTGTCAAAACTAATTGCGCATGGGGTCGGGGGTAACTTCGCTCGATGGATCACAAACTTTCTAAGCGGCCGCTCTATCCATGTTGTGATAGACGGTATTGTTTCGGAAGATCGTGCTATTAATGCTGGAGTGCCGCAGGGTTCGGTCCTCTCCCCTACACTTTTCCTTATCTTTATTAATGACCTTCTCTCATTAACGATAAATCCTATTTACTCTTTTGCAGATGACAGCACCATTTCTCATTCATATGCCTGTTCAAAACGCTCTAACTCTTTGGAGATTGAGAAGAAAAGGCACGTTATGAATGACTCAACTCAATAAAGATCTCTAGTCAATCTTCGAGTGGGGTCTTACGAATAGAGTTGAGTTCAATGCGCGTAAGACCCAATGTTGTCTGTTATCTCACAAACGAGTTTACCAACCCTCCGTTAACCCCCTAGATATGAGTGGGGTAGGTATTGCGGAGATAGCGACTCTTGATGTTCTGGGCATGTCCATCCAATGTGATGTTCGTTGGATTAAACACATTTTTGACGTGTCGAAAGAAGCAGCCAAGTGTCTCGGCTTTCTTAGGAGGTGTAAAAAATATTTTACTTCAACTGATCTCCGCATGATCTACACCACCTATATACGTCCTAAATTGGAGTTTAATTCGCAACTGAAGCTCCTGGACTGTATCCAACATCGAGCGATAAAGCTAATAGGAGACAGTAGAGTTTCCAGCTCTATTGACTCTTTGGAACATCGTCGAAACGTGGCTTGCGTCTCACTGTTCTACTGTTACTTTAACGGTAGATGTTCTTCTGAGATACGCAAGCTGATGCCGCCAGTTCGTGTGTTCAACAGAACTACGCGGTCAGCAAGCGGAACTCACGCCTTCTACGTAGACACGGTGTTCAACCGCACTACGCATTAAAGAGAACGTTGGTTCACCTGTCGTACCGCGCGTATTTGGAATAAGCTGCCTGCAACAATTTGTCCCAATTATTATGAACCTTGCAAGTTTAAAGCAAACGTTCATAACTACTTCTCCCTTCTTTTTCCTCCCACCTATCAATCTTCCTTCCAATCAACACAATGCTCTGAATTTATAGGGTTACCCCCTGTGTGTTGATTATATTTAAAAAAATAAATTTAAAAAATATGATAATTGTCATTTATTTGTATTCATAAAAGCAAATGAGAGCTTTTAAATGATTTACATCAATTATATATATAATTTATAAAACTTCATTTATAAAGCTTCAAGAATCCAAATTAATTTTGAGTTTGGCTTTGGAAAACTTCTCTTCGAAAGTTTTGCAAAGTTTTAAATCAATAGTTACAATTCCGAAGAGTAGCAAGAAAATGTTCTATGTAGACTTTGGAATATCGCCTACGAACAGGGTGGACCATTTGTAATTTAGAGTTTCAATTTGGTGTAAATACAATAGTTAAGACACGAATAATTTTTTTTTGAACTTGTACGAGAACTTGTTGTTTTATAAAGATCTAGCAAACGTTTCACATATTCATCTACAAATTGCATGGAAGTCGCTTGTCTGCTAGCGAATTTTGAACGTAATTTTCTTACCCTTTCGGTAGAAGATTCACTATTTTGCAAGTAAATTTTTAGTATTTTCCCACGTTGATCAAGCGTTTTTCGACCCATTTCGTTAGCCGCAAATACAAAACTTATTTTCCGTCATAATACGACTAACATTACAGTTACCACAGTCCACAATTGGTTGCCACAAATAACCAGTAGTTAAAATTCCAAATATTAGATGGACCACCCATTGCTATACCAGCAATAAGAGTGTCCATTGTGTAGTTAATGATTTTTTTTGCAAGGGAATAATCAGTTGATTTTAGTAGAAATGTAAAATCATTTGACAACGTGGAGTGTCCTGATCTACTATTTGAAATTTAATCTCAGCATAGTACTGACTGCACATTGCTTGCCATAAATGTCAAGAGGTTAATAGTGAAGATTAGTGACTAGGTATTTGGTGGCTATGTTTCTTAATAAACCAACCAAAATGAAGCAGTCACATTGAATTTCATAATCATATTCACATTGCGTTGACAGAAGCTGTTCACCCGCTCGCAACACTACTGTGGGCAAAAGTTAGTAAGACTTTGTTCATAATTTCAAATTTTTGTATTCATTCTTCCAAATCTATTTCGTCCCCTTCAAAGTAATCCCCCCCGGCCCCAATACACTTGTGCCAACGTTTTTTCCAATTCTCGAAACAGTTGTTAAAGTCAATTTCCGGAATAGCCTTCAATGCGCTTAGCGATTCATGTTTAATGTCTTCAATTGACTCAAAACGGTGTCCACGAAGCGGTTTTTTGAGTTTAGAAAATAGCCAAAAGTCACACGGTGCTAAGTCAGGCGAATAGGGTGGTAGGGTGGTTGCGGAACGATATCAGTCGAATTTTTGGCAAAATGGTCTCATAAAACCAATGCAGTGTGAGTGTGATTTTGGAACCAATCGTGCATTCACTCTTCTTAGGCCCAAATGATGTTTTAAATTTGGTTTTCACTGACCCTTCCGATATTCCAACGATGCCAGTAAGGTCTCTGACTGTAAATCGTCGATTCTCGAGCACCAATTCCTTGATTTTATTGACGTGTTGATCATCAGTTGATGTTGATGGCCGTCCTGGACGTGGTTCGTCGTCAACGCGTTCTCGACCATCTTTGAACAATTTGTACCAATCAAAAGCACTTGCTCGCGACATACAATTATCACCGAAGGCCTTTTGCAACATTCTGAACGTTTCGGCACCAGAAATTCGATTCCGCACACAAAATTTAATGGAACTTCTTTGTTGAATAATTTCACTCATTGTGAAAATAGCCTTATGCACTTTTTGTACTTCAGAAAGACAAGCGTATACTAAACACTAATGATTATTTTGATGTGACATTTGGCACAGATGTCACCGACAGTCATACCAACCTTAAAAAAATAATATTTTGATGAATGGGTTTCCGCGCGAAATTTAAATTAAAAAGTCTTACTACTTTTTGCCCACAGTATATGTTAAAAAGGGGCCTTGCTCATCCTACACCAAAGTATATATACGTTCGGCATATCGCTCTTCTTCACAAATATATTGAAGATATGGGATATTGTTTTTCTTTTATTTATCTAAAATAATATTGAATGCAATAAAATTATTCTTTTACATTACGGTGGATCATTTTTGAAAATGGCGGTATAAATCCCCACTTTTGCGGGGCCGGTTCAATAATAAAGACAAGATGTTAATACAAAAATTCTGTATCTCATTGTGCCAAAGAACTTAGCTTTGGACGTAAAATTCGTAACCGTTACAATAAGTAATTTTTCTTTGGTTCGACTTCAGTACTAGATTTTGGCTATTGCCCCTAAATTATCACAACAAACAAAATTTTAGGCCTACATTTTTTGTTGCACTGTGTTATTTTAGGGGGGCCTGGGGCGTAGGACACAAGGTAAAGTTCGTGACAGTCGCAGGTGCGTCCATGGTCGATCCTTGCGCTTCTACGTTTCAAGTCGACACACAGCCTCCTCGTGGCGTCCCCTGGATAGCGATCTGACAACCGTCAGTGAGTTAACTAATGTGTGCGGCGGGCTTCTCCATGGCCTTGAATGAATGGTTGTGCGTCGGGCTTGGAACCCACCACGTTAAAATACCCTCCAATGAAACCTCCAAACAAGCCTCGGATAATGAACCCCTCTAATATTGACGACTCCCGCAAACGCCCAAAGGACAACGATTTACGGATATGCACCTGGAATGTCCGAACCCTCTACAGGGAAGGTGCCTCTATCCAGCTGGTGGATGTCCTCCAAAAATATAGAGCTGACATCACCGCTGTACAGGAAATGCGATGGACGGGACAGGGTTGCTCCAAAAGAGCATCCTGTGATATCTACTACAGCTGTCATGCGTCGAGACACGAATTTGGTGTTGGATTTGTGGTTGGGAAGAGACTGCGTCATCTAGTCTCGAGGTTCACAGCGGTGAACGAGCGCCTAGCCACTATCCGCATCAAGGCAAAATTCTTCAACATCAGCCTAATTTGTGTCCATGCCCCGACGGATGAGAAGGATGAAACGACCAAAGATGACTTCTACGAGCTCCTCGACAAAGCTTATGAGCATTGCCCCCGCCACGATGTTAAAATCGTGTTAGGCGACTTTAATGCCAAGGTGGGCAAGGAGAGTCTCTTTGGTCCGACGATAGGAAAATTCAGTCTCCACGACGAAGCCACCGATAACGGTATGAGACTGATCGACTTCGCCGCGGCACGAAACATGACAGTTAGTAGCACCAGATTCCAACATAAGGATATCCATAAGGCCACTTGGCTGTCCCCTGATCAAAACACACGAAACCAAATTGATCACGTTGTGATCGACGGAAGGCACGCTTCCAATGTACTAGACGTACGCACAATACGTGGTGCAAACATCGACTCAGACCACTACTTGGTTGCAGCCAAGGTCTGCACACGTATATGTGTAGCAAATCGCGTACGGATAGGTACAAAGAGAAAGCTGGATGTCGAAAAGCTGCAATCACAACAGACAGCCAAAGTCTTTGCCAACCAACTTGCACTTCTCCTTTCGCAAAACACCCCTCAACTTGATGATATATGCGCACAGTGGACGCACATTTCCCGCTCTATGCGTACGGCTGCCGAAGAGGTGCTAGGCTACCACCGTCGACGGAGAAATATGTGGTACGACCAAGAGTGTCGCGATGCTACTGAAGCAAAAAACGCAGTATACAGAGCCACCCTGCAGTCAGTTGCAACGCGAGCTGCTAAGGAGCGATACAGAAAGTTGAGGAGGGAGGAGAAACGTCTTTTCAGGCGCAAGAAAAGAGATGAAGAAAGACGCGAGTTCAATGATATCGAAATGTTGCGGGACAGGAACGAGGTCCGAAAATTCTTTGAAAGAATAAGACGCCTGACTCTTGGTTTGAAGACCGGGGCCTCTTCCTGCAAGGATGAAGATGGAAATCTGGTGACAGATATCCAGGGCATAATGAGATTATGGAGGGAGCACTTTTCGCAGCTGCTTAATGGCGAAGACGGCAATAATCCCGCCACTGCGGAACCCACTCCGGAAACCCCAATCACTGACGGCGTTGAAGTACCGCCGCCTGACTATGAGGAGGTCTTAACAGCCATTGCTCGGCTGAAAAACAATAAGGCTGCAGGTGCAGATGGCCTGCCTGCTGAGTTGTTTAAGACCGGAGGCGAAGAGCTCAAAAAACGCATGCATGAGCTTCTATGCAGAATATGGTCAGATGAAAGCATGCCAAGTGATTGGAATCTCAGCGTACTCTGCCCAATCCATAAGAAGGGTGATTCCACGATCTGCGCCAACTACCGTGGGATCAGCCTTCTTAATATTGCATATAAGGTTCTATCGAGCGTACTGTGCGAAAGACTGAAGCCCATCGTCAACAAACTGATTGGACCTTATCAGTGTGGCTTCAGGACTGGTAAATCCACCATCGACCAGATATTCACACTACGCCAAATCCTGGAAAAGACCCGAGAAAAACAGATCGACACCCATCATCTATTTGTCGATTATAAAGCCGCCTTCGACAGCACGATTAGGGATCACTTGTACGCCGCAATGTCTGATTTTGGTATCCCTGCAAAGCTCATTCGTCTTTGCAAAATGACACTGACCAACACCACCAGCGCAGTGAAAATTGGGACAGACCTCTCCGCACCATTTGATACCAAAAGAGGTTTCAGACAAGGTGACTCCCTATCGTGCGACTTCTTTAACCTAATGCTGGAGAAAATAATTCGAGCTGCGAACATCGACATCTCTGGCACTATCTTCTACAAGAGTGTCATGCTGCTAGCATACGCTGATGATATTGACATCATTGGCAAAAACGCTCGAGCAGTCAGTGCAGCATTCTCCAACCTGGAAAGGGAGTCTCGTCGTGTGGGTCTAGTGGTGAACGAGGACAAAACGAAATACCTTGTGTCAACAAACAAAGAGTCACGGCGTCTTGGACAAAATGTCACTGTTGACAACTACACTTTTGAAGTCGTCAAGGATTTCGTTTATTTAGGATCCAGCATAAACACCAACAATAATGTCAGCCTTGAGATCAAGCGGAGACTAACTCTTGCCAACAGGTGTTACTACGGGCTCAGTAGGCAATTGAGAAGTAGAGCCCTCTCTCGACCGACGAAAATAACGCTCTATAAGTCCCTCATCCTTCCCGTCCTAATGTATGGCGCAGAGACGTGGACATTGACCATCAATGATGAGAGACTGTTAGGAGCGTTCGAGAGGAAGATACTCCGTAAGATCTACGGTCCAGTATGCGTGGATGACGTGTTTCGAATAAGATGGAACAATGAGCTGTATGAGCTGTACGCCGACACTGACATAGTCAAGCGTATAAAACTCCAGCGGCTTCGCTGGCTGGGTCATGTTGAGCGAATGGAAGAAAGCGCTCCGGCTAGAAAGGTGTTTTATTCGAACCACGGTGGAGGATCACGCAGAAGGGGACGTCCTAATCTCCGTTGGAAAGACCAGGTGCAGGGCAACCTGACTGCACTTGGCCTTATCAACTGGCGCCAGCGCGCGCATAGCAGAAGTGACTGGCGAAGCTTTGTGGAGGCGGCCAAGACCGATCATCGGTTGTAGCGCCAGCTAAGTAAGTAAGTAAGTGTTATTTTAATACATCTTTAAATATACCAAAAATGTGGAAAATTTTTTTACACTTATTGGCTAAAAGAGAATATTTTCTGATATTTCCAAAACTAAACTTGACCCAAAAAAGTAAAAATTCCCTATTACACATGAAATAGAGCGCATCAGTTTCCGGATAATAAACTTAATAGTTACTTAATTGTTATGCAGGCAGGTAATGTGTTTAGTTCACAGTTAATTAGAGAGAAACCCATTAAAATGTTCAGGATATCAGCATTTTACTTTAGCCATAAAATTAATTACCGCATCTGCTGTTTCTACTGCTGCCGCTGCTGCTGCTGTGGCATCGCCAACACGCAAATCAATACCAAATTAATGCAGCAAGTAAAACACAATCGGACAAAAGGCATTCATCTTACATTTCTTACCACCTTCGGATACCAAAAGCACAATAAATCTAATGTTTTTTTGTTGTCATGTTTCTTTGCTTAAAACAAACGCAAAAATAGTGGCAAATGAAGTTATCGCGCTGATACAAAAATTTACATATCAATTCGTATTTGAGTTTCGTTTAACTAATTTTAGCTGTGAACACTGTGAATCAATTATGTAAATTTTCAGGTTCACATTTACTTTACCGCGATTTAATTTGGTTTTTTTTGTTTACTTCTTACCGCTCGTTCGTAGTTGAACATTTACCATTGCCTTACTAACAAATGAAAGTAAGTTCAACAGCAACAATGATTTCAGCAGCAAGCAGCGATAGAAGCAACAGCCAACCCAACAATAACAATCAACTGCAACTATCAATAAATTTTGTTGTTGCTATTGCAGCATTCAATTAATATTGACTGAATCGTAATGCATTTATTCAATTTCAGTTCGTATTTTGGTATTGATTTGTTATTTTTTATTGTTTTTTATTTTATTTTTGGAGCTTAATGAGCGCTATTCCCATCAGAAATACTCGTAGTGGGCCACAATTTGTGGGAAAATTGACATTTTGGCTTAAGTCAAGTTTGCAACGGAATGAACATAAATAAGTATGCTGCTTTTCCAGAAGCAATCATATTTCTATTTAATCCCTAAAGTATTGCACTTCATAACGATGACGACGACAATGCCTACAATTGTGATGGAGCTGCACTTTCTGGTTGTCAATCATCTTCGAATTAGTACCTGCCTAATATGAAATTTTGTTAATGATATCTTTTAAAAATTTATTATCTCGTTGCTGCTATTTGATAGCTTAGAAATATAATAATTGATTTTCCAATTTTATCATTTAGGCATAGTTGGCAGCAATTTTGAAATCACTAATTGTGTGCTTTCGTAATTGGAAATCGAGTCAATAATGGAGTGTTGTTGTTGTTGTTGTAGAACAGCGTAAAAACCACAACGAACACAAAATGTCGACTTCTAGGGACAACCTTGATAGTGAGCAATTCTAAGCTCTGGCAATATAATATCAACTTAAAATTGGTAATCTTCCATCCGCACAAAATCTGGGTGTGTTGACCAAGGCAACACAGTGAGAATATTCATAGATCAATCCTTAGAATGGAGAACACCAATCTACATGCTTTTCGTCGAATTCAAGAAACCGTTCGGTACCACTTACTGCTCCACAGTATGGGTTGTTTTGAAGAAAAACAAAGTCTCTCAAAAAATCGTGCAGCTCATAAATGGATTCTACTACAGTGCAGAGCTCGCAATCCTCAACATCATCAACACTTACGCTTCGTTCAGAACAACTTCAGTAATGAAGCAAGGCTGTCCAATCTCTCCACTTCCTATTTGCTATACTAATGCACGAAGTGATGCTCGATGTCAAATCGAGGAGTAGTGGAATTAAGAATACACTTTTCCGGAAATTGCAACTATGTCTTTTGTCAAAAAGGGTCTCCGATATTCAAACAAAAGCTATTACACTGATCGCTGCTGCTCAAAAAAGTAGACCTAGAGATAAACTCCAAGAAAACACCAGCAAACATCAACAATATCGTCATTGAAGGTCAGTCGGTGCAGTATGTGAATAGCTTCTGCTATCTCGGTAGTGTAGTTGCAACCAATGGAGTGGCCGAAGAAGATGCCGAAAGCAGGTTGGTCGGCTTAAGTGCATATGGAGAAGCCCGCGGATCTCTCAAGAACTACAAGTTTTCGTGATCAAATGCTTTCGCATCATATGCTAAACTTTCTAACCAAAAACCATAAGCAATACCGAACTATGGCAGTTGACGTGGCAGGAGTCTATTTGCAAACAAAATAAGACTCTGGAAATGGTGCTGGACAGGCCACACCCTGCGAAAGTCATCCGATAGCATCAGCCGAACTGCACCAGATTGGAACTCTCGAGGGTACAGACGACCACGACGCCCCGCAACACCTGGAGGCGGTCTAGTGTCAATGAACTACGAGCAACCGCAGAAAAGTGGAACGTTCTAAAAGAAACAGCAGCAAATAGAACAAGATGGAATTGTTTTGTTGAAGATCTATGTTCCCGTGTGGAATAAAAAAGGGGGAAAAAATAGAAATAATTTAAGTCTTATTCTACTTTTAATTTACTAAACTGCATTTCATCCTCATCATCAACATCAATTCCCGTAACTCCCAGTTATTTTCATCTGTCTCTAATCTTTTACTGACAACTTGTGTTCGAAGCCAGGCAATGAGTGAAAATTAGGAAAGAGCGTTCCTATCTGACAAATTCTTTCAACTGTTACCAAGTCTGTGTTGAATGGGATTTAGAGCTTGGAACTTATTTCCCCTATATGTAATCCAGAGTAATGTGTTTAGTCTGGCTGCAACATAGCGGGTGTATTAAAGTGAGTTCAGACATGCGGTTTCAATAATCATTTGGCTGTCTTTGAAAATTGCTTTCTTAGTCCTATCTCAAAGTTTGATCAGTAGTTTACAGACTCCCTTCTTCCGAAAGGTTCAACCTAGAAAACGCTGGGTTTGTTTAGATATCGGTCACATCTGAGATCAATGATTGTTGTTTTAAGCAGTTCTTGTTATTTTCCAAAAGCTACATTTTAAAACGTTGAATCTTCTTATCTTGAGCCCATGAAAATATCAGATTGTAATTCAGGGATTGTACCCGGAGAAGAAATATTGTAAATAAGTAGTTATCATATTTTGAAGAATTTTAAAAGCATTTGTTATCCAAAACCACACATTTCCTCTGAAAGTCCTAAGACCTCTAAGCTGCTTAGGGTTAATCAGATGTAATGCCTTAGACACTAATTTATTATGATTTACTCAAGGTTTCAGCAAAGTAGCTTCCTTCTTTGTGACTTGGTTTACTTTGAAGACTTTTACAAATTGCACATAAAAATTTGTTGCTAATCTAAAAGTTGCGCAACAAAAACACAGCATAAATCGGCGAATTAAAATTTTCCCAAATGTGTGATTGGGGGAGGCAAAATTTATGTGCCTGACAAAATAACTGGTCATTGGTACATATTCACTTATGTACCTAACTACTCTTACATTCACGATATGGTTGCCCAGTTGCCGGTTGTGGTGGCAAGGGATTAAAATGTTGCAGCTGCTGGAAGAGCAACTAACTAGCGGGAAAACTGTAACTGCAAATGAAAAGAAACCGGATTTATGTTGCTAGCGACACACGTACGAGCCCCGATCGTCACGGACGTTTGCTCTTGGGTACGTGCAAACGAACATTCATTTAGCTACACTTGGCGGTACTTAAAGTAATTGTAGAGTATGCGGCAGCGTGCGCAGCAGAGTTGCCCCGCTGTCGTTGCTGACGATGATGCTGCAGTTAGTGTGAAGAGCAACATACTCGTATTGC
The DNA here is from genome assembly GCA_958295655.1 of Palloptera scutellata. Classification (NCBI taxonomy): domain Eukaryota; kingdom Metazoa; phylum Arthropoda; class Insecta; order Diptera; family Pallopteridae; genus Palloptera; species Palloptera scutellata. The sequence continues at coordinate 50,957,556 of OY282450.1, forward strand.
TACTGCAACTGTGCACTTTTGTGTTAACGAGATATTAAAAATGTATAGCCATAAATATGACATTTTGGTAGACGCAGTAAAATGACATTGCATAACTTGCGAAGCTTTGAAGATGTATCGTAGGACAACAGACAGCTAATGTAGACTTTTCAGAGGTGCTGCGATTAATTAACCTGCATTCAAGATACAAGTAAACCTTATTTAAATTTCACGTTGAATTTGAAGTTTATTGAAATAAGTAAGAAGTGATGCCATTATGCAAATTGCAATTGTACTTGACAAGAATCGGAACCACAGAGAGAATGTACTCCACTTCACTGCTTATTCGTTCCTAGCTGTCCTGTCTAGCTATCGGCAAAACCAAATTAAATGTTCGGTGGTTTAATGCAAATTGAATTCAAATTGTGTAAAAATTAAATTGTTGACACATTTTACATTTTTACAAGTTAAACATTTTGAAAGTTTCTGTTTCTACTACATATTTCTGTATGTTGTGCTGCACGGCGGCGGCTGAGGCGGCTGCGGCGGCTCTATTCACTACACAAAGAGGCTTGGCTTCATGACTTTTGCGCTGCCTGTTTCACTATTTGTTGTTCGTTGCATTTGACTGTGGCTGCGAAATTATTTCTCAATATGATTTTTTCTTTTTTGAACGGTTTTGAACGAAAATCGAACATTTTTGCATTGCAATCGAAATTGAACTATTTGCTCACATTTGATGTAGCAAGAAACAATAGTTGCTGTTGCTACTGCAATTGGAAACATGAAACGATAACTGTCTGCCTTAGTAGCATTTTACATTTTGTTTAGCGAAAATAATTAAGTAATCGATTTACGTGTACACACTACTGGGAATAAAATCGATTGATATGGCCTCACGTTGTATGTATGTACTATACTTCCATAAAAATATGGTAGTGATCGAGAAAAATATGTTGAAAAAATTTAAAAATTTGTTACGATAGTTCGATGCTAGCATCTCACGTCTTATTCGATCCAAAGGTGATGAAAAATCAATTAAGGCATTTCGAACCATTTTTAGTGAGGTGAGAATGGCTTTTCTTAAGCATTATCTCCGTTCTATTCGCCAAGCGATCCTACATAGTTATGCATAACTAGCAGCGACAACTGTATGGGGAATAGCAACAAAAGCTGCAGAGATAATGCATATAATTATAGCTGTTATGCATAACCAACATTCTGTTCATCATGCCTGGTTTCTCTAACAATCCTACTGCGAACTATCGATAGTGAAATAAGTAGAAAAGTTTGACAGAAAAAAAACAGGAGAAATGTGTTAAAATGATGTGAGTGAAGTTACAAATGCAATTAAAAATGCAAGGGTGGGTTCTTACTTACTTACTTTTAATGGCACAACAGCTCATGGAGGGCCTAGGCCGAGCTTTTCACATCCACTCATGTTATGCGTGTTATATTTGTACATGAATGGAAGGGACCTACAGTTTAATGCCGAATCCAAACGGCGAAGTGAAAAGCTTTTCATAGCAATTTTTACTCTTGTAGGTCTGCCAAGAGGTGGTGCCGTGTAGAAAAATTATTTTTTTTTCTACTTTTTGATTTTGCCTGTGCCGAGATTCGAACCCCGGACACTCTGCGCAGCAGTCCAACGCACTACCACTACGCCACAGCGACCAAGGGCGGGTTCACCCATATAATAAAGAATATGCTGGAAAATGACCCCCAGCTGCCTGCTGCTATTGAGTAGAATTTTTTTGTGAATGGCAACACAACGAAGAAGAGAGTTAACAACTTGACCGTTTTATTCGTACATCTATAATGAGTTGGCGTATGAACAACACAAAGCGGATTCGGTAAAACCACTCGTGAACTAATTGTGCGCCTGGACACTTAAATTAAGCAAATTACCATAGAACCTATATTTTGTAATGCTCCTGAACCATATTTTTTTCGTTGAGTATAAGCAGTAAATATAGCCGGAATTCAGCACATTCATGTAACAGTACACTTTAATTTTTATTACAGATTTTTTCTTTTTACTTGATAATGCTTGTACTTGAAATTGCATCAGAAACTGTGGCTTACGTTGTACCATATAATTTTAGACGCTAGCCCATCGTTGAGAGTCAAATTTAATTTCGATTTTAAATGCTTAATAATATGGCTTTTTCTTATTTTTACATGCCTAAGCTAAGCTCAGTTTTGTGCATATAAATTGGTTGCATTCATGTTGCATACTGTGCTCATTAAACACTCACATCTATTATACAACTTTAATTCCAAACTTACTTACCATTAATATTTTTATGTCCAATATTAATCACTAAAAGTTCATAGATTAATTATGAAATAATATAAAATAATTTCACTGATCTGAGTAACTAACCCTCAATATTCGATGCAAATATGATTTGATTCTCATTTATGTATTCAACATTTTTATGTATTCTGATAGCAATAAAAAAACGTTGGAAAAGTTAATAAGTTTAATTAAAATTGAAATGTGTTAGGAAAATACATTGAGAAAAAAACTATAATTTGAACAGTTCATTACTGTTTAAAAAAAAAACACTGTCGTATTGAACGCTTTTTGATTGATTGAACAGTCTTTGCTTTTACATTGGCAATTTTCATAGCAATGCGTCTGTTAAAATTGTCTCTTGAATATTTTGCATATGTACAAAATAACAAAAATTTAAAAATTGTGTGTGTAAGTGGAACGCCTTACATGAGTTCACTTCTTCAGAACGTGTTTTTTTTTGTTTAGGTTTAGTGAACTTGTAAAAACCAGAGTCTATCGCAGACCTTACAGGCGTGTCCGAAGGCATTTTTAACGATGAGCATATTTATGAAAACGATAAGCCTTTTATAGTTCAGTTCGATGATCCTCTGATCTCAGGTGTGCTACATCTGGATTAACTTCATTTTGATCGTATGTATTTCCAATGCATGCACTGCCCTCCCATTAAAATATTCATACTCAAAGCGTTCGAATTTATTTGCTACATCATTATAATTATAGTCTTATCATCCATCATCAACATTATTATAATAATCATCATAATCAAAATATTTAGGTTGTATGATCTCAACAGGTGGAAAATTTGCATCTTGCCGGTCTGAGAACTGGCGAATGTTATGAGGTTGACTAGAAACTTGGAAAATTTCGTCTATGTTTTGTTGTGCTGATGCTAGTTGATTTCTTTCCACGGAGGAAAGATTTTCCGGCAAATTTTCAAGTAAATCTTCTGCCCTTCTCTTTGGTTGAGAAGATGGGAATTCGGCTGAATGACTGTCGAATGACTGTCTTGTGCTGTATAATCTGAGGACCTTCGTCGGTACTCAATGAGATGAGTGTTGATGCAATTATTGGCTCTAATGAACTCATTTGCTATTCATGCATTCGCCTCCGCATTTGTCTTTGCGAGTTCTTTTTCAATGAAATTCGAATTTTGTTGTTCTGTTGTGCTTCAAGTTGCGCTCTCCGCATCTCTCAGTACTGATTTTTGGGTTTTTTCCAGCGTAGCAGAATCTGAATTGTATTGGGTATCCATTTTTCCACGAAGTCTACATTCTCACTGTCTCTCAACCGCAGTTTTTGTTGGAGATTTTATCGTAAAACAATCGCCATTTGTTTGTGCATCGCGTTTGTTTTTTGTCAGCTCTAAAAGTTTCTAAATGTTTTGTTTGAAATGTCAAACTTTTGTTTGATATTTAAAATTTGAAAAGAAACTGATCGAGTATGAAAAAATCTTGACTGATAGAGGGCGTTGCCCATGATTTCCGTGACAATTTTCGCTGCGACGATAATCTTTTACCCCCGCAGTAAATATAAAAAACTATTCTAAAGAAGTAAACTTCAAAAATAACTTTTAGTTTTTTGTTAGTAAATTTATCAAAATTTATAAACCTTGTGTTCATAAAAAGGTTCCGCGTATAAAAATAATAATATTTAATCGGAGTTTAATTAAAATGGAATTGTGTTAGGAAAATACATCGAGAAAATCAGTCTGAAGCGCATTTGGCTCTTTTACACGAAAACTCAAGAACTTGTTTACACTGTTTTGCATTACCATAAGTTGATCCTGAGAACTTACGTTAAATGTTAAATTTTTTCAATATTATAGTTGACATGAATAAATGATACCAAAAGCAAAAAAAAATTTTGGAATTTCTTTTATAAGTATAACAGCTTTAAGTTTATTTTAACCCTCTAGTTCCCAACTCATAGCCGAAGCAGAAGCATTCTTCTGAAAGTTTGGGGAATTCCCTATGAAGTGCCCAAAAGTTGATTACAAAATATCAAAATTTTTAATAAAATTTTTTCTCTGTTTTACTTTTGTTTTCGAAACAATTTTTGTTCGTTCACTGTCAGTTTCATAACAACAGTTTTCTCATTGATTTGACAGTATTCACTGTTAGATTTGATAAAAGATATAACATTTATCTCCGTGAGTTACACCATTTGAATAGTGTAAACACAATCGACATTTCACACTGTTAAATGAGTAAAACAACAGCGTACTGTCTGTTAAATTAAGAGCGTTTACTTTTGGATGAGATTCAACAGGAAAATACGTTGATTTAATATACTTTCTTTTTTGATATAAAAGCATTTTTTCTCTCAGTGTATGTTTTGCAGAACTCAAGTATCGAAGTTGAAGATTACTTTCTGTTAAATAGGGTAGATTCTTTAAAAGTTAGTGGGTCAAATGTTGATCTACATACATAACTGCAACTGAATGCTTTAGCATTTCAATAAATAGCACTTAAATTTAGATGCAAAGTAAAGAGCAGTGAAATTAAAATAATATCAATGAAAATAAAACTCAGTTCATTTGGCAGTAACACAGAAAACTGGATTTTATATTACCTACTGGTAATTAATTCGAAGCGATTACATTCCGACATTATTAAATATCGATTGCATTAAAAATAAACACGCAACCAATCAACACAATCAGCATCCAATTTATTTTGCTGTAAGTATCGACTTTCTTTGAAAAGCCAGTACTCGTAATGATGATAATGATGATGACATGCACATTTTTCGACGACATGTTAACAAGTTACAACATCATCGAATTGTGCTACCAGGAGCGCAGCTATTTCCAGCAGTAGTCGCTGTAGCGCTGGCTGTGCGAAAAAGTGCACTCGCATAAATGCACAATCGCAAATTGCAATTGGAAAAAATAACAACACACGCATCGGCAATAAACTGAGAAAACCAGACGCAGTAGTTAGCAGGCAGTGTTGCCAGAACTTTTATTTATTTTTTTTAAATAAAATCGAAATTAATTATTTCAAACTACGAAAAATAGCTTAGTCTTAAACAAATTACAAAATTCGGAATACAAAAGAAAGAACAGTTATGTACATAGGTTCTTTGAAAACAACAACAGTTTGTTTAGCGATGCCGGATTGACGCAATTAGTGTTTAATAAGGCACATTCCCATACTTTTTGGGCAAAGTCTGATAAAATGAGAATATAAAAATCACTCTCGTCTACAGACAAAATTGTATAAGAGATTAACAAATATACAAATAGTTACTTGCATTTTCAAGTATTTTTTAAACATTTTCCATTGTAAATAAAAATACGTACTCCTCTTTTCCACTAAGTGAGTTTTCTCGAAAGTTATCGCGTTTGTAGGCAATCCTCTCACCTACTTTGGCAATAGCAAGTGGCGAGACCAAATGAGCAATGGATAATTACTATCGAGAAAACTTGCCTAGTGGCAATTTCTTTCCACAAGCACAAAATAGCCGATAAAACAAAGTATCTGACGATGTGACACTTTAAACGTTTTTACCCGAAGAAAAAGTACAGGCTGTTCGTGCAAGAAGAACAAGACAATTACCCTCACATTCGTCGCTCTCGTTTGCACGGGAACTTTTTTTGGGTGTACTCGTCCACCTGCGTTACAGTAGGGGAACGAAACTATAATTTGTAAATGCGAAATTTGTACAAAGTGGCATACAAGAGGTATATTTTTAAAACTTAAGATTTTTGTGTCTTTACATATATGATAAATGTGGTCGCTGTGGCATAGTTGGTAGCTATGCAGATTGTCCGAGGTTCTAGTCTCGGCACAGGCAAAATTAAAAGTGGGAAAACCATTTTCTACACGGCACCACCTCTTGGCAGGCATGGGCGTTCGGATTCGGCATAAAACTGTAGGTCCCTTCCATTCATGTACAAATAGAACACGGACAACATGAGTAGTGGATGCGAAAAGATCGGCATGGGCTGTTGTGCCATTAAAAGAACAAGAAAAAGAATATGGCCAGAATATAAAAAAAGCTAAATGGATTTTGAGAAAAGCAAAAACAAAAGTTTCAGGCTAAAGCGAAGCTGAAACGGCAAAAATGGCAACACTGGTATTTAGACTCATACAGCAGCGTGAACGTTGTATGATGATATTGACAATGATTCATCATCGCAATAAAATAATCTTGTTTTCATTTTTCTACTTTATTGATTGTTATTTATTGCATAGTAAATTTTTACTTACGTAATGTGAGAAAAAATTTTCTCTTACATTTAACTAAGCGAATATGTAATTGTAAAAAATATATATAAACATTTTTTTTTTATTTATTTGCAAAACGGCTTTTAACTTATGGTATAACCCTACAATCGGTTTTCAAAATATTAAGATGCTTGCCAGGATCTTTGGTCGACCATTTCGACTAGTTGGCCAATTCTAATTACAGATTCCATTTTAAACTAAAATACGAATAGAAGTAATGTAAGTAAGAAGACATGAATCCACTTTACAAAAGTAATCCACATGTTCATGAAAATAATTCTGAATACTTTCCTCAAACTTACTACATACTATTGTAAAATACCTTAGTGCCCCTATCAACGTACTTGTAGAGACGCTATAAAAACGCCATATATAATCATCGTTTGAACGATCATACTATGCCCATATACTCGTATTAACATTAAGAAGATAGTGTTTCAAACATCCCCAATCTGCCGCACTTTAAAGAAACCACAAGAACGCCACATTATTATCGTAGTAGTTAGTAGCTATAAACTACACATAATACAAGTACGTGATCAGCGGAGAATAGCAAAAATAGTAAGTGCGAGCGTGTTGAAGGGAAATTCTGGCTGATGCTGGTCTGGCTAGAAATGCGGCAGGCAACATCAAGCGTACGTAGTAAAATATTCAAAAATTGTTAAATTTCTTGTTAAGTTTTCTTCTAACTATGCGAAATATACATACTTACACAATACATAGGCACACACAATAGATTGCTACTTCCTTGTTGTGCTTGATGAACGTGTATGTAGTAAGTAGGTACTAGTTTGTGGAGGTTGAATCTTGCTCAAATCGCGTTGAGATTTCAACTTGATTTGTTGCACATGCATATTATACAAGTACTCGTACATATTTTCAACTTGTTAACGAGAGAGAACGTTTCTATTATGTATACTGCGGGATGTAAGCTTCGATCTTCTGATGTATAATTGCATTTCTGTTATATGTTGTGATGTTACCATAGCTGAATGAAATAATCCAGAATAATTTAATAACTAGCAGTGAACTCCCCCGAATTATTGGCAATTTGAGAGTAACTGCAAAAATAAGAGCTGATAGCCCTTGCAGGTTGTGCTCACATGTACATACATATGTAATTAATCTTAGAATTTATTTGTAAGACTGATAAATTGTAGTAATAATAATAAATTTATTCAAGTTCCTTGAAAAAATGTGTGAGCCAAAAAATTGAAGGGGCGTGGTGAGCGTAAGTGGCGTCGCGTCGAGGTCAAAGTTAAAAAATATGCGAGGAACATCGACAAATTACCTTACAGCTGATCATGAGTCGCTCCTAGAGGATTAAAATGTGAGAGCGACCCCCTTTTGTCCAATGCCCAACATTTTTCCTCAATATTTTTACATACTTACCGTCAATCTTCGACACATAAACGGGACCCGTTTCCCCTTTTTTAATTAAATGGGCTCCCTCCGCTCCCAGGGTGATCTTATAGGACCGACCTCCATTAATTTTCACTTTACAATATTTTCTCCAAACCCTGCCATACAAAATTGAAATTTTTATGAGAATCGACCAGTCTCTGTTAGAGGGTTAAAATGTAAAACCGACCTCAATTATTTTTCTCTTTCCTACATTTTCACTGAACATATTTACCCCTCATTTCCCACTCCTAAGGGGGCTCCCCCAAGCGCACTAAGGACCATCATGCCGAACATCGGAGCCAACGTGAGGACAGGCGTAGGCTGCTTTCAGCGGTTACTACTTCCGTAATCCTGTATGTAGCGCCTATTTGGGCAGACAGTAAGAAGACCCATCATAAAGATATCTGAGAAAGTGGGAGTTATCCGAGAAAGGTCGATGAACTTCTGTTACTGCTTCAGCAGTAACAGAGAAGAGTTGGAGATAGCCTTTGGCGCACCTCCTTCTGAAATTAACTTCACAAAGCAGATGTGCAATACAATTGAAATGTGGAGTACAGCATGTATGGTTGCTGTAAATACTGGAAATGCGGAATATGCCGAATATATGGAGGCAGTAATCGTCAGTGAATTGACGATGCAAGGGGACTGATATGGAGAGAAGCCTGACTAATGCTTGAGCGTTACGCTCATTACGGCCTTCCGATCTAATCCCTAACGGTAGTTCCGGGAGGAATATCCATCGTACGGTCATTTTAGCCCAAGAAAGTCTCGCACTGGCTGACCTGTTTATGCTTTCCTCCTTGTTAAAAAAAGGTCTTCCATACAAAATTTGCATTTTTATGATATGGTATGAAGTGGATCACACAGGGTGATCTTATAAGGGTAAAATATAAGACCCATCCCCAGTAATTTTTCAACATTTCTCTCGATCGTGTCCCATACAAAATTTAATTTAAATTTTCAGGTGGTTTTTATTTTTAGATCTAGATATGACTTAATTCTTAACTTAACTTAATTCTTGAGAACTCATTCAGGTCATTTAGAAAGATTTGCACAAAGGAGAAAATCTTGATCTCCCACTAGCTAGTGTACTGTAAAAACAATAAGAGCAGGATTTTGTTATGAGCAGGTATGTTTTAGTCTCTGTCCTATCCTGATACACCAATTTTTATATTTAAATATTACTATTAAGGCCTTGCCTGTCTGTTTTCAAGAATAATGTCTGCTTTTCCTATCTTTGGTATTTCACCCTGAAATAAATTGGGAAAGAATTGGAATTTTTAGAACAGATAATGGTAAATCATATGTAGATAATCCATTTTGGATCCCAAGGCGTAGACTTTTTCATCGAATTCAAATAGTTTTTGTTTTGGAAATACATTTTGAATACATTTTGTTACAGCTGAAACTTGCTGAAACATACGAACAAATTATTTCTCTAGAAGTTGAGGGCTTTTGGGCATTCAGTGACTCCAAATATTTTTCGATATCTCTGGTTGAGGCCAAGAACCAACTATCCAATAATTTTAATAGGCTTGAATTATTATAAACCAAGACATTCTTACACAGAATGGAAGAATGCAACGGTAATTTAAAAAAACAAGACAAATTTCTGGAAGGTAATCTCCAAAAAAGTTCTTAAGGTCAAAAGGAAATTTGCAACTTAAATGTGCGGTGATCAAATGGGGGGAAGCAACCACAAGGCGACAGTTTTATGATTTTATTATTAAAATACGGAAAATCGCTTTCATCACTGTAAGCCACAGAAGTCAAGCGGTTTTAAGTTAACTTAGAACCATAAATACGTGTGTGTGTGTGTGTGTGTGTATGTATTGCAAAAGTACTAAGTACGTATGTGCATAGCAGCTTTGCATTGCAGCTTTTGCTTGTTCTCCGTTAATGAAAGATCTTGAAGCCTTGCACGACCAATTCGTTTCTTCGAATTCGTTGCGAATTTGTGTGTGGTTGTCGATTTGCATATTGTTTATTCCCACGTTTTACTTTTTACTTTTGTTTACCATTTCCGCTTGAAAGAGGCGCACAGATACACACACACACACACACACACACACACAAATATACGAGATACTCGTACGTAGATTATGCGGCCATTGCTCTGGTTTTTTAATTTAGCTAAAACCGCTTTGAAGCTTAACGAATTACGTACTTACCTACTTGCGATTTAAGTGCTGGTCTAATCTGCCCTGATTGAAAGCATCTACAGATTCCATTTAACAATTATAGCTATTTTTACTTCTTTAGTAAGCAATAAATCTTTACAGCCCAATTCTGATTCAAAGTACAATATAATCTGAAAACATCTTCGTAAAGCATTAAAACTTTTTCGTAGAAATTTATATTGATTTATTTGTTTATATGTGGTAAGCAGTAAAAACTAAATTCCTCATGGCCGACGACGCACAACCAAAATACATTCATTGCACTTCTCAGGTATTCCCCATATTTTACTATTTATCTACACACTTTAGCTAAAAGTGTCACATCACATTTCATCAGATATCAATCAAAGTAATTTCATATTTTTAGTGTGTATTTTTAATCAAATGCATCTCGTAGATGCTGAAAACCAAATCAAAATGGTTTATGAACCACTTCGTTGGCAAATGATTTGTCAGACTTCGTTGACATATGATTTGTCAGATGTCAACGTTAATTTGTGTGATAACCATTGCAACTAAGGCGCTAAAGCGATATCATTGAAGTAGCGACTTCTATTTTTCGAAAAGGTTGTGGATTGCTTTCAAGGTGATTATCAACGTAATGTCAAAAAGTTATTATTGCCTAATCAAAAGAGAGCTCGAGTAACAGCTGGGTCATGTTAACATTGTTAACCTTAGGATGAACGCATGCGTAAAATATGAAAGGCTTATTTCAGAAACTTTTTTATACAAATGCTAAAAACGAATTGTTGAAATTGAACCAATCTTACAGTCTATCGTAAATTAAACATTTCTATCGAATAGCCTTCGAGGGATTACCAAAGATTTTCAGTTTCCATTGTGAATGGAACAAAAAAAAGAATAAATTTTAAATTTTAAATGAATAACAAAATCTGTTTTATTTAGGTAAAATTTTCTTGGCGACGTACTTACAAATAAAATAACTTTAAGAAAAAATATAAAATTTGGTTTATAGTATATAAAAATAAAAATAAATATATAATAACAATAGAAATAATAACAATAGTTCCGAATATGTATTAGGAAAGAAATTATTTGTAGCTAAAGAGCAATTCTCGTTTACATTTCAAAACTACATAAGTGAAAGAGGGTGAAGTGGATTTGGTATAAATAAAATTGAATTCCGCCATTAAGTGTGACCTGCTGCCAGTGCCGTGGAAGGAATATACGGGCCCGGGGGCAAAAGTGGATGCACATCTTACAGACCCCTTATTTTTGAAATATGTACATACATAAATGTTGGTCTTCAAGCTTTATCATTTTAACCTATTTTTGACATCAGTAAGGTTTTTTTAACACCAATTTTGAAAATTTAATAAAAAAAAATACATTTATAAGTATTTCCCAGAAGTACTGTATTGTTTATTTCATATTGTACTTAAATAGTTTAAAATTATTAGGTCTCACCTTGCTAAGAGGTTAGGTAATCATGCTTGTTTGGAAGGTAGTTTTGAAAGTCAACCAAAAATAATAATATTAATTATTTTGCAGTTGAAATGAAAAACTCAGGTAGATAAATTAATAAACTTTATATAGTAATTATAACCTCACAAGTACGCATATATTTGTCAGAGGCTATAGCTGACCAACCTTTTGTAAAAAATTAAATATTTTTCTCTCTCGTCAGGCCTGCTGCTGCATTTTGACTAACTTGGTAGATAGAAGTCCTGAATTATAAAGGGAATATCTTATTTGGATGTAGAGAAAATTCAACATTCTGGTATATCCCAAAAGGGCTGCTAGGATGCAGATGCAGACTAGAAATAATGAAACCCACCGATACATCAGAATCACACCACATCCAGGTTGATTGGAAGACAGTCTGTTCTGCAAAATACTTGTGCCTGTATTTTATGCGGTAGTAGTAAATATATGTTTCTAGAAGAAAAAGCTTCTTTTGTAGTTAAGGAGTCTAAAATGAAGTCAGTTAGTGAAACATTAGTACCCTATAGTTGGTACTACAAAAAATGTCTGAACGACTTATTTTTGTACCCAAATTAAAACTATTGATAAATATGAAAGTATGGTATGTATACAACTAAGTATAGATACAAATTATAAATATACCATATGTATGACTACGAATGCCCGATTTGTTTCGTTAAGTTTTGATCATTATTCAAAAAATGTTCGCATCCTTTGTAGATGTTTTTTCACATCAAGGTAGCAAAAATATTAAACGCCTCCACATATTTTGTGTTTAATGTCGAAGGTTGGCGGCTGGAAATAGGTTACAATGTTAATGCTGCCTTCAACAATTGAGAACAGGAGGGTTTTTTATACTCGTACTTTTCAAGCAAGAGAATATTACTACACGGCTACCATTTTCAAAGACAATCGATTTTACACGCCATATTGACTTCATGCATTCATTCTCACATCTGTGGTCGCAAGTCATAACCGCCTAAGTCTGTTTTTCAGGAGAGCAGTTTAAAGTTTCAAATCCTCACTGCCAACTAACTTAAGCTATTAGGTTTTTGATGGATAATTGCCGTCCTAAGAAAGATACATATAAACATGAAAAATTAATAGGAAATAGTTTTAGACACGCTGAACACGATGGCACTAAAAACTCAATTTCGTCCTAACTCGAGTTAGGCCATTGTGGTTTGTGGCCACTGATATACTCGTACATGAATATAATTTTTGTTACGGACATGGCAAATGGAAGCCTTCACCGCCGTCGCCGTTGCCGTCGCCGTTGCCGTCGCCGTTGCCGTCGCCGATGCCGCCGCCGCCATTATTGCAGGCGACGCGCCGATTACTAAGAAGTGTCTGTTTTGTGTTTTGTGGTTGCTGTTGAAGTTTTTGTTTTCAGTCTCCTCCATCATTACAATTTCTCAAACTTCCAGTACTAAGTAGACAAAAGAACACGTTCAGTGTAAGCGTTTTACTAAGCTATGAATGTACGGAGTATATTCTCGTACTACGTGGCAACACGATTCTAATAGTTCCACATACAAATTCAATACATTCTCAAGCATAAAGACTGACTGAGTGCGCCTGCATTGGCGCTGACGACGATACACCAACGACAACAACAACGACGATCTACATTTTCGCTTCTATTGAATTTGGGTGCATTTGTTGCCACCATTGTTGACCAAGCGTGTATGCATTAAGATGCAAATGTAATGCGCCTCCATATTACTTTAACACAAACGAAAAATGCCACGTTACTGAGTTATGGGTTCTGCTATGGTTTGCCATAGCTGTGCACTCGAATAGTGTTTGAGGCAATGAGTTAGGTACATATGAGGTGATGGAAAGATGGCGCATATTACTTGTTACTTTGGGTGAAATCTATGAGTACACAAACGCACACACACACACACCAAGCAGTTTATTTATTTATGTGTGATACTTACTTTTGAGAAAATAAATTATTTTGACCTTTTTCTTTCAAAATTGAGAAAATTATTATGGAAATTGGTCATCACACTTTTGGCAAAATTTTTAAAATAAAATGCTAAAAATTATATGTTAAAATTTTATTTGTATTGGGTAATGGAACGCACCTACTGTATTAAAGAAAACTCGTAAATATTAGAAGCCTTAAAAAACTTTTCTTAAGTTCCCAAGAGCGCCACTGTACCTCATCAAAAACAAGTGAAATTGATGGTGTAACATTTTTCTGTACATATGATTTAAAAATTTGATTAGTGAATTTCCAAAGTCATTAGCCTAACTCAAAGTCGAACATTTAGGAAACGTGAACAATTTATTAACAGAATTAGTTTGGTATGAAAAAACAAAAGACACAATTAAGTAAATTTCGTAATACTATAATGCTATAAGTAAGCTGTGAATGTGAACTTTTAGCACAAAGTGTTCTCCACTATAGTTTTAGGTGCTTGCAAACCTTGGTGAAGACTCAAAAGAGAAGGTTAGGTTGGACTGTGTATCCTATAGGAGGACACATTTAAGCCAGCACGACCCTTTCGATACCATATAACTAGTTGGACCTACAGTTGAATGCCGGTTCCGAACGGCGGTATGGCAATTTGTTATCACTTGGTGGTTTTGCCATTGCCTGCCAAAAGCTGCACTTGTGTACTTCCTTAAAATTCTCATTGATTTCGTATCGTTAGGAATATAAATTACTTACTTTTAATAGCACAACAGGCCATTTAGGGCCTAGGCCGAGCTTTTCGCATCCACTCATGTTGTGCGTGTTAGGAATTAGGAATATAAGAAGGGTTTAAATGAGAATCAACCACCGGACCAAGATGGGAATCGAACCGGAAACCTCACGGGTGAGAGTCAAGAGCGCTACCCACTAGACTATCGTATCGAGTCCTTGGAGAATCAATGGCTTTTAGTATTTGTAAGATATTGTATGTATGCGATTGTTTCTTATTTTCAAAAATATGGCTTTATTTCTATAACAAATCGAATGAATACTGTAGGATCAAGGAGCGTTTTCCTCAACCGCACGAATTTACAAAAAAAACTAAAGTTTCAAGACGGGCCTTTAATGATTTAAGTAAACAAGTCAGAAGCGATGCGTTAGGTTAGCAGTCATCAGTAGAACTAATTTGTTCATTTATATTTCATTACGTACATAGCATAAAATGGATTAGAAAAATATGAAGTACCGTTTTATATAAGAGATTTAGCATAGAAACTGAGAAATATAAGAACAATCTACAAATAGCAGTTTCGAAATAAACTAGTTTTGGGCAGGGATTTTCAATCCATGACCCAACAAATACATTATTCAAAGTAGTATTCATTGGAGCAAGGTCTGGTAAATACAGTGGGTGAGCCAGAACTTCCCATCCGCCTTTTTCCAAATAATTGTTGTCAGCTTGGAAAATGACGGCTTCGTGCCTAGTCGCATATTATAGTCGTTTGTTGTTTGTTCTCGTTACATTTCCACGTTTTAACATCTCATAATAGATGACACCCTTCTGATCCCACCAAACATTGAGCATTACCTAGGCGCCGTGAATATTCTGCTTTGGCATCGAATTTCCTGGTTGCCCTAGCTTCACATACAACTTCTTGCGCTTCCGGTTGTCGTAACGAATACATTTCTCATCGCCAATAATAATTCGATGCAGAAACGAATTATTTTTATAGCGCAGAAGTAGCATTTCAGACATGCAAAATCGTCTTTCGACTTCTCTCGGCTTCAAGTAGTGTGGCACCCAATTTCGTTCCATTTGAATGAAGCCCAATTATTTTAGGAGCCTTGAAATTGCTGCTCATGTAATTCCCAATGTTATTGCAAGATCCTCTTGCGTTTAGCACGAGTCTTCGTCGAGCAAATTTTTTCACTTGGCCAGGGCCTTGCTTGTCTTCATTTTACAGCTCGTGTGTATATTCACTTCAAGGTCGCTGTGACATAGTGGTAGTGAATTGGACTGTTACGCAGAGTGTCCGTGTTTTGAATCTTGGCACAGGCAAAATCAAAAAGTAGCAAAAATAATTTACCTACACGGCACCAACTCTTGGCAGGCAATGACAAACACACAAGAGAAAAAATTGCCTCTGAACAGCTTTTCATTTCGCCATTCGGATTCGGCGTAAAACTGTAGGTTTCTTCCATTCATGTACAAATATAGCACACACAAGATGAGTGAATGCGAAAAGCTCTGCCTAGACCCTCCATGGGCTTTGGAGAAATCGAGTCCTGTGGAAATCCAAAAGATCTGTGTATATCTTAATATTCCGCAGTAGCACGCATGCACTGCACATGCACATTGTTGGATCAGCAGCGAACAATTTGCAACTCAAATTTCTATACTTAACAAACACAGTTGGGTGGGAGTCAATGCTCCATATAGATAATGCAAGCTCTACTACATAACTAAAACCGTCTTTTTTCACATATTTAATATATTTAATAGTTACATATTGTGTAATATGATGTACATAAGGAGCTGGATAGAAAATTATTTTTATCTACACACATACACACAAAATGTAATATTGTATTGAACTAAAATCTGTTGTATTAATCTACAAACAAAATATTTAATAACCAAAACAAAAACAAAACAAAAAAAAAAAAAAATAAACGAAAATTCTTTGAAATGTTTGTTGTTGTACATATTGTTGCAGCGCTTTAACGACCTTAATTTCGCATTATAGCAATCGAAGCGAAGCGAAGATAATTTTCATCGAAATGAAGCGCATCTAAGCAAATGTTACAAAATTGCTGCGAAATCCACACAGACGAGAATATTGTATCTAGGAATTCCAAATTACGTATCTATCTCGTGCTCGTTGCACCGCGCGCTGCTGATGATGATGATGATGTGGCTACATCTCTCCCGGAACACATTGGTGGTAGTTGGCTGGCAGTTTGGTTGTTCGCTTGGTAGTGGTACAATATTATTTTCTTAGCGCACGAATTTTCTTTTCATGAATTAAACTAATGTTAAGGGCATGACATGACTTTGGCTTCAAAAGATTTTGTTACCTTGCAACGCTCATAATTTGAAATTACCAAAGGAAAAAATTATACAAAAAACAAAAACAAAACACAAAACCAGCACTACCACTTATACTTCCAGCACTCCTCTCATCTCCACTCCACTCCACTCCACTCCACACTACTCCACTCTACACTACTCCACTCCACACCACACCACTCCGACACAAGTAATCGCTTGGTATCGCCGCCCGCCTTAACCGTTTGTTGTTCATCCATCACAAGTGCATATCTCATCCTCTGTAAAATCAAAAAGATCGCTCGCTCTGGCTTATTCATTTGCTGGTGCTGTTGTACGCCGATGCACATTGCACAGTGTAGCAAAATGTTAATAAATTCGGTGAAATAAAGTACAAGAAAAATTTTTATACTTTCACGCAAAAGACAAAAGAAAAGTAAAATAGGGTAATGAGGTAAGGGGGAAACTTTCAAGAATCAAGTTTAAGAAGTTAAAAGCTTATGTTAGAGTATACGTCAAGCTCCAGTTCAATCAGAGTTAACAAACAAAACGCTAGAAGTGAAATAAAACCAAATTGCCAGCATGAGACTCACACTTTTTCCATCACTTCAAGATTTCGAGAAAATGAAAATTGAAAACTCGGAACGTTGTATGGCCTGCGGTCATGTAGTGAATAAATACCAATAGTGAATATATTTTGAATGCGTTTCTGGCATTGGAGTACATCTGGGCTTTTTCAATAATGGTTTTTTAACTTTAAATATCCCGTCTAAGTCCCGGGCAAGATTTCCAACTAAATTTCGAAAATTACTGAATAATTTTTTGCAACACTTTCTCCTCATCTCGACACACTGTACATTGTGCATTCGATCGTATTCGTATTGTGTTATTTGACGTTTTGGTTGATGATGCAGCTTTCATTAACTATTGTTGGTACAACACACACACACACACACACACACACACACACACACACACACACACACACACACACACACACACACACACACACACACACACACACACACACACACACAGCTCGTGGGTTGTTGAGATTCATCTAATCATCACTGTGCACAACAAGAACATCAGACCCAACCAGGCCAGACCATACCAGCAGCCTTCGTTCGTAATATTCACTTTGATTGTTGAATATGAAAAAATCGTGTTGTTGCTAAAATTACTTTTTGTCGATATTGTTGCTGCTATGTTTGGTGTTGTTGTTATTGTTATTGTTGTCGTTTTTCATATTGCATTGAAATGCTTTAAAATATGTGCTTTCATCAAAGGATCCATTATACATTTTTTTCCTTATTAACAACGATGATAAGTACATTTTGTATTTGGTTAGAATTTAATAAAACTGCGACTGCTGCAAGTCATGAAAATAATTTGTAAATTTTTTGTTTAAAAAGGATTTGCGATATTAATGATATGTATTTACACACACCTATGGGTTTTATTGCCTTTTTGCTTACGAGTGTTAATATTACAATTATAATAGTCCTAATAATATTTATCATAGGTTAAATGGGGCATGACAAATGCCGTTGTTGTCGTTTTTCTGTATGTAAGTAATACTATAAATTTAGATTGCCCAAAAGATTAAGGCGCTAAGAGGACTCTCTAAAAAGATTTGTAAGTTTGTAACTTTAAAAGTGGGTATTTGAAGCCAGTTCCTAATTGGTTGGAGAGTGCTCAAAACAAGTCGACGACCTTGATAAAAAGAATAATAGTAAAAATTCCTATGAGCATTCTAGAATCAGATAACGAATGATTTAGCCAGAAAATGTGATCAGTTGAATATGTAGAGTACCTTCCTTAGAAAGAAAGAAATAGCTTAATACGAGTATCTTGGGCAATAACATTTATAAGAAATTATTTTCGTAAAGTGTTATATTTGTTAATAAAAATTTGTTGGACAAGAGATTTCCAAACTTTGCCTTCTTTTGAACATACTTATTTTTTTATTTTTTTTTTTTTTTTTTTTTTTCGAAAACCGGCACAACAAAGTTTAAAACATTATTAGCAGTACCGGCAGCATGTAGCGTAAACAAGAACTTATTCAATACATATATTGCACTTTCAATACCTCCCCAATGATCTCGCGATTTAATCCGAGTACTAGTCATTGGAATCCGAATCCGCTAATATCAAAATATGTTACGAAAGCATTCCTCCTTTTTATAGCATTGAAAATTGGTTTAAGTAATAAAACCGGAAAAACTATGTTCCGAATAACCTCGTCGTGTCTCTTTAGGTACTTCAATATGTGTGGCCACTCAAGTGATAGTAATTTATCTTAGGATAAAAAATAACTATGCATATTCCTAGACTGAGAACATTTTCCTTGTAGAGAATAAAGAAAAGAAAAGAAAAGACAAGTAAAAAAAAAGAAGATAGCTGTTAATGAGGTTAACATATTTGCTGTTAAAATCAATTCGATTACCCTGTACTCGTACTACAGCAAAATGGTATCTGAGTTGTGGCACAGTTTTCCTGGAGTGTTTTTGGCCGCTGATCATGAATCAGGTCACGTCATTGATAATTTTTGTTTTGCATGTTTACGCGAATTATGTAATTTTAGGAATTTTGGATGAAAATAAATTTGAATTTCTCGGGTACATTTGAGAATTTTATAAAGTTCCTAATTATTTACCATATAAAGAATTACGCATTTTTAGAAGTTTTGGTTGTAAACAGAATTAATTTTTTATATGAACCAATAAAAATTTTCAAGATGGATGTCCTTTAATCGAAAATTTCAATTTTATGAATTTTTTTTTTCCATCCAAAACTCCGAAATATTAGTGTGGAAAGAAGCAAGAAGAAAACAGAAAATGTTTTTTTTTTAACAAGAAGATTTACGAATATACTCGAGGTTAACCGAGAAAAAATCCGGCCGAAATATACTCCAGAAAAATCGGATAATTTGTTGTACAATGTTTTTTTTAAAGTTTATCAGTAAAATTAAGTTAAATGAAGATATTCGAATTATGTTTGTGAAGGCAGAGTTTCTCGAACTTTTTCGATATCAAGAAGATGTTCAGTGCGAAGTTAAAAACGTCTTTAAATAAATTTCCTAAACACAGTTTTTAATGGAGTTTCCAAAACTTTTCTGAACAAAATTCGTTCTGAAATCTCAGAAAAACTGGATTATTAAGGGATTAAGTAATTTTTGACTTAATGTTTATGGTAAACTATTCGAATTAATAGTAATTTTTGATCATCTTAAGAGTTCAGTGCGACATTAAAAACGTCTTTCCTTTAAAGTCCAATAAATTTCCTAAACACAGTTTTGAATGGAGTTTCCAAAACTTTTCTGAACAAAATTCGTTCTGAAATCTCAGAAAAACTAGATTATTAAGGGATTAAGTAATTTTTGACTTAATGTTTACTGTAAACTATTCGAATTAATGGTAATTTTTGATTCCCGTTTTTTAGGCTTGGCAAAATGTTGAAGGACAAATCGGTTTCTATGAGACATAATTTCATTATTCCATACGTCTACTTTTACAAATACACATATTTATTTTATTTTTTATTAAAAAGCAATAGTTGTAAGTCATGCAATTTATTTCCAATAATATCATTTAATTTCATACCACGAGTATGTAATGACTATGTAATGCTTCTAACTTTATATTAACTAAATAAACATTGCATACAGCTTTTATTGCTAATAAAAAAAAATATATAAAATAAATTTTTACTAATCTCAAGATATAAAATTGAGCTTTTATGAGATTTTGCTGAGCATCACCATTTGTGCAGAATCTAATGAAAATGCGAACATTTTACTGCATAAAATCGTTTCGCAGAGGGAACTCTGAGCATTTTTCTGTGTTATTTGAATATTTTATTTGTATATCTGTTTGCTAATTTATTTCCTTCAATTTATGACTTTTTTAATAGTAATTCTCCCCTACAAAAACACTTAAACGCTGAAGCTATAGCTAAAGCTCCCTAGGGCTTCGGCATATAAACCTTCTCTGCTTCTATATTTAGCTGAAGTAAAACTGAGAAGAAGAATGGTTGTCTGTGGTATTCTCTACTTACGAGTGTGTCCGCTTGTGCATGTACATATATTTATTTGGGAAAGATTTTACGCAGATACTGCCCGCCATGCTGCCATGCCACCACGTTGTGCCACATCCAGACCATGCAAATGTATACAAAAAATAAAAGTGAAAAAGGTGTTTTTCTACGTTTTAGCGTAATAAATGCCAATTAATGTCCAAGTCCAAGTTACATCCAATAATAAATGTGCTGCAGTTCGTGAAATGTGTTGCAGCGATTACCATTCATACATCATAACACATAAGTATACTTACTATATACTATAAGCAGGTATGTAAAAACACATGTTGGTTCTTACTCCAACGATTAACATGGAAGATTTTGGCACTGGAGCACCACTGCGAGTCTTGTTAATCAGCTTCTTTCTTTTTGTAACTCTTTACTTAAAATATCAGTGGATTAAATATAAGTATTTCGTTTCAAAAGAATAGATATCAATGAATATCATAAGATATTCTCTCACTGTGTATATTAGTAAATCCATTCTTTTCAAATTTCGAAAATTTACCTAAATAGGCATAAGATATGTAATTTTTTTCGAAATCACTTTAAAATTAAATTCTATTTGAATTTTAAGAAATTGTGCACTTAATACTCATTTTCATAAAAATATTTGCTATTTCATACTCGTAAATTATTTTATGATTTTTGCTGCCTGATGACGGCTGCTTTATTTGAGTGCGCTAGTGAAAATTTATTAAAATATCGATAATATCTTTGACATGTATTTGCAGATTAGTAAGAATTTAGACGAAGAGCAGTAGTTATTCATGTGAAATCTAACAAAAATTTGCGTAGTTAAGGCCGAATTTATTTCAACCATTAGCAGCCGTTACCAATCATTTTAATTTCATTTTATTTACTTCTTCATTCCTAAGTTTCCCTTTAGAACCATTGACTTAGTCCTTTCCATGCTTATTATATTCGTAATAATAGCTCAATATGCTCTGCGAGTCAGTGTTTGTTAGATTATTAAACTTTTGGAGATATTTCCAAATCAGCTTTGAAGTGATAGTTAAGAATTAGAATCTAAGACATCAAATTACAATATTTTTAATTTATTTTTTGACTAAATGAAGTCAATAGCTAAAATTCCCGTCTACATTGTTTGACTGTCTGCAATTTTCTCTTGAAAAAAAAATAGACTACAGTAAGGTTCCCAACTCAAAAGCTTTGATTTCCTGGATTTCACTGATTACAATACGGGAAATAGCCCAATTCGCCAATGCTCAAAGCTCTATTCTACAATGCAACTTTAGCCACTTCGTTTTTTTTATATAATTTCGGTATGACCTTCTGACTGATTTTGGTTGAAATTTTATTCCATTTTTTATCTTTCCTTGGATTGATTTTTGATCTAATTTTTGGTCTGAGATTATTCTTACTCCCTGCCTTTGTTTATGACGGATTTAAAGGCTGAATTTGGTCTCACCATCAATCTTAATATCGGCTTAAGTTTTGGTTTAAATTTAAATCTGCCAGATTTTGGATCCCAATTTCTATATAAATTTGGTTAGGATAGACCAAAACTGTGTTTTCCCCTGAACTCTATCCGAGTTTTAGTGTAAAGATAGTTTACATTTTGGTTTGGGTTTGAATTCAAGTTTTATTTTGATCGTAATTTAAAACGAGTTTTGTGTCTGGATTTTTTTTTTGTTGTAGATTTTTTTGCTAGATTTTAATCTGAGTTTTATCTGACCTTCGATCGGAATAAAGAATTGGGTTTTGGTCTGATTCTGGCTTGACTGCTGGAAAGATTTTCGATTGCCTCGACTTTTGGTTTGAATTTTAGTCACAATTTTTCAGAGTTGTTGCAAATCGAGCTGCTCCCAAACCCATCTCGACACAAACCCATCTCCTAGATCTACCGCTGGTGATAAGTATTCCAAAAAAAAGTTTCTCGTCTTAGAAAGTAAAACTACACCAACGCTCATCCCTTAAATTCTTCGTTCCAAAAGAGTATCATGGAATTTTTTTTAAAATTATTATTGATGGTTAATGTTTTGAAATAATATTATACTTTGATAATGATAAATGAAGAGATATTGTCCAATTTCTATTACTTACTTACCTAGTTGCCACTACAACCGATGGCCGCCAGTTGATAAGGCCAACAAGTCTCCAACGGACATTAGGACGTCCTCTTTTTCTCCACCCGTGACGATCCCCTTCGTCAGAGAGTCAGGTAGTCAGATATAAATTTTGTCCCTGGATTTTTTTTAATTTTTTATTGTTACATTTAACACACAGGGTGTACCCCTATGAATGCAGAGCATTGTGTTGAATGGAAGGAAGATTGATAGGTAAGAGGAAGAAGAAGGGAGAATGAGAGAGTGAATGTGATCACACAGGACACCGATAAAGAGATAAGCAGCCATTGTGGCAAGTGTTATGCCTTTACCACAAAGAACTTCAGTTTATCAGAGTCGACTATGACCGCATGTAGCGCCAAAGGCCAAGCTTTTCGCATCCATTTCAATTGCCTCTCAGGAAATCCTGAGAGGCAATGGAAAGTTAAATGCTATACATCGATTTTTTCCATAGTCCACTTTGGACTTTAGATAATTAACATCTGATGATTTCAAGCTAAATGTTTATTTTTTTTAGAGGAGACTTTTCCCCCATACATAACCGTAATATCTTTTAAGCAAATATTTTGAGTTTGAAATGTTTAAGGAACGCTGTATATGAAATTTAGGTAGTGGAAAAAAACGAAAACCATTATTACCATTATTACAAAAGTAAGCACGTTGTAAGTACAATGCTCCCAAAGACATTTATGACTACATCTTGTACTCCATACTAAATAGACTCGTACATTTATATCTAAATGTGGCCAAATGATCGTCAATGCGTGTGTTGTGTGCTACTCTTAGAAAAATGCCACAATGAGCTCATACGAGTACATGCCATAAGGGAAACGAGTTTGTCGCTCGTACTCTACTTTCCAGGAAGAAGAAATATATGGAAACTGGTTGTGTATCAAGCTGGCGCATATGTTATTACTTTGATGCGGATTAATTGAGCTGAGCATTGCGTGAGTCGGAAGTGTAAGGCACAAATAAATGCATACATACTTACCTAGTAGTTGGAAATAGAAATTAAATGAAGTAATTTTGGAATTCAAATTTCGATTCACCACAATCCTACAAGCAGATTTCAAAAATGTGTACATAAGTATGTTCACTGTAATTTGAAACTCATTGCTAATAATTATGCGATTAGTTACTAAAACAAAAAATATCACACTCACAGCTGGCATCAAACATTTACAGTGCAGTGTGCTTGGGGTTTTTATCAGAATATATTGTATGATGCATTGAACATGATAGAAATGATCGGTTTTGTATGATGCAACCGAAATCATGTCAGTTGTCGTACAAATCTTGTTAGTTTATTTGTTTATTTGTTTGTATTTTTTTCTTCTTCTATTGACACCAATATATTGAATGAATGCATCTTCATGCAATAGCAAGTAGCAACTGCAACAACCATCGTAACAAAAACTCATTTTACCAAATAAAGAGCCCAGTTGAATTGCAATTACATGCACCTACTTCATGATGTTGCATTGTGGTGCGTCGTCGTTGCAAGCATTTCTCATTGTTTTTTTTTTCGATTTTTGCCGTCAAAACTTTTTTTGGCTTTAGCTTTTTGTACCTAATATTTTGTGATCATATTTGTGATTTTTTAACATGATTGCTTGTTTCCTTGTGATTTAGTGGCGTATTTTTTTGATGATTTTTAAACATAAATATTAGTAGATTTTACATAATAATAAATTCTTGTATTAAACAAGTGAGTATCTGAAAGATAGAAAGAAAGATACATAATACATTCCTAAGTTATTGCATGGCATTAATTTCCACACATTGGCACACTGCGTCAATGTGTTGCACTAATATCGAAAATACAAAGAAATTCAAGAAAGATTAAAAACTGAAGACATTGAATTCACTGGCATTGCACTAAAATGAAAATGTATGTATTAATTCTCTACTTAGCACATGCGATTGAGTGTCTACTGTAGTCCAGATAGGGTACAGCAGCGTTCTTAATTTATAGAGGATAGAAACACCAGAGCGTAGCGTAATTTTAGCGCATTGATATCATGGAAGAAGCCAGAAGGATAAAATTGCGACAAAAGCATTCCACGTTTATCGCGCAGTTTCATACTCGACTAATGACGCCACAATTAATGCGGTTTCTTTTGTTGCGTTTCAGTTGAAACAATTTGCTTTGCGAGTATCTAGTAGATGCATTCTTACTCTGATGCGAGTCTGGGTTTAATTTTCACCAAGAAATCCGCTTGACGGAATGGCGCTTCATTTTTGTTGCTTACTGGTTGCTATTCATCATTACCCATTGTGATTGTGAATTTCAATTTAATTTTATCTAAAATTGGATGTGGAATTTTTACAGTTTTACTTACTTTTGAGTTTTGCTTGTAGTTTTCAAATGACCTGTTCGAATTGAGAGTTAAGTGTTATACATGCCTTTCTGCTTTAATTTATATACTCGTTTAATTTGTGGTCAGTTGTGGTTTGTGGTCGCTGTGGCGTAGTGGTAGTGCGTTGGACTGCTGCGCAGAGTGTCCGGGGTTCGAATCTCGGCACAAGCAAAATCAAAAAGTAAAAAAATAATTTTTCTACACGGCACTGCCTCTTGGCTGGCAATGGCAAACCTACAAGAGTAAAAATTGCTATGAAAAGCTTTTCACTTCGCCGTTCGGATTCGGCATAAAACTGTAGGTCCCTTCCATTCATGTACGCACAACATGAGTGGATGCGAAAAGCTCGGCCTAGGCCCTCCATTGGGCTGTTGTGCCATTAAAAGTAAGTAAAAGTACTCGTTTAATTTTAAATTCTATCTTTCTGTTGAGAGTTTAGGCTTTCTCAAAGGCTTTTAATCTGACTTTATTTAGTTGTTTTTGTGTCCTCCCATGTAATATTTTTGCAAATACTTGTGTGAAAAAATCATATCTGTTTCTTAAGAACTCTTTACGTGAAAAGAGTATTTGTATTGTACTTACCAATTTTATGGAGGGACAGGTTAATTAAAAAGATTTAATGCGTTTTTATCAATCTTGACAGTCTTGCAGCTAACCAGCGTTTTGCATATCCTCGATAACTATATCTGAAAAGTTCAAGTCCTCCACGGTATGTGACTTTATGTCATGCCAGGAATGCCAAATAATGCAATTGAGAAGAGTTCTTTTTATAGCTTCCTAGTTAAAATAAAGTCAATCGGATTTAAAATGGCTGGCTACGCAGAGTGTTAGGGGTTGAAATCTCGGCACAGGCCAAAATCGAAAAAGTAGGAAAATAAACACCTCTTGCAGGCAATGGCAAACCTACAAAAGTAAGAATTACCTATGAAAAGCTTTCCACAACGCCGTTCGGTTTTGGCATAAAACTGTATAATATATAACATGCATAACATGCGTGGATACGAGAAGCTCGGCCTAGGCCCTCCATGAGCTGTTGTGCCATTAAAAGGAGTAGAAGAGTTAAAAAGGTTTTTCATTGAAGTACGGAAAAATTAGGTGAAAACTATTGTAAATAAATTATTACTCTAAGCGAATGTACCAGAAAAAAACATAGAATGTGAGAAATGGTGAATGAGGAAGGGGAGGGAGAAGAAAGTAAGAGGAATTGAAAATTTTTCTCTAAGCATGGGGTTTAATCGTACAACTTACAATAAAATGCAATTAAATAAAGAAGAACTTTTATGTGTCTTATAAAGAAGATATTTCCATGCATATATTCATGTACTAGCTCATACAACAGTCCTTCCTCTTTTAATCCCTTCTTAATCAGTTATGAATGTTAACAGTTATAGAAAAAACTTATAAAAGGCAGAAAATGTTTAGTGCTCTCATTAAAAAAAGAAAAGTTCTTTTCTTAAGTCTTTTGTTTCGCCTTATGTAACCAAGACACTAAAAATGTAAGTAATCTTTATGAAAAAATTTAATAAAGGAAACATCTGTGGACACAAAAATGCAAAAACAAAAACAATCCTCGTGTGCCTAGAATTCTGAAAATTGAATTTTTCAAAAAAATTAAGTTAAGTACCTACTTTTCAAAATATGAAATTCTCAATAAGAAAGCATTCGACTGAATGAATGCCACATTTTCATAACCACAGATGAATTAACGTGATCGTGATTTTTATGCAGCAACAACTGATTCATTCAATCTATATGTTTTTGCTTTCGTTGTTTTTGTTATTGCCATCTACATTCTTACATATATGCCAGCTACAAAGTATTGTGGAGGTCGTGTACTTCTTTTGCATAACAAATTGTCGACAATGCTGAAGTCGTTCTTGTAGTTGTCTCTGCTATTGTTGCTGTTATTGTTGCTAGGAAACATTGTTATTTTTGCTTGAATTGAATTTTGTTGTTGTTGTTGAATTTGCGTCACGACTTCTTAAAATGTTTTTACTAGAGTTGGAGTATGAATAATTTAGCTTTTTTCGATATCGCTGGTAGAGGGAAAAAACATTCACAAGAAAAAAAAAAAAGCGAGAGACAGCAACAGAAAAACATAAAGAGCCTGTGCGATATTTTTGCTAATAAGTGCAACAAAAAAGACAAAAAGCACACACATACACGCACACAGTAAGTATATCGCATGGATAGTAAATTGTCCATTAAGCAACAACCACTAATCGTAAGTCCTGTCGCACAAAAAAATATCGAATACATACATATATTGCACTTTTACTTGAAGCAGTCTACAATTTTGCGAGCTTACAACATATTTGCGCATGCGCAGCCACGTTCACGATTAGCATGCGCCAACTTATGCGTAGTGTACCTACCGTGCCACCACAACCACCACGCAGACATGCAGCCAGCGCTGCAGTGTTGGAAGCCTCTCATTCGCTTTGTTGGAATATAATAAATACTTTTAATTATAGCAACTGTGGCTTGGTCATTTTTTTAAATTCAAATAAACAGCAATTATCCACGTCATGCAAATGAAGCTGCGTAACTGAGATTTGCGAGTAGCTTTACGCATGCTCATTCGTCCGTTCGGTTAATAGTTCCACAATATATTACCCAATGTCGCAGTTGGAATAATTAATTACTATAACGTTTGGCTTTAAGTAGTTAATAAGAAGAAGGCAGAAAGCCCTATTGAATAAAAAAAAGAAATTAAATCGAATTGCCTGTATACAAGCAGAAGGCGGCCGTGGATTCCAAAAATATACTCACATTCAAAGTTATGCGCAACGCTGTGAGCATCTCAGGAACCTTTGGAGCATATAATTCGCGAAGTGCAAGCCAATGTAGCTTTAAATCTGTAAAACAGAGTTTGTCTTTGGGCATGAAAAGTAAATGGTATGAAGAGACCAAACCATTTCAGTTGGGATTTTGACACAAATTTCATCAAAAGTATTTATTTTCTTATCTTTTGTACGAATACTAAACATCATAATTTTATGACGTTTAGCACAGATCCTGGCCTCTAAAATGTATCATACGCTGTAATCCATCGGATTGAGATCCGGAGAATATGGTGGCCATTCTTGAGATGAGGAAAATGAGCCCGGTATACTTCTATGTTAATTTTGACACCTTGTTCTACGAAAATCATGGATGCCTTGCCTGCCATTTGCGCATACTATATGCCGCTCCATACCATGACGGATTGCGAATTTTGACGGTGGGTTTTCTGCCTCTTCCCGGATGATAAAACACCTTCATGACCCAGCTCTTTAAACCGTTTAACTGCACGAGAAGCTAACGAACGAGCAGTGCGAAGCTGCCGCTGGTGTAATGTTATAATAGCTGACCGATTATTTGACATCGAAAAGTAAATAACTAAATGAAATCTAGACCACATGCAAATTACAGTAGATGTGCTCTCGATTACTTCTAATTCTTTTAATGGCGCAACAGCCTCCATGGAGGGCCTGAGCTCTCGATTACGAGAATGAAGAAAATTGCAGAAAAACTGAAATTTTTTTTCTATAGTGCGAAGTAAGTAAGTTGTACACACTTATTAATTGTTACTTATTAATTTTATATTGAAGCTTTAGAAAAAATAGTCAGTCCTCGCTTATTATCGCGATCAACGTTCTGTGATATACACAATAGATTGAGCTTCAAATCTCATATTAAATACGCCTGCGAAAAAACATTAAATGTTCAGTTAGCAGTTTCAACAAAAATAAAAGAATCGCAAGACTCTGATAGCAAGAATAGAAGGTTCGATAAAGCTTTACGGAACAATCTTTATTAGAAAATCATTTAAAAATTCTTTGCTCTTAATAAAAAGGCAAAAAAAAGGCGATTGGAGATTATGGTGCTTTTATAATTTAATGTATGTATGCATATTATGCTAATTCAATTACGTATTCTAAATAAAAATCAGTGATGTTATTAAGCTTTGAGCATATATTGTATAAATGGAAAGATTCAGTGTTCGATGATATAAAATCAATGCATTAGTTACAAAGAAATAAATTTCTATGAAAGATTTGCATACTTATATATAAGTATTATGAATTTTATACCCAGTAGAACTTAGGATTATCGTTGGAGGAATCAACGAGCGCTGACGACCGAACAATGTTTAATTCTCCATTACTCTAGAGATCATGCATTTTTTAGTCCTTTTTAACATTGCATATCACAGAGAGTAAAAGGCAGTAATAAAGGAGTATGCGATTGCCGTTCAGCCTCTTCTTTTGCGAAACGAAAGTAACTAAGCAAAACTATTGCAAAACATCACAGCATAAAATATTCAACCATATGCCAATAGCTTTGTGTGTAATTAGAATTTGTGATATCCCGAAATATTTGTTGGTTGGAAAAGGGGTCAATAAGAAGGTCACACGTTCGTTCACATTCGCTCGCTCATATGTTAGATTTCTAGCATGTTTTCCCGTTCCGTTCATGGCGACGAAATGTTTCAATATCTGACTGTGGCCATGTGAAGCGAAGCATGCAACACACAGAAAAGGAAGCAATTCACATGCGTGATCTCACCAAATGCCACAGCAACATGCACAACATTTTCATCACCTTTTAGACCTTTCAACATTGTACTCGCATCGCTATTTTACCGACAGAGTACTTAATAAATTTTTTTTTTAGTTTTTGCAGTCATACGAGTTGTAGACAGAGGAATCTATTTTCTGTATAGTAAGTAAATCTCAAAGTATCACAATAACCTAAATACTTAGCTTGGATCGTGGAACCATTAACCATTTCACATGCACACAGTTTTTCAATGCATCAGGCATATCGTTAATATTGGTCATTACGATCAAAGTCAGGCCAGGGCCATTTTAATTAAAATAGAACATTTATTTATAGATTATTTATATTGAGGTGCATGTACCATATGTGTATGTAGGTGCCCTAAATATATACTTACACAAAAATTAAAGGAGGTGGGTCGAGGGAGGTGTAACTTTACCAAGGCATAATATTATTGGAAAATAAATTGTATAACTAACATCTTCTTAATTGTGTTGTTGTTGAAAAGGAATTTTTTTCGTTAAAAATTTTAAAATTTTTGGTTTCTATTGTTGCTTTGTGTTTTTGAACTTGTAATTTGTAATGAAAAATATTGGTTCGTACACACCGAGTACTTTTATACTTGCACGTATTGACAGTTGCAGATAGAGTAAAAGAAATATGAACATCGAACTATAAGGTAAACTACATACCTTACATAAGTATATAAAAATGTGTCTATAATATTGTTAACAAGTTGGCGTTCGCATTTGTCGTTGACACCGTCGTCGTCGTCGTCGTCGTCGTCGCCACCGTTGTCTTCTTATGCTCTGCCCACGCATTTTGATATGTTTTCTTAATTTTTATTACATTTATTTTATATAAGTACATGTGTAGTATTGTATGTATGTATGTATGTTTTTTCTTTTATAGATAAATGCGAATTCCACTGCCATGTTGTTGTAGTGTTGTGTAGTTGATTGTTGATACCACTCTATAGAGCTATAGAGAGAGGAAAAATCACTTTGGCACGCGACACAATGTCGCCGCCACGTATTTGGAGTAATATATTTATGTATTTTACTATAAAGCAGCAAACAGAACATGATGTACACAAATACACGCACACATATACATACATATATACATACGTTTATGAATAGTGAATATAAGTACATATGTGTTCGTTTTTTAGCTATGCGATTATGAATTCGAAATGAAAAGTGTGCGCGGCACCGTAAATTAGATTCAAACACATTGAAAATGACATTATTATGTAACACTTGAAGACAGCTGGACAAAAGAAACAGAAACTGATCTTGATATGTGCTTAAGCAATATGTATTGTAACTAAGCCGTAAGATATGAAATGTTTAATTGTATTTTTTAGTGCAGCAAACTTTATAACCACAGAACGTTCCCAAAAACCGCCCCTTTGCATTCAACAACTCTGAAAACAAATTGCATGTAAGTAAAGCTCAATTCAATGAAAATACTAAAGAGTGATTTTTTGACCACTTGGTTTTTGACGTTTACATTTCTGACAGTTCACGCGATATTCTTGACATGTGTCAAAGTAAAAAATGCTCAGTTTGCTCAATGGATATGTGAATAAGGAGAATTGCCGTATTTGGAGTGAAGACCAGCCAGAGGCAATTCAGCAGCTACCAATGCATCCCGAAAAATGCACTGTTTGGTGCTGCGCCATGTTATAGGCAGGAGACATCATTGGGCCGTACTTCTTCAAAGACGATGAAGGCCGCAACGTTACGGTCAATGGAGAAAGGTACCGGTACCGTTCGATGATAACACACTTTTTTTTTGCCTAAAATGCAAGAATTTAACTTGGCCGACATGTGATTCCAACAGGACGGTGCCACATGCCACACTGCACGCGAAACCATGCATCAATTAAGAGGCGAATTTGGTGAGCAGTTAATCTCACGTTTTGCTGCAGTCAATTGGCAACCAAGATTGTGTGATTTGACCCCGTTAGACTATTTTTTATGGGGGTATGTTGAGGCTCTTGTCTATAGGGACAAGCCAAACACGATTTCTGCTTTGGAAGCCAACATTGAATGCGTCATTTGTGAGATTCCGGCCGAAATTTGTGAAAAAGTGTGCCAAAATTGGACCATCAAAATGTACTAAAAAATGTACTTAAAGCGTAGTCGAGGGCAACAATTAAGTGAAATTATCTTTAAAAAGTAAATGGCAGGATTTGATTTATCGATCCAAATAAAAATTTCAATAATTTTTGTAAAATTTCTGTGTCTTTTAGAATTTTCAAAAACCAAGCTCTTAAAAAATCAATCTTTACAATACAACACCAAAAAATATTCAGGGTAAGGATGCAGTTTTTCGAGCATTTCTTTTTATAGACAAATATTTTACAAAGTTTGAATACATACAGACAACTTCGATACTCTAGTGGATAGCACATTAGAATCTTCACCGTAAGGTTTCGGGTTCCTGTCTTAGCCTGGTGCTTATTTTTCTTTCTGAACCTTCTTACTTTCTAACCGATATGAGATGAATGACAATTATAGGAAAATGTAGAAGTACACCTCTTGACAGGTGTTCAACTCCGGGGTGAGTTAATATTACTTTAATTTAAAGATTGGAATTGTAACACAAGGAAATCGTGTTAATCCGGCTCGAAGGACCTAGTTTAGTTCGGGAATTGATTATATAAAGGAAAATATTGAAAATTAAACACTGGGAATTCGTATTTAAGTAATTTTTATCAACATTAATTTATTAAACTGAAAAGTGTACAACAAATTTATTTAAGAGCCCAACCAACCGGTGTTAATTTGTTCTAGAGACAGAGAAAGAAAGCAAAATATACTTAGAAGAAAAAAAAATAAGGATAATGCAGGCTTAAACAACAGGCAATGGCAAAACCACCTAGTGACAGCAAATTGCCAGGCCCAACAATGTGCTGGATTAGCCTAAGTGTGTTCCACTATAGGGCAGCCACTCTAATCTAACCTAACCTTGAGTAAATACGTTAAATAAATTGAAAATGTACCAGAAGTCTGATACGCTGGCAAGATTTATGTGTCAGCACCGTAATTGAAAGTTTAAAGTGTGGGCAACACTGGCAATTAGATTTTGATTTAACGAATCCAAACTTACAAAATTACCTCAATGACCTCTTTAAAATCTTTTATTCTGCGAAAGCAAGTTAGAAAATTAATCGGCGGTTGAGTATGTAATTCATTAATTTCAAAAACTGTAAGAGATTTAAAATTTTTACTTATTTAAGCAGAGTAGTGATTCTGGAGAATGTTACTTAAGTATGAGGTTGTCTGTATATTTGCGAAACATGTTTGGTGGCTGGCGCTTTAACTGTAATAAGTATAATAAACTCCAAGAGTTGGTCAAAATATAGCAAATTAAGGCATTTGCAAAAGAAGTCAACCATTTCACTATACCAAAGAGCTAAACTCCATTGTGGGAAAACCATCCCAAACTTGTAACGTATTCCCATGTAAATCATAGTCATGGACTTAGTGCGGGCATGCACGAAATTACAAAACTATAAATTTATAAAATTTTAACATAAGTGATTGTGATTAAAAGCGTGGCAGAGAAATCGCAATATGTAGCAAATAGTTAAATCTTTAATTAAATGTAAGACACTCCTTTCCATATCGGTCATCTTGGGCGAGAAATTGACATAAAGTTCTATTACAAAATTAAGATGCTACACCTTAATTTTCCGATGCTCTTTGTGGTTAACTTATATTTTCTAGGAATTTATAATCTTCATACAATGTGCCAGATTTTGCGCCTTTATCCTACGACAGACACTGTGACAAATTTTCCACCTTCGATCAGTATATGCTGGAAACAAAGGTCTTTGTATTAAAAACTGATTTACATTCAGGGATTGTAAAAATTCTATTTGTCGCTAAGTTGATACCACTGTCCTCTAACCCGACGTGAAGTGTAAACACGATCTGTCATATTCAGTCAATTTTGTCAGTTCATCTCAAGTGTGTTTTATAATGAATAAAAATATCGAACAAAGAATTTGTCTCAAATTCTGTATTTCAAGACTTATAGTGAATCAAACTTCTTGCCAAAAGATCAGATGGTATATAAAGAATATTATCTGGGCGTTATACGGCGTTTGAGAGAGCAAATTCGCGGAAAGAAGCCAAGTATGTGGAAAGGAAACTCTTGAATTTTGCACCACGACACAAGGCTATCATTGTGAACGAATTTCTGGCCAAAAACTCAACAAATGTCATCGAACAACCAAGGTTCATTCACCCTATGTGGCTCCTTATGACTCAATTTACCACCTCGAGGCTCTCGTTTTCAGTCGATATAAGACACAAAAGAGGATTCGCGGCGAGAACTGATGACGACTCCGCAAAATAAATGAAAAAAAAAATACATTTGAAAAATGTTTTGATGATTGGAGTATTTTTTGGAGCCTACTTTGAAGGCGATGCAATAAATTTGAATGAATAACAAATATTTTGTGTTTCATTGCCCAGTTAATATTTTTTTTATGAATCTTTCAAATGATTCCAATAATTTAGTAAATTTCTGCGATTGCCTTTCAACAAATTATTCAGGTATCTTAACATTTTTGTTCAAGCTGTTACTCATTTATTAGCTTCTTCGTTACCTCTCAAATCTTCCCAAATCAGCGGTGGATATTCTGAGAATTTGTTCACAACTCACATAGATCCGGATACATTACTCCAAATTTGCAACATTAATCGCTAACTTTAGCTAAATTTCTTGGATTAGGATTTAGAACTCACTCAAGAAGAGATTCTGCACGAGAAATAACTAAGTCGATGACTTAACTTTCCTTACTGAGCAAATTGAAAGGAAACTCGAAACAGAATTTTGCAGCCAGTTGATCGTTTTATGTTATATGCATCTAAAATATAAATGACAATATGAAATACGAGCATCGCATGTCAAAACTAACTTCAGCATATTCTTCCTGGAGCTCATCTTACGTGTTCTTCATTTTTAAGTATTAATAATAAATATATACAAAAGTGTGGTAATTTATGCTCGTTAAAATCATTGGGTGGTCCTCAACTGCCGAAACATTGATTCATGAAAGCTCTAACTATAATGCCCAAACACATAGGTACATCCATACATTGATACAAACATACAAACAGACATATAAGTATTACCATATATGTACAACTTATATTGGTGCATCTTCATAGAGAAGGCACCAAGTAAGTAGAAGGCAACAAGGCAAATGTTTTATTAGCACATAAAAGAGAAGATGAATGCTTTTCTTGAAGTTTTGATTTTTCTATAATTTCAAAGACAACCAAAAGGCAAAAGAAAACAACTGCAGTGGGGTTCCATACTCTCGTGCTATATTTAGTATGTGTGTGCGCCAGTGTTTGCCAAATAGCAAATGTGTGTGCTTCATGGATACATTATTTTTTCTTTTTTTTTCAGAACTTTAGACCACAATTTTATTATTACTTTTTTTGCATAAAGAACATTTGTGACGGTTCTAGTGAGATTTATTTGCAATGAATTAGTTATTTTATGCCCTTGCACTTGAATGAAGTTTGTACGTACGTATGTATGCAATACCTGCAGACCAGCATATTTGCATGTGTGATTTATTACTTCATAGAAGAAAAAGGAGAAGAAGTAAAAGAAGAGTCTCTACAAGCACACACACACTCTGACACACAGAACTAAGCCTATAGATTTTTTTATAACTTTGAATCGTAGAGATCTTTCAATAATTAAAAATATACTTTCGATTTATGTTGCATTTTTACACTCACAATAAATCGAACTTAAAATATAGTAAACTTATTGCTATGTGAAGTGGTGGTGGCAGTAGAACACAGTTTCGATATGAATACACTTTGAAAAGAGAAAGTTGGAAGGAAACTCTTTTACCGTTCACTGATTCCGTTCACAATTGTAGATCTCTGCATTCCTGTGAATCAAAATATCAGGTATAGGCCGTTTCTCCTTACCTCCACTCCCCTTCACTTTCGAACCTTCTGTCTCACTTCTGTATCTCCCATAAATATCGATATATTCTCTTTTTCTCTCTGCTCTCCCGTAGCCCTCTGCCTACTTCTAGAGAGACAGTAAAGTTGATCAGTTAACCTTTTTCTTGTGCTTTGTTTAGAATTTTTAGAGAGACCCTCTTTTCAGCACCATTTGCATGTGTGATATATTACTTCATAGAAGAAGAAGAAGAAGAAGAAGAAGAAGAAGAATAAGAAGAAGGTGAAGAAGAAGAAGTGGATTTCCACTTTCATCTACATACGTCTATAGAACTAAGAATTATCATTTTGTCGACAGTGGATATTGTCCAGTCTTCTTCTTCGTTTTCTTCTTTTAATGGCACAACAGCCCATGGAGGGCCTAGGTCGAGCTTATCGCGTGTTATATTTGGGCTGAGTGGAAGGGACCTAAAGTTATGTGCCGAATCCGAATAGCGATCTGAAAAGCTTTTCATAGACAAATTTTACTCTTGAAGGTTTGCCATTACCTGCCATTTTTGATTTTTTTTCTAATTTCAGCCAGTGCCGAGATTTGAACTCCGGGCCTCTAAGTAGCAGCCCAACGCACTACCAACTACGCCACGGAGACCTCGTATTAAAGCGCTTTCAAGCCTGAAACTCATCTATGCTTCGTTTTTCTAAGTGCCCATAAAAATCATTGGGTTCTTTTTTGCTGGAGATAGCATCGAAAACTTGAAACTCATAAAATCATTATCAATGCGAAATATCAACAACATCTCCGGCTCACATCACATCAGTTCATATCAGAATTCGGAGATTAAAAGGAAAAAACGACGGACGACAAGTACAAGTACCAGTCACTAGTACTCAATAGTGTATTCCCAAGCAAGCAGAAGTACGAGTGGATGCCGCCAGTACGAGTATGTAGAACTCACTTAACAACAGCCTGAATGATGCAATTGAATTGTTGGAGAGATAGATACTACATAGATGTATGTCTGTATGTATGTATGCTTATACAATGACGCATAGACGGATTGGATTGACGGCGAAAAGGCCTAATTGCTGATTTAGCTGCTGTGCCAATAAATCCATTGCTTCGCACCAACCACAACGCAGCACGGTGTATTGTGATAGTGAGGATTTATGAGACGAGAACGTGTATTATTTGCCGACAAAGCAAGCAGCTAAGAATGTTTGCCAGCCAATAACTTATGAATCTTGACATTTCCTCATGTGCGACCGATTATGGATAGTCCGTTGGTCTGCTTGCCGTTGTTGCTGGCGCTGGTGCTTGGCGCTTAATGCTGCCAAAGTTAATATTTGCCCCTAGTTCCTTATGTATGTATGTATGTATTTATGTATTTATGGTCTCTGCTGTGATTATGGAATGAATTCATACATAGTACATCCACCGATCAATAGATACGAATAAAGTTGCCGTTAGATAAAAAATCACAAAGAAACACAAACGAAAAATGTTACCTTGTTATTTTTACAGATGACGATTTCAATACTCGCTCTATCGCACCGCAAACCGGCTTCTAAAGGCCTCACGACGACAGACTCACACACTTACAATTTATAGCTGCAGAGCGTTAACACATTTGCAATTCTGTGATGATGATTTGCTTTGTACCGAACTTGTCGCTTAAATGGAGCCTAATTGCTTTTGAATTGACATCTGGCGAATTTATTACATTTATATGATGGTTTTAAGTTTCGCGCGATGCACTCGCACATATTCTTAATTGCTCCGTTGACATATGGTATCTCGCTCAGCTGTGTAATTAATAATGTAATATGTAACTGAACATGAGTAATTTTGATATATGTAGGTTCTCGCTGCTCATGTGGTTACGGTTTTGAATATTGCAGCAATAGAGACTTGAACCCCCCCCTCGCCCCCCTGCATTTGCTGGTGTCGTATAAACTCTATTTATTGAGAGTACCTTAAAGGAGAGGAGAGTACCAAAAATTCAAAATATTTCAGAGAAAAGTATTGGAAAGGGAAACCTAGGGAACTAGGAACAAAACTTTCTCACACATCTTGAAAAATAAAGTTCTTAGGCTTAGAAAGATGTCGAGAAATTTTTAAATATGTTATTGAAGGTTTAGTCTTTCTTAACTTACTCCATAAACAAGCGGTTAAGGAGAAAAAGTATCGATTTTATGTAATCCGTGGAGCGTTGAAATATTGTGTTGCCATGAGCAAGTTTCGGGGAAACGTACAATTGAGGATTTATATCGAGTATCTCCACGGAACAATGCCTTGGAATTAATGGTAGAATTGCGTTATCCAGGCAACGTTCCACTGATGTTGCAAAGAATTAATGGAACTCAAAGTTTTCCTGTTTCATGTTGTGCATGCTATATTTGTACACGAATGTGTAGGGACAAACAGTTTTATGCCGCATCTGAACAACGAAGTGTAAAGCTTTTCTTGGGCAACTTCTTGCTCTTGGAGGTTTGACTTTGCCAGCCAAGAGGTGGGCAGAAAAACTGGTTTTTCTATGCTTTGAATATTACCTCTTCCGAGATTTGAACACCGGACACGCTGCGTAGCAAACCAGCGTACTACCAACTACGTCACGTCGACCACAAACATTTTAAAATCATTTTCTTTATTGAAAATGTTTTTGGGGCAGCATAATGGTTGGTTTGCCATAGGAAAATTCAACGAATAAACATATTTTTTGTTATAGAGAGGCATTATAAATTTTGTCATACAAAATACTGCTAAATAAAAACATATCTAAATATTATCGCAATTTTACAAGGGTACGACCTGCAGAGTATTTTCTCTCGTAACGAACTCTTGTAACGAACTTCCACCTTCTTCAAGGCTCACATCATTTGAGGTGGTCGCTGCATACCTAGCAATGCTTCAGTCTTAGCTCAGGGAAAATGGGAGTGGGCTAGCCTCAATGATATGATGAGGCTATTGTATGCAGCTCATACAGTAGGAAAAATCCTAAAAAGTAATCTCCATAAGAAAACTATTGAAGACTTTTGTAACTACCACCAACAAATGAATAAGAAACTAAAATTTAGAGGGGGAAAGCTGATAGTCCCTTGAAGTCTGTACCCACCCTACCTGATATCGATGTATTACCATACTGTCGATATCCCATTGCTTAACTTATCTGCTGTTCACCCTTACATTTCATCAAATAATAATATTTTAAAATTTCATTATTACTTATTATTATTTTTACAAACTTATACTAATTATTTTATTTTGTAAATATTTCATTTCATTATCAATTTTACTAATTATTTACGAAGATTTTATGTAGTTTTAAAATACTGTACTATTAAAATTATTTATAATTAAAATTCCTAATAAATCACCTATTGATAAATTTTCCTATTGGCCTAGTAATATTATGCGATTAGAATATAAAAATAAAATAAAGACGGTAAATCTGTGAGAGCGTGGTGAATATTACTTTAGAGAGAGCAGTTATAATTAAAAGCAAAGATAAATAAATGATCGGGAGACATGCGTGTTGGTATGATTAAACACCCACAAAAAAAAATATATCATATTGGATTGATATATTTTTAAATCATGTTAACACTATAAGTATTTTTAGAATTTTTTTTATTTAACTTACTCACGTTAAATTGCTACTTCACCGATCCGACGATGGGCCCAACGACGATGATGTTGCATGCTACGTGTGGTTTGATATTTGTTGCACCTGCGATACTCGCTGTGATAATTAGATTTAAGTATAGATATATAGTAAATTTTTTATTTTTTTCAACATTTTATTTTTTTTTATGCTTATATGATTTATCTTTTCTTTTAAATTATACTTTTAATATTTTTTCTCTTAATTTTTTTTTCTTTTACACTGACATAAAACCGAATTTGAACTTAAAGAATTTTAACACTACTACTGGTATATAATTGTCTATTTCACTCTTAACAGATCTATTTATGTTGATCTCCTGTTGCATGCCATGTACTCGTATACTGTGATGTATTCTATGTATTTTCCCTGGTGATCCAACATGTATCAGCAATCCACCCAGCACTTTATGCTCCTGGTCGCTTTGGTATTCCTGGTCCAGCAATTCACTTTTGCTTTAATAAAGTACGTCTTTCCTGTTCAAGCTCCACGCAGTCAATCCTCTTTTTTTCCTGATCGACAGTTAAAATTTTTCCTGCCACAAATAAGAAATAATATCTCTACTTTCCTGTGGATAACAGTGCCGATCAGTTAAAGACGTTGACCTTTTCCCCTACTGTCCAAGTAACCGCTATCTTAGGCTTTTGCAGTAACTATGCATATCTTAAAAAAGGTAGAGTATAGCTTGTTCATCATGCTGCCCTATAAATAGTTTCTGCTAAGAACGGTAAAAGAGTGTTATTTAATTTACCCGCTTGTCAGATATACCTTCTTGTCGGAAGTGAACAACTTTTATTTGGGGGGCCTATATAAACTTTATGCATATAGGTAAGTACTCAACTTTGGTACGAAAACTTGTACCTTTATCCATCGCACTAGCTGATATGTATGAAGGTCAGGATGTTCTCACTGAAATTTTAGGTTGACCCTTACATTCTCTAAGAGTTTTACAAAAGCACAACGTTTTGTTTTTTTTTTGTTTTGGATAGCACTGCGGTACTGGTCATAAAAATATTCTGTGGAGACACCTTATGACTTAACTAATTTATGACATGTCATGTGACCAGTAATGTTAATTTTTTACCATGAAATTACTGGATTGCTTATCTTCGGTTGATAAACAAAAATTGCTAATTGCTATTTTAAAAACAATAAGATTCTTTATTAAATAAACATATATAATAGAATAGGAATATATGTAGAATAAATACTTATTAATATTAATTTTAAAAAAATTGATCTAAAAAGTTACAAAATTATATCTTGCTGTTTATCTGATCTATGTAAGGATCAGAATTGGACTTACCATTGCCAATAACCACATACTTCAGTCAGTTATTCAGGTATGATTCAATTCAACAATAGAAAAGTAGAGTGAACGAAAGTTTAGCAAGTTTAGTTTTTCATATATTATGCGGTACTTTATCGATCGCTTTAGAAATATCTGCCAGATTAGTGATCGTACAACCATTATTAACCAGGAACCAAACCATGCATACTAACTCAGAGATTTTATAAAAATCTGTTCAATGAAAATCAATGCAGATTTTGAGTAAATTACTTGTCGAGTTATAACTGTAGAGTTATCTTCACAGAATTTATTTCTAAACAACTCAGTTGGCATAAGCCCAGTCATAATTTCAAAGTTTAAATACAAAACCAAAAATAATTTCACGCGCTCCTGTCAAATATTTTATTATGAGGAAAAAGAAACAAAACATTTCTTAAAATATTTTAAAGCTGTTCGATATATCATCATTTAAACTTAATAAAACTCAAGTCTTCGCTTCAAGTGGTCGCTGTGGCGTAGCGTACTGTTACGCAGAGTGTCCGGGGTTCGAATCTCGGCACAGTCAAATCAAAAAGTAGAAAAAATCATTTTTATACACGGCACCACCTCTTGGCAGGCAATGGCAAACCTACAAGAGTAAACATTTCTATGAAAAGCTTTTCACTTCGCCGTTAGGATTCGGCATTAAACTGTAGGTCCCGGCCTAGGCCCTCCATGGGCTGTTGTGCCATTAAAATTAAGTAAGTAAGTGTCTTATTTAATAAATGTAAATAAAAATGAACTAAGATTTTACAAAAAAAAAAACACTTATTGCTGCTACATAGTTGCCTTTGAAATGCAAAACCTTAACAAAATTCTCCCACTTCAATTTATGACTTACCTTTTTGCCATAAATTAAGTCATAATTATGTATGTCGGATAAGGATTACTCCCAGTCGGGACACGGGGATAGAGCAACAAATGAAAATACATATTACGAACTAATTTCTTTTTTGCTCTTTACAGGCGGTCATAAATAATCAAAATTTCTGGAATTTATGACATGTGAATTCTCGATTTACTGCCGTGATAGAATCGCTGCCAGATTCGATTGGTATACTGGTGGTATACTGTAGCATTATAACCGGCATTTTGAGCAGAACATCTTAATTTCGCCAAATGTGAAGAGAGTCGCTCTATCAAGTCTGACTAAAATCGAATACGATTCTAAAATTCCTGGAGCAAAATCTAACATCCCTGGAGCCCGGAGAAAGTATAAAATTCCCAGAAACTCCGGGTGAAAGCACACCAGTTGGTAACCCTTCAATTCAGTTTCAGTTGCGTGCTTTAAGTGTTTTATTTTATTAATTTTTTTTTTTTATCTTGGAATTGCTGCTACACAACGGTCGACGCAAAATCCACTTGTTCCCAAACGACCACATCCAGAGACATTACAGGGTAACAATTAATAAAAGTATACAACTTTCTTCGCGCTATAGAAAAAGTATTGTAGTTTTTCTACAATTTTCTTGATTCTTGTATTATTCTACGTAATCGAGGGTGTTTCTGCTGAATTTTTTGTGTGGTCTAGATTTCATTTAGTTATTTATTTTGCGATTGCAACAGCGGCAGCTTCGCATTGCTAGTTCGTTAGTTTCCCGTGCAGTTAAACGGTTTAAGGAGCTGGGTCATGAAGGTGATCGATCATCCAGGAAGAGAAAACCCACGATTCTCAGGAATCGTAAGATCTTTTAAAAGCGGGTGCAGTGAAATTCAACGGTTTCCATGAGAAAAGTGGCTCACGAAACTGCCATCAATCGTGAATCAGTTCGACTCATAGCAAAAACGAATTAAGACTCAGTGCTTGCAAGGCCTTAAGTACAATGGGCTACATAGCCTGAGTGCTTGAGGGACTGCCCTGCACTTCTAGTTCAGGGTCTCGGCCTTCTTCACATCCATCCATCCATTGCTTAAAAGGTCGTCTTCACAGATGAAAATATGTTTACTGTGCATAAACGACAAATCAACAGAAGATGATCAACAGAGGCTCCTGGGCCATCATTCGCCATTAAACATCGCCAAATGCTGCAATCCACCATAGCATGGGGTGAGACTTGCGCAAATGGCACAAGGAGTCAAAATCAACCAGTGGAGACTGTGGTACTCCCCTGAGACTGACAGCACTATGGTGATAATGATTGGACATTCCAGCAAAACTCTGCGCCAGTTCACAGAGCCAAAACGACATAAGAATTGTGATTTTACCACATCTCAAGAATGGCCAACATATTCACCGTATATAAATCCGATAGATTACAGCAGTGCCTGAAAAAGACATTGCGGCGTGAGTGAGTCCGAATAACAAAAAGCGCTTCCAAGCGCTTGAATCTATGTATCGTGCTAAGGGTGACCATTTCGAAACCTCCTGAATTTATTTCTACTCATGAATCACGTTATCTTTTCTTTCGTCTGTTCTTCGTTTTTAATTGCAATAATTTTTGTATGTCCAAAACTATTTTATACACTTATTAATTGACATCCTATAATTCAAAAAAAATTTTAATTTCTCAATACAACTGAATCCGGAATTGGACTTATGCAAATAAATTATATTATGATTACTTACAACATTGTGTAAACCCATTCAAAAACCATACTATACATAAATAAATATTTTACAATCAATTTTTCAGTATTAAAATCAATGAGAAACATGGGTGCATAAGCACCAATTCATTATTAAATATGTAAATAGTTTCTTTTAATACAGATCAATACCGTACTTAAATAGATACAATGCACATGCAAAATTGTATTCTAAATTGCCTCATTGAAATTACGAAATGATCACTGCAATTAATCATTTCCACGACTGTCGTAGCATATAGGTACATACCACCTAGAGTAGTGGAGTGAATTCCCCTATTAATCATGCGCTGGAGTTTATTATTATTTTATTTCTAACAGCTTTGGGGATTGGTTAGAAACAATTGAGAAAACGTAAACAGCACAGCTACGAAATAAATCAGTGCATTACTCTACTCGG
Organism: Palloptera scutellata; assembly: GCA_958295655.1. Classification (NCBI taxonomy): domain Eukaryota; kingdom Metazoa; phylum Arthropoda; class Insecta; order Diptera; family Pallopteridae; genus Palloptera; species Palloptera scutellata. The sequence goes on from OY282450.1 coordinate 51,001,079, forward strand.
TGAGGAAAAGTAACAACATCAAGTAAAGTTTTTATAATGCAACAGCAACAGCAACAGCAACAACAAAAACAACAACAACAACAACAACAACAACCACAACAACAACAACAGTAAATTGCTGCTGATATTTGTGTTGCTACTGTATTTGCACAACCGGCTTTTAATTTCATTTAAAACACATTATTATTATGTACATGCCACTTGCCTGACCGCTTGCCTCCCAATGCCACCGTCACCACCGTCAACGCCGCCAACTTCAATACGTAAGTAGTACTGTAACTAATAAAAGGTTTTGCTAATTTCAGTACAACCACCCGCTGTATGCAATTTGTTGCAGTGGAATAGTAGTTAGTAACACATGCAATGGTGGCGGATGGATGGATGGCGATGTTCGATCCGATACGATCCGCCTTGGACAAAAATAAAAATATTAATTTATTTATTCTTCTGTCTTCATTTACTTAATCTAAAATCGCTAATATTGTAATACTAAAAAGCAGAAAAAGATCAACAATGAAGATGGACGAGGAGGGTGGACGCTAAACAAAATATTTCGCATGAGAGTTTTCTTCGCATGAAACAAGTTTTGCATTTTAAGATTATTAGCTTTAAGGCTTGGACAAGAAAAATTATTATATATATTTTTAGAATATTCATGCCGTCAGACACAATGTCCGCAAACAATGTTTCATGTACTAAACTGTACGTACATATGTATGTATGGATGTGTGTGTGAATGTACGTGTAGTTTATGGCCATTAACGACCTTGCATGCGAACGTTTACTTCGTTTTCGTTTTTTCTGCTTTTCTGCTTTTCTGCTTTTCTGCTTTTCTGCTTGCCAATCTGCCAATCCTTAAAATGCGAAATTGCAAAATTATATGCAATTGTGCAAATATCTTAAGTAGTGCATGAGGCCGGGGCCTACCTTCCTTGCATTAAGATAAACGAGATGCGGCGGCTGCTTCAAATTTGCCCATTGCGCTGGCTCATTGCTCATTGCCCATTGGGCTCCGGACGGCATCGGCGACGCAGCATTTGTGTCCAAAATCACTTATTCAAGCAAAGAACGTTTAAAGTATTTGCATTTCGAGGAAGGAACGCTTTAATGCGGGTCTGCGAGTGTATATCAAATGAAGGAGGATTATACCATGTTCGGTATATGTGCATATGTATGTATGTAGGAGTATGTATGGACATACTTTGCACAGAAAAGGTATGTACTTTTTTTCTTCTCTGTTCTTTTCAGTTTAAATTTTTTTCCAAATCAATCATATCCACATGTAAGAATTTGTATGAATACAATTTTTTCTTGCATAAATCAATACAAAATATTTATATGTAAATGGGCTGTAAAAATCACAAAGAATTTGTTTTGCGATATTTAATTTAATGCGATGGAATTTGAATAAGCTAAAATTCTTAAGAGAAAAGTAAATAAAGGGAGTCTTATAATACACATTTTATAGTATTTACTGAAAAGGTTCTTTTACCCTATGTCTTTATGTAGCTAAGAAAAAATGTAAAGTGCAGATATTTTTAAAATTTGAAGCTGAGAATTTCGCAACCATTTTATGCCATCAGTTTAAGCAAGAGAACGTGTAGGTGGCGATTTATTTATCCTTATAATTTACACCTAGAAAAAACTAACGAACTTTTTTATATTGCACAAATTTACGGTTGCCAGAAGGTCGGAATTCGTCTGGATTCGCGACTTAAAAAAAATTTTTCCAGATAAATTTTTTACTGAGTTTGACTAAATATATTAAATAAATTGAAAATGTTCCAAAAGTCTCAGGCGTTGAAGCGATATTTGCATCGGCGCCGCAATTAAAAGTTTAAATGGTAGGAAACACTGTGAAATTGTGAAATTCTTGTATTATTCTATATCCATGTGAAGCCCAAGAGAAAACAATTTAATTTCAATGGCATTGAAATATGGAAAGTTCTTCCGATTTAGAAACAAAGATGCATTAAAAAATCCACTCCATTTCGAAGCAAATCAGTTTTGCATTTATTTAATATGTTTCAGTAAAAAAGTCTTATGATATTGAGATCGTTTGTCTCATCGTGATGCTGGCATCAATCAAATGATGTATGGTAAAACAATGGACCCAGCCGTAAATGGGAACCATGCCATATAACCCCCTTTTGACCACTGATTATGGGTGGGGTAGTTATTGCGGATTCAGGGTTATTATGGGCATATTCATCCCCAGCTGCTTCTTTTCGACGTGTCAAAAAAAGCAGCCAAGTTCATCGGCTTCCTAAAGCGGTATAAGAAATACTTCACTCCAACTGATCTCTGCATGATCTACTCCACCTATATCTTTCGTAAAATGGAAGTATAATTCGCTCCCATAACCAAAAACTTCAGGAATGCAACCGGAATTTGTGGACCGTATTCAACACTGAGCGATACAGCTTATAGAAGACAGTAGAGATTCCAGTTCTCAGTATTTTCATAGCAATGTTTTGCAGAGGTTAGGTTGGAGTGTCTCTGCTACTTATATAATAAAACATACTGAAGCCATTTTTGCCTTCACAGTTACCAACATTTTTCTTGAATTTTTTTGGTTATTTAAACTACAGAATACCTAATGACAGCAGATTCAAATGGAGGACCGGTGAACCATTTTGTAATTAACTTTGCTAAGTCGTTAGCGGGTAGTCCCAATGTACTGGTAGACAATGACCAGTGATTATTGCAATATTGCTAATAAAGGTCGCTGTGTGTGTCGTAGTGGACTGCTATGCAGAGTGTTCGGGGTTCGAATCTCGGCACAGGTAAAATCAAAAAAAGTAGAAACAATAATTTTTCTACACGGCACCACCTCTTGGCAGGCAATGGCAACCCTACAAGAGAAAAAATTTCCTATGAAAAGCTTTTCACTTCGCCGTTCGGATTCGGCATTAAACTGTAGGTCCCTTCCATTCATGTACAAATATAACACGCACAACATGAGTGGATGCGAAGAGCTCGGCCTAAGGCCCTCCATGCGCTGTTGTGCCATTAAAAGTAAAAGTAAGTTTTTGACGTTAATATTTCGGACAGTTCACGCATGATTTTTGACATGTGTCAAAGTAAAAAATGCTCAGTTTGGTTTGCCTTTTTATCATGAATAGACTTACGCCGGAACAACGTTTGCAAATTATTGAAATGTATTATCAAAATTCGATCCGTTTTTTATCGCAAATTTGTCTTCAGCGGCGAGGCTCCTTTTTGGCACAATGGATACGTGAATAAGCAGAATTGCCGTATTTGGAATGAAGACCAGCCAGAGGCAATTCAGCAGCTACCAATGCATCCCGAAAAATGCACTATTTGGTGCGGTTTATGGGCAGCCGGCATCATTGCGCTGTACTTCTTCAAAGACGATGAAGGCCGCAACGTTACGGTCAATGGAGAAAGGTGCCGGTACCGTTCGATGATAACACACTTTTTTTTTTGCCGAAAATGCAAAAATTTAACTTGGCCGTTATGTGATTCCAACAGGACGGTGCCACATGCCACACTGCACGCGAAACCATGCATCAATTAAGAGGCGAACTTGGTGAGCAATTATTCGCACGCTTTGATGCAGTCAATTGGCAACCAGGATTGTGTGATTTGACCCCGTTAGGTGAGACTCCGGCCGAAATTTGTGAAAAAGTGTGCCAAAATTGGACCATCAGAATGTACCACTTAAAGCGTAGTCGAGGGCAACAATTAAGTGAAATTATCTTTAAAAAGTAAATGGCAGGAATTGATTTATCGATCCAAATAAAAATTTCATTCACTTTTGTAAAATTTCTGAGGTTTTTGATTTTCAAAAACCAAACCCTTAAAAAATCACCCTTTAGAAGATGTAATTACAAAGGCAAGAGATTCTGACCTCCTCGAGATGTAGGATGGTCAGATTTGTTTTGTGTGGAAGCACGTCTACATACATTTCACTAGACTTCCTGTTAGCTAGTTAGTTGATAATTTGGCTATGTATGTTTAATTAGCAGGTTGCCAAAAGCATACCTAAGTCTTGGGCCTCGTGAGGAGTAGGGAATGTTGGGTTTAGTATTGCTAGGTCCTCGGGTTTGCAATTTTTATTTTTTTCATTGATACACTTATACACTTATACACTATACACACCCCTATAAATGCAGAGCATTGTGTTTAATGAAAGGAAGATTTATAAGTGGGAGGAAGAAGGAGGGAGAATGAGAGAGGGAATGCAATCACACAGGACACCGATAAAGGGATAGACAGCCATTGTGGCAAGTGTTATGCCGGAATGCCACTATGACCCTTGAATTGCTCAAGTAAGTAAGTGACCCTAATGACTGGCCTGGCTATCAGCCAGTCAGCTACTCTTTAATCAGTGAGACCTCTGCCTAAAACACGCTGCAATTCAAAGGATCCTACTTTTACCCTGATGTCCAGTTTGGAACCATGAGTAAAAAACTGAATGGAATTCCCAGGCTGATCTGGTGTGGATATGAAAGACAGACACCCTTTATAGGAAAAATCGATAAATATTTTCTAAAAATTTGTGTTTCGATTGGTTGTTTTTCAGATGAAAATAACCCTTTCGGTTTCAAAAAATGCAACGATTTTAAACTGATATGGTTACGGTTTCGATTTCATTCCTTGGTTAAAATACTACAATTCCCTCCAAAGTCTTAATGACAACAATAAATCTCAACTACTGTGTCTTATGACATTCTGGTGTAATGAGAAATGCGGTGGACAGAGTATTCCCCTTAAGGTGCAATTTCTCAGTTTCCATTTCTTAGCTTTCAGCTACAACTTTTACACCCTGCAGCAGTAATAACAAATCCTGAAATACTTTCTAAATTTTGCTGGTCCTTGTTTTTAAAGCAGTACCGCAAAAAGCACATCTAGTGACTAGAGTCTAAAGTCCAAGGTCCACATAAAATCTATGAATACTTAGATGTTCAACACGATTAGCAAGTAAATAATTTTTTACAACCTATTTAAGTATTGCAATTAACTTTGAAATGATTTGACCTGACCTATTTCGTTGAAGCTAAAAACTTTTTTTTTTAACCCGCAGTAGCCGCAAGTCTACTTACATACAAGGTAGGTACATGAATTTGAATTTGAATTTACTATTATTACACCTATGCATAAGTATGGTATGTATAACCAGAGAAAATCGCAAAATCAATTCTGATGTTGTTGGTGTAATTGTAATAAACATACAATGTGGATTGCAAATTGACTTTAGTGACATCCAAAATACATACTTATCTCTATGTATGAATATTGCCCATAATAAACATGACAAATATAAATTGTGCTCGTTAGTTGAACATTGCGAGCGCTCGAGTCATTTATTGAAGCAGAGCTCCGTAAAAAGCAGAAACTGTTCAGACTATAAGTTTTTCTTTCTGTCCGCCTACAAATTACAGCGCACTTACATATTTGGTGTTTATATAAGAGTTTGCAGCATTTGTCACTGGCGATGAAATAATTAAATGCGAAAATTGAAATGAAATTGATTTTTATGACAAGCTATTTCTCAATCTCGCTAACTGCCACTTACGAGCTCAGTACTTTATGATCTTAGCCATAGACTGGGAGAGTGAGTGACGGTGGCTCTTTGCAAACTGCAATGTAATGGCTTAATTTTTCATGGCTTCAACTTTTTCGGTTTTCTTAGGTTCATGCATTAAAAGCGTGGTGAGAATCACTCATATCCAGTGATCTTTTCTGGTTAACGAAATGTTTATAATTTATAATTTAACTGCTCGTACATTCTGTTTGTTCAGTGTAAGTGGAACCTAATATTTTAAGCAAACATCACACACAAGGTTCGTGTAAAGTTTAATTTGAACTATAAAACAACAACATTTTACAATGGAAATCTGCATAAGCAGCTGCATAAAATTTTTAGTATAATTTTTTCCACCATTTTTGGCGGCAGTTACTGAATAATGTGCGCTGTGCGCTTACTAAATTGCGCTTAAAAAGGTAGGCTTGGTCTTGACTTGATTTCGGTTACATGACGTCAATATAATTGTCATGTTGTTCATTTTTTTGTTGCGGTTATTGCTAGGTTTTTCAACTATGAAACTGAATTTGCCACATTGGCAGTGGTTGTTGTTGTTCTTGTTGTTGTTGTTGTTGTTGTTGTTGTTGTTGTTAGTGGACCAACCAGTCAAATTGAATTAACGCAATGTGCAAAGAAAAACATAAGCATTAATAACTTTAACGAAGCTCGCACAACTCGTTGGCTTGGCATGGCTTGAATTTTTTCCTTAATGCTTTTCTTTTTACCATGAATTAAGTGAAGTGTGCAGCCATTGCTGGCAACAAAGCTATGTATAAGTATAAGAATAAATAGATGACATCGAAGTGGCAAGAGAAATCGGGTTTAATTGGCACCAAATAAAAACTTGAACTACTACTTTTAGTATAAGTAATTGCGAGTAAATAAAAATAATGGCAGCCCTTACTCTTGACACAATGTAGAATTAGAAGTACTATACATAAGTGCCTATCATATGTCTACCGTCAGGGATATTAATTAAAAATTAATATCCCTATAAATATGTGATACTTTGAATATTTTTGATCTTTTTTATCAATCTGAAAGCATCCCATTACTCCAGATGAATCTTATGAGGTCCCCACCAGTTTCTTGATTTTTCGGAGTACCGCCTGCCACCTAGAGAAGTCAACGAATCTGAAGATTATTGGGTTATTCATAGGGTGGGAGGAGTTTCTTCCACAGTTTCGCAACTTCTTCATTAGTTAGTGGCCTTAAATCCTTGCATTCTTGAATAAACCATCGAAATCAGAGGTTTCGAGTGAGAATGGTGCAATATGGTACATTTGGTATTAAAGATCTGTTTGTTAACTTAAAGTCTATCAAAGTGTGCATTGATTTCCTTGATATCTGTATTGTGACGCGCCCCACACTTGTCTGATAATCGATTCTAGGTGGACAAAGGTAGAAGGAGTTTACCAATCATTCTGAAATTTAACGTGTAAATTAACAAAAATTTATTTTAATTTTGAATATTTTATTTATTTTCGGAAAGTTATTTGTGGACTCAAGATGGCACAGTCATCTTGAGTCCACAAAATGGAAATAAAGTAAACTTATTCTAACATAAAACTTAAAGCTACCCTTATCATGGTGTACGTGACCATCGTTGCAGGAGCCGTTGCTAGCGGAAGAGTTGCAGACGCTACGTCAGAAGTTTGTCGATCGCTGATGTGCTAGTCAGCGTGAAAATGTTAATTCGCTGACTAAGGCCATGCGCGAGTTTTACTGTAATTGAATATTTGCTTGCGTTAACTGGTATGTAGTATTTTATGGCGGTCCCAAGAGTTTTACCAAAACAAAACAAAAAAACAAAAATGGTGATATTGGAAAAATTAGCGTGACAAATCCTACATATTAAGAAAAAAATTTGTCATTTAAAATGTAGTTCCACACAGGAATTTATACAAAAATTAGTGTGCAACATGATGAAGCACTCTCTAATGTTTTGAAAAAAAATTAGGGAAAGGATCGGAAACTAAGTGTGGCAGCTGCCATACAACAAAATATGATTTCAAATGTTAACTGCATCTCGAGAGGCTGCAAAATGTTTTAATTAAAAAATTACCTACAACATAACCGCAAATTAATGGCAAAAATTAATTATAAATATATAAATTTTTATTTAATTTCTTCAATGTTAACAATCTGTTATTAATAATGGAACCATTTCAGAATTGTTGAGTCAATAAATTGTTATCTATTACATATATTCTATTATATGTATTTATTTTATTACATAAATTGGGTATAACTGAAGGTATGCAAGGTTCTACATGTGTATTCCTACATAACTGTGAGTATCGCTTCCCTATCCTGCTTACACTCTAAGCGATATATAGTACTATTCATATATGCATGAAGCACAGAAAGCTGAATGTGCGGTTGGTTGAAATTCTTATTGTTAGTTAACCATGTCCACCAATCTTCTACCAAATGCTCAAACCTCAAACTAAATTCAACTAGCATGTACTTGAACTTCAAAGAATTGATATTCTTTAAAATAACCACAATATCTGTTAAATAAAACCAAAAAAGAAATAAAGAAAAGATCATTGGCAAGGCAGATGCTGCACAAATCAATTGCTACTCAGTTGGATACACCATCAGCAACATCAGCATCAGCATCAGCAACAGCAGCAGCATAATCGACATGAGAAAGAAGCATAACTAACGACCAACGAAATAAACTGACAAACTGACGATCAATGTGAGTGACTTCCAATTTTATTTGTGTTTCTGTTTTGGTTAACTCTGTTTTTTTGTTGGTTTTTTTTTTGAGTTTGCATTGAAATGCTTATTAAGTTCTTTTTGCATACCCATAGGGTTTACGTGGTGCCGCAATTCACAGTAATGGTAGGCAGGCAGTAGGTATACGAACGAGTACAAATATGGTTCCTTCTGCATTTCAATTTCCACGAAAAGAATAAATTGCGCTCATGTAAACAACACTGGATCGCGATGTTAGTGCAACATGCAGCACTAATTTGATTTTGCTCGTGGAACGTTTCGCGTTCTGCTTCTTATTGGATTGCCTCTCAATATTTGGAAGCGTTTCTTTACTTAATACCTTCATTCAGTGAGAGTCACTTGCGGAAGCAAGTTAGAAATTGGTAATGAAGAGTGACTGCAAGCACAATAATAAAAAATAGAAAAATAAAAATAAATGATAACAACCATTACGGTTTCAATGTTGCTTAGCCCAGGGTGCTTTCATGTTTTATCAATGCAATCAAATGGAATTTCATTCGTAGCCTTTTTGGTCTAGTAACCGAAAGTAACGACCTCATCATTAACCTTAGCATTATTATTGCGCGTGATGAGAAAAATATGTACCTGAAATAAAAAAGTGCATATGTTGTTTTTTTTTTATTGATTTTGAATTCAAACGATCTAAATGCATAGAAAAATATCCATAATTGATTCGCAGAGAGAAATTAACATTTACTTGTGCGCTGCAACACGATCGCATTTTCCGTTGCTGCTTACATTATTTAAGATGATTTCACATAATTGGTACAGCCTTTTATAAGTCGTTTTGTGATTTATCGGAAGTGTGTGGAAATCGACCTTTTCCGAATTCTTATACTAAGTGATTGGAAAATCAAATCCCACCAAAAAGTTTTTAGATTGTGTTAGCTTCAGAAGTATTAGGTGTGTTTTTAATTCGCCAAGTAGGTAATCATGTGCGAATAAAACAAACAAGTTGTTAAATATCCATTTCAGAACAGAGCAGCTCAATAGCACTGGCAGCTGAAGATGATCTTCCAGCTCATGAGCATAAGAATTTTAACATATTTTTATTTTTTCCCCAAACCGTTCTTTCATTTTATTTTTAACAGTACATAGTAGTGGACCACATATTTTAATCAACATGTTAGCCATACAGTTGTGTGGTAGTTAGTTATATGCATTATATCTGCAGCTTTTGTTGATGTTTTCCATACAATTATCGTTGCTAGAACTAGAAGCGATTGGCGAATAAAACGTAGCTATTGTAAAAGAGAGAACTAATTTGAACTTGTAATATATGAACGAGTATATTTCAACGAGTTATTACTTACGAGCAGACTTGCCTACCCATACACTCAATCAAATGCTCCCTCAAACTCATACATACAAACACAAATATGCTAAAGAAGATTAATTTATTGTTTATAGATGCGAGAGAACAATTGAAAACTACTGTACTTTGATTGGGCTACCAAAAGTCCCGCCACCGCCGTCACCACCACCAGCACAGCACCAGCCAGCTCCAGCATCAAATCTCTAACACGATCGGCAGTAAATGTTAGCCTGTGCAACCAACTTCTACTGATTTTCATATTAATGGATGCCAGTGAAAAGTTTATTATTTTTCTTCTTGTTCATCTGCACTTTATGCGCTTTACTGCAGCGGAGTGTAACAGCATCAACAACTACAGAGTTACAACAACAGCAGCTGCGCAGCTTCAAGAACATTTTCATAATATGCGCTCTACACAATGCAACTGTGAATGTTATTGTCAAGATCAAATTCAAAGCCCTGAATCCGTTATTTGACCTTAAGAACTTGAAAGAATTTGAATACACAGCAAATGGTTTTACATGGGCGCGATCGAACGCGAGTACTCGCTCGTAGCAAGAAGAAGTGTTTTTGTTTTGGGCAACATTGGTTTGAAGAGAACGGAGGTGATGGTGCTGGTGCTGGTGCTGGTGGTGGCGGTGGGGGTTGGTGTAGGCAATGACGATGGTGTCGGTGGCTGTGAATTCACCGTTTTGTTGTAGGTACCTCTAGCAGCGCAATGGTACAGCGATTAGATGAATAGAGTCAGTCGTCGTCGTTGTTGAATGTTTTCGATGTAAAGATAGGCTACATTTGGATAATTTTTTTCCGGTTCATAGTACGTTCGATATAGCCCGTGATGTTTTTTTCTTTGGTGTGTACTGTAAGGCGATGATAATAATGACGACGATTATTAGAATTTTTAATTTATGAGAATACAGTCTTTCAATGTTATGTTCAAGAATTGATTTTTTTGTAGTAAGTAGGTACAAAAATTACTCATGCATTTTTCTTTCAAATCATGTATGTATGTACATATGGTATGTATTTATGGATAATATCGAAATTTATTCAGTTGTTATTTGTAATTGGAGTAGGTAAAGTTTCAGCGCGATTCGGAACGAATTTGTACAATGAATTGTTTTTCTAGTTCTTGTTCCGAGCAGTCATGGCATAAATCTATAGATTTCTTCCCTGAGTCATTTTAGTTCTATTGGATTTTTTCTACTACACTTCGACTCTCACCTCATCTAAAATAGCTTCACTTTGTATTTTAAAAATCCGTTTCCTTCAAGTTATCTTTTCCCAGCCTAGTCTCACGTGTTGTCAGTGAAAATTAGCAGTCTAGATTGTGAACTGCTGGTGACTTTACTTATAATGTCACCGATCCTAAACCGGTACCGATGATATCTACCTACACTTCCTCTTTACATCCGTAGGGTGCATTAATAGACGCCTGTAGATTGTTGTTTATCGATCATAGAGGCACAACTCAAAAATACTTATCTCGAGGTTAGCCATCATTATACCGTTTTCATCGTAAGCTCACCAACATGTTGAGCCATTCTTTTGTAACAAGATTTCAGTTTTATCAAGGACCAGAAGATTCTCGGTTTCAATTTTGTTCAAAGCAGACGTTTTAGTATGAGAATATATTGGCAGACTTACATGTCTCACATGTCTGTAGAATTCATGGTGCAAACCTCAATACTAATCTCTCGATCGGACCTACGAACAAACTGCATTCAGTTTTAACCTGAAGCCTTTAAGAATTATCGCTCTGAACTCGACTACTTTGTATATGTAAGTAAAAGTAGCACATACATTTCGATATGTACATAAAATGTATGAATGTCGTACGCTTCCTTTGAAAGCAGCCAATTTATACCTGCAGCAATTTTTCATCTTAACTTGTTAAAATATTATTGCGACTTTAATGTAAAATTGATTATAACTAAAAATATTTATGCTTCCTTATTGTTGCTATTGTCAACTTAACCCAAAACACGAAAATTGTTTACTATTTGGGTTAAACAAAACTATCAGATAATAAAGCAATTAATAATACCAAATGGTTTCTTTATTCTGTGTTGCTGCACATGTTGTTGTTGTTGTTGTTGTTGCTGTTGTTGTTGTTGTTGTTGGTGTTGTTGTTGTTGTTGTTGTTGTTCTTCTTGTTGTTGCTGTTGTTGTTGTTGTTGTTGTTGTTGTTGTTGTTGTTGTTGTTGCTCATATTGTTGCTGATGTTGTTGTTGCTGTTGTTGTAGTGCCATAACATATTTGCTTTCAAAGCATTCAGCTGTAATATAATGTAGCAGAAAATGATTGCTGCAAAACAACAACAAGAACAACAACAGCAACAACAAATATAGTTCATTTTACTGCTAGCAAAATGGCAAGCCACACTTAATGTCCTTAACCAGTTCCAGGTGTTTAGCGCTTGTTTCGTTTGTACTGCAATTGTTTTCTATACTTCTTTTTAATATTGAAAAACGTCATCATCATAAAGCAAAACCAAGTAAGTGAACATTGTGCAGAAAACATGTTGGCTAATGCTGCCCTCACTCAACTGGAAAATAACTTTTGTAGATACGAGTACATAGTTGATTTGATCGGCTAGGGAAAACTAAGCAGGGACGTTTACAGCTTGTGGTCAAATTTTTCAAGAATGTAAATTCTGGAAGATATGTCAATTATTTATGTAAAAGATGTATGAAATTGCTGTCGATTTTAAAAAGATTCCAAATGTCAAAAACTGCAAATAATTACGACAATCTCAAAATCCTACGGTCAGATTATGCTTTAGCGTAAAAAATTCTATGAAATGAATTCTTTAGTTCTCGGGTCTGATGCTACTAAAACTACGAAAGTCTGAGTTTCGGATTCGAAATTTTATTTCCTCTTTCTGTCTGCAAAATATGGTCGGCACAAGCTAAAACAAAAAAAACAACAACAAGAAAAATTTGTTTATACGGCACCACCCTTTGGCAGGCAATGGCAAACCTACAAGAGAAAAAATTGCCTGTGAAAAGCTTTTCACTTCGCCGTTCGGATTCGGCATAAAACTGTAGGACCCTTCCATTCATGTACAAATATAACACGCACAACATGAGTGGATAGGAAATGCTCGGCCTTTGGCGCTACATGCGGCCATAGTCGCATTGATAAAAAACTGAAGTTATTTGTGGTAAAGGGAGGCACAACACTTGCCACAATGGCAGTCTATCTCTTTATCGGTGTCCTGTGTGATTACAATCCCTCTCCCATTTTCCCTCCTTCTTCCTACGACCTATAAATCTTCCTTCCATTCAACACAATGCTCTGCATTCACGGGGGTACAGCCTGTGTGTTGAATGTACATAAAAAAAAGAATAATAAAAATAAAACAAATAGACTACACTTGGGGCAATACTATCTCGCCGAATGAAACCAATTCTAATTAGATTCTTGAGCTTCATCAAAAGTCTTACATTCACCAATGTTTCTTTTCTCTCTTGATAGCTATTTCTAAAAGAGTACAAAGAACTTAAGGGTTAAACCGTTGGTAGAAAAAGTAAGTAAGAAAGTAAAAATCATTTGGAACGCCACTGAAACTGATGTGTTAAAAGAAGTATTCACAACTGGGTGCTATGTGCAACATTTCTGTAGGTATATAAAATGTGCGCTATGCCATTGTGGTCACCAGTAAAACAAACAGTAATCATCTTAACAACAACAAATTTTAAAAGAAAAGAAGAAAGTAAAACGAAAACGTTACTATCCAATACCAAGTATACCAGCATATGGCGAGCAGTAACAACTATTAGCTGAGAAGAAATAAATTAAAGGGAACCACATTTAAAATGATGAAAGTTATAGTTATGCAAAACAATTTCAAGCGCAATTAGTTTGCTTTCATTGGTGAATGCATCTATGGATTGAATCTCCAATGAATTTAACACAAATAAATTAACCAAAAAAAGAAAACCACTAAACACCAGAGAAACTTTCTCGAAGGAATGAAAATGCTTACTTACAAGCAATGACAATTGAAAAGTCTTAAAAGTCTTAAACTATGCCACGGCCGGTTGCACTATGCTTCATTTGCCTGCTCTCGTTAATCTGCTGCCTGGCATATTTTTTTAGTGGACCAATCTTTGGCACGATCGTGTTAACAATGGCAAATTTAGCGACAGTACAACTGCAAAGATAGGGCTTTGCCCTGTGTACCCTTCTTACTCTTCTTCGATCGACATGTTGCGCTAGTTGCAGCACTGTGGAAAACATCAGCTCAAATCACACAACCGAACATCGAACAACCGAACAACGTTGCCTATAAATTATATAACACAAGTGGGTGTTTCCTTGCTTTGTACCATAAATTGCATCTGGCATGGCAGACAGACAAATAGAAAACGAAACCGACAGACAGCCAGACAGATAGATAGACCGCGAAAGACATGACAAATCGCAAATTGTTATGTGTAAAAAAAAAACCCAACCTGAAATAAAAACACATTTCTCTAAATGTTTATGCGCTTATTATGAAATTTTGCTTGAAATTACAATTTTTATGCTAATGCTAAAGACTACAATTTGCTCAATACATCCAAGAGACATAAACGAGTTTATATGTAATACATATATTGACACAAAATGTCTGTATGTCGTCTGTGTGTTTCGGCATAGTTAAGTCGCTGTCTATCTGAGGATTTAGCAAGAGGTCTAAACAATATGCAACAAAGTAAAACTCAAATTATATTTGATAATTTTGAATTTCATCAACAAATCTTTGACAAATTTACTTTTCTTGTTTTATTGAGTTGGCGAATAAAACACAGCTAATGAATAACAAGAAATGAATGTTTCAAATTCGAAACGGAACGAAAACTCATTTGTCAACATGCCTATAACATGGAATTTTACCTCCAGATTACCATTTTTAGGGATCAGAAAAGCTTAATTACCCCCTAATTTTTGCACAAACTTTCCTTAATGTAGAAAACCATAACTACCTTTTTTTTATCAGATTTTTTTCGACGAGTTCTGATGCAGTTGATTACGGTCCATTATTTAGGGCCTTTCTACGTTAAGGAATAATACTGCAGGAGGATATTACGCTAAAAATGTTGCCTTGTCATCAGAAGGATCCATTTCACCGTAATACATACAAATTTTAAGAGCTAAGTAGAAGTTTGATGTCGGCGGCCAAGTTGTTTCTTTGTTTCTTATGAAATGTTTAAATTTTGTAGTTTTACGTACGCCCCACCATCCTCTGCTCACTCGTATTCTTGAGAATTTTTAGTCGATTTTATAAAGCAAATTTTTCGATACTCATTTGAAAATGACCTTATTGCAGCTATAAAACCATAAATTGGCTATATATTTAGAGAAACGTTAAACTTCACATGTTGGCAATGCGAAAAGAAGAAGAATATCTGATATGCTAGGCATAAACAACAACAAAATTATCCTCAATGCATAGAATGCCGTGTGGCATCGCGTCACCAACGTGGCAACATATATTCAATACATTATACATAATAATAATAACAATAATCTACCTTGAATAACTTGTTTTTACTATGGTATATTTTCGCATTCAGGGTGTTTCATTGATTTTATGGAATTCGTTTCGCCTTTGATTCATCAAACTCATTTAAACACACGTGAATTGGAAAATATTCTAAATGCGGCACATTCTGGCACATTTTTGTGAGCATGACTTACATATTGACACAATATTGACAGAAAGTAAAAGTTTCCGACTTGTTCAAGCATTTCATAGTTTCTTGTTTTCTTGCTTTTGGGGCGTCTGTCATGCTGAATCGGCATATATTTCGTTAGCGGAACGTACTAATTTATTGGCGCGTTCATGTGCGACTCGACGAAAGCTTCCTTGTTCCGCACCACCTCCTTCTCAGCAATCACATGAATAGTTTTAGCGCAGGATATATTTTGCGCTGATTGGCTGTATGTAATTGATTAGAGTTTTGGTGCAAAATCTACGAATTTTGTTTGCCAAACTAATCCCTTTCAGCACAAACAGAGAAGCTTATGATAGAAATTAGAAATTACGATTTAAAAAAAAAAATTTAAATATTGCTGGCAAAGTTCTATGGTTTGTTTTATTTTATTGCTTCCTTGATATCTGTCCATTAGCCTGATTTCAATTCCAGTGACCTATGAATTCTTCTTTCTTTTTGGGAAAATTTCGAATATTATTTAAAATATCTCTAAGAGAGTAAGTATGAAGAAAATAGAGAGTGTAAATCCTGCCCCTCAGCCTCCAAGAACCATTAATGAATGTAGTGAGCACATCTCATCCAATATTTCGGAGAGCGAATTTTTCATGAGAAAGCAAAAGTATTCAGAAGACTGATGTTAAGAATCTAACTGCACTGTTGCCTCAACAATCTTACTTACTTTTAATGGCACAACAGCCCATGGTGGGCCTAGGCCGAGCTTTTCGCATCCACTCATTTTGTGCGTGTTATATTTGTACATGAATGGAACAGACCTACAGTTTAATGCCGAATCCGAACGACGAAGTGAAAAGCTTTTCATAGCAATTTTTACTCTTGTAGGTTTGCCATTGCCTGCCAAGAAGTGGTGCCGTGTAGAAAAGTTATTCTTTTCTTTTGATTTTGCCTGTGCTGAGATTCGAACCCCGAACACTCTGCGTAGCAGTCCATCGCACTACCACTACACCACAGCGGCCTCAACAATCCAGCATATTGAAAAAACCAGCATGTTGATACGAAATTGCTGCATTAGAATTAGAAACGTTGGCTCCAGACACGAACTGCTTAGAGGTGACAGGTTTTCGGCATCGCGTGAGAGTTAAGACTAAAAGTAAGAATATGGTGTTGATAAACCCGCAAAAGCTCGACGGCCATTTCATCATTCCATCAAAATATCGTGACAATGGCAAACAGCTTGGTTTTGGTCCAAATTACTAGCACTAAATACAGCGCCTGTAGCCTGTAAGATAACTCATCTGGGAATATTCCATTGATCTTGACGATGTTCTTCTCTAGAATACCGATAACAACATTTTTGAAAATTGTTAGTATTATGTTATTATTATGGCAAATGGGGATATTTGACCTATCAAAAGATTGGGTGAATGCAATTATTTTCAAAGTGTTGTAGTGATCTCAAACTTATTTTAACTCTCCATTATTTAGCTCTAAGAAAATAAGAAAAAAGATTTACTAACAAATAAAAGTAATTGTAAGCTTTTCTAGTTGTGTTAAGGTCATCTTCCTACAAATTGAATGTTTACTGAGAAATATCACGGAACGTCATTTCATCATTCCATAAAATTATTGTGACAATGGCAAACAACTTGGGTTTGGTGCAAATTACTACACTTTTCTCAAAATTCGCAGCGATCAAAATCTATGGAAAGTTGTCGTGATGCATATCGGACAGTGATATTATTATGGGTAATATAATTTCGCTTTGTTCCAAGTGTGCGCTGCATTCTTCTTCTTCTTCTTTTGATGGCGCAACAACCCATAGAGAGCGTAGGCCGAACTTTTACGTTATATATGCGCTTTGTTAACTTACATACATATACTGGAGCGTCATTAATAGAGACCGATTTTGTTGAAATTTTGTGTACCAGGAATTTTTGGCCTTCGTGTAAAGCTTTTGACCTCACATTTTTTTTATAATGTGCTACAAGGGAATTTCCTTTACTATTCAGAACTAGTAAAAGCAGAAATGTGCTGTGAATACGACATGCAATTTACAGGTAGTCGACATTGCTGAAAGAAAAGCGTGCGAACATTTGCTTGTGAATTTAAAGAGTCAGTGACGTAGAACCAGTTTTATAGCTTTAATTTACACTTAAATAAAAGTTTCCGATAAATTGAATATTGAAAATTATGCCAAAAAATAAATGACAACATATAAAATATATTGATGATATTTTTTACTACAAGCAACTGGCCCCCTTAGTGACGAGCCACTGTCTGGAAAGGTGTTAAAATGATTGTTGCCAGGATACACGCGTCTATAGCGAAAAACTTTGTTATTTCTATTTGCTCGACATTCGACAGCTCTACAAGCAATTTGAATTTTGTGTGATCAACAACAACATTAAACGAAAAAGGAATTCAGCTTAAAAAATAATTTGATATATGATAAAATAGTTTTAATTGCAAAAGATTTTAAGATACTATTGCAAAAATGCAAGAAATTCTTATAAAATTCGTGAAATTCCATACTAAATGCAACCAGAATTGATACCTCAACGACGATTACTACCACTGCCACTACTGCGATTGGTAGTGTTAGTGTTAATTTGCATTTAAATTCACTTTCGTCTCAAAGTAAACAGCGCGTTCGCGGCGTGATGAAGTGTTTCATGAATTTCAATAACAATTTCTCACCGGGTCAAGTAGAAATTCCTTTCAACAGAGAACGCAATAGACGAAGCGTAAGTGAAAGTGCAGAATTGTTTGTGTAATTATTGCGAGGAATTTGATGGCATATAATCATACATAAATTATGTGAGAAATTAAATAATTTTTATTTCAAATCGTGTAAAAATCCAATCAAAATGTGTTCATAGTAGCTAACAGTTACTACCTAATTCTAAGTAAGTGTAAGTATTCGGCGGAGCAAGTTTCCACATTAACCAATTCTGCCTACATAAAGCACCTGACCTGGAGTATTCAAAATAGTTAACATTGCACATATTATTGCACATTTAAAAGCGATTTACATTTGGCATCATAACGTAAACGTAACTTAAAAAATAACCACTTTCAACAACAAGAAAATACTTAACATTCCACAAGCTATGACGACGATAGCGACTACAACTACAACGACGACGATAACACTTTCGTGACTACATGACATTGTCAACCAGAAGTGCGGTTTGTTATTTTAACAACTTCTGCCAAACAAATTATACACAAATTTAACTTTTATTAAGTGCAATAGCAAATATTTTTGAATAGTAGTTTTCCGTGCGCCATGAATGAGGGAATAGTGAATATGGAGTAGAAAGTGTTATGTTTATAACTATTTTAACTTCATCTGGATCACGCTCTTAGATTATTCG
Source organism: Palloptera scutellata (assembly GCA_958295655.1). Taxonomy (NCBI): domain Eukaryota; kingdom Metazoa; phylum Arthropoda; class Insecta; order Diptera; family Pallopteridae; genus Palloptera; species Palloptera scutellata. The sequence goes on from OY282450.1 coordinate 51,019,733, forward strand.
AATCTTAACTTCTTTTTTATTATGCAAATCTAGAGAAAATCAAATCAATCCAATACCTACTTTGTGAATGCCCTGCATTGCAAGAATGACGTACCTACGCACTGGGCCCAAAGTTATTCGATAGCCTAGCAGACATATCCGGGGTGAAGATACGGGATTTATTGAAATTCGTAAAGAATACCGACTGGTTTCAGGACAAGATAAAGAGATTCACAATGAGCCTTAATTGATTTCCGAGTGGAAATTATGTCTAATCTAAGCATATACTCTTCTTGAACCTAACCTAACCTCTTTTGTTATCTATTTAATGAGATCAGGCAGACTCAAGTCTAGCCAAAGAGGCCTAGAAACTTTCTTATTTTCCCCTACATAGAACCACAAAATAAATGTTATTATTTAGTCTATGCTGTTGGTACTTGGTGCTCTCTCTACTTTGAATAACATTGTCTGGCGTGTATCCATTGCCGCCAGTGTTGGGCCAGAAATACACTGGCATCATCTGGCAGTTATAAAGATTTTAAGTGTTTCATGCAACAGACCGCAACAGGCATCCAACGGTCTCAAACGGTGAGCTTCTGTAAGGTTGATTTTTGTAGCCTAATTAGTTTAAGTCGGTGCCTCCATACGAGTACATGTATTGCAAAGCATCACTTTCTTATGTTTATAAATTGTTAGAAATCTCTTTTTACGCAGATATCTCAGAAAGATTTTTTCTTTTTTTTTTTTTTTTTTTTTCATTAAGCCTTTACCTTTTGTTAATGAAATCACTTTATAGTTTTGTTTATATATTCAAACATAACAATGAATTCACTTTCTATTGGAATACCAAACCATTGTGTGCATTAATTACTTCAAAGGCTATTGTTGTTGTGGACTGTTTCCGTAGCTAATTTTCTGTATTAATTGCTTTCAATTCTGTTGTCATTTTACTACGTGGAAATAGATATACAACCATGTTAATTGTTATGACAGTAAAGAGGCAGACAGATAGACAGACAGGCAGACAGGCAGACAAGCATAGTAACTACAAACTCGGGTCTACACAAATGTTTGGCTTGGCTACTTTCAGAATTTTTTAAAATCAATTTCTTTTCACTACAATTGTAAATTAGAAAATATCTGAATTTAGGTTAATTGCGATGCAAATTTAGATAAGTTCTCATTTAACTAAATATTTCACTTTACATATTTTCACTTTTGACGTTGAACACATGCATTGGGAGGGCAAAATGAAGAATGAGATATTTTTCAATGTCAAGAGGAGTTTTTCGAGTTGGAGTAATTTTTTATTGCAATTACTGATCATAAAAAATACTAAGGAATTCTAATTGGATTACAGGTAACCCCCCTACAACGCGGGTTTCTATAACGCTTTTTCGCTACAACGCTGTTCCCAAAATGCGGAAATTTTCTTACAACGCTACTCCTACAACGCGATTTTTAAGAAAACTTTTTAATTTTTAATTAATTTTTTAATTTAAAAAAGGGTTTCTTCCCTAAATAAAATTCTTTGCAATATGTACATACTTCAAATCGCATTTTTACCGCCCAACACCACATCGCTATTACAGCCTTTAGATCAGGGCATAATAGCAGCGTTCAAAGCATACTACATACGCAAATCCTTTGAGTTAATATTAGAGAAGATGGAGTCAGCAAATATTACTGTCAAAGAAGTCTGGAAACAATTCTCAATTTTAAATTGCGTTGAAATTGTTGATACGTCACTTAAAGAAATTCGTCGTTCAACACTAAAAGCTTGTTGGAAAGCACTATTACCGGAAATAGACGCTCAGGAAACTGTTGCTACACCAATAGAAGATGATTATAGGAACATAGTGAGATTGGCGCATGCAGTAGAAGGCGATGGATTTGATGAAATATCAATGGATGATATTCAAGAATTAATTGCGGACGACGAAATAAACGAAGCAGATTTAGTGGCAATGACAAATGAAGAATCGGTTGACGATAGCTCTGACGATCTTTCCGATGTAAAAAATAAAAACTTTTCACTAAAAAGTATCGAGAAAGTTTTAAATATGGCAAAGCAGTTAGAAGAATACATTTTAGAGAACGATCCTTTAAGGGTTACAGCAGAAATATTTAAACGAAATCTTCAAAATAGCTTTACTCCCTATCAAGAAATTTATAAAGATTTACGAAATAAGAGCAAACAAACTTCATTAGAAGATTTTTTCAAACCAACAATCGTCGAAAGGATGCCCGAATCTGCTCAGATTTTGAACTAGTACTAACAAAACGATCGATACAAATCATACTAAGTGATGAAGAGGAGTAGAAAGTTATGGTTCTATTTTTGCTTTGATTTATTTAATTTATTTCAACTTGAATATGTCACGTAGAATTGAAATTTTATTTTATTTTGTTTTTGTTTAAATAAAAAAAGTCTTATCAATCGAATTTTATTATTATCCAATTTTTTATTAAAAAATTTTTTAGTTTGGAACCAAACTCTGATTTTTGTATGGAGTTCATATCCTCTACAACGTGATTTCTTACAACGCGACATTTTTTGGGAACCTATTCCCCGCGTTGTAGGAGGGTACCGATATAACATTACATTCTATCTGGGACAAATTTATATTTATGGTAGGTATGAGTTAACGACGAAATAGTTTAAAATTTTATATACTTAAATCGAAAGACGCGCCATTTATGCACCTACATACCCTCTAGAGATATTTTCTCGGCATGCTGTGTGTAAAGAAGTTGAGCGTAACGATACTAACGAAGAGAGTAGGAAGAAATTCTTTTACGTTTTCTAGTTGGAGGTCAAAAACTAGAAAATCGAGCACTTAATTTGGTTATAGGCTCTGAAAAACTCCGAAGGGAGAAAAAATAAACTTCTTACCGTATTTTAGTTAAGGCTAAAAGACTCTTGTTGACTTTGTCTGAATGTAAGTTTGATTTTAGCCTGAATTTTGGTCTGAATTTCAACTTTATTTAGGTCCGAAATTTTGTGTAGTTTTTGATTTGAGTTGTGATCTGAGTCAATCTCCAAATTGTAGTCGGAATGTTCTTTGAAGATCTGAATTTTGACCTACTTTTAATACATTTCATTCTAACCGGAAAGCTCTGACCTATATTTCGATATTTTTGGTCTATATTATAACAAAATATTTGGACAGAATCTAGGTTCTAATCCGATTTTTGTTTGGGTTTTTATCAAGTTTTCGTTTAAATTTTGTTTTGAGAAGAACTCTGGTTGTTGCCTTCGTGGAAAGACGCTACCTTCTTAATTTCTTGTGTGTGAAAATTAGTAGTAACAGAGAATTTATTTCTTCTTCTTCTTTATTTAGTTCATTGACATTTCTACATTTACCAATTGAACGACATGAACATTATTTCTAAATCTATCGATTGAAGAAACATTCAATAATGATTGTCATTCATCAAAGTCTATAATATGTAATATGAATTACGAAATTAGGAAAATTATTGTACCACATACAAAAAACCTTCAAAAGATATAATTAAAAGATTGCATATGTAAGTGCATACATAGTTTGTATGTTCCCGGTATCAATAATCATTAGGTAATAATATCTTCAGACACATAATTGGTTTAGTCATGGTACAATGTCAATATACCGTGAAATTAGTTTCCCAAATACAATGACCCAATTCCTTGTTGCTCTAGTCAAAATCTCGTTCTCCACGACCAACGCAAAAATTCAAATGAAATCACACATACGCGCAACAAATGCAAATGTTTTGAAATCACAGTTCCAGGGAAAATGTCATTAAATTACTATAATGTAATAAGGCAAAAATAAACAGGTAATGCAAATAATAATCAAAATGAATTATTTCCAAAAAATATTTACCTAAACGTCGTACGCACATCCTAACCTAAACGTCGTACTACATACGTAGAATATTCACAGCCAGCTATACCGCAACAAGTCACATGCAATATTGGGACTAACTTATAATGAAACTTCTTTCCACACAACTACCACCGAAACTTAAAATATACGCTTTTTCTCATTCAACATTAGCGCTTTCAGCTTATTGAGTTGTGTATATTTGGTTTTTCCAAAAACAACAACAAGAAAAACCAAAACCTCAGCCGTTCAAAGGAAAACTTGTATTTACCACGGTAGGAGTGTGACCTTTGGTCAACTTACGACGCATGCAAACAACCATATACGGGTACACATACTCCTGCATTCCCCTGAAAGCAAACAAGTCATCAGTTCATACTGCTGCCTGGAAAGTAACTACTTAGTTAAAGCTCGAATAGTTTCGTTGAGTTTTTTAGCGTGAATGCCAGTAAGAAATTTTTGTTAAATTTCATTTAATCATGTGACACTTTCAATTTATTACCACCAAACACCAATCACTAATTTAGCCAAAATGAATCTGAGACTGAAACAGTCGCACAAGTCAAATGACCTTTAAATTAGCTTAAGTAATTTAGTTTCTGAGACATTTCACCAATTGAAATATTCATAGAACTTAAGTTTCTCAGTAGAGAGCGTAAATTGTGGCAAGTAGTAGGTGAAATTTCCATGGAATGGAATATTAACTACTTATACCCACTCGCATTCATTTTGAATACGTATTTTCGTGGAAAGTGTGTGGACACATTTGTGTTTTGACCATAATGGTTGCTATGGTGGCCCACACAGCATTTCCTTCAGGTTAGGTCAGCATGAGATGGCGGCCTCGGCGGTCACGGCGGCCACGGCGGCATACCTTATTACCATATTCTTAAAAGACCCTCTAAGCTGCAACTTTCTGCCGCAGCCAACAAACCACGCGAGGGTACAAAAGCAAAAAATCAAGACATTTTACTTTAGTCTTCATTTATTTTCCTAATGCGGTTCAGCGAGCGCTACAAGTTACAAGAATAACCGGTAAATTATGGAACAAAAATATTAACCGCGGTTAACTAGAATGTGTTAAAAAAATAGGTGAATAATTTTTTAGTTTGTGCTACTTAAGGAAAGAACATCAGCTCCACCTCAAGTGCAATTCAGATTGAGCGCATAATTATAAATAAATTTCCCTATTTATAAATTAAAATACAACCACAAATGGCAAACTCACGTGTACTTACCTAAATATACTCGCATGAGTTCATTATAACCGCATAATTCTAATAATAATAAGAAGAAGAAGAAGTAAAGCCATAATGTCGCAAGCTTGCCAGTTGGTGTTGCTTTACGAGTAGTTTGCAGTTTGCAGTTTGCAAGGTTCTAAAAGGGAAGCAAAATTTATTGAAATGTGTAGCAAGATTTATTTCTTACATGATTTCTTAGCTGGTAGAGTAAAAAATAGGAAAACTACAAACATTGCTTTCATGCAGGTGGCTTCAGTTTTCCTCACTCCTTGTTACTCCTTCACCCACTTACCACTTACCACTTACTAACTACTGTTGGCATTTGACACTATACTAATTTTTGTGGATTGACTTTGCAGGACTTTTGGATAGTCATAAAGTTTAAAGCGACAAAAACCAAAGAATAGAGTAGCTCTTTTTATACCCGCCTCGCTATTCACTGCTTCTCATTGACTGTAACTTGGTTGCACTCTTAGGTAGATGGACTAGAAATTTTTATTGTGAAAGGCATATACTCACTAATGAACTAACACTTCCTCAGATTTGGCTATGTATGTATTTTAGGTATTTTAGGCATATTTTTCCACGAATAGCAGATTATGATTAATCCAAATAGCGAAGAGGAAATCTGTTTTTGTCAAATTCTGGAGGTTTGCCATTGCCAGCCAAGATGTGGAAGTAGTACGTTTACCACTAGTAAAAATAACCCCAGTATACCAGTGGAAATCTGCAAGCACAAAGTTTAAACTGCTATCTTAAACCATTCTAAGTTTATGATGACAGAATGAATCTAGTTATTTACTCGAAAAAAGCGATGAAAGCGAATACGGGCAGAAGAGTAATCAGTAATTTTGCAGTAATAACTAGACCCTGATACATTACATTAATGTATCAGTAATATTTAATATAAAATAAATAGAAATTAAAATTACATTTGCAATGAAAATGAAATTAAGAATTGCATTAGCACAAAAATTATGAAAGATATCTGATTTACATATTAAATCCACTGTGTAACAAGAATCAGCGAATGAAATTGGGCAACGGATTTACATGGATTTAGGTACACTGAAACCGAATCTGTTGTCCATTGCCCTTCCACATCGTACAGTTTTTAAGATTTTGACCCTTGAATGTCGACGGAAACAGTGTCATATGCAGTGAAAATTATATTTTATCATATATGTACATATGAACTCCTATGTCCGACGTGTAGGTCGCTGTGGCGTAGTTGGTAGTGTTTTGCCTATGAAAAGATTTTCACTTCGTCGTTCGGATTCGGTATAAAACTATAGGTCGCTTCCACGCATGTTCAAATATAACCAGCTCAACATGAGTGGATGCGAAAAGCTTGGCCAAGGCCCTCCATGGACTGTTGTGCCATTAAAAGAAAAAGATCAAGAACTCCGATGTCTTTGGTGTCTTTAGCCTTCCATGGGCTGTTGTGCCATTAAAAGAAAAAGAACATGAACTCCGATGTCTTTGGTGTCTGAAAAAAATTTCTTAAGGAGACACACTTTTTGTTTTGTTTTGGTGTTATCCCTCACTTTCTACTCTTTCGTTCTTTCAGAGGTGTTTTTTATAGAGGTTTTTTTGAATACCATACACTTTCAAAAACTACACGAAAAAGTATCAATACTTTATGAAAAGAACAAAAATTTTAAAAAATTACTACGGTCACCAAACACACGATCTGCTCTCGACCCTCTCTATAGGGCTGGCGACAAATATTTACATTTTTTAACTTCTTTCCCATATCCCGCCGTGTGCATCGATTTAGATGCAGCAAATATGATTTTCTTATATACTTTACCATTCTTAGCATGATAGCGTATTTATTTTTTTCAGTTTTAATCCGTTCAAGAGATATTAAACAAAATCTAATATGGCGTTCAAAATTAAGTATCTCCTTTAATTTTTCCACATTTTTTATTAAATTCAAACTTTATACCCTTTTAAATCTTATATGTATGTATAACTACATATGTTGTCAAGCGATTCTTAAAAATGGAATTTGGATACGTTATTAATTAATTTTATGAGGTTCGACGAGAAAATGCACGATCCAAAAAAATGGAGGGGTGAGGTGAAGAGCAAGTGGCGTCGAAACGAGGTCAGAATTTAAAAAAGGAAAATCTACAAATTACTCCACTGCTGGTCAGGAGTCGCTCTTAGAGGGTTAAAATGTAAAACCGATCTCCATTAATTTTCAATTACCGTACTTACCTTAAGGGCACTTTTATACAAAATTTCCTTTTTTATAAAAAAGTTTCCCCGTACTTCCGGAGTGATACTACTGGGTCAAAATCTAATACTGATTTCCATTAATTTTTACACTTCAACCATTTTCCCAATGTACTTTTATTCAGCCGTTACGGGGGCTCCCATACAAAGTTCACATTTTTATGGCAATCGACCAGCCACCAGATAGTTAATATACCCATTGTATAAGAATAAAGCAATGATATGATATGATGACGCGAAGCAATTCACAAGAGAATGAATCACTGTACACAACAAATTATTATTGAAGCGCTAAAATTTTTTTATTTCTCATGACTTTGGTCAGCAGTTTTTTACAAATATTATTTAACTAGATGAAATTACCAAATAGCGGTGTGATGAAATTACTTAAAATATTATTCTTACATGTAATCAATCCATTAATCAGAAAGACTTTGCACAAATCATTTTACATAATTTATTTTGCTAAAACTTTCATTCATTCATTCCACAGTAAGGATACCATACTGTAGATCAAAAGTTGTGTTTTTGCCCTTTGCCCCTTTTTTGTTTGTAAATTCAAATCAGGGCTTTCCATATAATGTAAAAAGTACGAATAATGTTTTCTGTTTTTGTTTATTCAAATGAAACCAATACCTTAACTCGTATTCTCTGCTTTCCATATTGTATTCCAAAATAGACATCCGCCACACCACGCCCCGCACCGCACCGCATCGCACCACCACCACCACCACCAACCCTAAGAAAACAAAGCGCTATTTTTATTCCAAAGCGCTAAAACGAAACTACAAATAAATTCCATGAAATTCGAAGAGCTCATTTGTGGCACATGCAAATCGTCCTTTAGACGTGGTCAAGACTTTGTGTTTAACGGTTGTTGCAATCGCCACCCGGACGCGAGTGATTCTTTGTGGTACTTATTCTAGTACGTGTTCAATGGTTGTTGCATGCAATTCAGATACGTTTTCGTTATTATTGTTGACCAATTGCCGACGGAATTTGTTTTTGTGTGTGTTATATTTAAAAAAAAAAGAATGTAATTAAAAGATATAAATTATATATGTATGTGTCTTCCGGAGATTACTGTTGCTAAATAACAAGTGAGTGCTTAAAAAATTTTAAATTTCTATTTACCCCTGGTTGGTATTTTTGGATCAAAACTATGGCATCGTTATTGTTAATCACATATTGTTAATCACATCAAAACCTGAAGGTAGTTGAAGGTAGAATATGCAACGTGTGTTCAAGTTTCAAATACAAGGTGAAGCAACTGTGTTTTCCAACACATTCTTATACCGGATAGATTGGAAGTAATGAGCTCTTGAAATTGGGAATCTTTTCGAATATCAGACATATTTTACTGGTACCGTGGAGAAAATAGGATAACATCGTCGTTCAAATCGGACAATAGGATAACATCATCGTTCAAATCAAGCCTTTCATTATTATTTGATTACATTTATTTATTTAACTTGATAGCATTTTTGGTCTTTTACATAGATTATTCCATTTCTGGTTGTAATGATTGAAAGTTCATTTCACATAACTTGATTTAAATTGTAAATTTTCAGATATTTCTACCATATTGAGTGAGGCTCTACATCTTTTAAAGTGAAACTGGAAGGCAGTTTTATGCACCCCACTGGTGGCTAAAACGATGTGTTAGAAAGAGATGGATATATGGATATGAATAGAAACATGACACTGTTGCATAAAATGAAATGTACGCATGGAACCATTTGTGTGGGAATAGCTACAGTTATGGTACATTATATGGGAGAGAAATGAAAAAGATGAAAGAAATATGCATCCTCTTCTCCTCTTTTTCTTTTCTCATTTACCACATAGATGGTATACTCTCTTCTTTGTTGTGCGGCGTATATTTTTGTACATGAATGGAAGAGATCTACAGTTTTATGCCGAAACCGAACTGACAAGTGCAAAGCGTTTTTTCTGCTTTTTGTATTTTGCCTGTGCCAACTACACCACTCCGACCACGTACATTATGTGAAAATGTACCGGAAATTGGTCAATAAAAAACAAAATATTTATTATTCATTAAAATTTTTTGTACCGCCTTCAGGGTAGGCCCCTTTCGGAATAATACACTTTTGTCAACAAATAATCCAGTCATGAAAAAGTTTTCAAATGCATTTTCCAGAATCGACTTCAGTTCTCGCCGCGAATTATCTTGTAAAGGGTGTTTTTCAGAAGTGGGGTTTTCTATCTGGCAATACTTTTTTTAGAGTTGGTCTTTTTGACAGCTGTCACTTGATTTATGCTCAATTTAGTTTGCCATTTCATAATGAATAGACTTACTCCTGAACAACGTTTACAAATCGTGCAAATTTATTACCAAAATAATGGTTCGGCTCGCGCGATTTTCACAAGAAAATTTTGTTCAGCGATGAAGCTCACTTTTGGTTGAATGGGTACGTTAATAAGCAAAATTGCCGCATTTGGAGTGATCATAAACCACAAACCATTGTTGAGACGCTATAGAGCCATGATTAATGACAATGACTTTTTCGTGCTTGAATTGGAGGATGTTGATGTGGACGATCTTTGGTTCCAACAAGACGGCGATACATGCCATACAGCCAACGAAACAATCAATTTATTGAAGGAAACTTTTGGTGAGCGCATTATCTCGCGTTGTGGGCCTGTGGCGTGGCCTCCAAGATCGTGCGATTTAACACCGCTGTGAGGTTATGTGAAATCGCTTATCTACGCAGATAAGCCCGAGGCGATTTACGCCTTGGAAGAGAATATTCGGCGCGTTATTACTGACATACAGCCCCAATTGCTGCAAAAAGTGTTCGAAAATTGGGCCTCTCAGGCCTGGCAATCGTTATCTTTATAATAAAGCTAAATTCTTGGCCATAACATTAGATTATATGTAATTTCGTCTTGAAAACCACACTTCTAAAAAAATCACCCTGTGTATCTTCTATCGACTGAAAGCGGATCCCTCGAAGTGGTAAATTGAGTTTTGAAAAGAGAAAAAACCCAGTCGGAGCCTTATCAGGTGAATTGGTTGTTGTTCAATGGTATTTGTTGAGTTTTTCGCCAGAAATTCGTTAACTATTTTGAAGAAAATTCAGTTCTTTCGGAACTAGTCGAGCAGCAAACGGTATCATACCCAAACAATCGTGTACAATGGTATAAATTAATTCGCGAGACACGGAAAGCTCAGCGGTTCAGCCTTTGAGCGGGCTTTTTAAGTTATATTTCTCAACGATCTGGAGGGAGTTGAAGAATAACTGCACCGCCTGTAAAATACTACCAAAGAAATTTCCCTTCTATAGATTGTACTAAGCATGAGCATGTCAGTTTTTTTCTTCTCATTGATCATTTTAAACAATTTTGAACCGAAATCATAAAATGAGTTTCACCAACTACTTCTTGCTATTAACCTTGAAACAAAATTATCGCTTATAACAACTACAAAATCAATTATAACCATCTTCAGATCTAATTAAGAGTAACTTGCAGAAACAGCTAACAAAAACTGCAAACATAAAATTATCAAAATAAAACGAGTTAACACTTACTTCTAGGTAATTAAATTAAATAAGAATCAAGTTCATTATCTATTTTCATGTAAATTAACAACAACGTCTAAATATAATTAACAATTGCGTTAGCTCACCTCATTAAGCCACCTAAAGATGCTGGCTCAGCACTTTTTCAACGCTGCTGCTGCTGCTGTTGCAGCCATTGTTGTTGCCATTATTATTTGGTCTGATGATTCTCTTGACTTGAGTCTTCTGCTTTTTCATCGCATTCTCTCCTCTTCACATAATTTCTTATTTTAAAAATGATGGAAAAAAACCTTTCAGAAAAATACATAAAAAATAAATAATCCAATCATCGAATCTATTATTTTGTACCGTGTATGGTATGGTATATCCGATTGAATGTTTAATAGAGGTCAAAAGAATCATACCAATCATACCCAGCTGCTTTTCGGCCGGCCGCAGCAAGCAACTGATTGATGCATGAAATCAAAGTCCATTGGCCTGCGCGTACGGGGAGATCAATGAATGCGACAGGGGGGCCTGTCTGTCTCTCTGTTTGTCTGTTTGTCTGCCTGCCTGCCTGCCTGCCTGCAACAACAACAAAATCTGTTACATTTCAAAATCAAGCATATTAATTATTTAAGAAGTGCATTTGTATTTCGTAAATCCGATATTGTTTCTTCATATCCACCAATGTATGGTAAATATGTAAATTGTGCATACATACGAGACAAACACGCATTCTGCCGTATGTCTGTACATATGTACCATATGTACCTACGAGAACGTACAATGTATATAATTAATGAATATACCGAAACGTCGATTTTAAGGTTAATGTACTTCAGTCAGTTTGCTCTGGGATTACGCGCGTTTGTTTGCTCTTTCTTTCTTTCTTTTTCCGCCTTTAACATTTACCAGTTTACCAATAATTAAAATAAAAGTATTATCTCTCAATATTACATATGAATTGATGTGTTCTTAAACGTTTGACTTCAATTAATTGTTTTTAACCAATTAAAAAATAGAGCTCCATCTCGATAAGACCACAACCAACCGAAAATAGGTGTGCCCAATTTTCAGCAACAGCAAACAAATTGGCGTTAAGTTTTTGTATCTGCAAGATGGCGCAAATAAATCAAAAGTACGAGAAAAACATTGCCCCTTCTCAGTTACCCCTGCCGCCAGCCGGCAACTGCAATACGACTATTTATGCAGCCGGGCAGTTAACTTTATGTCCTAGATTTGTTTGTTGGCGTTTATTTATTTGTGCCTCAGCGCCATTAAAATTCGCTGAAATAGCTTGACGAAAAAAAAAGAAAATTTGTTTCCTCTGTTTTTGTTTGTGTATTATTTTTTTTTTTTTTTTATAACCAAAAAGTAAAAGAAACGAAATTTATGCTGTGCGCTATGAGCTGCGCGTCAACGTTGTTGTTGTTGTTGTTGTTGTTGTAGTGTTATATGCAGATTAAATGCTGAGATAAGGAATGAATGTATTCCACACGTTGCTGCGGCACCAACAACAACTACGAGTATCGAGTTTAACACCCTATACTCCACCCCTGCTACTCCTCCTTCGGAAAATAATAGTGTTGACTTCACTTTAATTTGAGTGCACATGGAATTTTTACCAAGTTTTAGTTTATTATTTTTATTAAGGCATTGTTATAAAAATAAGTAAATGTTATGTTATGTATTTGAAGCTGATATTTTTTCTAGTTTTCAGGTTTAGATTAAAAGGAAGTATTCAATGTCATTTCAATTTCAGCTCAATTACGTTGAATAAAAAATAAATTCAAAGGTAATTTCATGTTTAACCATTTCAGGGGAGGAACCATTCGGGACGGAGCTGCGTCCAACATTTTGATATATTTTTGTGTGTTGTGCGTTCATTTAAATGTTCTAAGGAATGTAATTATAATTTTAGGAGAGCCTGTAAATGGAATATTATCACGGGATAAAAATGTCCAATCCATTCCAAAAATATACATATAAGTAGAAGGAATAAAAAAGTCATAATCTTATCTTAATAACAAAAACATGATGTCCTTTATAATCAAGCAACACAATTTTTTGAATTTCACTTGTGATAAAACTTACAGATTCGCTCAGAAACGGTTAAAGGAAAATAGCCACTCAAAGAAGAGTCTCTAAGCAAGAGCACCATATTTTTTATTTATTTATACGTTGGCGATTTAAAATAAAAGTCATAGAAAGTAAAAAAATCGTTTTCTTCTCGTAACTGCACAACAGCCCATGGACGACCTAGCCCGAGGTATTCGCATCCGCTCATGTTGTGCGTATTATATTTGTACATGAATGGAATGGGCCTACTGTTTTATGTCGATTCCGAACGGCGAAGTGAAAAGCTTTTCATTCTTACCATTGCCTGCCAAGAGGTGGGCCGTGTAGAGAAATTATTTTTGCTACGTTTGGCTTTTGCCTGTGCCGATATTCGAACCACGGACTCTCTGCGTAACAGTTCAATGCAGAGTTCACTACCACTAAGCCGCAGCGACCAAACAATGAACAAGAGTAATTTAATTTCGACCCAGACCCCTCCCGTGAAACTTCTTTATTTCTCTGTTTTAATCTGTATTAAATTCAAATTAAGAATGAAATAGGAAATAGTCATAAAGCATTCGATTAAGAGTAACGAAACCTGTTCGCCATACCCGTATTCTATGTAAATGAATGAACAGTCACAAACAAAATCATGCTCACAGAAGAAGATGCAAACGGGAACCACCAAGGGAATCATACTTATATCTATTTTCAAACACATGAAATGCATTTGAAGCAGTCAACGATTAGTACAGATTTTAGAAAGTTCACACAGAAAACTCAGCACATCATGTTGATTAGTTGAAGTTGTGGTTCAAACCATCGATCGATTCACCCAATTATCGCTTACGCACTGTTTTTTTTTCCATTCCGATAGCTGGAGCATTTGCACTCTTCAGTCAGTTTTCTTATGATTTTGAAGTACGGTTTTACCATGGAAATGGTGCTAGATCCGGAAATTCTCAGAAACAATGAGCCATGGTTGAACCAGAAGCCAATAATGAGCACGACAGTCTTCAGATATCCTTTCGAATTTTGTTATTAACACTGGTCAAGATTATTTTATTCCCGCAATATAATAAGTGGTCCTGAATGTAACTAAAGAGGGTTTTCGTCATCAGATCTAGTTTAGGAATTATACTTAAGTCGAAATGTGAAAGACTTTTCTTCTCTCAGTCATTTAAATATAACTTGTTAGTGGATGAATCAATCTTCATAAACTGTTATTAAGATTATCCGATGCTTAAATCGTTTTCTACCTAAAACTAGATTTTATTCATAAGTAATTTTACAATTTACCGTTTCTCTCAGAAAATGCACTTACAATCGATTTGAGTTCTCGATTCGGTTTAATAATCGTATTTATTCCGCAAAACAAAATGAAAATGTCGAACCAAATTATGAATTAGTTTAGTTTTTAGTGTTGGTACCCACAAATCTGGCAACACTAGTTTGATTATGTCAAACGAACACATTTTTGAAATGTTGCTATATTTTATGTGAAGACAGTTGTGTAATTCGACGCTAGTGTAAAATCTTACATTAATTTGAAAATGAGTGGTATCTGTACCTAAAGAAATACGCTTTGTGATGCCTTATTACTAAGGAAAAGGTAAAACCTGTGAGGGGATGCTGTGAGTGAACGCCGGTTTCAGGAGTGGTGTGCTCGATTCCATTCCGGAAAGTTCGATATCAAAGATGCACTGAAAGTCACTGATAAAACCGATAAACAGGCAAGCTGTCAGGAGATAGCGGAGGTACTAAACATCAACCACATGACAAATTTTTGTGTACCAACCGCGGATACTTTTTATATGTTCTATGTAATACCAAACTTAAAAACGTTTTTAGCGTCAGATAAATGTAGTATATGATTACTATCAAACAAAATTGTTGGCTCTGTTAAACTTTGGAACATTAATTTTCTATATCTTTTACGAGTATAGTTTCTGAAATAAAAATGCTTGACATTTGCCCATGCCTTCAAGCCTGAAAAACAGTTTCTACATCATGAATTTTTAAAAATCTTCGTCCAATTGATAGAATATCTGTGGAATTTTAATAATTCCTCTACTTTTTTGAAATATCTTGGAACGTTATTGAAATATATTTACAATTTCACTTTACTTGAAAGAATCGTAGATAACTAAATGGTTCATATAAGCTGCGTTTCATTCGCCACTCACAACTATTTATGTACATATATCTAGTTGCGATAATTGTATGGGAAAGTAACAACAAAAACCGCAAAGATAACACGTATAACGATAGCTGATATGTACAGGGTGTTTTTTTTAGAAGTGTGGTTTTCAATCTGGCAATACTTTTTTTGGAGTTGGTCTTTCTGACAGCTGTCATTTGATTTATGCTTAGTTTGGTTTGCCATTTCATAATGAATAGACTTACTCCAGAACAACGTTTGCAAATCGTGCAAAATTATTACCAACATAATGGTTCGGTTCGCGCGACTTTCACAAGAACATTTTTTTCAGCGATGAAGATCACTTTTGGTTGAATGGGTACGTTAATAAGAAAAATTGTCGCATTTGGAGTGATCATAATCCACAAGCCATTGTTGAGACGCCGTTACATCCCCAAAAACTCACTGTTTCGTGTGCTATATGTGCAGAGGGAATCCGAATCCGAACGGCGAAGTGAAAAGCTTTTCATAGCAATTTTTACTCTTGTAGGTTTGCCATTGCCTGCCAAGAGGTGGTGCGTGTAGAAAAATTATTTTTTCTACTTTTTGATTTTGCCTATGCCGAGATTCGAACCCCGGACACTCTGCGTAGCAGTCCAACGCATTACCACTACGCCACAGCGACCACATCCCTGGTTTGCACAAAAACCCTACCATGGACTGTCAATAACGAAAAAAAAGACATACAAAATAGAACATACAGAAGTGCATACCATATATACAATACACATAAAAATGTTGAATGTAAGTAAAAATCTAAATCTTATTTTCTATGCAATCTCAAAAATAAATAAAGTGATCAGCTGTCATTAACGATGTGCTAATTCTATTTATTTCCAACAGCTTATCGATCATTTTTTAATCAAATGCATTTTATAATTTAATGCCTGTTAACACAGACTATTTTGTTTAATAAAATATTTGCAATTACTTGTCTTCTCATTGTTAAATATTCTTATGAAGAGTAAAAACCAAAAACAATTATAACGATTAACCGCAATGACTGGCAATCATTTCTATTGTTATCGATATTTCCTAAAATGTTTCACCAAATTCTCCATTGTGAATAACAATACATGAAAGATGGGACTTAACAGCTTGGTCGTTTTATGGTATTGGCACATGTTAAGCAAGACGGCCAATAAAACGCAATTATAGTTAAAAATATAAGCCGTAATCTATGTAATATGTGTTCCTCTGTTTATTATTTATTTCTAATACTGTTCAAGATATTATCAAAAAGTAAATGGATTCTTAAAATGCAGGCTTACAAATATGTTCAAAATGTAAAATTTTCACAAATTTTTCTTTTGTGTTTTAGAAACTGAAGAAAATACAATAGAAAAACCATAGCCCTCTAATATCTAGCCCAAAGTTTTGTTTGAAAATAATATTGATCTATATATTGATCTATAACTCCTGAACTAGAGCTGATGGGGAAAAATGGCCTTCAGTTTTGAAGTAAGTGCAGAAACTAGAAACGATGTTAATATCAAAGAAAACAATCAAATAGTTTTTTTTTTTGTTAGCCAGTGTAATTTCAGATGATTTTCTTTTTTTTAGTTTTACATAGGTTGTTAGCATGATCCATCTAATGACAATTCAAACAAGGAAGTACAGTCATTACTGAAACTAATCAGCAAATGCGAAATGGAAAATAAATTTTATAATCTGAGTACGTGTATATTGCCGAAAATACAATGGACGCATTGTTCAAATATTAAGTTCCTCAAAAAATTCTCAGAAACCAATGCTGCCATTTATATAAGTTTTATTGGAACCTATCAACCGGAACCGTGATGCACAGTGATAAAAAAAAATAAAAATTATAAAGTGTTTTTTTTTTAGAAGTGTGGTTTTCAATCTGGCAATACTTTTCTCGAAGTTAATCTTTTTGACAGCTGTCACTTGAGTTATGCTCAGTTTGGTTTGCCATTTCAAGAATTGAAGCCGAACGACCATCAAACTTGTCACACGTTCGGTGAATGGGCCCAAAACAAGATGGCCACCGATCCCGATGTTCACAAGAAACATTTTTTCAGCGATGAAGCTCACTTTTGGTTGAATGGGTATGTTAATAAGCAAAATTGTCGCATTTGGAGTGATCATAATCCACAAGCCATTGTTGAGACGCCGTTACATCCTTAAAAAGTCACTGTTTGGTGTGCTCTATGGCCAGAGGGAATCATTGGTCCATAATTCTTCAAAGATGAAGCCGGCCATAATGTCACAATCAATGGGGAACGCTACAGAGCCATGATTAATGACTTTTTCGTGCCTGAATTGGAGGATGTTGATGTGGACGACCTTTGGTTCCAACAAGACGGCGCTACATGCCATACATCCTCGAACAGCCAACGAAACAATCAATTTATTGAAGGAAACTTTTGGTGAGCGCATTGTCTCGCATCGTGTGCCTGTGGCGTGGCCTCCAAGATCGTGCGATTTAACACCGCTGGGCTATTTTTTGTGGGGTTATGTGAAGTCGCTTGTCTACGCAGATAAGACTGAGACGATTGACGCCTTGGAAGAGAATATTCGGCGCGTTATTACTGACATCCGGCCCCAATTGCTGCAAAAAGTGGTCGAAAATTAGGCCTCTCGGCTGGAATTTATTCGAACCAGCCACGGCGGCCACTTGCCCAAAATCGTTTTTAATACATAATGGTAAATCCTTATCTTTATAATAAAGCTAAATTCTTGGCCATAACATTAAATTATATGCGTTTTATTTCTTCTTGAAAACACTTCTAAAAAAAACCCTATATTGAATTCAATCAAAGTAACATCATTCACCATTACTTTTTGCAATTATTCATTAAAAACACGTTCTCAAAGTGAGCGCCAATAAATGAACAAGGTCGTTGGAAACTAAGAATATACTACATAATTAAATTTTCAATCTTCAAGCATGAAAAATATTACGCGCATTATGTAAAAAAAAGTAATCACTGGTTAATTTCAATTATTATGTAATAGGTCACACATTCTGCGTTCGATGGCATTGTGCTGGGGAATGAACTAAAGTATTAGAATATGTTTGTGCAATTTAGAGCATTGAAGTTGAAAACAATTCTGACACAATAAATGTGATAACTTTAAAAATCAGCTTTCTAACATATTTGAAGGGTTTCGTTTTTATTTCATTTACACAGAACTAATATTTACAATTAGTTTAGTAACAATTCTTGTTTTCGTTTTGTATCTTTATAGATATTTATACAAAATATGTACATATGTATATGTACGTATGTATTTAACGAAATTGTTGCTCTAACGGGATCGCGTGAGTCAATGTGAGTGTCGTGTTGGCCAATTTGTATAATGAACGTAAATCATAATACAAGAGCAAAACCAACAGGAGGCAACAAAATACATGCCAATATACTCGAATGTAAGTATGAAGCATCATAACAGCAGATAGAAGCAACAACAATAACACAGTACGAGTAAAGCAAAGCTAAACAAAGAAAAAGTTAAAGACATGTACGTACATATAATTTGATGCCAAAACAATTGGTTTGGGGCTTTAATTGAACGTGAACGCGAAATAACCAGAGGGAAAACCCAAACCAAACCAAACCAAACCAAATCAAACGTTTCGATGTTCGAGCAGAACAAATTTTTTGTGTTTCTTTTTTTTACCTATACATACCTAGAAATTTGTTGAGTTTTCTGCCTAAATACTTTGACATGCAATGTGGTGTTTTCGCAGAGAAAACTTACAAGTTTTTGTACTTGAATTCATTGTATAGAGCAGCATGTGGCCAATATTGTATCAAGAAGACTTAATATTAAAGAATAGCGAGTAATGAAACTATGAATTACCAAGACGTCACTGCTGCGTAATACTCCAATATGTACCACACAAATCGACGAAAGCAGCAAGTGAAATTTGTTTAACATATAGGTAGTATGTACTATATGTATATTTCTCAATGCTGTTGCCCATTCATAAGCTTTGTAATCTAATTTAAACAACAGAGTGTTCTACATAATACATAGCTATACTGCAAGTACATAGAAATTTACTAAAATCTTTATAAAACAAAATGATTTTTTATAATAAAAATGTTAATTGTTCTGTACAAGAAAATAATCCTGGATATTGGTGAAATCAGCTTTAGTACGACACAATACTCGTACCTGAAAAATAAGGTATGTATCAGAACTTTTTCTTTTAAATACAATTCTCAAGAGAAACGATGGATAACGCTGGTCTAAGTAGGGTATTAAGATTTGTAAAAGATAATTGCGAAAAGGGAGTAGTCTTTTAAGAAATCTCTCTGAGGAAATCACTGTTTTTTGAAGTTTATTGAAGTTTACTTCTTTATGGTAGAAAATTGATCGTGGTAAAAACAGAAATTGTTACGAAAATGACACATCAATGATGGCAGCAGACATGCAGCCACTATGCGCGCTCTATTATTCAATAGATGGCGCTGATTCGCGTATGATTCATACTCGATATATAGAGGGCGCTGCGCATCAGTTTTTACATAGTAAACTTTACAGTTCAAACAAACATTTTACATTTCAAACAAAAATATGAGCGAGTATAGACTGCAAAAAACAAACGCGAGACACAATCAAATGGCGATTGTGTTACGCAAAAATCTCCAGCATTTACGGTGGCTGACAGACAGCGAGAATAGAGACTTCGTTGAAAAATCCAGATTCTCCTATCATGAAAAAAACCCAAAAACCACCACCGAGAGAATAGACTTCGCAAGCAACTTAAGGCACAGCAGAATTCGAATTTCATTGGAAAACCACTCGCAGAGACTAATGAGGAGCGACAGCATGAATGGCAAATGAGTTCATTAAAGCCAATAATTGCATCTCATGTCACTCATGTCATTGAGTCCCGACGAAGGCCCTCAGATTATACAGTATCAGGCAGCCATTGAGGTAGCCGAATTCCCAGCTCTCAACGAAAGAAGAGAGGGGCAGAAGATTTACTTGATAATTTGCCTGAAAATCTCTTTCTCTGTGGAAAGGAAACAACTCGCAAAAAAAAAAATATGGACGAGATTTGCCAAGTTCCTAGCCAACCCCATAACATTCGCGAGTTCTTTTGATGATGATGATGATTATTATAATAATGATGATGATGGTCGCTGTAGCGTAGTGGTAGTGCGTTGGACTGCTACGCAGAGTGTCCGGGGTTCGAATCTCGCCAAAGGCAAAATCAAAAAAGTATAAAAAATAATTTTTCTACACGGCACCACCTCTTGGTAGGCAATGGCAAACCTACAAGAGTAAAAATTGTTATGAAAAGCTTTTGACTTCGCCATTCGGATTCGGCATTAAACTGTACAAATATAACACGCACAACATGAGTGGATGCGAAAAGTTCGGCCTAATCCCTCCATGGGCTGTTGTGCCATTAAAAATAAAGTAGAGTAAAGATGATGGTACGATTAAACTATAATGATGTAGCAAATTAATTCGCATGTTTTGAGTATGAATATTTTGATGGAGATGACGATTTTGCAGAGGGCGTTGCAAAAATGAAATTTATCCAGATGTATAACACGTGGGATCAGATTGAATTGAACTATACAAGGCTTATCGTTTGCATAAATTAGCAAATCGTCGTTAAAAATTCCTTTGGCACCGCATCTAAGGTCTGCGATAGACTCTGGTTTTTATGTATTTACAAGATTACTAAACGTAACCTAAAAACCCAAAACGCAAACGTTCTGAAGAAGTAAACTGCTGCAGGGCGTCCCACTGACACACATAATTTTTTTCTCATACCCTAAATTCTCGAATTCCTGCGTAATAAGCATTTACATAGTCTTCCGGCATGTAAACATTATCACTTATAAACTGGTAAAACATAGTAAATTGGTAGAGTAATACTTCAAGGAAACATAAATGACCTTAACCTGAATGTCCCACACAAAAACACGCTTCCAAGCAAATTATGCTGCCAGTTAGAACTTTAGACATTTAATGAGCGTGAGGCTTATCAAGAAAAAAAGAAAAGAAAAACGAAAATATCAGATGACGTAAGACACGCTCCAAATACAAAATGCAATTAAAAATGTTCCCTCCAACGCTCAAAGAAACACATTAAAAATAGTGAGAAAGTATTAAAGAAAAAGCAATGTCCTTCTATCTGAATTCAAAACGATTCGGAGAAAAGAAATATACGGAAAACGCGAATACTAGTGCTCCTTCATGTCTTGACAAGCGTCCAACGCCCAGAGGCGGCCTTGAAAGTGAAATTTAAATGGAGCACGTAGCTATGCAAAACTTCTCACCAAAGCACAACATTGTGACCATTTCAAATGAAAAACTAAGCAATTGCTAATACATTAAAATTCACTTACTTCAACTGGTTTTGGTAATGAATGAAATTTACATTTCTTATGAGTCATACTTAGTACATACTCATGTTTCATGTGCCGCACGCCATTTGCATGCGCATAGGTTCCTTTTGGGAGATGATGGTATCAAAACATTGTAATCGCAATTTAATCAATAAATAAAATTACGCACACAAAACAAGAATAAATAAATGAATTTGTCTGAAGTTATCTGAACTTTTAAATCTTTTGGGGGCATTTTAATGACAAATGTTTTATTTCATTAAAATGCAAGAAACCACTCAATCCAATCCCATTAGAACAGTAGATACTACCCTCGCGATACCAGCCTCTCAATACCAGCTACCCTGGGAAATTTTTGAAAATTTTTGTCATTCGAACAAAGAAGAAACAAATTTTAATACATAGTACATACATAGTCTTTTAACTATTCGATGATAAACTGTTGATAAGTAATTATATGTACATTCTACATATTTATGTTTGTATGTAGTACAAGATAGGTATGTAATTATATACTATGAATGTTTGTAGATGTATACATATTTACACAATATATTGTACATATGTATATGTACAGCAGTAACCATATTTCATACCAAAAGATAAGTACATATGTACTTATTACATAGTGTAGTGTAATTAACTTGTTAATGTCTGACGTATAGAACGTTCAGACTTTAATCTAGAGCAATCTAACCTCTGCTGGGTTAGATGTTTCGCCTAATGGATTAACACTTCCCCAATGATGTAACTAAATTTGAGTATGTGCTTTTTTTACTCCAAGGACACAACAGCCCATGGAATGCCTAAATCGAGCTTTTCACATATACCTAAACCTATACACTGAAGTTGTGCGAGTTATATTTGTCCACGGGAAGTGATTTTTTTCCATCTTTTTGAGAAGTCTGCCATTGTTATATTTCACTAAACCGATTCTCTAACAACGGTAGTAAAAACAATGAAGACAATGTTCAAGCATTGCTAAAACGTGACCGCACCCAGGAAACAAGTACCTATTAGACCAGCTACCTTTAGAAATTCATAGAGTTAATGCGCGGATTTATTTATGAATTGTGAAATAATAAATAAAACGAGATCATATGAATTTTTCATATTCACTGCATGTATTATCGCTGACGAAATGCAGTGATAAGTAATCGTTGATTACAAAGGCGGAGACAGGATCCAGGAGGGGGTAAGGAGGGCACTGGCCCCCATTTACCATTCTCAAATTATAATTTTTATCTATTTTTAGCACTACACAACTTCTCAAAAATGCAACCATTCAAAAATACTTATTCTTTACCTTGAAATATATGTGCATGGTTAAGACTTGTTGGAAATTAGGATCAAAATTTTCCGAATTATAAATCTAAATTTTTTCAATAAACCATATTTTTTTAGTTTCCAGAGATAGAACTGGATAGAAACTAAGAGTACTCAGAACTGCAAAATATGGCACATAACTTTACTTTACTTTTAATGGCACAACAACCCATGGAGGGCCTAGGCCGAGCTTTTCGCATCCACTCATGTTGTGCGTGTTATATTTGTACATGAATGGAAGGGACCTACAGTTTAATGCCGAATCCGAACGGCAAAGTGAAAAGCTTTTCATAGACACTTTTTACTCTTGTAGGTTTGCCATTGCCTGCCAAGAGGTGGTGCCGTGTAGAATAATTATTTTTTTCTTCTTTTTTGATTTTGCCTGTGCCGAGATTCGAACCCCGGACACTCTGCGTAGCAGACATTAATAAATCATAATTTACTGCATGGAGTAAAAAGTTTTGTAGAATATCCACTCTTTGTAATAAAAAACGATATTTGTTTTGGATTTCGTCTTGTATTAAGATAAAGAAAAATCAAGTCTCCGGAAACATTAGAGGAGGCCCCAGAATTCTTTTGAGAAAAAATTTCCACATGTGAATATATTTTAATATAATTTTAAATTTGTAATTTCGGGGCTATGGAACGAGCAGGAAAAGTTTTTTAATTTGAAAGTTAATTACTAAATTTAAAAACTAAACAAAATTAACTTGACTTTATTCTTCTTTTAATGGCACAACAGCCCATGGCTGAGGGCATAGCCTGAAGTTTTCGCATCCATTCATGTTAAGCGAGCTATGTTTGGATATTAATTGAAGGGTCCTATAGTTTTCTGCAGAATTCGAACAGCTTTTCATAGGCAATTTTTACTCTTGTAGATTTGCCATTGCCTGCCAAGAGGTGGTCCCGTTTAGAAAAATGTGAATTCTTTCCAATTTTTTATTTTTGAATGCTGAGTTTCAAAGCCGGGCACTCTGTGTAGCAGGCTAGCACACTATCGAACACATAGGCCGGTTGACTTTATAGGCCGGTTAGTACCATTAGTCGATATCAGCTGAGTATTGGTTGAGCTATTGACGATTTCTGCGTTTGGGTCACTCTCGCAATTTCGATGACAATCACATCGTAATTGTTTCGCACTCATTGTTGATAGGTTACATCTGGAAAAAAGACATTGTGCAGAGTTTGAGCCAAATCTAAAATGATCGAAATTCGAAATTATTCAATACATTTTATCTGGAATGGCGAAGATGTATCATATATATGGTATACTTATAGTATATCATATCGCATTCTAAAACTTTGAATAAGCCCTATTGCAATATTTTGACCTTTTGATATCGGAACATTTTTAATTATAGGTACTCCAAGAATTGTTGGGTGTCCTGGATTGGGAAAACCTGGATCCGCCCTTGGTTGGTTCAATGATTATAATCACAAGATCATTCATTAAAAATCCAACATCTTCTTTTTTCAAAATT
Organism: Palloptera scutellata; assembly: GCA_958295655.1. Classification (NCBI taxonomy): domain Eukaryota; kingdom Metazoa; phylum Arthropoda; class Insecta; order Diptera; family Pallopteridae; genus Palloptera; species Palloptera scutellata. The sequence continues at coordinate 51,044,002 of OY282450.1, forward strand.
TTTCTAATATTGTATTTCCTAAACTCGTATAAAGCAATGATCTAATTCGATGTTCGAATGAATTTCTCCTTCTACTTAAATTGTGTTGTTAATATGTTGCACATAGGGGAACATGCTATACAAAATACAATAATAGCCAATTAGGTGGGTTTCATATAGAGAAGATGTACAAATACCAAGCTATTGAATAGAAACTAATAACAAAAACAAAAACTTCAACTGTGCAGAAAATAATGCTCAATACTTTCAAGCACAGGCACTGGCACTGGGCACAAACAAATTCTAAATTCTAACACAATTACTTACCACTCTAAGAAAGAAAGAAAATCGGAAAGAAATAGAATTAGCCAACGGCTTTTGTGGCCATAACTTAAAATGTAATAGTATCAGCGCGCTCAGTGAGTTTAGTTTATGGGGTTTTTCAGTGTTTTGTTTAATTTTTTTTTTTTTTTTTTTGTTATTGCAAGTAATATTCCTACTGACCCTCGCACTTGATGATTAATAATTTGTGGAAGAAGAAAAACTCTGGAGAAAGTTCCAAGTCAGCAGGAAAAGGTTTTGTAAATGATTCTGTGTTGTCGTGTTTTGCGGTTTACAATTTATATAGGTACAGCAATGAAGATGAGTTGTGGGAATTCTTTTGTACAAAATAGAAAAAAAGATGCGTACCTCCATAGCTGCATACTGATTTTAATGGTATTTTTCATCGTACATACGTTTATTTTCACGTAATAAATAATAAATTAGTATTTATTGGAATTTTTGTGTACCCAAAATTTCACCACATTTCCAAGAATATTCCATTGCCGGCGGGTGTTTTTGTTTTTTCACTATTAGCCCTAATTTGAACTGAGAACTTCGATAATAATAAAGAAATACATTTTAACAAGAACAGTGTCAAGGACAAAAAGGATGACGTAGACGACCGAAAAACGTAAAGAAATTGAGTGATTTCCAAATTCGAACAGAAAAAGAAATATTTTGTAAATAAGGTCAAGAAAATGTTCATGTGTATTTAATTGAAATATATACTGGCAGATAGGAATTTCGGTGTGTATTTTCAAAGAATATTTATAATATAAATCAATTACTATGAAAATGGTGTGCATACGTACACATACACATGTACAACATCCAATGACATTTAATATAAAGATGTTTAAGTTATACAACATGAATACGATTAAACTATGTATGTATTTTGTGAATGTATTAGCTAAATTTACCCTGCAGTGTAACTCGAAACTACTTGCGAGTTAGGTCAAAATAATATCACAACTGTTTAGATCATTCTTCAATCTCATAATTCAGAATTTACCATTTGTAGGTACATACATATAAGCTGCTTCTTCTTCTATCTTTGTCATTGATTCATTATTTCAAAAATCCATATATGTAAGTGAAAATGATTTTAAAGTATAAAAAAAACAATATTTTCACTGATGTCGTCGATGAAAAGGATCGTCATGTTACGGTCAATGGATTCGCTATCGAGCCATGTGGAAAGAATTAGATGGACTTGACGTCAGTGATATTTTGTTTGCTGGTCAACAATTGATTTATTGAAGGGGAAGTTCAGTATTCGTGTCGTGTAATCTCGAGAAATAGTCCAGTCTAATAGCTATTTAACGCTGTTGGATTTCTTTTCATTGGGTAATGTTAAGTCGTTGGTTTATACCAACCAGCCAACAACGTTAGAGAAGTTCAGGAACAATATCCGGCCGATATGTGAGGAAAATTGACTCCAAAGAATTGATCGCTGCAAACGTGCTCGCGGTGGTCATATGAGCGATATCGAATTCCATACTAAAATGTAACATGTGTACTACACCTGGAATAAATTTAAATTATTCTGTGTTTTATTTAAATATAATATTGTTATGTCCCTTTTGAAAAACCCTTAACAAGCAGAAAAGACTAAGCAGTCCTCAAAGTGGCGCATTCTGCATCTGTTTTCAGCTAGTATCATAACTAGCCCGTTATTGGTGAGGTAATATACAAGGTAATTTGTGTGACACTCATTTCAGCAACACAGGGTATTTTTAGTCAATACACACAGTTTGTCACCGTTACTTCCGGATCAAGTTCATTATGGATTTTAATAAAATTAAACAGCGAAAACATTATTTACCAAAAATACAAATGCAACCTGCGCTGCGCGCAGCAAAAACAAAATAATGGCAATGACAATAATCTACCCCAGGTCACAGTGAGGGCTCTTAAAATTAAAAAAAAAAAATATTTATTTGTTGGTTCAATTACCATGGTTGAGCACAAGAGCACAAAAATGGCCGTAGAATAAATTATTAGAAAAGGAAAGGGGTATATTATTCCGTAACAACAGGTAACTGAAAGCTAGTTCCAGCTAGTTCCAACAAAAGAAATGACTAATACTAATGGAGCCTAGAGCCCAGACGAATGCCGTTTATCTGGCAACCCTAGCCACAGCACACAAGATAATCTTGCACTTTGTTTAGGTTGAAGTAAGTAGTTGCGCTTTCTTGAGTAATTGGCTATGAAATTCATTGCTTTATTCTTTGTTTAACTAATTTCAAACTCTAGCGAACCTATCTAGATCCTTTAAAGTAATAGATTTTGATTCAGCTATGTTAGTTATTGAATGTGTGCTGCTATTGTTGCTATTCCACAAAGCAAGTGAGTACGAAATTCAGACTTGTAGAGATATTGAGCATTTTTCATTACGAACCCTTCAAAGTACTTCAATTACCATAACTTTGATTACCTAATACCTAATATTTCAATCAGTCTCTATCATGAGGAATTGTTATTCAATTGTAATTAATTTTCGTTATTGGGTCAGCCACTTACTTAGCTATGGAAATAACGTTACATTTGCTGAATCTGTGTCATTGCGTGGTTTGCTCATTTACCACAAACTTCAACACGATAACAATAATGCTTTCAGATGAGCATGGTTTAATGGCTTTGTCATTTCAGATGAAAGGCAAACAAAAAAGAAATGCATTTCCTCGTCGCTTGTTGGCACTCTTTAAAATGAAGTTGACAATTAGAGTACCTACTCCTTAACCAAATACAAAGGCGGACCGTTTCTGGCCCGAAACAGATGTGCCCAAGAAGCAAGCACAGCATTTGAACGACTCGATTTAATGCAAGTCAGCAGGCAGATAATAACTAGTCAAGTGATTAATCAAGTATACCAATAGAAAGAAGCATGACAATATCATCAGAATGCTGAATGAAAATTCACTTAACTAGTTGTCAAAATATTTAAATTGTGCTTTTAAAAAGTTTTATTAAATTTTTATATTAGTCAAAAGGCAATAGAGCAATAATTCACAATATGCTTTAAATGTGTACTACTAACGTACCATAGCTACTTAGCCAATAATAAGGTTTAATTGCTAGCCATACGGTGATTTCATTTAACTAATATAAATGTTGGTATCTACATATGTGTGTGTGTGTGTGTGTGTATGTGTGTGTTTTATGAATGAATGATATGTGGGTACACAGTTGGTATTTGATTGCCGGTGGCAATTTGCAAATGTGTCAAAATTACATACAAATATTTATTTGTGGCTTCGTTGTTGCTGCTGTTGTTGATCTTGTTGTTGTTGCTGCTAGATTTATGTATCGTGCATTAATTATGAAATCAATCATTTTATAGTCGTCAATAACACCAATTTACTCGTATTTACTCGTAAGTTAATTAAAAGTTTCGATGACAGTGTAAATTGTTGTTTAATTTTAAATGCTGACTGATGTAAATAATTAATTAAATATAATTGTAGGTAGATGTTATTATATTTAAATTGACTATGCGCTAACTACAGGGAAAATTAAAATAAGTTATGTCGGTTTGTGTCAGACATAATCATTCCTAAAATTATAATTTCTAGAACGGTTTGAACATGTGGTTATAGCACAGACCACTAAAGAATAAGGTTGTCGATTGCTAGTGCTTTCCGCTCTAGCTCCACAAAAGCTCTATTTGCAATCCTTCACTGGGTACCAACTTTAACTTTACTTTTGGTTAAGCAACAAGCCAAGTAATCAGCTGAAAGACTCAGTGTCATATCCCGCTGGATCAGGTCGGACCTGGGACATGCCTGTACCTGCAAATATACACTAACAAGCTTTACTCCGAATCTAAATTACTATATTTCCATCCATATCCCCAGGAGAGAGGAATGATAAGGTGGCCACTGGCACTTCTACTGACATTTATGCAGATGGTCCTGGAAGACCAGGTCAGTTGTAGCATTTTCTCCAATAAGTTGAGTTTCAAACTCTGCTTCCATCTTCGTGACCATAGCTTCGTCTTTTAGGTAGAATTATCAGGCGTCTAAATGGCTTATTTGTAATGCATATATACTAACAGCCAAGAAGCAATCAAGCCACTGGCTGGTGCTTTCGCTACATCAAAGCTTGGTCTTGACTGTCAATCTTATCTCAACACCTTTCGGCTGCAATGAACATTTATGCCAAAAGAATAATCACGTTCATAGAACACTCATTCACGAGTCAACCACAGCTTCACTTATATTGGATATGGATAGCTGGACACACGGATGTCGACGGCAACTGCAAGGCCAATGATCTAGCCAAACGGGGCTCGTTTTTATTCGAACTTGCTAGCCTGCTGACATGCCTATCTATCTTACTCACTCACTCACTGAACTACAACTACTACCTACAGCTAACCTACTGACATGCCTATCTATCTCACTCACTCACTCACTGAACTACTACTACTACCTACAGCTAGCCTGCTGACATGCCTGTCTATCTCACTCACTCACTCACTGAACTACTACTACTACCTACAGCTAGCCTGGTGACATTTCTGTCTATCTCGGTGCTATTCTAACGTCTAGTAAATTGGCCATTAAGCAAAACTGCCTTGAGGAAGAATAAGGATCCTGGGTGGTGCAGCGCACTTGTGGTATTACCAGACTTACCTGGATGACAATTGACATTAGACGTACAGGACAGCTACTCAACGCCATCAGTATGCTGTGTAGGCGCTCAAGGGATACTGGGGTGGCAGGCGGCGAGATTATGGTTTACAATCAATGGCTTACGTTAAAGTAGTGACTCTGAGGAAGAAGAAGCAACACTAGTAGGAGACTAAAACTCCTAGGCTCACCTTTCTTCACTATTCAGTCCAAGTTATCATCCATAAGTATTAAGGGTACAGCCAGATTCATTAGCGAATCCTTCTGGTTCTCCATTCCATAAATAGGGTCAGTGTAATTTTGTAGAGGCGAATAAGTTTTGCAAAGATGCCAAAATCAGACATTGCGGCGTACAAGTGATCCCTAATCGTGCTATCGAAGGCGGCTTTATAATCGACAAATAGATGATGGGTGTCGATCTGTTTTTCTCAAGTCTTTTCCACGATTTGGCGTAGTGTGAATATCTGGTCGATGGTGCATTTACCAATCCTGAAGCCACACTGATAAGGTCCAATCAGTTTGTTGACGATGGGCTTCAGTCTTTCGCACAGTACGCTCGATAGAACCTTATATGCGATATTAAGAGGGCTTGTCCCACGGTAGTTAGCGCAGATCGTGTAATCACCTTTCTTATAGCAGATTTGGCAGAGTACGCTGAGGTTCCAATCCCTTGGCATGCTTTCATCCGACCATATTCTCCATAGAACATCGTGCATGCGTTTCGTGAGCTCTTCGTCTAAGACGAAGCTTATGGCATCTGGAATATATTCCTAATATCGCAAAAATGCATCTTTTGTATTTTTCCCCCCAGTTGGTTTAATGAGTAATGTTTGCTGACCGCCTACATTCATAAATAGAAAATGCCTCCCAAGTTTCATATTTTTATATTCACTATCTAGTACAGAGCATAGATGGGTGAATGAGAATAATCAATAAGTGAATCAGCTCAAATGCTTTTGCACACTTTGTAGCAACAAGTCTCTACTACATACTTACTACATACTTAAGTAGGTAGACAAGTATTCACTACTCAGTACTATAAAAGAGGCTAGTTACTTTTTGCACACCTAAGAATTTCTAATCGAACCTTAAGTTTAACGTTAGCTACACTCTCCTTCGTTTGAGTATTTATAAAAATAGATTGAAGTGTTATCATTACTTCATGAAAATGATAAAAACAACAACAGAAAAGAAAATGTGCTCACTCACACATTCGGAACATTGAAAATTGAAAAGAAGCTATCTGGTAGCTACATTGTAACTTAAACATTCCCATGCAGAAGAGTTTTCGCGCTTTTCTGATTTGATTGAACCCTTGGGAAAAACTTTAAAACTCTTAAGTGCGCTCGCGCTAGTTGCGAATATCTGTGCAAAATATCTAGCGTCGTTAAATATCGTTTAAATCTATCATGCTTATCTGTGATTCGCGGCCAAAACATGACAGTACATATTTGACATCCATTTGCTTGGCATCAGGCATAAACTGAAACTTAAAAGCAACAACAACAACAACAACAACAACCAAACTATGTATATAGATGGAATTCGCTTACATCACAACATCAGCAACATAACCATAATAACAACAACAACAGCAGCATCAACTTCTTCAAAATTATTTTTTACTATTGTAAATTGTACGTTGCGAGGAGCCACTCGTATGGCACAACTTCAACTTTACAACTTGTGCGCAAAAGAATTTTCTGCATTTATAGATAGACGCAGCTTAATCTAGGGAGCCCGTAAATGATGTTGCTATTGCTATTGCTGTTGTTGTGCAAAATGTGCCACATCGGTCTTCGATACTACGCGGACTGTCTACAGTGATTCAAGATTCTGTCATCACATCACAAAACTGCCAGTCGCATCAAATTGCAGCAGATGAGATGAGGCTAACTGGTTAGCTGGTTGGCGGGCTGGCTGGCTGGCTGGCTGGATGACGACCTGGCTGTTCTATGGCGCAGTTATTCATTTTGGAGTTAATGTATGTTGTATTGAAAATTCTAAGCCATTTCTTCGTCGTCGACGTTGTCGTCGTCGACGTCTTTTACATTTGATTAGAAACATGGCGGCGATTGACTACGACTGAGTGCAACATACGCGTAAGAATCGTGTGCAGAATGACAAAACAAAAATTATTGTTCCCATGATAAAGCTTATGCACATTCAGCTTCCTAGATGCTGACGGACGTTACACGCATTCACAGCAGCATTGTAGCACCAAGAGCTCTTTAGCCTCATGATTTCATACAATTCTTCTCCCTCACACATTTAGTATTTTGCATTTTGCTCGCCATCTCCATAACTTTTAAATGAACCTAATATTTGCATTTATTGGGTAGGTACAGACACGGCTTCAACGTTTAGCTCAAGTGCTTGAAATTGTTATATAAACCACTTTGCTATAGCGTGTATATGTCAAGAAATTTACTTAGGTTATAAAGAGTTTTATATGCAACAACAACAACAACACAACGAAATTAGTTTATGACAAACGTGTTACATTGCAATTATACTGACCTACGTGAATGTAGGTCAGTATAGCTGTTCTTCTCATACATTCTTACATATGTATGTTATATACGAGTATGTGTATGTACATCTGAAAATGTACCAATTACATACTTACAATAGAATGTAAATTAGACGCCTTATTTTACAAAAGCATTCAGATCCTCCCTCCGTCACTTACTTTACTTGTTTTACTTTTAATGGCACAACAGCCCATGGAGGGCCTAGGCCGAGCTTTTTTCGCATCCAGTCATGTTGTGCGTGTTATATTTGTACATGAATGGACCTACAGTTTAATGCCGAATCCGAACGGCGAAGTGAAAAGCTTTTCATAACAATTTTTACTATTGTAGGTTTGCCATTGCCTGCCAAGAGGTGGTGCCATGTAGAAAAATCATTTTTTCTACTTTTTGATTTTGCCTGTGCCGAGATTCGAACCAAGCATAAGCAAGCTTTGCGTTTCTATATTTCGTTTGAAAAATGCAATTTCATTCATTTCATTTCATTGTTTGCTTGAATTTTGTTGCGTTAACATCAAATTTTCGTTGCATGATTTTGAATATTGAGAACAATTACTTACTTACTGACTTAACTGGCACTACAACCGATGATCTGTCTTGGCCGCCTCTACAAAGCTTCGCCAGTCCCCTCTGCTATGCGCGCGCTGGCGCCAGTCTATAAGGTCAAGTGCAGTCAGGTTGCCCTGCACCTGGTCTTTCCAACGGAGAATAGGACCTCCCCTTCTGCGTGTTCTTCCACCGTGGTTCGAATAAAAGACACTTCTGGCCGGAGCGCTTTCTTCCATTCGCTCAATATGACCCAGCCAACGAAGCCGCTGGATTTTTATACTCTAGCGTATGTCAGTGTCGGCGTACAGCTCATACAGCTCATCGTTCCATCTTATTCGATACACGTCGTCCACGCATACTGGACCGTAGATCTTAAGGAGTATCTTCCTCTCGAACGCTCCTAACAGCCAACAGCCTCTCATCATTGATGGTGATTGTCCACGTCTCTGCACCATACATTAGGACGGGAAGGATGAGGGACTTATAGAGCGTTATTTTCGTCGATCGAGAGAGGGCTCTACTTCTCAATTGCCTACTGAGCCCGTAGTAACACCTGTTAGCAAGAGTTAGTCTCCGCTTGATCTCTAGGCTGACATTATTGTTGGTGTTTATGCTGGATCCTAGATATACGAAATCCTTGACGACTTCAAAAGTATAGTTGTCAACAGTGACATTTTGTCCAAGACGCCGTGACTCTTTGTTTGTTGACACAAGGTATTTCGTTTTGTCCTCGTTCACCACTAGACCCACTCGACGATACTCCCTTTCCAAGTTGGAGAATGCTGCACTGACTGCTCGAGCGTTTTTGCCAATGATGTCAATAGTGGTCGCTGTGGTGTAGTGGTAGTGCGTTGGACTGCTACGCAGAGTGTCCGAGGTTCGAATCTCGGCATAGGCAAAATCAAAAAGTAGAAAAAATAATTTTTCTACACGGCACCACCTCTTGGCAGGCAATGGCAAACCTACAAGAGTAAAAATTGCTATGAAAAGCTTTTCGCTTCGCCGTTCGGATTCGGCATTAAACTGTAGGTCCCTTCCATTCATGTACAAATATAACACGCACAACATGAGTGGATGGGAAGAGCTCGGTAAGTAAGTCAATATCATCAGCGTATGCTAGCAGCATGACACTCTTAGAAGATAGTGCCAGAGATGTCGATGTTCGCAGCTCGAATTATTTTCCCCAGGATAAGGTTAAAGAAGTCGCACGATAGGGAGTCACCTTGTCTGAAACCTCTTTTGGTATCAAATGGTGCGGAGAGGTCTGTCCCAATTTTCACTGCACTGGTGGTGTTGGTCAGTGTCATTTTGCAAAGACGAATGAGCTTTGCAGGGATACCAAAATCAGACATTGCGGCGTACAAGTGATCCCTAATCGTGCTGTCGAAGGCGGCTTTATAATCGACAAATAGATGATGGGTGTCGATCTGTTTTTCTCGGGTCTTTTCCAGGATTTGGCGTAGTGTGAATATCTGGTCGATGGTGGATTTACCAGGCCTGAAGCCACACTGATAAGGTCCAATCAGTTTGTTGACGATGGGCTTCAGTCTTTCGCACAGTACGCTCGATAGAGCCTTATATGCAATATTAAGAAGACTTATCACACGGTAGTTGGCGCAGATCGTGGAATCACCTTTCTTATGGATTGGGCAGATCACTTGGCATGCTTTCATCCGACCATATTCTGCATAGAAGCTCATGCATGCGTTTTTTGAGCTCTTCGCCTCCGGTCTTAAACAACTCAGCAGGCAGGCCATCTGCACCTGCAGCCTTATTGTTTTTCAGCCGAGCAATGGCTGTTAAGACCTCCTCATAGTCAGGCGGCGGTTGAGAACAATTTTTTGTGTTTATTAGCATAACTCAAATTTTGATTTGAGATTGATATTTTCAGAACAACCAACAGTTTTTTTTAAAACTACCAAGACCAACGTTGTAGCTCTCATCATTTAATAATTCTGAATTCAGTCAACAATTATACCATTTTATTTTAAAAAAATATTAACACTGCCTGAAATGTATGTTTCAATTCTGGAAGGTTTAACATCAACATTGCAAACGTTGAAATAATCCTAAAATTTTTTTTAACAATCCCAATTGCAAATGCGACTGGTGAGAGATCAATTAGCATTCTTAAGCGGGTCAAAAACTATTTAAGAACGTCACTTGGCCAAATAAAATTAAATCACTTAGCCATTATGGCCATTAAAACTGACTTAGTAAAAAAATCAACTATGACTCCTGAATTGATAGTTTTGCAAGAAATAAATCACGAAAAAATATAATATAAATGGTCTATAATTTCTAACAAAAAATTAGTCTGTCAAAAATATTGTTTCTTTCGTCAAAATTTAGGAAATTGAGCCACAAGTACGAAAAAAACCTTACGAGGGCAACAAAAAAAATTTTTTGCCTAGGGCCTCAACATGTTAAAATCCGCCTCTGTGACTTAGTACAACGTTTTGTGAGAGGTTCACGATCTTGTTCGGTAAAAACATTAAAATCACCAACAAATAAAAAGAAACTAGTGTCAGAAATCCAGAAATATCAATGCTTCAATGCTTGTAAAATTTAATTAGACGTGCCAATATTTTATTGGTTTTTACAAATTCCAAGTATTTAAAAAATAACTATCAATAGTAAGTATTAAATATTTTTTACATAAAAATACGAGTACATTCAAACAAGATATACTTTTCATAAATATTGGATGTATAACTTGAAAATGAGGGAAATTTTTTACAAAAACAATGCTTTATTTCCATAACAAATCGAATGACTGCATTATTTTAAATAGGCAATTTATGGGTTCCTAGCCAAAAACAAAAACCGTCCTTCTTTTGAGGCTATGAACGAATCCAAAAAGTTTTTGATACTTTCAACTGAAGTAAAGCGTAAAGGCACTAAAGGCTTGTATCAATCGAAAGAAGTAATAGTCAGACCGAGCAAGATCTGGTGAATACGGCGGACGAGTCAAAACTTCTCTCATTGGTAGACTACAGTCTCGTGGACGTTTGTGGCCATTGCTCTCTTCAAACGAATCAATTGTTTTCGTTACGACTCTCCCACAATAGTTTCACCAGGCTTTGACAGCTCATAATGAATATGTTTTTTTGAGAGCTTGGTTTTTGAAAATTGAAAAAAAAATACAGACATTTTACAAAAACGAATAAATTCTTTATTGGGATCGATAAATCAATTCCTGCCATTTACTTTTTAAAGATAATTTCACTTAAATGTTGCCCGCGGCTACGCTTCAAGTAATCCATTCTGAAGGTCCAATTTTGGCACAATTTTCATTGCTTTCGCGTGCAGTGTGGCATGTGGCATGTGGCAGCGTCCTGCTGGAACCACATGTCAGACGAGTACAATTCTTGCATTTTCGACAAAAAAAAGTCTGTTATCGTCGAACAGTACCGGTACCTTTCTGCATTGACCGTAACGTTGCGGCCTTCATCGTCTTTGAAGAAGTACGGCCCAATGATGCCGCCTGCCCATAAACCGCACCAAACAGTGCATTTTTGGGATGCATTGGTAGTAGCTGAATTGCCTCTGGCTGGTCTTCACGCCTGAAGAATCACGCCTGAACTGTCAGAAATATAAACGACAAAAACCAAGTAGCAAAAAAATCATCCTTTACATGACACCCTTCTGATCCCACCAAATACAGAAAATCTCTCTTTTAAACTGTCGAAACCAGAATTCGGATGTTCTAATCGATGGAGTATATTCACCGTAAACTTCCAACAGCAATAGATAACTTTCAGAAGAGCAGAAAGGTAATGTTGTTTACACTTTGGCAAATTGATACATAATCAAAACAAAAGTTACATGACGTAGATAAAATATGAAAGTAGTTTCAGTATTTCCCGCATTTTCAAGTTATGCACCCAATACAATTACTTACTTACTTCAAATACTTTGAAGTCCTTTCAAATAGTTTCAAAAATCAATACGTGCATTTAAAAGTATTTAAATCTGTATTTATGAAAAGTATTTAGCATTGTAAATACTTACATTTAGTATTTACAATTATAAACGTGGTAACGTTTCAAACCCAAATGCTAGGACTTTTTCGACATCTACAATATATATTAACACGCTAAGCAAAAACTTGTTAGATACATTCCATTTTAGCTACATATTTGGGTTTGTGTTATTCGACCACCTGGAAGATTTTACGCAAAGATCTCGGATTAATGCCATACAAAACAAATCTGGTAATGAAGCATCCTAAAATATAAGTTTAATGCGGATATGTTGACATTAACATAGGTAAAAATAGGTAAGAAGACGCGAGTGTACAATAATAAGACAATAATAGTTGAGTAGTTTTTTAATTCTAATATTCACACAGTACAGAATCATCGAACACGAACACGAATGTTGTGAATGTACATGTGCGACCATACGATCAAAGTGTTTTATTTTCCTCTTCGTTTCACCCATTTGGTGCTAACCCATTTCGTTCGACGCATCTCGAACGTTCCCGAATGATTCTGTACTGTGTATAGCAGTGGTGCTGTTAGAATAAAAGCTACCAATACATTGAAATCAACTATCTTTGCTTCGAATGATGTCTTCATTAGAGAGTGTGTATTTTGAAATTTTATACCTAAAGTGTAATCGAATTTGAATCATTGGGTGAATTCCGGCTAGTTTGTAATTTAGATGTATTTAAATACATTACATTACAGCTCAATCCAGGGCAATACGGACGGGGGAGTTTTAGGTGTTTGAGTACCATTTTAGTTTTCTTCTTCTTTTAATAGCACAACAGCCCGTGGATGGTCGAGGCCGAGCTTTTCGCGTTTCAGCGACCCACAAATTAGTCTAGAAAACACTTTTTTTGGGGTCTCGCGATCAACCAAAGTTTTCTTTTTGAGCATAAAACTGTTACGTTAAATATACGTCATTCTCTTTCTAAACCCTCCACATGCAACCCTCCACATGTTGCATGTTTGTAGGAAAAATAAGATAAATACTTATTATTGTAAGTATGCATGTCTATAATAAAGCATATCTATTTAAAATAAAAAATATCTGAATTAATTGAGGCGATGATGAGCCTCAAGATGATTCCTAAATAAAAGAGAAAATAGCTTAATATTTTATAGTTTTTGTTTTCTGCGTGGTTCTATTTTTATATTTCTTTTCGTTTCGTTTTTGATTTCATTACATTTTGCAATTGAGACAACAATTGAGTTAAAATAAAGGAGTGGTCCGCTTCAGAATCTCATTTAAAGATGCATATTTTTGAACCTCCCAGATGCAGATATTATACAGACATACATACATACATAAAAAACCACATACATATGCCGGTTTCATTATACTACATAAAGACAAGAATAAGAATGTAACATATTTACGAGTATAGTTACAGCCCACACATTTTTGTTAAAGAAAAAGCGTGGCATACCTACGAGTATATAAAGACAGGCATACATAATAGTAGATAGGTAGTTACACATACATATATGTATGTATGTATATAGGTATCTATGTAAGAATACAAAAGAATGGAGCCAGACAACCTTGAACTGACTTTTGACAGACGAGCACAAGCAGCTTAGAAGGAAAGGGGCCAATATTACAAACACACCCATTTTTCCCCCATATCTTATTCTAATTTTGGCACAATTTAATTACTATATGTGCATGTGCAACTGGTGCTCCTATTGGATTCAACGAAATTTATTACTAAAATATACAAATATTATGCGAGCATTTGTAAGGCAACCTTTATGGTGCACTTAATTATCTGTTAAATTGAATTGAATTAAAATATCGTGATTATTTCGAGTAGTGTAGCTTTAACCCTCGTGTAGCTGTAAAAGTATACACACACGGGCTATAATGGATATTCTCTTATTTCGATTGCACTGGAAATCTCAATATTGTATAATATTTTACATTTTCGATGACAATCTCAAATTTTAATCTCATCTCATCATCATCTCATTTTGAAGATTACTATATTTTAAAAACTTTAACGAACAGAAAACTTTGCGAAATTTAAATGTTTATCGGATAATATCTTCCGCCTTTTACGATACGGATTGCTAAAAACTCAGAAGGAAAGGGAAGTTACGTAAAGGTTAAAATTTTTAGCTCCAGGTAGGTAACATATGAATGCATCTATTGTATGTATCATTTCAATTGGATATCAATATCATATTGAATACGATGCGATGGGCAATGGTGCTTCGACGGCGACCATGGGGTCGATTGTAAATACCTTTAAGCGATAATATCGCATAGCATGAACATTCAAAATCAACAGCAACTACAACAGCAAGAACAGAAACCAAAATACTACTAATATTAATAATAATAACAATAAATTAAACTGCTATTAAGATACGACCAACATACCAGTTGGTGAACTTACTACATCACCAACGTAGAAGAAGAATGAAAGAAAGAAGAGCTTGCTGCCTTGAGAAATCTTCTGCATGCTGACTTCTTTATTTCTTTCTTTCTTTCGTTCAGGGAAGTGGCAAACGCATGCGCTTTTTTCGGTTTTTGTTTTGTTACTAAATTCAAGTTTCCGAGAGCGAGTGTGTGAGCAAAGAATCGGGCAAATGAAAATGAAAAACAGAAACATAACTTTCAATGTATTGACATTTAAAAGATTGAAAAAGTGAATATAATATGCAATTACTGTCAACTTGCATCAAGATTAATAATAAACTTTAAGGGGGTTCGGTCTGAAAGGCTGTAAAATGTTTCTCCAAGGATAGTTCACACTTTCATGCAGTGCATGTGATTTACGCAACTACATGCAGTTTGTGTTAATTATCGCCTGAGATGGCTGATATTGTACTCGTATAATAGGAATTTTTCATATAAATAAATATAAATAGTTAATTAACTGAAAATTCGATCATTTGATGATAGGTCCTATGAATGTACCGGATTTTTAAATGTATCCTATTACATTAGATTGCTACAATTAAGTAACTAATAATTAATTTGAGGTATCAGAGAAATGAGATTTGTGGAAAGGATATACCAATTTCTATTCCTTGTAATGGAATTGTGATAATTAAAATGGCAATTTTTAATTACTCCATGGAGTAACATGTTCCTAAAGTAATCGATAACAAAGTAAAATTCCCAGTAAATTGTAATCAAGCGTAATTTAATTCCTAAAGTAATGATTCCTACCCAGCTCTTAGAATAATGAATTTGCAACGTATTTAGAAAATCTTCTTCAATCATTAAAAACCTAATCGACGCCGAACTCGATGTTCGACGATGCTCTAAACGGGGTTTACCGTTAAGTATTTCGTCCAGATGACGTCCACTAGCCTAAGCTAGAAAATCCGTTTGTTTGGTTTCTTCGAATGCCAGTTCGTAGATAAACAGTTTGCTATAACTTGGATCTGCCTGTGACGTGTCAAAACGTATGCGATTATATTTTAAATGTGTAGTAAGTTTCAAGTAGGTGTTTGTTCTTAACTAATTTTTTAAACAAATATTTCATGTTCCACAATAATGACAATAATTTTGGAAGATTTTTAATTATGCATATATGTATATATTCATCTCAGTCTAAAAATGGACTCATATTAGCATTTATGTATACCAGATATTACCTTCTATTGCCACAAAGTTATTGCCAAGACATTCTTCGACCTTGGAATCTGCTTCAACTTAGCTTTCCATCTCTTCTGTTTAGTACAATCATCGCCTTGACGCTTCCAAAATTTTGCAACCACAAAAGTTGGTGAATATTTTCAATACTCATACAAACTCGTACTTAAATTTCAAATGTCAGAAAAATTACAACAAAAAATGCAATTACTCTGTCTACAGTGCAGATCAAAAAATTACTCCACTAAAATCCAATAATTATCACAGTAAATTCAAAGTTTCAAGAATATAAAGGCAAAAACACACAAACTTTAATTCCATACTTCAAGTCTCGAAATAATTTTGATTAACAAACCTAAATTTCGAGACTCGAATCGTTTCGCATGAAACACAAAACTTCAAACCACTTCATTACAACTTCAAACCAGAGAGAGAGAGACCCGTCTATGTCTCTCCATCATACGAGCAACAAGAAACCGGTCGAAACAATAACAACAACACTGTTGGAGAAGAATTCACATAGAGAATTGCAAGAAGCAGAAGAAAATGTAAACAAACAACTCAAAAAAGAAACCTGTTTTTTAAACCAATCAAGTCTGCGCTCATTCTCTCAGTTTTTAGAGCCACACTCTATTTTAATATACATACTTACTATATGTACTCATGACCAGCGAAAAAACGTTGCTGCTGCTGCTGCTGTGGCGATCGCGGCGAACAGCAACATTGGCAGCCTCTAAGCCATCAGAAGTCTTTCTGCTCGATTGGTTCAGTATCAGTTCGACACTTAAACTTGGCTGGTAGAGCATGCGGAAAATAGGAAATTTAGTGTACGGCAGTCAAGTGGGTAGTTTAAGTTGAAAAAAAACGACGATAAAAACAAAACATAAAAAAAAGAATAACCACAAAAATAACACCAACAACAAAGTAAAGTAAAAATATTTCAACCATCTGGATTTTTACCTGAGATTTAAAAGCGAAGATATCCAATTGAAGATACTCCGCTTGAAATCCTACAACAGGAAGCAGAAAAGGAGAAAAACGAAATTCTTCAAGAGGAATTTGTGTGACTCTTTAATTTTTTTTGGTTTTGTTTTTTTTTCACAAAAACGTTCATGCAACATACATACATACATATATAAATATGCGTTAAATGAGATAATTGAGGCCATTGTTGTTGCACAGAGTTTAATGAAATTGCAGTGAAGTGTATGAAGCTGACGAAGAGTATCTCTTTCTCTTTAGATTCGCCTGTGAACTTCAGAAAGGGTCCCCGCCGTATTAATTGAAGTGCCTGATTTTTGTAAGACGAATTTTATCTTCGCAACGTTAAAATAAAACCAAGCAAATACACACACACACACATATATTAAATATCATAAAAAATATTTAATCAAAAAAGTAAATACCCTTTTTAATTATGAAATTTGATGCCCACTTATGCGAGAAGAATACGAGTACTTGAGTGCCATTCAAAAGTGCGGAAAATGCTACGAAATCGAGTTGGATAATGCTAAAATCTTAAGCAGTTAACAAGCAGGAAAAAATGCTTTATCATATACCTACATATTTCTAGCTTATTAGTATTTTAATAAAAATAACACGAAATACCGATTAAATATTTTCTAGAATTATTTAGAAAAAAAAAAAAAAAGCAAAGAAGAAAAAACTAAACGATACGATATCTAATTTGTCCATTCTCGAAAATCATTGTTGTGTTATCCTCTTCAAGTGGCGGATTAAAATAATAATAATATAAAATGCAAAGAAACACAAGGTCGTCCGGGTTAGTGGCACTGTATGTATCTCGAAATAGTAAGCAGCTAGCAGCACTCAAAAACACACATAGCTTAATGAAGCACTTGAGCTGAACTGGCAGGCGGCAACAGCAACAGCAGCAACAAGTCAGCAACGACAACTGGCCACAGCAACCAACAACAGCTTCGTTTGTGTGTTGACTCAATTGCATTAATAAATATTTGAAGTTTCTGGTATCTAATAAAATCATACTCGTATTTATCAGATGTGCGTCTAAGGCCTTTTTGGGGCTTAAATTATACACATATTTGAGGTGTGAATACGCGTCAGTGAGTGTACATTAGCATACAAAAACAAAAATAAAATAAATAAAATAAATAAAATATGAAGTTATTACAGATAGATACCTAAATCAAGGAAAACGCATTTCTAAATTTGCACAAAATTAACAAAAATATAAAAGTGATCTTAAAAAGAAAAATATAGGTTTATGCAATGCAATCTGATGCTCACATCCTATGCAACAACGACAATTAAAAACAGAGCAAAACCCCAACAACCACAACCGCAGCAACAGCAACAGCAATCAATGACACGTTATTTCATTTAATGATGATAGTTAATATTGTGTAAATATCATTTTATCAAAGTGTGTAAATAATAATAAAAAAAAAAAAACAACAAATACGTTGCCGTTCGTAGTCAGCGTCGTCTCAGTTAACTGAAGAATCAGAAACACGCTGGATACTTGATACCAACTTGCCTAGGTACTCAACAACAACTATTTACAACAATCTACATACACACACACACACACACATACGTGCACAAATACATACAAAGATACGAGTAGATACAAATATTCGCTTGCAGCACTTGATTTGCTTTTGTGTTTTTTTGTATCACTTTTTTGTATGCGATTTCATTTGTTTTCTTGCCTGCCGGAAAAATAAACACCACATGGAAACAGGCAAATTCATCATAAAATTTATTTATTTTAATTGGACTTGAAAAGAGCGAGAATAACGGGAGAGCGACAGTAACAATTTATGCAGATACTTTCCTGAAGGTAAAATAAATATTAAAATATTTGTGCAATGTTTTTGTTATAAGTTGATGTATTCGTAAGCAGAATAAGGAGGACTGACTTTGTTTTTTCTTCGCTTGTGAATAACCACACATTTGCATTTCTTCATATTTTTTGTGCCTTCATAATTCTGTAACTCATTTCAATTTTACATATGATGGGTTTTTATATACGCTTTATTGTGTAGCTTATTAAAAAAGAAAACTTGTTTTTTGAGGACTATCCGATATAAATTTATCATCATTGTTCTGCAATGAATAAATAATGAAACACTTTGTGCCATTTAACTTTCTTATTATAGTATAATTCAAACCATTACTGTAATCCCCGGATAATTGAACCACGTTTAATTGCATTTCCCACTTTACCCACATTACAACAGAAATATTTCGCCTTTAGTTCAAAATGTACTCAAATTACTCGGTTAATTGGATTCCCCATATAATTCAGCCATAAATTGTATGTTTTCATGGATGCAATTAAGCGGGAATTACTGTACATCCTGTCAAACCATTCTGTCAAAACACAAAATATTTATTATTCATTAAAATTTATTGTATCGCCTTCAAAGTAGGATCCTTCCGAAATAACACTACCCTTATGCCAACAAATAATCGCATGTCTTCTATTGACTGAAAACGAATGCCTCGAAGTAGTAATTTTAGTTTTGGAAAGAGAAAAAGGTCAGCCGTAGCCATTACAGGTGATTGTTCGATGATATTTGTTAAGGTTTTGGCGAGAAATTCGTTCAATTCGTTGATAGCCTTGTGAGATGATACGTTGTCGTCGTGCAAAATCCATAAGTTTTCTTTCCACAAACTTGGCATTTTCCGACGAATTTCACTCTTTCAAACGCACAGAGAGTATATTAATGCACAGATAATATTTTTAATTTACTGTCTGATCTTCTGGCAAGCATTTCGAATGCACAGCAAAGAAAACGATCAGCATTACCGATCAGAGCCAGGCAAAACTTAAACCATATCTCGACCGATTTTGAATTCCCTGTATAGGGCATAGGCACGAGTTTTTGATAAAGACGATTCACTGTAAGCCTTCTATAGCATTTTCAGCGCTTTGGAACACGAAATTCAACTTGCAATACAAAATTTAAGACAAATTCTTGGTTTGATATTTTTATTCATGGTAAAAATCACAAAACACACTTCAGATTCTGTCTGACAAAATCGAGCAGTGTAAACAAAGTAAATGACAGATCGGTCAGGATAGAGGAAAGTACTTTTTAAATGAAAATTTCACTTTATTATTTGTCACAGAATGTACGTGTTATCTCTTAATCATAAAGTTGATCTCTAGATGTTTATTTTTTAAGTTTTCTCTAAATTTTTGTTTATTTTCACAACATCATTTGATAAACAAGCATGCAATAGCCTTTAATTTTTCCGCAGCCCAACTTTTTATCTAATACTTATGTATACATTTCGACTGGTTTTCTGTCTGAGTTTTAATCTGAATTTGATCTGGCTTTTGGACTCAATTTGAACTGAATTTTAATTATAGTTTTGCTCTTAACTTTGATATGATATTTTTATTTGATTTTATAACATTGATCTAAATTGTTATTTTTTTTTTTTTTGACTTTTTCGATCTGAATTCGATCTGGATTTTACTTTGATTAACTTGAATTTGGAGTGTGAATTTCTTCTGTATTTCAGCCCAAATAGTGGACTGAGTTTGAGTCTGATTCTTGAACTGCATATTGGTCAGTTTTTTGATCTGAAGTTGGTCGATATTCTGACCAGAATTTAAGTCGGAGTTTTGACTAAACTTTGGTCTGAATTTTGATTAGAATAATGGAACGAGGTTTGGTCTTGGAGTTGGGTCAAAGCTTTGTACTGAATTAAATTTTAATTTTATTGTGATAGAATAAACTAAACAGGCTATAAAGCTACAAAATCTACTTAATCGTATGCATTCCGGATCTAGTTGTTAAAATCAAAATGTTCCTATCATATTTTCTCATTGTTTTGGAAGCACGAACCGTGTATGAACTACATATGGATTGGAAGGATTGAATGTGATTAAAAATGTAACAAAATATTTTCAATTGCTAAAATTTATTTATCATCAAGTAAGTTGAAATACAAGATTAAAGTATAAATGATAATGGTTCTTTTTTCTGATAGTTTTCTAATAATTTATAAGCGCTACGGCATCAAGTTCGTATCTGAAACCTTACGTATCTATAACATTCAACACTTAAATACATTTGTAGATATTATTATTGTCGTTCTCGTTAATATTTCGGTTGTAGAAAATGATCAATAAATAAGGTCGTTGCTTATTATTTGATTAAAATTGTTGTTGCTTAAAATCAAATTAATACGAAGCGGTGTTACAGCTTGATGCGATTCTGTGACTGAGTGGAAAGCAGCTCGCATCCGTTTGCAGAAGGTTGTCGCAACACTAAAAATCGGAGAAGGCAAAATATGCAAAAATCTTCGTGCATACAATTTTACATAAAAATATGAACTGTGGTTGGTAAATTGGCAAATCAAAGGAAAAATAAAAAAAACTTTGTTTTACTTTGATTTGAAAACTTATCATACTTTTTTAAAATAAAGAGAGCGGCAAATAATAATTACTTAATTGCGTTGACCACATCCAAAAAACAATTACTCTGATAAAAACTATGGCAAAGCAAGCTAAGGCAGCAGCAGCAGCAACAACAATGACAACTTCACACATAAATTATGACCACGAAGCACGCCAATCGAACATTAAAAGTAACTACCTAAGAGCTTTAAATATTTTTTCTAATTGTGCGGCAGCAGTCAAGAGCAGATTCAGTTCAGTTTTTATGGAGCAGCTGCTGTTGCCATTACATATTTAAATATAATGATTGAAAATAACTAAACTAACTAAAACAACAACACCAACAAAAATGAGTAAAATTCGGTGTGAAATCATTTTACATACATAAATACGAATCATGTTTGCTTTTTATTTTAAAATTATACATAAGTAAGTATATTTGAGATATGTTTAAGAGTTGAAATGTTGCTGTTGCTGTAGCGGTTGCTGCCGCAAACAACTTTTGCCTTTTCGGAAAGTTTAAAAACAAACACGAAAACGACCTTGTCTGACCCACTTATGCTACAACAAACAGCAGCAGCAGCAGCAGCAGCAGCACCCAACGACAACGACCACATTGACAGCTGTTGCTGCTTTTATTTATTTGGTGCCAAAATCTACAATTCATGTTGCTCGCTCGTTCGTCGTCGTCGTCGTCGTCATCGTCGTTTGCCGCCTCTTATGCAACATACCCACCATTCACCATTAGCGAGATAATAAAGAAAACAAAAACAAAAACAACAACAACAACAACGTCAAAATATAAAACAAATGCCATAAACAAAAATTTATTTAAATAAATTTAACAAAACTAAAACACATTTACACAAAGATTTGCAGGTGAAATTTCTGGGTTTTCGTTGCTGTTGCTGAATCTTGGTCTAGCTGAATCTTGGTTGGCAAAGCAACTTTTTAAAATTTAATCCAGCAAATTAAACTGAGTGAATCTATTAAAATCGCACATAGCATTCAATTAAATGCAATTTGATTTAATTAATTGGTACTGCATTTTACTGATTTATACTTATATATTACACATACATGCATACTTATGTATATGCCTACTCATACTTGTGCATTAAATTTATAATTTGTTATATAATGTGCAACTTTCACGCTGCAAGATCAATTTGAAAAACTTTGCACTAGCTGATTAATGCGTTGTTATTTGGAAATTTGAATGAAGATTGTCTCAAGGTCATTTGATACAATTTTCAGCCTGAATATTTTCATTAGCGTACAATATGAAGAGTTAAGATGGATTGGGAAAACCTTTTTCCGGATTAGAAATACATAAGTAGTTCAAACTGCCACAGAAGTTTTCTTTAGTAAGATCACTGGCACAAAATTGCGAATCGTTTATAACTATCTGAATATTATTAAAAGAAATCTAAATATTATAGAACTTATTACATATTCTGCATGAATTATTTATGTAGTAAAACTTTTAACAAAAATATCAAAAATTGTCTTGTTAGCTGGATGAGGTTTCCGAATGAATGCCATCTGAGATATCGCTACTTTATGTTCTTCTTACTGATTGAAATTCTTTCTTCTTCTGTTAATGGCACAACAGCCCATAGAGGGCCTAAGCCCAGGTTACCACATTCACCCATGATCACCATTCGGAAACTTTCTGTATGTGCCTGCTCCACTAAATCCGAAACGCCAGGGAATTACCACTGAATATGCAGCTGATACCGCCTATGCAAGTCCTCGTCTGAAATAAGAATTGAGATATTCGATTCCATCACCTGTCATGGATTTAAATTTTGAAGTTAGAGTTCTACACTCGCCTCTGCTAGTTAACCTTCTTCTTTTGCCAGTTCTGTGAAATACTGCCTCCCTCATTTCGGAACTATGTATATAGCGCTTCAAGTTCTAAGCTAAGCTTAGTGCACTGTAACTATAAAATATCAATAAGTTCTAGGCTCCAAATGGCTCCGCCACCACATCTTAATTGAAATGTTGATAAATAGTGACAGTTTTATGGCCAAAAAGTACAGCCTCTGCCAAGATCCGAAGCGTGTGTGGTCATTGTATTATACCCTCATTAAGTAAATTACATATATGAGAAGCGTGCGGTAAAAAAGTGGCATAGAACATTTTTCCCAAAATGAATTTTTCTCTTATTTGCCGACATTTGCCGTTGGCAGATTGTTGAGTACTTTTTTTAAAAACATTTTTCCATTAAGTTTCCATATAAATAATAAAGAAATGTGAACGTTTTTTAGCTCTCCTGTAAAATTTGGAAATTGTGTTATATCACGTTTTGGCTGCATACCCTTACAGGACAGTACTACAGTTAATTTGACGTAGATAGACGTATTTGTAATAAAAGTCGTCCACCGTTTTGAGACCGCCATATTTTTTTTATCTGAAATTGTGATATCGAATTTGGGATCAGCGAACTCAATCATACACCTAAAGTTATTTTTATATGTTAACAAAGTTTTTCCGCCATTTCACATTTTCAATTTTACATTTTCAGACCGCCATTTTGTTTTTATTAAAACCTGTTTCTTTGAAAAACGCCGTGTACAGAATTTCATGTATTGCTATAGAGATAGAGACCTTCATCTCTTGGTTAGCTGTTTCGGGTTTCGCCCCAGTGTGTGGCTGTCTCAAGAGTTTTCCTTTCTTACATACTTCTTCCAGATATATACAGATATTCATGGGTCATAAAAATTTTTTATATGAGCAAATGGTGAGCAAGCTCTTGCAGCTCTTTCCCTTCATCTGCAGGGAAAATTTTTACTATGTGTACAGTCTTTGTTTACGTTGTTTTTCTGATTTCATGTACCAGCGACATCCAATTACTCCGAAATACATTTTAAATCGCTGTAGCGTAGCGGTAGTGCGTTGGACTGATACGCAGAGTGTCAGGAGTTCGAATCTGGGTACAGGCAAAATAAAAACTAAAAAATGAAAAATTAAATAAAATAAAAAAAAACAATAAGAAAATTAACGGCGCCACCTCTTGGCAGGCAATGGCAACCCTACAAGAGTAAAAATTGCCTATGAAAAGCTTTTCACTTCGCCGTTCGGATTCGGCATAAAAAACTGTAGGTCCCTGCCATTCATGTACAAATATAACATGCACAATAAGAACAAGAGTGGATGCGAATAGCTTGGCCTTTGGCGCTACATACGGTAATAGTCGACACTGATAAACTGAACTTCATTGTGGTAAAGGCATAACACTTGCCGCAATGGCTGCCTATCTCTTTATCGGTGTCCTGTGTGATCACATTCACTCTCTCATTCTCCCTCCTTCTTTCTCTCACCTATAAATCTTTCTTCCATTCAACACAATGCTCTGCATTCATAGGGGTACACACGTGTGTTATATGTATCTATAAAAAAAAAAAAAACAAATTTCTACTGTTGCACAGCGTAACCGAACTGAAACTATTTTGCAGCATTTCATATAATCGATTTCTAAACTTCTCACATATTTTATTCTACATGCAGAGATCTTTAAATTTTTACTGCCATTTCTGGTTTAAATGAAATTGTTTTGCTAATCTCTGGCACTTTTCTAAGGAGGCTGCATTATTTATTAATGTAAAATAAATTGAATTGCAAGTTTCATTTTAATTGAATCTGAATTTTATTGATTAGTTTTAAATTTATCTCCATACGATGGGCAAAATATTATATTTAACCAATTACTTACTTTCACACAAAAACAAAAAACAAATTGTAATTAAATCTTTCTTATTTAAATTTTCACACTCAGCGCTTCCGCCAACCGATCTGAACTTGCAATGTCTTTCTTCTACAACAGCCCATGGAGGGCCTAGGCCCTAGCTTTTCGCTATAATTTTGTTAAGTAGTTACATTGATCTCGTACAAACAGTAGAACTGCTCGTAAATTAAACGCTCTTAAACTGATTGGTGCAAAATTGATTTTGAAATTCCTTTTATTAATCAAATTACATGCATATATTCAATATCATTTCGTAATGGAGATTAATTATACGCTTCACTATGTATTAAACTTGTGCATGCAGCTGAAGAGGATTACAATTTTAAATTAATTTCCAAATTGTTTCAGAAGCTACCAATCAGCAACAAAGCATCATCAAAGAAAAGTTAGAACTTTTGATTAACATGATTTTTCAATTAAGCAAAGTATAAAATTAAACTCACACA
Organism: Palloptera scutellata; assembly: GCA_958295655.1. Taxonomy (NCBI): domain Eukaryota; kingdom Metazoa; phylum Arthropoda; class Insecta; order Diptera; family Pallopteridae; genus Palloptera; species Palloptera scutellata. Next base: position 51,069,216 of record OY282450.1, read on the forward strand.
CACAAACACATGCTCACACATAAATAGAATCAATTGAATGTAGATATTTACATAGAACTAGAATAGCAAGATTCAGTCTGTGAGCTTAACTGATGAATGACGGTTCGGAACACATTTCAACTGAAAATGTGATAAACTATTTCCTCTTTCCTTCTGCGACTGCTGCCGTTCCATTTTCTTTTATAATGATATGCAACAAGGGTATTCTAAATTTGAGGCTGTTTAACTGCTACTCAGGTAGTAATAACATAATGGTTTCTTTAAAGATAAAAATCTGTCTATGCCTAGGCACACGCATAGGAATAAAGGCGACAGACGCACACACAATATATGGTACCACGAAAAACGTAGGTATGTACTCGTATGTATGTATATACTTGCTATATATCGATGCTTGTCAAAAACAAGTTTCTTGCTTGAGTCTTTCGTTTTCTATTTTATTTATAATTCTATTGATGCCATGCACACACACACACACACACATACACACACTGTAGCTTTGAGAATATTAGTGCCGTAACTTCATATTGCATACATACATTTCAGTACAAGTACATCATTAAAATGTTATTCAAAACTTTAAAGTTCAGCACAAATTATTCATACTTAACACCTACAAAAAAGCAAAAAACCTTAACCAAAAAAATGGCATCTAGAATAATTTATGTTTGACAATTACAATTAAATAGCAGCAATAACTTTTTCTCCATCACTTGGGTTCTGCATCAAAGTGTTACACTCAACTTCAACTGATTCCTTAAATGTGCATAAAATATAGAAGAATGGAAGACAACCTTACGACGAGTACTTGGGCTTAAGTTGTTCATCATTAACTCAAGTTGCTGCGTTGTTGTTACCATGGCAGAGTATTAAGTTTTCCTTTAAGTAACGAAACAAAGCCTACACTAAAGAGTTTCTCGCTTTTTACCTCTTACCTCTTTGTTGGTGCTGGCTGCTTTTTCGATTATTATGTACGTGCGACCAAAACACTATTTTTGAATATGCTGTCTGTTTATAATTCAAGCAGACATTATCTTTCAGTTTTTAGTGTGTATTCATGGTAGTGGTAGTAGATGAAGAGAAAAATTGAACAAAGTTTGTGTCTTAAGTCTTTTGTTTCCGATTTTTATGTTGTACGCTGTATGTTAGTTACATACTTACCTGTGTCGAATATGCTGTAAAATTCATTTTGATGAGAAGACGCTATCGTCGCTGTGCAATGGTCCGCAGGTCACGTTGATTGCCAGCCATTCAACAATAATACGTACTTAAACAATAACAACAAACAGCACAGTAAATGTATGGTACATGCTGCTGCAGTTGCTATTCACTGCAGTGCGTTGTCGTCGTGTCGTCATTTTTATTGCATACTGCTGGGTTGTTGATGTTGCCGTGGCTGGAACTCGCTGGTTGCTGCCACTCGTTCCACGTCTATCCCACGCACATTTTTTATGTATTTCTTTCATCATTATTTTTACTATTGTGGCTATATTTTATTAAACGAGAAAACCATTATCATCGTAATAGGTGCGCATTCGTTACACACACACACACACACACACACACATACACACACACAACTCTCATAAGAGTATCAACTAGCAGAGCTAGTAAAAAAAAAAGTTGTTCGTGTAACAATGCATCAACTCATCATAAGGCGAAAAAGATCTAATTGTCTTCCACAAAAGCAATTTACAGTGGTGAGTTGCTGATTTGTTACAGCAAAATGCAAAACTAAAAAAAAGGTACAAAACTATAAATACGTAAAACAAAACAACATACATACATAATAAATGAAAAAAAAAACCAGAAATGAAAATTAAGTAAAATAATTACTGGCCACACTGGAAATTTTATTAAGAGATACACACAAATAAGATTTGAAAAAAAGAAAAAAGATGTGACCCTGACAGTCCAACACTTTGGCATGCCAACTCATGGCATTCTATAATTATATTAGAAATTATTACACGCCCAGTCGTGGAGGCAGCCAGCAGCAGCAACAACACAAAAGCCATCGAGCTATGCACCTATCAAATTCAACCAACTGTTGCTGCAACTTTAATTGTTGTGGCGCATCTTTATGACTTGTCATTAACCAACGCGCGCATACATACACACACACACGTACATTTTTATGTGCCAACTCATTAAAACTCCTTTTAACCTTAACTAGCACCGCGCACATGGCACACGCCTGAAAATTCCTTTAAAACTTTATCTTTTCATTTAATATGTATTTTGAACAACAATAAACAAACAGTCATTTTAGTTGAAAACAATTTGCCACACAATTAATCACTGCGTGCTGGAAAACACTGTGACACTGACTGTTTGCATTCATGATTCGCTTAAGCCTGCCCCTCTCCACGCATAATGATTTACGAGTTAGAGATGAATTTTTGATGATTTTTTTACATTTGGCATATTTTCAAATACATAAAAAATGTATTCACTTATCGTTTAAATTAAATAAATAAATATTTAATAGTAAATAATTATTAGACATAAGAATTAGTTGGTTTATTTGTTAAATACTTGAATATGATATGCCAATTTCAAATTCATTTCGATCAACATCATCATCATAATTGATCAAAGTTGTTTTGAATACGGGGCGCTTTGTTATATTCTAATCTTCCATTCAACCTTACTGCTCAGTCGTGTAACAGAAAAATATTTTGTTTAAAGAACAACAGATCAAGTGATACCACAGATGGATTAAAAACTTAGGATTGAGCTGGGCAGTTGTACTTGGGAGTAATATTATCGTTTTCGTGGAGGTCAAGCTACTACTCGATCATTATAATCGTAGTCAGATCAATTATAAACTCGTGCAGATGTGTTCAACATCAGGGTTTCTGAATCTTTCTGCGAAATAAAGGACATTATAATTAGGGGAGTACTCAGCCAGTAAGAGGCAAACAAGTGGCAAGAACTATTTGTTAATCTGTTTTCACAGAATTGACTAGGCCAAAATGAATATAGGCTACTACTTGTAATAAGAAAATATGTGCATTGTTTGTTGATCTCAAACAATCTCCGATTGCTGGCAATCGTACCGGTTGTTGTAGGCTCAGAGAAAATCTCAGAAATCTGTTTGTTCCATAGTATGGTAACTAGCATCAAGAGCGGATGCGACAATAATATCGTTTGATATATAGAATTTTATAAGGAAGACTGTACTAGAGCACCCTTCTTGAAATCTCTTTAGCCGCTTCAACTTCAACTAAATTTCAAAATTTTATTAAACGTTTTGATTTGAATATCATAAATGGAAATTAAATTAATTAATCAAACCTTATAATTGGTGCTCTCCCGCTATTTTTTGAGCAATTGATCTGTGTAAGGAATGGACTATGAATGAATTTCGAAGAGCATTCTAAAAACAAAAACAAAAACCTAAACTTTACGATCTCCCTGTAGATTAGGTTTAAATAATGGTTTTATCTTCGAAAGGAAATAAACCCCGTTTAGATAATAAAATCCTTGAAATTCCACTGAAAGGGCGACAGAATTTCTGACTATGGTCGTTATAGAGCTCAACAAAATATAAACCCAAACTTTAAAGTTTTTCTAAGTTTGTTTTCTCCTCGTAACTCTCAAATGACAAATATTGTACCATGTTTGGAAACCTAGACTATTTCGGGCAAAGGACAATATTTTCGATTATGACTTCTCCTGTACTTAAGCGCCCATTGTTTATATCATGCATGAGTTCTGCTGCTCCATTTCTTTGGTTGCTAGCCTACTGCTTCTCTGCAAAATATGATTCTAGCTTAATTGCTGAGCGTCTGCAACAACACGGATGGATAGACTTTCGAATGAAATTTCATACGCTATGCAATATTTATAAGCATATTCTACTCTACTGAGATACATTAAACCGTCTAGGTGTCGGTGACTTCACTCAACAATCACAGCTGTTTCTCAGAAAGTGTGTCGAAGTTTTCTTTCATTCATTAGCAACAACAAATATAAACAAACAAAAAACGGAACCAGGCGTTTATCAAATGCCTCAAACGCCTTCCAGATATGGCATAACCAAGCAATATGAACAGAAGCAAAATATGAAATTCCAAATAAATCAAAGTATTTCACTGAAATATGATAAATTTATAAATAAATCTGGTTTTTAAAACATAATACATAATAGATTTGTATTTGCTAATTATCAAAAAAAAAAAACGATGAGCCACAGCAACTTTCTGCTTAATAGAAGCCAAGCACTGTTGCGGATATTGCCACTGCCTTTGCCTCTGCTTCTGCTCATCAACACGCAAATTAACACCAAATAAACGTAAATTGCTGAATACTGAATACAGAAATAATCTGCAAAACAAAAAATCATTCGATTGAACTCTACTAAAATACAACAATGAAAGTCTAACAAAAAAACCAACAACTAAAACGAAAGACTAAAGACCTATGCCAAATGAATAGTTTAAATGGAATTTTCACAGGTATAAATTAGCATTTAACTTTGAAGTATTGTATCTACAATAATACAAAAACAAAACTACTCAGTTGGTTGCTGATTGAATTTGTTGTTTGCTCATTTAAAATTCGCAAGTATTTTCCATATAATTTTTTTGGAATATTTCTTCCTATAACGATTTAACTAATCTTAAATCAATTATGCAAATTTTGAACAGCTCAAGATACATTTATAAGATCCAGATACAGATTAATTTAATAGTTAATTTTTTTTATCTTTTAAAGAAGAAAGACATCGACAACGACAACAATTTATAAGCGAAAGTAAATGATTACGTTTGAAATGTTTGCGGAAAATTTCAATAATTATTTTGCAAAAATAAACAAAAAATCTATAAACTAACGAAGAAACGAAAGGTTTTTGTGTTTTTGTTTTTGGGTAACTAAATCAAACAACAAACTTGGCTTAATCAAGCATTAAATTTTGGTAATTCAGCATTCAATTTATTTTGATGCGGTGACAATTTTTTTAGTTTTTATTTTCGCTTAATTAACGCAATTCCCATCAATTGTGGGAAAATTGTTTTTCAATACTTGACGAAATGTTTTCTAGCCATTTTTCATAATTATTAAATTGTTTTTTCTTTTATTTTTTTCTTCAATAATAGAAATATTTGTTCAAGTCCCTTGAGTATCGTTGCATTGAACGTTGGGTGAGTAATATTGCCATTGTGGTTGCAGCATTTTCGATTTGTAGCTTGTCAATCATTTTCGTGATTATTTACCAATTTGTTTGCGGCCTTTTGAAGATCATGCTCAATCAGTTAATGACATTTTCAAAGATATTTATTTTAGGCTTTAAACAAATAAGCAAAGTCGATATAAAATTTGAACGAATCACAAGTTAAATTTGGAAATGAATACTTCTTTTCCGAAGGTAATACAGTAGAATCGCGATTACTCGTACTCTGTTAATTCGAGAATCTCAATGGTTCGCATTAAACTGTTGGTCCCTTGGAAAAATCGCTTCAATACGCAAAAATTCCATACATTTGGGTTCCCTCGCTTTTTTTAAATTTATTTTTAATTTTATTTTTGTACATTTTGGATGAAATTTTTAGTTTTTCGTTGTCAGCTTGTTTGTTACCTTTCCAAAGTGAGTACGGTGTCTGTTTGTTTTTTCGACTAAATAAATTGAAAAAAAACCTTTAGGTCATAATCTCGTTATATCTAAAAACCTTTGTTAGTCGAAAAATTGCTAGTCCCTTGCGATTAAGAATTATTGGGATTCTACTGTATTTCATTTCAATTTCTTACAAATTTTTTTATAAATGTGGTAAAAATCTAGAATTCAATTAATAATCGTAAAAGATTTATGCAAATCCTCTTTCAATTTTCGGAGTATTCTATGAGTATATTTGAGACAAAGTAATTTGGAACTAACTTTATAAAAATTTTGTTAAAAAACAATGTTTAGAATTTCGCTTTCAAATGAACAAAGTGTGGTTGATACTGATTCGATAGTGCCCATACAAACTCTTCTATCATTGTTCAAGTGAAGTATGTATTTATTATTTAAAAAATATTTCTTATTTTGTATCGTTTTGAGAAAACACTGGCTTTCTTTTACCTCCTCACAACTTTTAGTCGATCTCATGTAAGTATCAACGAAGCACTCTTAACTTATTTCACCGTACTATCAAGTATCTGGAAGTCAAACATTTGATAGGTGTCTTAGAAATGCCTATTACCCCTTACAGTCTCCAACAACGAAAAAACCAGGCCCCAAATCGAGTTCAAATAGAGAATACACGGGAGGGCAAAATTGTTCAGACATGTGAAACCCACAATGAAACCGCTCTCAAGGGGGGTCAAAACACACGTAGTGACTAGTCTCATCATATAAACACTACATGAAACTTCAAAAGAGAATGTCGAAAAGTTTCATGAGACTGATCTCAACGTCTTAAAGCGGTCCAAGTCTCGAATGGTAGGGCAGCTTTTGGTTGAAACTTTTTGACATTTCTCTTATAACTTTTAGTCGATCTCGTGTCTTATAAAGGGTGTTTTTTATAGAAGTGTGGTTTTAAATCTGGCAATACTGTTTTCGGAGTTGGTCTTTTTGACAGCTGTCACATGATTTATGCTCAGTTTGGTTTGCCATTTCATAATCAATGGACTTACTCCTGAACAACGTTTGCAAATCGTGCTAATTTATTACCAAAATAATTTTCACAAGAAAATTTTGTTCAGCGATGAAGCTCACTTTTGGTTGAATGGGTACGTTAAGGTACGTATAAGCAAAATTGCCGCATTTGGAGTGATCATAATCCACAAACCATTGTTGAGACGCCATTACATCCTCAAAAAGTCACTGTTTGGTGTGCTCTATGGGCAGAGGGAATCATTTATCCATATGTCTTCAAAGATGAAGCCGGTCATTATGTTACAGACAATGGGAAACGCTACAGAGCCATGATTAATGACTTTTTCGTGCCTGAATTGGATGATGTTGATGTGGACGACCTTTGGTTCCAACAAGACGGCGCTATATGCCATACAGCCTCGAACAGCCAACGAAACAATCAATTTATTGAAGGAAACTTTTGGTGAGCGCATTATCTCGCGTCGTGGGCCTGTGGCGTAGCCTCCAAGATCGTGCGATTTAACACTGCTGGACTATTTTTAGTGGGGTTATGTGAAATCGCTTATTTACGCAGATAAGCCCGAGACGATTGACGCCTTGGAAGTGAATATTCTGCGCGTTATTACCCCCAATTGACATACCCCCAATTACTGCAAAAAGTGGTCGAAAATTGGGCCTCTCGACTGGAATTTATTCAAACCAGCCGCGGCGGCCACTTGCCCGAAATCGTTTTTAAAACATAATGGCAACTCCTTATCGTAATAATAAAGCTAAATTCTAGGCCATAACATTAAATTATATGCGTTTTATTTCTTCTTGAAAACCACACTTCTAAAAAAAACACCCTGTATTGTGTAAGTTTCATAGTGAAAGTTTCTTGCAACTATTTCACTGTGTAAGAGTTACATGCAACTTCGAAAGGGAATGTAAATAAAATCTCATGCAATTAATTAAATCGTGGAAGAGCTGACCTAGAGTACATATGAACAACAATCAAGGCGACGTCCGCTATTGATTGTATTGATATTTTCAAATTTATTTGAAAAAATGTATATCTTTAAATTTTACGGCTGAAAACTTGGAAGCACTTTACAAATTTTATAAGCAAATGGCAACAAAATCCATTCAATTGAGAGAAAACTTGAGAGTGTTGCTATCATTGCGTAATACAATCTACTCGTATTCCAGCGACGAGTCGTAACGATTTTTTAATTTTTTATTGTACATCTATGTAAACTGTGATAGAACAGGGCAGCATATTAAAGGTAAACGTCCCAGACAAAGAAAAAAAATATTTTTTAAATCTAATGCGAAGCATTAAATTCAACAAAGTTGGCAAAAATCAACAGATGATGACGCAGATCTTGAATTCATGTGAGAAAAAAACCAATTTATTTTAATGTACAAAAATTTTTGTGAAAAGATTAAAAAAATTGTTGCTGGAATTGTTGAAACGAGTACGAGTTTTACGAATTGTGTTGATTCCATTAATTGCAAAAATGTAAGATAGTAAGCAAATTAAAATACATCAACATGAGATAAGCAGACACTTTAATGCGTTTTCAATGTTGGCGCCGTATTTGCAAAGCCAATAAAAAACAAAGCAAAAATGCATTTAAAATGTGAGCGACAGCAGCACCTCAAAGCAAAGAACAGCAGCAATAACAGCGCGGATATTGTAAAAAATCTTTTTGTTATATTTTGTTTGAGCTCACTCGTTAGTAAAAATCTAATGACTGTGTAAACAAAAATTGGATACAACTTTATTAATAACAATAAAAAAATATTGCTAAATCAAATAAAAAAGAAATAAAACAGGAGCACTTTATAAATGGTGTACGTCTACAAAAAGAATACAATAAAACAAAAACAAAAAAAATCATTGTGGGAGCTTGACAGCAACATCAATCGACAACTCACGGTCATGTCAATGTTTGCGATTATCCGCGTGAAACTAAAGCGAGTTTGCTAAACTCAAGCGAGTTGAGTAGATTAGAGTAGTAAACCCAAACACAGGAATAAATTAAACTCATTAAAGCTGTAACAATAATAAAAAAAATCGAAAAGCGTAGCGTAATCAACAATGACAAAAGAAGCAGAGGCTGGAAATTGAAGCTGGCCCTGGAAGTTAAGTTGAGTTGAGGTTGAATTGAGGTTACTAACGCTTTTGTTACTTTATACCTAGTACAGTGCTATGACTACTACGACCATTATTTTTATTTACTAATAAAATAAGTTTGTTTGGTAGTGTTTCTTTTTTTTTTTTTTGTTGTTGTTTGTTTTTTAGTTATACTTTGTGGCTTAATTAAGCGCAAATCAGGCTTAAATAAACGCCTGCGTTGTGCACGATTTGACATAGATTCGCGATTAAAAATTATCTCTTTCAAAGATACCCAAGGAAAGGAAACATATCATAGAGGAAAAAAAAATACAAAAGGTGTCCCAATAATAGTGCACGATTCAGATTTTGTGGCATTTTTTTCTCTGCAAGTGGCAGATTGTTGATTAAGGAGCATGATAATAGAGTTCTTGTGGCTTCAACTGACCGCAATGGATCTAGACGATATGTGGTTTCAGGACGACGGGATCTGCCACACCACGCATGATACAATCGATTTAGGGATACCACGATATCCAGACCGAATCATTTCCCGAAATTCCGATGTTAACTGGTGACCAAGACCGTGCAATGTCTTTCTTTGGGGTTTTGTGAAATCCCCGATCTATGCGAATAAACCACAAAGGACGATATCCAACGCTTCATCGGTGAGATAGAGCCTCATCTTTCTCAAAATGTCATCGAAAATTTCATTCAAAGAGCAAGGCTCTGGGATCAGAACATGTCTACTTGACAATGACATAAAAATATCACCACTCGCTCAAAAATTTGCGATACATTTTTAAACTAAATCGTGCACTCTTACTGGGACACCCTTTATAAGTCACTAGTTGTTATTTTTTGATGTAATAAAATAAAATTACGTTTCATTTGTAATCAACCATAAATACTTACATAAACTTTTCGATTTACATTCAATTGGGAAGCCTTTAGCAATTAATTAATTCTTCTATCTTCTTAATGGCACAACAGCCCATGGAGGGCCTAAGTCGAGCTTTTCGCATCCATTCATTTCTCAATAACCACCAATTAATTCGTGTAAACATGTCTAACGTAGAACGCTCAAAACTCTATTACTCTTCAGTGCGAATTCCAATGAGAATCTCATTACTCTAAAAGTTGTTCCAAATTTAGATTCTAGAGAAAGTGATCTGTAGTACTGATCACATTTGGCTCATATCAAATTCAACTGGAATGAATTAATTCTTATATTGCATTAAAGTTTTCAAAAGTATTTAGTTCAAAAGCTTCTGCTGAAATACCATAATATACCAACTTTCGTACCTTAGAACAGTTTTTGGATACGTTTTTGGATTCTCTGAATAATTTAAGTGCCATAATGTGTATTCCTAGGTAAAATCTTCGGTATCAAAACATTTGCTTTATATTTAATCAAGGCAATTTGACGTGCTACAGAAATTAAGAAGAAGAACCAAAAAGAGAGAACAGCTCTCAATTATTTCATCAGCTTTCCGCTTTCACTTGACTAAAAAATATTTTACTTTTTTATGTTCCTATGTATATGAAATTTAATGTTGCAGCTAAGGCGGCAGTCATCCGACAAAGAAATAAGGCTTAAAAAATTAGTTAAGTTAGACGGAAACGGAAGTGGTCAGTAACTGTGAGCGACATAAATTGGTCCTTTGAGATCTCTTTCAACAATTTTACTCCCTTCTAATTCATCTTCGCCCGCTCAATGCTCTTGTTAGAAACTCTTATTCTCCGAACAGTCTGACTCAAAAAAAAAAGAAGAGAATCAACGAATTTGAAATTTTAAGCTTTTAATGTGGAGGTTTTGTTTCTTTATTTCCTTTTGTTTCACTAGTGTGAAACTAGAGTGAAACTAGTTGTATCAATGGCCACAAACCCTTGTTTCTTCTCAAGAAAAAAGAAACTCTTACATTTTTTTCGTATCACGAGAAGGCTATAAAAGATTATAACCTTCAGACTATAATATGTAGATGCAGTCTTTTCTGGTTTTCAATGACCTATTAATTATTTTCATTGCCATTTGGTGTAGAGTTCATTCCACAATCCTTACTTCTTCTTCTTCTTCTTTTGTCGGACGAAGAAGAGAAGATGACGTATCATTCCCAACTCGCTTGAGACTTTGTTTTGAAAGCTACAATAAAAATGTTCAAGGTTTCTTTCCCGTATTTTAGACTCAATAATATATAATTAAACAATAAGTACATACGAGGTATGATCAAAAAATAAACGTTATTTTCAAAAAGTATTTATTTATTCATAAACAACTATCTTGTCCCCTTCAAAGTAATCCCCCTCAGATATAATACACTTATGCCAGCGTTTTTTCCAGTCCTCGAAACACTTCTTAAACGCGCATTTTGGTATCGCCAACAGCTCCTGTTTCGATTTTTCTTTTATCTCCTCAATCGTAGCAAAACGCTTTCCTTTCATCGGTGTCTTCAGTTTTGGGAAGAGGAAAAAGTCAGCGGGGGCCAAGTCCGGTGTATACGGTGGTTGAGGCATGATAACGGTTTTGTTTTTGGCCAAAAGCTTACGCACAAGCGACGTTGTTTTTGCTCAAAATTTAGCAATTTTGGAACAATCTTCGCTGCCGCACGTTTCATGCCTAAAACATCCGTAAAAATTGCTTGGCATGAGCCGAACGATATGCCAACATCATCAGCAACCTCTCTGATAGAGATTCGACTATTTTCCAAAATCATTTTGTTCACTGCGTCAATGTTTTCATCGGTTGTTGACGTGCTCGGGCGACCAGGACGAGCATCGTCATTGACATCTTCTCTTACTTACTTACTTAGTTGGCGCTACAACCGATGATCGGTCGCCGCCTCCACAAAGCTCCGCCAGTCACTTCTGCTATGCGCGCGCTGGCGCCAGTTGATAAGGCCAAGTGCAGTCAGGTTGCCCTGCACCTGGTCTTTCCAACGGAGATTATGACGTCCCCTTCTGCGTGTTCCTCCACCGTGGTTCGAATAAAACACCCTTCTAGCCGGGGCGCTTTCTTCCATTCGCTCAACATGACCCAGCCAGCGAATCCGCTGGAGTTTTATACGCTTGACTATGTCAGTGTCGGCGTACAGCTCATACAGCTTCTCGGCCTTCCTTAAACCGGTTATACCACAATTGAACTTGTGTTCTGCTCATAATAGACTCGCCAAAGACCACAGTCAACATTTCAAATGTCCTTGCGCATTTAATTTCATTTATTACACAAAACTGAATACAGTTTCTTTGATCCATTTTTTCGAATAGTAAAAAATCGAAGAGCACACCAAAACACGACTAACCTTTTTATCTGTCAAAAACAAACTGACAATCCAAAACGGTTGGTATTGCCAACATATATGTATAACAGACATGTGTACCAACATAACAGAAACAAAATGCGAAAATCGAACATACGTAACTCACGAAATTTGAAAATAACGGTTATTTTTTGATTACACCTCGTATATAAATAATGAGTGGTTCTGAAACAAGGTCTTCGAAACACGTCTTAGAAAATTGACCCAAAATTTGGTTTCAAATTTGAATAAGTTATGTTTCTTAAGTTTTACCTTTTGGAAACTAACCACATATTCCTAAATTCTTGATAGAAAACGAAATAGGATGAAGTGTTAACAGATTTGTTCATTTTGAGATTTCAAATGACTTCGTTTTGTTAAGTAGAGTACGTGTACCTACATAGAAATAGTTTAATGCTTAACTACTTTCGAACCGTATACACGTTTTCACATTTCTCTCATGCTACAAATATTTACAAATGTAGATCATTTCTCAAAGCATAATTATAAATTACGGCTACATTTCCTTTAAGAAAAACCGCAAAGAATACATTTGCAGTTTAGCCATTAAAAGTTATACAGCAGAAGAACTTCAGCTGATTATTATTATGTATTTGTTGTTGTTGTTAATGTTTTCAATGATGGTTTTTCTGAGCATTTGTTTTTCTGTAAAGCAGCCCATTTAAACATTAACTTACTTGTGTTTTTTACCATTTGTTTAGTGAGGCACTGAAGTCTCACTACGTTAAAATGTCCAGCAGCACATTACATGGTACATGTTTCACAATAAATCCAAGTAGAGATATGCTCCATTTATGTACTACTGTTCTATGGTACACTACGGCTACAGTGTCGTGTAGGTATGTACGAGTATATGTATATGTATGGTATCTATGTAGATAGATAACTGTTTGAATGAATGACACTTGAAATAACATTCTGCATTATCATCATTGTTATACGAAACGAAACGAAATGAAACGAAATGAAACGAAACGAAATGAAACGAAATCGTTTAACGCATTACATACATACATACATGCATACATACAGTTTATGATGATGACTTCAATTCAAGTCGTCGGTCGACATAATTAATGCCGGCGGTGGTAATGTGACGCTTTTTGAATGGAATATCAAAGAAGGCAATAAATGTAGGTAGATAAATATGTACAAGTACAGCAACAAAAGCAAGAAAAAATTCAAAAAAAAAAAACAAAGAAAGCAATTGACAGGAAAATAAAAATAAGAACAAAAACAACGACAACGACAACGACAGCGACAAAAACAAAATACAAATAATGTGGAATTTTTACGGCCAAATAAACAGTTACAATTTTAAGTGGTAACTAGTTTACGGGTTTCGCTAATTCGCTAATGGATCTTTCTGTTTCTTTCACTTCTCCTGTTTTCGTTTCAATTCTGAAGTTCTGTCATTCTTGTAAGTAAGATTTAAGTAATTACAACTTACAACTTATGGTGTAAAAGATGAACATATTTTTCATTTACATAAAATTACATGGCTACATTGAAACTATGTGTTAACTGGAGGAATAATAAACTGTGGAAATTGTGGAAACTGTCGAAACTGTTGAACTGTTGTATAGCGTACTTAAGTACTTAATTTATGTATTATCACTTTCCATGCAGTTGAGTGTTGCAATTATCTACATATGAACTTATACGTAAAAAGAGAGACAGACAGATACGACGAGATAGAGATACTGCAACTGAGTACAGTTAAGTGGTTTCTAAAAACTTTTACTTCATATATTTACATAAATAAAACGAAGCTATCACAAATGGATCCTGTTAAAGTTATTGACAGTAATTATTGAGCTGAAGCGTAGCTAATTTTTTTAATCGATTTTTGGTATAACAGGAAGTAACCAGCTTCTTTCTAACCCATGCCAACTAAAGAAGCTGGCAATGTGAAACGTCTCTAACGTCCTCTTTAGCCTTGCAGAAGATAATGTCTTGCGCATAACAAAGGCAGACAACAAGTGCTGAGGAAGGTTTCTGCATTCTGTGTTCCCCCATAGGTTGAATTAAAATTGACCGCTTCTGAATTTCATAAAATTTTTCTAAATGATAATAACTGATTCATTGCTTTTATGAGTAATTTGACCCTCAGTACAAATCGGCAGTACAAAGGCAGACAACAAGTGCTGAGGAAGGTTTCTGCATTCTGTGTTTCCCCATAGGTTGAATTAAAATTGACCGCTTCTGAATTTCATTAAATTTTTCTAAATGATAATAACTGATTCATTGTTTTTATGAGCAATCTGACCCTCAGTACAAATCGTTACCAATCTTCGACAAGCCTTCTGAATTTAATTTAACTATTGTGGGTACAAATAAATTACCTCATTGTGAATACAATGGCCTTGAGCAATAGAGAATATAAAATCGGTTTTAAATTTAATAGTCGACTTTTGACACATTTTAATAAAGAATAATCGACGAAAAAAATCCACTATTAAGGTTAAAACCGTCTTTATTTTCTTTATTATTAAGGGCCAATGAATTTTCTGATTTGACATTGAGTCTTTCATTGAGGACTTAAGTTCAATTTGGCTAGTCCCAAGTTTTTTGATTGAATTTCATTATACCGATTTAAAATTGTCTCCTTCTACATTCAATTTGACTAGTCCGAATAAAAATTTATTATTACAAGTTCAAAGTCGGAGCTTTCGTTATTTAATTTTCCTATACTTAATGGAAATTGTGCTTTCTAAACTATATTGGATATATACTAGTACCTATTTATATTGGCTCCGTTTGATTTCATTTAAACTATTCTGATTGCAAATTAACTCTACCTAAGATCAACTTAATCAGTACCAATTAAAATTGGATTCCACTGAGTTCAATTTGACTACAGTTAAACCCGATTTACAACCTCCGCTGAAGATGTCAGACTTCTGAGGTATTTAAAAGAAGAAATTTCTATGGCAGAAACAAGTAGCAAATTATAGGCTCTTAAGCTCCTCAAATTTTGACGCCCCAAGAACCGTGATCGTGCCAGCAGCTCAATAGTACTGGCAAGTGGAGGTGATCTTTCAGCATTTCTCTTTTTCAGTAGGGTTGTTTTAGAAACCAGGGATGTTAAGCAACATGCTAACTGTACATAACCGCTATACGAGTAAGTACACGCTTCATCCCTGCAGTTTTTGTTTTTGTTGTTCATACAATTATCGCTGCTAGTTATACATAACTAAGAGAGAGTGGCGAATAAAACAGAGGTAAAGTTTTATTGCAACACTGCTGCCTAATTATTTACAAATACTAAGGCGAATCATACTACATATTATAATCAGTGGATTGGTTTCCAAAGTGAACTTACACCTATGCATAGTGATTTAATTTTAATTTCTCGCGGACCTATTGATTAATAATATGCATACTCCAATGAACTACCACTGTGCCAGTATCTGCTAAGTGAATATTCATGTATTGTGGTTTCTGATACCGTTTAAGTGGAATTTGCAATTCCGTAAAGGCGGCATGACAGTATTGCTGCGGCCAAATATTTGATTATACTCGTAGGTATTCTCCATTTGCATACATATGTATGTACATATGTATGTATATTGCCAAACATCCCATGAACCTGGTCGACCTTTCAGTTGCGACGGCTCTATAGCCAAGAGACAGGGAGTGTCGTGTCTATGTGTGAGATATAGCTTCAAATGTAAACTTGTTACCATAAGAAGACTTTGTTGCTACTTTCGTTCCCATTTCCAATACACTTTTTATAATCAAGATTTTGAGTTTGTTTTCTAGTAGGTAAATGATTTTGTTTTAAATAAAAGTATCTCAATGAAAAAAAACGAAACTTCTTTTCACAAAACCCAATTTCCCTGCACAGGCAAAAAAAACAAAAAGCAAATACTATATACGTATACGAGTAATGTACAATACATAAAGTAAAATTGATTAAGTGAATTTTCCTCAAGCGGAAAAATTCAACAAAAAGAAACCACTGCAGCAGCGAAAACAACAGCAACAGCAAAAGTGACGAAAATTTTTAAGTGAAGCCAAATAGAAAATCGTGAGCTAAGTTTTTGAATTGAACAAGATTTTGGGCGTTGTTCGCTTTTCGCTGTCGTTGTTGAGAGTTGATAGTTGCATGCGGAAAATGTTGTATTTGCAACTTTTCTTTATTGCCAACTCTAAAACCACAATGGCAGCAGCAACGGCAGCAGGGGCAGCGATGGTGGTGGCAGGCTCAGTGCATTAGTTCAACTACTGTGCCTTGTGGCCGAGGTGCATTTGTGGCATCGACAACGAAAATATAATATATAAAATGCTGAAGTTTTATTTTCTTTTTTATTTTATACATTTACAGGGTGCACGTGCATAACCATATACATACATACCTTTGCTGTAAAGCATTCGGTCACCGTGTTGCAGATGAAATTGAATTCGATTTAGAAATTGTAAACGTTTGTTGCCACAAGGTAATGATGCAACCAACTTAACTTAACTCAGCTCAGCTCAACTCAGCTCAACTTAGCTCAGCTCACCTAGAAGACGAAAACAACAAACCGCAAATGCAAACTTTAATGCACGAGTGTATCCATGTATGCACTCGGGTGCATGCTCTACTCCACTTACTTCACTCCGTTGCACTACTCCACCAGGCTGCAATTGTGTTTTGGGCGCACCTGGAATTGCATGCCGTGTCATGCGACACATAGCGAAAGTATTAAATATGACTTCGTTTACATTAATTTAGGTCTGCAGACTTCAGACTTCTTGTTGCATTCAATTTTACTTATACGTGCACAGTTCTTCAGTTAGTGGCACATAAAATTACGTACGCCCACGCCTTCTTCTGCGGTCGTCGTCGTCGGTTGCATTTGAATTGCTGATTTACGCATAATGCCACAAGCATGCAGTTGTGGTTTTTGAAATGGGACATGCCCAGTGGCCGAAAGCGCTTAAGGAAGTTAATTTATTACATCAACACACACACACACACACACACACACACACTCACACACTCACTCGCACTCACACTCCACTCACATAATTTACAATTTTTGTCGTCACCGTAATTTCTGCGTGGGACTCATGAATTCATCGCTGGTTAGTTTTTTAGGAATTTTTATGCCTTTACTTTTTTCTTTGCTGAGTTGTTGAGTACGTGATGAAGGCTTCTGCTTCTGTCTGCACGAATTCTTATAATAAGCGAAATAAATAAAAATTCATGGAAAACGAATCGCAAATTATATTATATTGTATTAAGGAAATTATACATAGTTGTCACCTGGAAAATTAAGAAGCTGCTGAAAGTTTTCAGTTTAAGTTCCATTGCTTCATTTCAGGTAAAAACTGCTTGAAATTCAATGGCCAGTTTGATTAGATGATCTGCTTTTTGGAATTATCTTACTGCGTGTGCGATTTCTTCAGATGATTTTATTTTCTATTTTATACCAATCCTGATTCGTTGACCTTCTTGGCGAGTGTGCATTTCTAAATTGGTGCTGGCTTTCTGAGCGTCGCCTCCTTTTTCGTCTTATGTTCTCATTAGGGTTAAAAACCTTGCTTCCGCCTTCGTTTTTTTCGGTATACTAAAATTATTGTTCTCACGTCATGTCATCAATAATTAGAAACAAATCATTCTTTGAATCAATTATCCACCACTGATGGCATCATATACTCAAAAACCAATAGACACCGCAAATTCTTATCCAAAGTTCAATGCAACTGAATGCATTTAATAATTTATACTTCCGCACAAGTCCGCAAGCAACTTGTTATATCGTTCATATTTTTCTAACCGCGCAAAAATATCAGTTATGCTCAGCAACAACAGCAACAACAGACTTACCTTCTATGTACCTAAGCAAATAACTATACTTTTTTTAATACTTATTGCTTAACTAATGATAGTCGTCAATGGACAATGCTGAATTACATACCACGTACCGCGTATATGGGTTAATTAATCGAGCCCCCCAATAAACAGCCCATTTTGGCCTTTTGATATCATCATATCTCGTTATACCTCGAATATCTCTTTTATGTATGTGAAATTATTATTAACTGCTGCATGGCTGCATGGCTGCATGCTGCAGTTTCTGCACCTTCATGTCATATTTATGGCAATGCATTTTTAATATCTGGTTAAGTAATGGCAATATCAGCAGCAACAGGCAAGAGCAATGGGCAACGGGTAACGGGCAACGGGCAACAGGCAACAGGCAACAGTTACACTACACATACAGTAGCAATTTTGCAATATTACATACAATCTTCCAATGCAACATGGTCGCACTCATCGCAAATGTGGAGGAACGTTGTCGTGTTTGTTGTCGTCAGCGTCGTCGTCATCGTCATTGTCGTTGTTGTTATTGTTGCTGTTGTTGCTTTTGTTGTTGTCACAGATGCAACTGCGCGTGCGCTCGTACTCTACAATTACCTTAAGTACCGCCAAGTGCAGTTAAATGAACGCTCGTTTGCGCTGTTGCTGCTGCTGCTGCTACTGCTGCTGCTGCTGCTGCTGCTGCGATTTCTTGAAAGTCCGTCCGTGATGCTCGTTGCTTGTACTACGTATTGTTGTATCTATGTAGTATGTATGGGTTGTCAATCCGGTTTGTAATTGTAATTTCAAGTAAAAATGTTGTTAGTTGGTTTTCCAGTTTTCTATCTGCGAGCAGCTGCAACATTTGAATCCTTTCCTACATGCTCGTATTGTACATAATATGCTGCAATAGTAGTTCGCTCCCCCACCCCCACAAATGGAATGGAATTATGTGTCTTTGACTGTCTGTCTGTCTGTTGCTGTGTGTGTTTGAGTGTGTGCATATGGAAAATGTAATATTTACGCTACAAATAAACAGTTTACTATACGGCAAATAAGCAAAAAGCTGCAAAAAAAAAATAGTTGATCGAACTGAAATGAAAGCAGTAAATTGGCGCTGTATGTCTTGCTGGATTTGTTGCATTCACTATTCCTGCCATTCGTTCAATTGTTGCGTAACAATTGTATCAGCAAAATTTGTACATGCAATTTGTTAAAGTCTCTTAAATGCACATACTCACACACATACACACTAAAAATATCAAGGAAGCTCATAAGTGACCCCTTTAATGGAATTCAATTTTTGGTGAACGTAAATGTAAACCGTAATGAGTGTTTTCAATTCTTAAGTAAGTGTTTCCTTACGTTTTTATTAAAAGCAATTACATATAAACACAATAATATTTCCATTAAAGTTATAAAACCGAGGGGGGGGGGGGGGAGGAAGAGGCTACATTTTCCATACATATTTCAATCAAGTGTTTATTATAAGGTAGTAGTTCCAACCCCCTCTCCTCTGTGGACTTAATTGATGCTACCTCACCACCAAACTGTGTACCTATTACCAAACCACATACGCAGCCTATTACTATGACCGCAGTCCTTGCAATATTTAGTCAGCAAATTACAAATTACAAGCAATTGTAACAGCGTTGCGAACATTTTCAATTCCCAAAATACGCGTGTAAAGGCGATTAGGTAATAAAATGCAGCCTGCGCGACGTTGACACACGTATACTATAAGCTTCGAAAGCGCGCGTGCGTCCGCTGTTGCTTTGTTCTCAATTCGGTGAAGTAAATCAAATCGGTTGCTGCTCAGAACTTGTTGAAGAAAGAAAGAGAGAACTTCATTTTTCTCTGCTTCACACACAAGTGTAATATGTGATAATATGTGTGTGCCCACCACTGCTTTAAAACAGTATCGGGCAAACCAATACATAAACATGCTGGCTTGTGTCCGATTTACGTTGACAAAATAGCTCTCAAACTTTGGCCGAATTCCATTGTTCGTCAATAATTCGTAAGCTATACGAAGAAGTTTGTAGTGTACGTGTGACAGCACTGCGTAGGCAAAGAATGTGAACCGATTCACTTGTGAATTTGCCCATCACTGCCTTTAGAACCATGTTAAAAGAATTGATTCCATCGATAATTTTAAATGGTAAATTTTATTTCCACAATTACATTACAAGGAATTGTAATTTGTAATCGAAATTTTCAATTTCTCTGAAATGTAATTTATATTTTATCAATACCAAGGAATTGAAATTGCAATGCGGTTTTCTCAAATTTCGTTTATGATACCTCAAAAAGAATTGAGGGAAGTAAAGGGGTTTGTAAAATTATTTATTCCGAATTTAAATAATTGTTACTTGAAGGATATGGAAAATTCTTTGTACATGAGTTTCCCGCATTTTCGAGATATATCACGTATTTTAATCAGTGCAGACCGTTAATCAAAGATTTGGAGTTGGGAACCTTAACTAAACAGATCTGTGTTTAGCATCAGAAATCTTTAGAGGGTAGAAGATTATTTTATCTTTACCATTTCTTTCTGATATTTTAATGGGTCGAATTGATTGCCCTGATCTTCTTCAATAAATTAGTCTAAATGTGCCTGTCAGAGTGCTTCGACACTTGAATTTCTTTTATTTAGGCACTTGCCTAAATACTCACTAATTAATAGAGTGTTAAGTGAATTCAATTCTTTGTTATCAAAAGTTGATATTAACTTTGTAAATTCTAAATATACTTTAAGATCCATCTATAATGAATTGTATTAAGGAGTGAGATCGAAAAAATCGGATAATTTTAAATTGTCTTAGCATTGAAATCCCTATTGTAAATAAAAAAATGTACAATGTTGTTTTTTACAGAATTCGGACAGCTTTTCCGGTATGCCAGCCATTAGCGCCTTTACTACCATTTCTGAGACTCTCTTGGCGGCAGCATTCCACTTATTTCTAAAATCTTCCATGGATTTAGCTTCTTTGTTTGTTGCCTTTAATGTTCTTTTCACTAGAGCCCAATATCTCTCGATAGGCTGAAGTTCTGGGCAATTTGGTGGTTTGGCGATTCTTGGTACCAATTTGATGTTTTGGTCTTCGAACCTTTTAAGGGTTACTTTGCTGTAGTGGCAGGAGGCTAGATCAGGCCAAAAGAAAGTAGATACATTGTGCTTTCTAATGAAAGGCAGCAATCTCTTCTGGAGGCACTCCTTCACATAAATTTCGGCGTTAACAGTGCCACTTGTGACGGAACCTTTACTCCTTAGCCCACAACTACAAATAGCTTGCCATACCAGAAACTTCTTCGGGAACTTGGACTTTTGTTTGTCCCAAATCTTTCCTCAACTCCTCCTCGTTCCTTTGCGGTGTAAAACTCTTGACCAGGCAATTGAGAAAATTTAGACAACACGTATATTTCATCGTCTATAACATGGCAATCTAATTTTTGGAAAAAATCTGTCTTCAACTTTTTAGCTCGGGCTACCAAGTTCTTAGTAGTGTTCCTGTCGGGTACTGACTGCACTTTGTATGTTCTAAGGCCCGCATCTTTTTTAATTTTACGAACTAAAAACTCACTGGAACTCGCTTTTCGATTGTACAACGCTGGATTATTCTCTAAGAGAGCAACGACTTTCTTCGCCTTTTGTGGAGACACGAAACACGAAACCGCATTTCCTTCCAGAACCATATTTTCTAGCAACTGTCAAGTCTGTATTAAATTTGTTAAGAATCATCGAGACAGTGTTTTCGGCCACTTTCGCCTTATTTGCAATGGTTTTCTAGCTCCACTGCGGATTTTCTCGAAATAATTCAACGTCTTTCCACTTCCGATGCCATGACTCAACTGAAAGATCACAAGTCAAAAAACATGTGATTGTATTTCATCGGAATTTCTCCAACGCAAAGCCTACTGTTGGAATTTTTTCATTCACATGAAGAGTTGCAAAGCAGTGGTCTTTCAAAGTTATCTGATTTTTTCGATCTCACTTCTTAGATTAAGATTTAAGTATAGTATTATACATATTACTTTCCCGGTTGAATAGTCTGTAAGAATTTTGTTTCATAGACTGAATTAAAATGGTCAGGTCTTCTTTTTGGAAAAATACGCCTTCAAAGAGGAGAATAAAGGTTTAACGGACCCATAGAAGATCTAAAAATATATTCATTCACATAAAATGTTTCAAGGTCGTAATGCTTACCAAAGTGGTAGAGGTAGCTCTATCTGTAGTCACACAAAATTCACATTACTTCTGTCCTGCAATCATGTTGAATGAAATCATTGACTTAATTTAATTGCATTAAAATTGTTTGAAAGCCGAAAAAATTAAAACGTCGACACGTTTTACATAATTTGAAAGTTTCAATTTGTGCATACTCAGTTCCACGTTCCACACAGAGCATTTGAAAAAGGCTTGGCTTTGTTGTTGTTGTGGTAGGTTGTTGTCGCATTGCATTTGTTGACTACTGCTGCATACAACAAAAGTGCAAACCACATCTCAATAATACGATTGCTTACTCACTTTGTTACGGTTTACTTTTCTGGCTAAGTTTTTTTTTATTTTTATTATTTTTTTTTTTTTGTGTGCAATGGCTTTTAGATTTAGTTTGTTACCTACTTTCAAAGTTGAGTGTTTTTACTAAATCAAAATAGGAAACTTTTTTTTTTATTAGTATGTAGCAACAATTTAATATGTATTTGCTACTGTTACATACAAACAGTCTTAGATTAGTAACGCTTTTAGTTTCTAAGTATATACCATACATATGTATGCTTGTATATTTTTTTCTGGAAAAAGTAAATTAAGTGTTCGGTACGTGGACGTATGCAGTGAACTGGACGATTGCTACTGGAAGACAGCATAGGGTTTTGAAGTTGCATATCACACTCAATAGTCGTAAGCGTTATGGGCTCGCTGAGCGAGTGTGCAGCAATCTCTCTCTGGCTGTTATTAATTTTTCAGTTCAATTTATGTAATTTCCTTAATTGCTTTTAAGTAGCTGCTGCTGCCGCCGCTGCTGCTGTGGTCGCTCTACCATGTAATTTTTGACATTTCACCATTGTTAAACTCCAAACTCAGACTCAAATTGAACCATTCCATTAAATATGGTATAAGTTTCAATGTGCAACATTTTAGTTTCAGTTTTATTGTTACTTGTTGCTGTTGTTAGTTACTGCTGTAGCGTTAATTACTTTGGAGCTTAATCAAACAATTATTGTATAAGTATTGAAAAATAAACACGCATAATCACACACAGACACTCACCTCGATTATTAATTTACAATGTGAAAAGTGCATAGGAAAGTTCATTGTGCATACTGATGTACATAAATAAATAAAATAAAAATTTCACTTAATGATAGATCGATAGAAATTCAAGAGATTTCATAGAGTGCTGGACTCTGACGCGTTAATTGCTTTTGGAAAATGAAGTTAGACGCTCTAAACTATCTAAACTATGAAAAGTAAGAGATTTCCTTCCCTTTCATTTTTTTACCTATGTTTTTCTTTTCTTTTTTTTTTTTTTTTGTATTACCTATGTTTTTCTTGTATCAATATGTATGTACTAACCATGCAAATTAATTTCAAAATTAATTTCTAAGCTCGCCTGCTATCAACTCACTGACTACAAGTTGAATTAGAAAGTCAATTTGTTGTTGTTGTTTGAGTTTGAGTTTGAGTTTTAGTTTGACTATTAGATAGACGAAGTGATCGGCCGATCGGCTGCGTTTGCGCGTTTTGTGATTGTGTGATTATGTAACTGTGACTTGTAAGACTAATAGTTTTTTAATTGCTCCCTCGGATAAAATTCAACTTAAGCCCCAATTCGAAAGCAGCTTGTCGTCTCAAAAGCGCTACTTACTATGTACGATAGTTATTAATACTTACAATATTTAAAAAATCAAATCAAAACATTTACAATTACAATTTATATGGTGAACATTTTCGTTTGAAAGCGTTAAGTTTTGACACCGCATTCATGTGTTCATGCATTCAATATTTTTTTGTAAAATTTCTCAATTGTGATTGCGATTTCAATTACTTACAACTCAAGGACGTTGACCATTCATTCGCTTCCACTACCGCAACTTTGCGCTCGGAACCCAATCAAGTCAGTTTAGTTTTCTGTGCATTGCTGTAGATTTTATCTATTTGTTTTAGAAATATTTTAAGTATGGTATAAGAAAAAATTAATTTTTTCCCCCCTATTCTAATCAACGAAACGTGATCTTAACTTAACCGTTTAACGTTCAATAAAAAACGTAAATTAGCATTTTAGCCTTTCTTCGAATGCAAGATTCTTAAATGAATTGTGGTACAGTTAAAACAAATTATACAGTAACATTTTTGTTTAACATACAGTGTCGGACAATTAAAAATAAGAACACCTTGCACTATAAAACTTCCATTGATTTTTTTTTTTTTATCGGACTGCTTATGGCAAACAATTTTTATAGAGAAGAAAATGGTATGTTATATACTTTATAAATTTCTAGGTGGCAACGCTACATTTAAATATTTTTTGGGGATTCCCAAACAGAAAAGTTGAAGCGAAGCATTCGAAGGCGGACAATCCAATCCGAAAAAATTTATATTTTAAAAAGCAAACTTAAATTTGCTTATAATTTGTACTGGTAAGCATTTAAATTGTAGCATTGAGGGTAATTCAACAAATTAAATGTAAACTATTCCGTAATGTCACAGCAAAATGGGTCGAGCAAAGCACTGCAGCAAGGAGGATCCGCCAAATAGCTAAAACTGTTAGCAGATCCTCGACGTTTGTCTACCAATCTTTATTACCTCAAAAATTTCATTGCAAGAGAGGTAGGTCCACAAAACTACAGAAGACAATCGCATAAAAATTTGGGCGGCACGCGATCCATTTAAGGCAGCTGTCGCAATTAGAGAGGAGACAGGGGTTCAAATTTGTGCTCGATCAGTAAGGAGACGTTTGGTGCGAAAAAAAACTGTATGGGAGAACAGCACGAAAAGTACCAATGTTGACACAAAGACATCGAAAGTGTCGCATAGAGTTCCCTGAAGCGCACATTGAGTGGAATGGTTCAATTAATGCAAAAAAATGGTCTAACGTATTATGGACAGACGAAAGCAAGGTGAATCTTGTTGGAAGTGATGGCAAACTACGGATTAGACGCCCGAGAAATGCAGAATAGAGCCCAAAATATACTAGGAAGACGTTTAAGCACGGAGGTGGAAGCATCATGGAATGGGGATGCTTCTCTTGGTATGGTGTGGGCCCTCTGTATTGGATAAAAGAAACGATGGACAGATTTCTTTACGTAAACATCCTTCAGGAGGTGATGCTTCCTTATGGCAAATGCAACAGGATAACGACCCAAAGAATACATCAATCCTTGCGCGAGATTGGTTTTCCCATAATGGATTTCACGTTATGACCTGGCCTTCACAATCTCTTGTCCTTAATCCAATCGAGAACTTCTGGAATATTGTCAAAGAGAAGATTGGCAGTACCAGAGCTAAAAACAACGACGTAATGTGGCAAAGTGTTCAAAGATCAATGCGTAGAAGGTGTAAGGTGGTTTTAATTAACAAAGGCTATTCCACAAATTATTAGCATTGGTGAACAATTTTAGTCAATATTTTATAATTTTTTTTTTTATAATTGAAGTGGTTTTACTTGTTTGTCCTTTTGAAATGTGATTTTATGTATAACTTTTAAATTTCTTTTTTTTTTACTCTGAATTGATTTTGTTTTTGTTTTAAGAAAAAATTAAACTTATGAAATAAATGAATAAAAGTAAATACCTTTTAAATTTATCATAAGCCTACAGAAATATTTTTTAATGTTTTTGGTTTCAGAACAAGTTGTTCTTATTGTTTATTGTCCGACACTGTTTAGTCCACTTTGGACCAGAAAATAGGGTGACCAAATGTGCCCCAGATATTTTATTCTCACCATTATCTAGACAGCAGTTAAGCCATTTACTAGAGTGCCCGTATAACACACATTGCACCCCGGTGCTAATCTTATCCGGAAATGGAGATTTCCACTGATTGTCTCGTCAAGGCCCTTCTGGTCTCTTGACTTGACATTATTTCGCGATATGTAAATGTTTCCATTGTGGGATTAGTGAAAGGCCTCCTCTTTACACTGTGAGTTTATAATTCTTAAAACCCAAAATGGATTCGTTCTCCTTAACCTTCACTTACTTATTTCCCAAAGGGATAAACTCATCTTCAGATAAGTTATTCAGGATAACAGAGTGCTATAAAGAACGACCAGAAAGCTGTATATCTTTCAACCTATTTTAAGCAGGTACCAGAAACCATTGTACGATTCTGAAATCTTTTGAACTATGTTCTATATGTCTTCTAACTAATAAGTAGTGATATTTCACTACTTCCATAAAAAAATTATAAAAAATATGTTGTGAGTGTATATAGGGTTGACAAGTTTTTGTCTAAACCAGAGGCAATGAGCTGACCAAATGTGCAAAATAGCATAGATACTCATATGTATTTACTCTATTAGAAGATGATTTTACAAGTTGTTAAAAGTTTAAGTCAGCGAGATATGAGTAAAACTTGCATTTTTGTTGAAATTTGCCTATATTCCTTGTTTTTTTCTTTGGTAAAAAAGTTTGGTAATCTATAGTTTGCGCAACATATGTCGGCACCTACGAGGCTATAATTTTTACATCAAGTTTCTACTTTGTCATGATGAATTTCACCTTTCAAATACAAAACAAATTATTTTACTATATTTTATCAAATAGTAAAACCGACCTCCATAATAATTTTCACTCTATAATAAAGGGTGATTTTTTAAGAGCTTGGTTTTTGTTAATTCAAAAAGTCACAGAAATTTTACGAAAGTGAATGCAATTTTTATTCCGATCGATAAATCAATTTCTGCCTTTTACTTTTTAAAGATAATTTCACTAAAATGTTGCCCGCGGCTACGCTTTAAGTGGTCCATTCTTAAGGTCCCATTTTGGCACACTTTTCCACACATTTCGGCCGGAATCTCACTTCCAAAGCAGCGATCGTGTTTGGCTTGTCAAGTTTCTACTTTGTCATGATGAATTTCACCTTTCAAATACAAAACAATTTAATTTACTATATTTTATCAAATAGTAAAACCGACCTCCATAATAATTTGCACTCTATAATAGACAAGAGACTTAACATAGCCGCACAAAAAATAGTCTAACGGTGTCAAATCACACGATCTTGGTGGCCAATTGGTGGCCACTAGACCAAAATGTGAGATTAACTGCTCACTAAATTCGCCTCTCAATTGAGGCTTGGTTTCGCATGCAGTGTGGCATGTGGCGCCATCCTGTTGGAACCAAATATCGGCCGAGTCCAATTCTTGCATTTTCGACAAAAAAAAAGTCTGTTATCATCGAACGGAACCGGTACCTTTCTCCATAGACCGTAACGTTGCGGCCTTCATTGTCTTTGAAGAAGTACGGCCCAATGATGCCGCCTGCCCATAAACCGCACCAAAAAGTGCATTTTTCGGAATGCATTGTTAGCTGCGGAATTGATTCTGGCTGGTCTTCACTCCAAATACGGCAATTCTGCTTATTCACGTATCCATTTAGCCAAAAATTAGGCTCGTCGCTGAAGACAATTTTGTGATAAAAAAAACGGATCGAATTTTAATAGTAAATGTCAAAAAGTTACAAACGTTGTTCAGGCGTAAGTCTATTCATAATGAAATTGCAAACCAAACTGAGCATTTTTTACTTTGACACATGTCAAGAATTACGCGTGAACTGTCGGAAATATAAACGTCAAAAGCCAAGTAGCAAAAAAAATCACCCTTTATAAAACTACCTTCCAAAAAAAGCCACGTCTGTTTACCTGGCATTTGAGCATGGTTAGACCTAATAATTTTAAGTTCTGTGAATGCAATTTTAAGGCCAGAAAATGTTGAAATATTAAACAATGATTATTTTTGAGTAAAGATTTTAAATGTGTTTTAGCCGAATTTCCAAAGTTACTGTTACTGAAAAATTGGTTAATAGCAAATACGAAAGTAAACAACCTTATATTTGCCCCCTCTACCCTTCCTCTAGCAATTGCGTTCTTCGTGAATGCAGGAGGTTGTATTCCGTATCCTTTGTCTTCGTGTACATATGTTCTCCCTATATACGACAGCCCCACAGACAGGAATGTCGTAATATGTAAATTTAAGATATGTTCTCCCTCTTCTGCCAATTAGGGTGGATGTCCCCAATTATTAGCTTATACTAGAGAAGCACGGCCAAAATAACTACTAACCCTTTACCTACACCCCTTCTGAATTCATGTTTCATAAAAAATCACTTCCATTTATTTGTGTATGTCTTAGAACATGGTGACTTAGACAGTAATGCATAATGCATTCAATACTCATTTCCAGACTACTTTTAAAAAGTCCTGGTGCAACTTCACTATATACTACTGTGGGCAAAAAGTAATAAGACTTTGTTCATAATTTCAAATTTTTTTATTCATTCTTCCAAATCTATTTCGTCCCCTTCAAAGTAATTCCCCCCGGCCCCAATACACTTGTGCCATCGTTTTTTCCAATTCTCGAAACAGTTGTTAAAGTCAATTTCCGGAATAGCCTTCAATGCGCTTAGCGATTCATGTTTAATGTCTTCAATTGACTCAAAACGGTGTCCACGAAGCGGTTTTTTGAGTTTAGAAAATAGCCAAAAGTCACACGGTGCCTGACACAAGTCAGGCGAAT
Organism: Palloptera scutellata; assembly: GCA_958295655.1. Lineage (NCBI taxonomy): Eukaryota > Metazoa > Arthropoda > Insecta > Diptera > Pallopteridae > Palloptera > Palloptera scutellata. The sequence continues at coordinate 51,097,741 of OY282450.1, forward strand.
AGGGTGGTTGCGGAACGATATCAGTCGAATTTTTTGGCAAAATGGTCTCGTAAAACCAATGCAGTGATTTTGGAACCAATCGTGCATTCACTCTTCTTAGGCCCAAATGATGTTTTAAAATGGTTTTCACTGATCCTTCCCATATTCCAAAGATGCCAGTAAGGTCTCTGACTGTTAATCGTCGATTCTCGAGCCCCAATTCCTTGATTTTATTGACGTGTTGATCAATCATCAGTTGATGTTGATGGCCGTCCTGGACGTGGTTCGTCGTCAACGCGTTCTCGACCATCTTTGAACAATTTGTACCAATCAAAAACACTTGCTCGCGACATACAATATCACCGAAGGCCTTTTTCAACATTCTGAACGTCTCGGCACCAGAAATTTGATTCCGCACACAAAATTTAATGGAACTTCTTTGTTGAATAATTTCACTCATTGTGAAAATCGCCGAATGCACTTTTTGTACTTCAGAAAGACAAGCGTATACTAAACACTAATGATTATTTTGATGTGACATTTGGCACAGATGTCACCGACAGTCATACCAACCTTAAAAAAAAATATTTTGATGAATGGGTTTCCGCGCGAAATTTAAATTAAAAAGCCTTACTACTTTTTGCCCACAGTAGTAAGTACTCCAGGTTAAATTATGCACAAAGCTTAATTTTATAATAGCGGTGTTCACAATCTGTTGCGAAATGGTCTAGCATCATTGCAGATGCAAAATATTTCTGCTATCACAACAACAAATATATGCAATATGCCGTTAAATTTTCCATTTGCAATAATGCAAGACATTTGGCACCACATCGTGAATACCAGAATAAATTTTTTTTTTATTGATGATAATTAGCAAATGCATTCGAAACTGATTTTCTCCAGGTTACTCAACAATCCTAGTACTTGAAAATATTCCCAAACTATTTCAGAATTCCAAATTCATTTTAAAATACAGAATATAAATTGATTTCATCCAAATTGGTTTCAAATTATTTTTTATACGTTTAAGAATATTCTTAGTTGCGGCAATTCAATACCGAAATTTAATATTTTTTTTTTGCAATATTCCAAATGGGTTTCATTATCTCAAAAAGATAAAATATTATATTATTTCAAAAATTAAATATAGGAATGTCTTTTTAATATTCCATACCTTTTCTCTAATTAAAAATCGCATATCAACCAGATAAACTTATGTACTTTGTTGGGCTTGAAGCGGTTAATATTTTCGCCAAATAAATGCTCGTCATGTCGCTAAATCGCGGTGCGGCGCTCCAAACGTTGAAGAATGCTTCCCGCCAAATTGTCGCCATTATGGTAGTTGCTTGAACATTTTTTCCAGCGTACTTATTTGTTTTGGCATTAAATGAACTGAATGTATTCAAATTAAATTGTTACAGCGGCTTTAAAATTGAATTGCAGCTGTGCCTTGGCTTATTTGTAAGCAAAAGCGTTTTGTAGCTAGAAGTAGCCACTAGCTACTAGCGGATAGATAATATGGTAATATTAGCTAAGCTGCTTTTTGTTCTTATTGTTGCTGTTGTTGTTTGCTGCTGCATTGTTAACTTCACTTCCAATATACCATATTGATTATTATTAAGTACAACTCAATTCCGCCAACTTGAACAGATACAAATCAATTTATGCAAGTTTTTATTATTCTTTGTTGTTGGCTGGTGTATTGTAAGCAATTATTGTATATATTTTATAATAGAAAACAATATAAGTAATATAAAAAATATCTAAAAATAAATAAGGAATGGCGCCATTACAATTTTATAATGCGCACACATATTCAAATTAGGTTTTCTTGTATTCATTTTCTAACCGTCTGGACAGTGGAGCCCAGTAAAATATAGGTAGACACCAAAGTTACTTTATTTTCTAAAGGTCTTGAGTCGGCGTTTGCCCGAGCATTATGATCTTTTCAATACTACTTGAATATACAAAGAATAAAATACATTCCATTACTGATTTCTGATTTCTCGAATGCCAGTGTACCTAACTTTATAAATGCATTTCAGTTTCTATAATGTAAGCATTTCATCAGTGAATATTTTTATTTTACATTGTATAATACTTGAAATTATTTTCGTCATTTTTTTTTCTATCGAACGAATCCCAACGGACCCTCCTCCCGCCCAACACGACCGAGGGGCGCATCCACATAACGTATGGATCGGTGACCGACGCAACCGGTCTACACGAAAATATGTAATCCAAATAGGCATTCTTTACAACTACAGATATGAAATCATCAGCTGTTTATTGATTCAATATGATAAGTAAGTTTGTTTTGATGTATTCCAGAGAATCGGAAATGCTGTTTAAATTTTAATGTTCATTAAAATCTCTACATATTCCACGAAAAGGATCATTTTGAGCATAATTTGTTTTGCATGTGCTTAGTTTAATAGGAATAAAATAACGTGAGCTTCTACAGGGTATATTAAAGTTTATTTCGTTTAGTAAATACGAAGATGATAGAATGCCATTGAAAAGCTTTACAAGAAATGTTATATTCAGCATTTTTCTTCTGCTTATCAATGTCGGTAGATTAATAAGTTCTAATCGATGTTCATACGGCGGGAGCTTCAATAGAGTATTCCAACAAAAACTCCTCAGCGCAAAAATAAGAAATTGACTCAATTTTACTTATGTAGCAATTATATTGAGGATTCCAGACAGGAGATGCATACTCAAGGATGGGTCTAACAAGTGAAGTGAATAGCGTTTTTGTTGTATAAGAGTCGTTAAACTCTTTTGGCCAGCGTTTAATAAATCCTAACGAACTTTTAGCTTTGTTCACTCACGAATTGATATGTAAGTCAAAACTTAATTTGGAGTCCATTGTCACACCCAAATCAACAAATATCAATACATGACTCAGAGTCTGATCCTGTAAAGAATATTTAGCAGACATAGGTTGTCTGCTTGTAAATGTCATTAACTTACATTTATCCAGATTGAGTAACATCAAGTTTAATCGGCACCATTTTGAAAAATTTTCAAGATCTTCTTGCAGAAGCTTTTGTTGGATTAGAGAGTTGTAAAATAAGAACAGCTTTACATCATCAGCATACATTTTAAATCATTACAAATCTAATTTCTGTTGTAAGCTTAAGCTTCACTTTTAATTTTCTCGACCTCTTCATTAACTGCTACTGATCCGAAGGAAAGCGATGAGCTCAGAAACACGCTGTCTAACAAAAAAAAACAATGAAATTATCTTTCAATGTCAGAATTTTAAACGATGCGTGAGATAGTTTGCCCTTAGATTCGCACGAAAAATCCATTGGAAACATTTTATTTTCATCACTTTTATCTTCACTTGTAAGACAATGGGGTGTAAGCTAGGTCACTTTCGCTTGCGCTTGCCAATAATAACAAAAACAACAACCCCATTAAAGAAAGCAAATGACAAAAGATGAAATAATAAATCGTTTCTAGTAAAAATAAACATAAAATACATACATACTTACATAAATAAAACAAAAGAAATTAAATAAAAATGACATAAGAGAGAGAAAAAAAAGTCGAGAAGCACATAAACCTGAAAAGAAGAAGACTTACTACTTTTATTTGATTACATCTCAAAAGAAAAAACAATGACTATACAATAATAAATTATTAAATTATTTTTGAACATTTTTCGATAACAAAAGATGATGAATTATAATGGCGGCTTTTGTTTCATTATTTCAGTTTATGATTGGCAAAAACTTTTTTCAACTTCAACGAAGATTTCCTAATAGAAAAACCCCAACTTATTCTAACAATGAGCTTCACGGTTAATTATATTGAAAATAATTATCAACGGATATCGTAACGCTGAACGCAAATGAGCAATGTAACGGATAACAATGTGCCAAACTAGTGAAGTTCATAGTTTGCATTTTTGCATACTTTTAGGTTTAGTTTATTCCCGACTGGTCATTGAGGAATTAAAAATAATTTCCAACATTTTTAACATGATATTTAACTATGTAATTTTGGCATTCTCTTTTTCCAATGCAATCTGCATTATCTTTCAAGCAAAATCTTCTTCAGTTTTAAATTATTTGTATTTTCTAAATGTTGTTATCTAACTTTGTTCGTTGTTGTTCCAATTCGCTTGAATTGAAACAAACATCAACATCACAAATCAAAAACTTAAACTATAAATCATTAATGACAGATGAGTTGAGTGCTCGCATTGTTTTCACTTTTAATCTACAAAACAAACAAAAACAACAAAGCAAATTCAAAAACAAAAATTTGTATCCTTTCTTATAATGAAAAAAATCCCACGCTGTTTCTTCTACTTCTTCGCAAACATAAAAACATCAGATTTAAACTAACATGCCAATAAATCTAATGAACGATCTGATCATCAGCTCTGATCTGATCTGATATGCACACACACATGCGCACAAGTTCATGTTTTATTAATGAAATGACATTTTTGGATTTTCGGTCACATTTTTCGCCTTACATTTATGTTATATTCAGGTTGGTTTTTGTGAGCTCAATGAATTTTGTCTTCAAATACATAAAAACCATTTTGGCATCACAAGAAACCCTTCATTTATTCATTCATTCATTATAAATATGGTAACAACAGAGCAATATGTCAAAATAAATTAAAATACTTTTAAACTATCAAAAAAGGAAAGTGTTTGCTGTAGTAAGTTCTACATTTTTCTTATGATTAGTCATTAATGTAAATTACATACTTGAATGAAATGTGAATTGAAACAAAAACACACGAAATTTTGTAAAGTAGTAAAAATTTAGCATTCAATAACTAACGCTGATCAAACCAATGATTAAAGAGTGTTGGAAAGGGGTTAGATTAGAATAGATTTGGATGTGGGCAGAAGGGATGTAGGCCTCACAATTTTGAACCATTGCACTCGGCCCAGAGAAAGGAAAAGGAGAAGAAAAAAACGAGAGGAAAAGGAAAGAAGAATTTTACACCCTATCAAATTTCTAGTTTCTTTGAGAAATTCTTAAGTTTCTCCGGGTCAGGTAGGAAAATAGCATAATCAGAACTCATCTCTAAAACACTACCCAGCAGTCGAATGTTATGACCCGAATGGAATGAAAACACTCATTTGTGTCCAACAAATGTGAGAATACTAAATTTGTCTACTTATCTCTACTTACAATATTGTCATTATCTCTATAAATTCTGATATGTTTTGTGTGATAAATCTGTTTCCTTGTTTGTATCTTAAAGTGTTTTATCAGTTGTTTGTTTTATTTACTGTGACCAATCGTGTTTATTAGTTAGTTTGAGTATTTATTATCGATTGTCTCTTTGATATTGGTTTATTAAAAAAATGCTTATTTTATGTTGTTTTTTTCGAAATGTTGTCTTGATAAATTTTAGTATCACTTGTCTATTGTATCTTTTCTATTTGGTAATTGTTTGTTTATGTTAGATTAAATATGCTGTTTTTATCAATGGGACCAATTTATGGAAATGTTATTGTACCATATATATTTGTTTAAGTTTGGTATCTCCTTTTATTGTATGTAATGCCTCTGACATAACTGACGTCTCCTTCTTCTCGCGAAGGAGCTAAGGTACTTTTATTCGGTTTCACAGAGAGTCCCCGCCCACCGCTGCATTGGTTGATCTTGTTCAAGACCTTTTGCATTGTAATTCAAACCGCTCTTGAGGTAGAAAGGGGTAATACGGGTATGGAAATAGGTGAATAAGGGTTAGCTGGTATAGTAACGGGTGTATTTTTTTTAGAGGCGGAGTACTTTAAATTGAAATAAAACACAGAAAAATGTCTTTAATATCCATGAAATTGACTTTATTTTAAAGATAATTTTTTTTGGCATTAATGTTTGATTAGTATATGATTTTTGGCATGTGGCCGCCACGGCTTGCGCCTACATGGCGTATTTCGGCAGTAATGCGCCGAATGTTGGCTTCCAAGTGCTTAACATTTTCTGGTTTATCTGCGTAGACATTCAACTTTACATATCCCCAAAGAAAGTAATCTGATGGGGTCAAATCGTGCGAACGAGGTGGCCAGCGAGCAGGTCCATTTCGTGAAATTAATCTTTCGTTATGGTAAATTGTCTCTTTCAGTAAATTAATTGTATCACACGCTGTGTGACATGTGGCGTCGCCCTGCTGAAACCACATATCTGCAACGTTAATGCCTTCCAATTGAGGCACGAAAAAACGTTGACTGTAACATTCTGGCTAAGTATCATCATTTTTGAAGACATATGGACGAATAAAGCACACCAAACGCTGACTTTTTCTGGATGTAATGGTGTTTTGAGAATGGCTTGTGGAAAAATTAAGCTTGTGTCCATCCACTTTATGGAAAATTTTGCATAAAGATTTTTGGTTACGTGCTTACAAGATTGAAATTGTGTGAAATTTAAAGCGCCAGATTACTTCATGTACGTTCCAGCCGCTGCGGCCACATGCCCGAAAACATATTCAAACATTAATGTTAAGAAATTATCTTTAAAATAAATACAATTTCAAGGATAAAAAAACAAAAATTATTTAATTTCAATTAATAAATTTCCCCCTCTAAAAAATTCACCTATTATTTACTATAACTGCGAAATTCCAGTCATTTGAATTAAGGAGGCAGTAAAGAGAAATCAATTCATCTTGCTTGGCTTCAAACTTTATAATTTAACCTTTATGTTAAATCTATTAATTCTTCTCCTTAACAAAAAAGTTTGAAAAAAGCAAGAAATCCTGAATCTTGAAACTCAGAAAATGGCTGGCAAACTACATTGGAATAAATAAGTAATTACGAATATATCTGTAAGAATATAAATACATATTATTTTTATATTTTTTCTTATATGAGCATTTGCTGTGGTACTAAAAAAGAGCAAAATATTTTCAAATAAAAATACAACATAAAATATTTGAGATAATGAATAAATTTAACAAAAAAAAAATGTTTACAATTCTATAAAAAAGTAGCAAAACAAAAAGTAAAACTAAATTTCTGTGAAATGCGTGCGCAAAAGTAATGAATAATTTATGCTGGTGAAAAAAATGGGTGTGACAGTTGCAAAAAATTAACAACACACAAAAGCTACAAGTTGTTACATATGCCACTGTCCATGTGTATGAGTGTGGGTGAGTGTGTGTGTGTGTATGTTTTCATGTGAGAATTTCGCAATTTGTTTGCCCCATTACAGTCCAAGAGACAGTGGGTGTTAGCGAGTTGTAAGCGAGTACGAGTACGAGTACGTTACACTAAGTCTAAAATGTTTGTTTTATGAGTTTCAGTTTTTATGGTGCCTGCCTCGACTACTCGGTGCTCATTTAGTGTTCAGTTCGGGTAGGTGCATGCATAAGTACGGCAGATATCTGAGTATGATTGTGTGTGTGTGTGTGTGTGTGTGTGTGTGTGTGTAATGTATTCATGTGTTTGCTAATAATGGCGCCCCAAAATACGGTGCCCACTCTCTCTCTACTACTCCACAATTGATCGTCTGTTTGACGCTTAACTTTAATGCATTTCAAGTGCCAGAGCCTAAATGTAGTAAAGTAAATGGTAATGCTAATGCAACATATCACAAAAGTTTTAAAGTCATAGTCGTAAATAAATCAAATATTTTTTAAGGTACCATAACTAAGTAATTTTTATTAAAAAAAAAACATGCACGCGTACAATTCACTGAGATTTTTAATTTTTAAATAACAATAAATTTTGGTAGAATCTGCTGCTAATTAACAAGAAATACATAACATAATTAACAAAATGAAAATAATTATGGGCAATTTTCTTTTATGCCAAGTATAGTCGTAAATTTATGGATTTATGAAAACAAATAACAAAAAGCATAATTCCAGTCAAGAAACATATAAAATTTCTGCGCACAAGTTGCGTTTGCGTTGAGTTGAGATGATGACAATTTAAAAAGAACCTTCATAGCGATTGTCAGCGCATTAACTGTCATTGTCACCGGATGTGTTGACAGCTGAAGTTGTGCGTTGTTTGTCTGCTTTTGTTGTTGCTCTGTTGTTGTTGTTGTTGTTATTATTATTGTTGTTGCAATTCAAGTCATTAAATTGCGCACACGAACATTTTTACAGCAGTCGCCCATCTATTGCTGCGTAAAATACCTTCAGCACAAATAATAATAACAACAACGGCAACAACAACAAATAAGATAAGAACTTTATACACACACTTAACCTAACTATAAACTATACGCGTATGCGCATGCGCACGCACTCGCATGCAGCTCGCATTCATTTATCGCATGATTTAATAATAATTTTTTCTGTTTCTTCTTTCTTCTTTTCTTTTCTTTTCTTTTCTTTTCATTCGTTCGTTTTACGCAGAAATGGCTTCCAGCAATAGAAACAACAGACACAGTCACAGCAGTCAGCACAAATGTCAGCCGCCACATAGCAGCAGCACCTCCTCTTCCGCCCACAACTACACCAGCACAAACGCCAGCAACTCCAACACAACCACAGCAGCCAGCACAACACGATGGCCGCCATGTTGTTCCTCCTCCTCCTCCACCTACTCGCCGCAACGGCATAATCATCATCATCATCATCCTCATCGTCGTCGTCGACGGCTGCTGACCGCAACAACGACAGCCACTGTTGCTATTGCTACTCCTGCATATCGAATATTGACAATCAGCCTGCTAATTGGCATTCTATGCCCAACGCACATACAATGCGTTGATCCCAAATTCGATCCGTCGACGCGTATGCGCCTTGTCTTGGTGCCTGCAGATGCACAAGTCGGTTCTGTCATTTATCGATTGCGTGCCACCGATGAGGAATTCGACTATCCGTTAACCTTTGAATTTGTGGGTGACGCTTCGTCATCAACTGTGAAAATAGAGTCACTTCCATGCACTAAGTACAATTCCGTTTGCCAAGCAAATGTTATACTGCAACGGCGTCTGGAGCCGGGACGCTATTATGACTTCCAGGTTTCGGTGAAGGACACTAAAGGTGGCATGGCCACGCAATTGTGTTCGATAACGGCGACCAATTTCACAACACCACATGACCTAATATTCCCACATAAACCGGGCATTATTATGATACCAGAGGTATGTATGTATGTTTATTTTAATGTGAATATGAATTGAATAAATGAAAAAATGCTTACATGCGACAAAATTTATCACCATTTTGTAGTGTAAAGTTTTATTAAAAAGCGCGTACCTGCAAATTTGACTTTTTGGTGAAACTCAAAAACAACTAAATGTTGAAATTTGCACACGCAACCACACCTTAGAAACACTACACAAGGTCCCCACCCACTGCAAAGTGCGCGCGTATGAATTACGAATATGAAAACTCCCAGCGCCTTGTTCTCATCACATCCATTAATGTTTTATATTTAATACAGCAATTTACAATATACATACTCTTAAGGAGGAACGCCAACTATTCAAATTGTCAATGAATCACATTCATTCATTCATTGATTCATTCCACGTAGTCCAATAACTTTTCGGGAATTTCAAGTTTACGCAAATTGCATTTAGATTGCAATTATCCGAAAATATTTGCATACTTTGCAAAATGTACCCTCTTGAGTAGTTTTTTGTAGCAGACAAATACGAAAAGTACAGTGGTTTTCGCTTATAACGATCGCGCCTTAAAGGAACTTTCCTCAACAGCAAACCAATTGAAAAGAATTAATTAAATTGTTCATTTAAACATGCCCCATAAAAACGGTGATTGAAACAAAAAAACGATTTTAAATGCAGTTTCGATTAATTCTCTCTACTACTCTTTTTAGGTTCAGAGTATAAAGAAGTTGCTCATCAGGCTGGAACTTTATTCTGAAAGAAATTGAATGACTATCACGAGACTCTAACTAAACATATTTAGGCTCGAAACCAAAACAAAAAAATGCTAATATAATTGGTACTAAATTCAAAAACGTCAATATTGTAAAGAAACTCAAATGTTTATCTCATTTCTCGGTTCTTTATTTTTAATTTGAAGTTTTTATAAAATCGATTAAAGTTTTGATAGTTCAAGAATAGACTAAAAATCAATAATAATTCTAATAAAAGCTTTCAAAAGTTTCATTGTTACTCGGTTTTTTTTTTTAATTTTAAATTATATAATAATAGACTTAGCAGCAAGAAGCTAGCAACATATGTAGTAAGGCTGCAACAACAGCCACACCAATACTTATTAGTAATAATAAGAAAACCATAAAATGTTTTCAAGGAACAAATACATTTTTTCATTTCATTCTTTTATGATTGAATTTTGAACTTTAAAAAGCGTTGTGATCTTAAGTTAAGACTGGCTGTGCTTCCTAATTTGTTGTTGTCATTCAGACAATAGAACATACAAAATATGCTCATTTAGACATGTTGGTATTATGTTTGTATGTAAAGCAATTTGTTTTCATTAGAAAACATATCGAAAGTTTAACAGAAAAAAAATTAAGTATCAATCGATAGTTTTTTTGTATCATATCTGATAACTGAGATTTGTGTTTGCTTGTTGTAGTTGTAACGATTGAAGACAATCGTCAGCAGATTTATAGTTGCTATTTGTTGCCTATTCTTTTTCATGGTTTCTGCTTCTTAATTTTGCCTCCAGGCATCTTTAAGATAAATTATGTAATAATGAGTGAGATACATACTTAAATATTTATTTCGATTTTCGATTTTGATATATTGCGGAAAATTAGAAGTTAAATGATTTCACTTTAGCTACTTTAAGTAAGCAGTTAGTAGTATGTGAAAAGTTGGCAATATTCACATACGAGTATATCTTATTTATGTTGACTTAACCATTAAGAGCCAAAATTTATGATTTCTTAACGATTAATAGTTGTTTGTGAGACTTTTTTTAAGAAAAGTAACATTACATAAGTGGTAAATATTTACATACTTTCTTTTTATTGGATTTAAATGCACTGAGAGAAAATAACTATAGTATCTGATTATAGTATACTATAGTATAATTATACTTAACTTCATTAAATTGTGAATCCAGTTTATCAGTTCAAATTACTTTGAAACATATTTCAAAATATCATCCCATTCTGGTTTGATCAATTCTAAAGTAGTTTTGATCTATTTAAATGAATTTAAAGACCAATTTGATGAAATTTGTAGTTGCCTTAATAAATTTAAATCAAGCTTAAAAGGAGTTTGATCAATTCTAATTCAATTTGATCAATTTATAAGCAAGTCTATCCATTTAAGTTCAGATTGAACAATATTGAAGTAATTCCAATTAACTTAAAATGATTTTAAGACCAGTATGATCAATTTATTCCAATTTTTTTCAAGTTTGATTAATTTAAAGATATTTTAAGTATATTTACATTATTTTAAAGCAATTTTGATCAGCTAAAACAGTTTTAACGCCCCAGGGGGGCCTGGGGCGTAGGACACAAGGTAAAGTTCGTGACAGTCGCAGGTGCGTCCATGGTCGATCCTTGCGCTTCTACGTTTCAAGTCGACACACAGCCTCCTCGTGGCGTCCCCTGGATAGCGATCTGACAACCGTCAGTGAGTTAACTAATGTGTGCGGCGGGCTTCTCCATGGCCTTGAATGAATGGTTGTGCGTCGGGCTTGGAACCCACCACGTTAAAATACCCTCCAATGAAACCTCCAAACAAGCAATAACGCTCTATAAGTCCCTCATCCTTCCCGTCCTAATGTATGGCGCAGAGACGTGGACATTGACCATCAATGATGAGAGACTGTTAGGAGCGTTCGAGAGGAAGATACTCCGTAAGATCTACGGTCCAGTATGCGTGGATGACGTGTATCGAATAAGATGGAACGATGAGCTGTATGAGCTGTACGCCGACACTGACATAGTCAAGCGTATAAAACTCCAGCGGCTTCGCTGGCTGGGTCATGTTGAGCGAATGGAAGAAAGCGCTCCGGCTAGAAAGGTGTTTTATTCGAACCACGGTGGAGGATCACGCAGAAGGGGACGTCCTAATCTCCGTTGGAAAGACCAGGTGCAGGGCAACCTGACTGCACTTGGCCTTATCAACTGGCGCCAGCGCGCGCATAGCAGAAGTGACTGGCGAAGCTTTGTGGAGGCGGCCAAGACCGATCATCGGTTGTAGCGCCAGCTAAACACAAACACAAAACAGTTTTAAAATCGATTAAAAGCAAATTTTCCAAATTTCAATCAATTACATGTCATTTTTTTTTTAATTTTAAAGCGATTTTAACTGTCTTAAATCAATTCTAAGTCTAGCTTAATGGATATAGATCAATTCTAAGTCTAGTTTGATCGGTTTGATCAATTATAATCCAATTTGATTAATTTTGGAGCAAATTTACCCAATTTCAAATTGTGATAGTCTAAGTAAAAATAAATTAAATATTATTTTCAATAACATTGTTCGTTATGTGTTTGGACTAAAACGAAGAGATCATGTTTCCCAGTATGCTAAAAGAATCCATGGCTTAACCTTTGATAACTTACTGAACTATCGAACGCTTTTATTGTTGCATCAAATTATATGTAATGCAGAACCCAGTTATTTGTTTTCGAGATTAAACTTTTCTATATCCAAGCGAACTAATATGATTAACTGTTTACGTGTTTCTTGTTTAACGTCTGAAAGGCAGTTTTTTGTACACTCTGTTCGTCTTTGGAATGCACTTCCTAATAGTTTAAGATCTGGTAATAATGCTGTGCAATTAAAAAATAAACTAGCTTTATTTCTTTCTTCGCTGTAATAGGAAATAATGAAATATATCATGTTATTAAAATTTTTTACGAATAGATGAATAGATGTTTAATGTTTAATTTTAAAGTAAAGTTTAAATTTGTATGTCATGCAATATATATATATATTATAAGTCGTAATTAATCTTGTTTACGCTACATGCTGCCGGTACTGCTAATAAGGTTTTAAACTTTGTTGTGCCGGTTTTCGAAAAAATAAAATAAAATAAAATAAAATAAATAAAAATAAATAAAATTCTAGTGGATTTATACCAATTCTATGTCCTATAAACCAATCCTTTCATCTATTTTTACACAATTTTTTTAATACAATTTTTCATCATTTAATCAGTATAAATCCATTTTAAGACGAGTTTGATAAATTCTAATACAGCTTAATCGATTCTGAAGTATTTTTTTATAAATCTCAAAAAAGTTTAAAGCAATTTCAACTAACATAAAACAATTTTAAGTCTAGTTTTATCAGAGTTAATTAATTTTGTGCAAAGTTTGATGAATTGAAATCAATTATTGGTCAAGTTTGATTTGTTTTATAGCAATTTTGATCAGCCTAAATCAATTTTAAGACCAGTTTGATTAGCGTAATGCAATTTGACCAAAATTTAAACAAAGTTACCCAATTTCAAGTTCCATATCAAGTTTAATCAATATTAAAGCAGTTCTAACTGGCTTAAATCAACACATTTCATTACATTACATTATTTTAAAGCAATTTTGATCAGCTTAAATCAGTTTTAAGACCAATTTGCCCAATTTTAAAGCAAATTTTGCAAATTTCAATCAATTACTTGTTATTTACATGTAATTACATTACAAGTTTGATAAATTTTAAAGCAATTCGAACTGGCTTAAATCAATTCTAAGTCTAGCTTAATGGATATTGATAATTTCTAAGTCTAGTTTGATGAATTTCAACCAATTTTAAGTCAAGTTTGATCTTTGATAAGCTTGTTCAATATTGAAGCACTTTCAGAAAATTGAACTAAATTATAATCAAAAATTTTAACCAATTCTAACCAATTAATAATTAATAATTCTATCCATTTTTTTTCCATCCATTTAATCCATTGTTATCAAGTTTAATAAAACAATTTTAAATCATGTAAACCGATTCTACGTTCAGTTTGATCAATGTGGAACGACTCTTAAGCGATTAATTAAAATCTAACCCTAAAAGTAATCCAGTTGAAGCTTTTTTAATTCTATGTGATCAAGATTGAATCAAGTTCAATCAGTTTAAATAACTTTAAAGTTCAGTTTTAAAACCTGTTAAATAGTTAAGATCATTGTCCGGCAGTCCTTTGTACGCATACATTACGGTTTTTGAGAGTCAATTTGATCAACAATTTAAACTTAAATTTTTGGCAATCTAAGTTTAAAGCAAGCTATAAATTTATATTCGTAAGTAAATATTATATTTCAAATAAATAACATTTCGATATTTCCTCCGGAACCTCGCCGAGTCACCTTCCAATTTACCTTATTTTTTGATTTGAGTATTTCAGAGGTGAGTACATGACGCGTCGAAGTAGACCTTTCTATTTTTCTACTATTGCACTCCTATTCTAATACTGATTTAGTTTCGACACGGTTAACATTTCTCACAAACGAAAAATTTCGAACGCTCGACATTAAACTAAAAATTGTAATAAAGAAATCATTCAAATGCGTAACAAATTTGCCGACTTTATCAAATTTCCAAATAACAAAAGGATGTATGTCAGGCATGAAAAAAGAAAGCCCAAAAGCAAGATAATGTGTATTTATTTACAACCAACTTGATTAATCACTTTAACACTAGCTTCAAACAATATGCCGTACTTTAATATTATTATTACCATATTACTTACTATTATTTCAAAATTATTGCAGTGTGAGTGTGTTTATGTTTAATTACTAAATTATTACTGAATTAATACCACACAATAATTTGCAATTGATCAATGCAAATTATGGTCAGCATTTTAAAGACCTAGACCTTTGCGCAAAATTCCACAAAAACCAGAAATCATGCTTCATGAACAGCACAGCAATTTATCTTACCGCACTTCATATGTTTGAGGTAATGAATCAAATAAAATAAGTAACTACCTACAGTTCAGTTTAATTAATTGCCTTTAATGAAATCACACACATACCATACATTCATTATATCTAAATAAAAGCCTATTTGTTGTTATGGTTTAAGTTTCAAGGTTATATAGATAATAGATTATGCAATCGAAGAAGTAAAAAAATTCAATTAGGTGAAGCATGTGAAGCATGTGAAGCGTGTGAAATGAGTACCCAAACTTATCCAGAAAGACTCAAGACTGATCAAATTTCATTTTATGTGTCTCTTTTTAACGAACCGCCCCAAGTATCCACGTAACACCTCATTTGGAGTCGACTTCTTCTTTTATCTTTTATTTTACATAAAATCACATATTTTCTTACTAAATTACAAGTAAGCATTTTGTCTTTCTTCTATTTACAGGATGCAAAGCGTGGCAGGGAGCTCGACTATGTAATTGCACGTAAAAATCCACTTTTTCAAAAACCTGTCTACCTCGAATTATGGGTAAGTTGCACCGATAGTACATACTAAGTACATATGTACATGTATATAATTTTTCACCTTCTTATTAATTCTCAAAGTATACACACATTTATTAAATAATAAAGTTACTTAACACTGATAACTTACATATGTATATTTAAATTTTTCTAAATAGTTGTTGTTCTTTTTTTCGTTTTAGGGTTCGCCCCTTTTTGCCATAAGACAAAAAATTGTTTCACTCGACACAACTGAAGGAACTGTTTTTCTATTGGGACCATTAGATTTCGAAAAACAAGCCATGTATCACTTAACAATATTGGCAAATGTAAGTACGAAACATTAGTACAAAAGTATACATAAATGAGGTTGGGTTAAAAATGTACGCCCTACAACAAAAGCAGAAACAAGAAAAAGCCAACGGAAAACATTCACTGAGCAGCACTTTGTTTTTAGTGTTAAATGCAATATTTGACACCATTTAACGTTGTTTCGCATGCAATATTGTTGTAAATATTGTGGCAAATATTCGTTGGTTGCTTGTTATCATGCAGCAGGCAGCAAGCAGTATGCAACAGAGTACGTGAATTACTGGCAATACGCGTACGTGCCGCCGCTGCAACAGCAGCCAAACAGACAACGAACGGACAGCGACAGCTTGTCCGATATTTTCGTAACATTATGACGATAACCTCTAAACTGCAACTTTTGAAAGTATTTAGAGATATTTTATTTTTTTTTTGTATATTTTTTGGCATTTAAGTCTGACTCACAAGTCGCAACCCGTACATGTTGTTGTTGTTTTTGTTGTCGTTTGTGTCCTATGGGTTACGTTAATTTGTTGTGCCATAAATCAAAGGCTAAGATATGATGCAAAGATACAAAGATCAAGCCACTTTGAAGCTTGAGAGATGCAACTAAACTTAAAAAAAAATAGTGACGGAAAAATTATGATATGTAAAGTATTTCGGTTTCACAATTTTCAATTCGGATAGCAAAAAACCAAAAAATGCTGACGCGAAATTGTATGCAGCTTGATTATATATGCGGAATATATGTATTTGGATCATGCCTTCTTTTTATTCCACAATAAATAAAAAACCGTCATTTATTCTCAAACTGATTAACTTTTTCAATATTAATCATTTAAAAACATTGTGCATCCGTGCTCACGATCAACGGTGATACTCTTTCCTTTTACTCTCTCGCTATCTCTCTCTGTCTCTCTCCTCGAAAAACGTTTTCAAATTCAGTTGCAGCAAAAGCAACAACAACAACAATAGCAAAGAAAACAACCTTCTCCCATCCACGACTGCCTACCATATTAATGAATCGACGTCGCGAGTGCATACTGCTGACGATAGTGATGAAGATGACGTGATGATTTCACATGTTAACAAGTTACAACATCGTCGAACATCGCTACCAGGCGAACAGAAATTTCTGTTAGCGAAAATTAACTTTTCGCTCATAAAATGCATTCGTAACTGCATCGCCACAATGCAATTACTGGTTAGTATGTAGTAGCGATATGCAATGGGGGGAATGCATGTTGGCAACTCTTCCAGTGTGCACACAAAGAAACAACGTCACATTACAGCGACCGATCTTTGAACGATCGTTTCTTTATATCATTACTTCGTGTGAGTATGCATTTCTGTTGCATTTGTGCCTATGCCCCTATGGCATTCTCTTTCTCTCCAACGAATGCACATTTCTGTGTGTGCGTCTATTTGCTCGTCATCGGTGTTGCTATTTTTGTTTTCATGCATTCCATTCAAGAGAGAGCAGTGCAATATACGAGAGAGTGCAATGCACACCAACACAAAGCACAAAACAACAACAATTAAGACGATGATGATGCACCACAAGTACATAATCTTTGTGAAAATAACAGCAAAACAAATATGTTACACAAATTACAAATAAATAAAAAAATTCAGAATTGAGCACACGAGAGGAAGAGAAGAATTGAATATATTGTACTGAGCTAACAATAACAACAATTTCAGGGAAATGATTTGTATATTCATATTCAAATAATCACTCTCTGTTTTCCTGTCCACCCAAAAATTTAATAAAAATATATACATACAAACTTTTTAAACAAGATTCTTCGAATACCGCGTTAATTTTGTGTTACCGAATCTCATTAATTATGTCCGTAGGCTTTCTTCTCTATTTTGCTGCACTTGACAACTTCGTAGATGTTTATCTTGTGTCCTTGTTAAATCAAAATAACTTTTCGCCTTACTTGCGGGCAAATTCCTTGAGCTTATTATTGGCAAATGAGCTCACATTTACATGTTGCAATATTTTCTGCAACAGCTATTGTAGCATGTAGCGTGCGTCCATTAAAACTGGACAACATGAAGAAGTTATGTTGCATGCGTAGCTAGATACATTGCTGCAACACTTACTCAATAAATTTACGCAATGCTTGCATCTCTTTTGTGTGTAAGGAAAATCTCTTACAATTTTATTACACCATAAATTTCCCAAAAGGGTGTGTCCTTATTCGATTGCATCTAATCTCTATGCATTTAAGATTTGTATCTATGAATCATTTGCGTGAAACTATGCAGTATCTACCAATTTAGCAGAGAGATAATTTGTTTGGAATAATTTATGGATGAACTTAAAAATAACACCTCACAATTTTTGATCGTACTACGTATTTGAGTATCAAACTTGATTTGGTAAGGGTGTGGTCAATGACCAAACTAGATATTAAATTATTTTTTTTTTAACTGAAGAAAATTGCAAATGGTAGGCAATAATCCCTTGACGTATGGTAACTGTGCAAATAATCTTTAGTAACAGTAAAATAATTTAGTATTTTCTTTGCGAAATATTTTCAACTATTTCTAAGCTCATGCGTAGGTAAGTAGGTATAAGTTTGGTTTGGTTTTAGTGGCTGTCCAGCGAAACACTTACAGTAAGAATAGTCCAGTGTGATACCACATGTAGCTACAGTGTAAAGCCGGTGCCGAACGGCTGGATGGCAATATGTTATCACTTGGCCATTGTATACATTCTGATAATTCTCATTCACTTCATATCGGTAGGAATGATAAAAGTTGAGAATGAGAATTAACCAACAGACCAGCCTCTCACCTCATGAATGAAGGCTAGTGCGTTACCCACTAGTCTATCGAGGTCGTCTTCATGTAGCTCACATAAATATAGTTAATTTCAACTGTCTTGAAATTTCCATTTGACTCTTCAGAACAAATGTTTCAGAAATAATAACCGTTCTTTCTACAATCGCTTTCAAAAATGGGAGGTAATCGCAATGGAACTAATCCGTGCTGTCTTTTAGTTCTTAAGTCTTTGTACTGATTTGGAGCAGTGTTTGTTTATTTATTTCAAATCATTGTGAATTTATTAGGTCTAAAGTGGCGATGATAAGGTCCAAACAAACTAGACCGGAATATTTATTTATATAAGGTAAACAGCGATGAGAGTCATATCATAATGGGTGATTTCTTTAAGAGTTTAGATTTTGAAAATGAAAAAAAAACACATTTTACAAAAGTGAATGAAATTTTTATTTGGATCGATAAATCAATTTCTGTCATTTATTTTTTTACATATAATTTCACTTAAATGTTGCTCGCGTCTATGCTTAAAGTGGTCCATTCTGAAGGTCCAATTTTGGCGCACTTTTCGGGCGGAATCTGACCAATGACACCTTCAATGTTGGCTTCCAAAGCAGCAATCGTATTTGGCTTGTCCCTATAGTCAAAAGACTTAAAGGGACATAGCCCCACAAAAAATAGTCTAACGGGGTCAAATCATACGATCTTGGTGGCCAATTGACTACACCAAAACGTGAGATTAACTGCTCACCAAATTCGCCTCTCAATTGATGCATGGTTTCGCGTGTAGTGTGGCAAGTGGTTCCGTCCTGTTGGAACCAGATGTCGGCCGAGTTCAATTCATGTATTTTCGGCAAAAAAAAAAGTCTGTTATCATCGAACGGTACCGGTATCTTTCTCCATTGACCGTAACGTTGCGGCTTACATCGTCTTTAAAGAAGTACGGCCTAGTGATGCGGCCTGTCCATAAACCGCACCAAATAGCGCATTTTTCGGGATGCATTGGTAATTGCTGAATTGCCTCTGGCTTGTCTTCACTTCAAATACGGCAATTCTGCTTATTCACATATCCTTTGACCCAAAAATGAGCCTCGTCGCTCACAGCGTATGAATTTTGATAATAAATTTCAATAATTTCCAAACATTGTTCGGGAGTAAGTCTATTCATTATGAAATGGCAAACCAAACTGGGCATAAATCAAGTGGCAGCTGTCAAAAAGACCAACTCTGAAAAAAGTATTGCAAGATTGAAAACCACACTTCTAAAAAAAACACCCTTTATATAAGAAATGCTTTTATAGACAAGTTTTTAAAGTAGCCATGTACTCAATTTCAGCAGTCTTAAATATTCAGCAAAAATATCTTTTCGATTTTATAATAACGGTTCTGCTGATGTAAAGTGTTGGTATATATACACCGTCTTTTGTCTAAATTAGGGCTTCCAAGTGATTTTGTTAGAACCCGAAAATATGAGATTAATCCAAAGTGGAGAACCACCTACTGTACAAACTTAGGGTTGACTTCAAGCGGAAAGTCACACTCGAAAGTGCCAGCAATGTTGAAACTTTCGGGCTTCTAAATTCCACTAAAATCTCCGGATGGTTGAAAAAATATGGAAGAATATGAGAATAAGAATAAAGATTATTATCTCTCAAGTTTTCGGTACACTCATATTTGGCCAATGCACAAACACGAATACATAATGGAATTTAATTTATTTTTCTATTAAATCCAATCAATTTATTTTATGATTTCATTATGGTAAACATCAAGCAAGTTCTAGTATGCATGTGAGAAACAAATCTGTCATTCACGCTGAAACATTATTATTCCTTGTAATAAGTATTATGCAAAAAATACGCAACCAAGTGGTAACCGCTCAAAACGAAAGAGGTATTAAAATATGAAGTCATATTTTAGCCTAAATTAATTACATTGCATCTAATGCATCTAGCGAGAAGCAGAAGCTGTGGCTTTAGCTGCATTTTGATTGTGCGTAATCATCAGAGCATCCGTTTAACGGTGCCCACAAATATGTATTAATAACCTTCTCATGTGATAATTAAAAGTGGTAGGCAGGTAACTACTGCGACGCAGCCGCCGGAGCTTAGTGCTCATTCCAACCAGTTAACTTTACAGTAGCTGCAGAACGTATCCCAACGTTGAGTAATAAGGAAATCTAAGCTTAGGTTGAGTTGGCTTGCAAAGTGAAATGAAAATATTATCATACTATAAAAAAAAAACCGCCGTCGTGCACTCTTCATTTCTTAATTTCTCTGTTGCTCGTGCATTGGAGCGGGTTCCTCCACAGGTTGTTGGTTTGGCTTTTCACTCTTTAACGTTCGAGCTAGGCTGTTAAATAAAACATCGTAACTGCATAACAGAGATTACTGACTGGCTTTACTTTCATGACTTAATGGAGCATCCTCTTGAACGAGTTTGATTGCTGTTTCTTTTATTTGATGATGACGACGATGATCTTTGTTATTGCTGTTATTGCTGTTGTTGTGGTTGTGTTGCTGTTACTGTTACTGTTGCTATTATTCATAATCGATTTTTATTACTTTAACATTTGCAGGATGCTTATGCTGAGCCCGGCCAAGATAGTCGCAACATTGCCGGCATGGAGATTGTTGTCATTGTGCAGGACGTGCAAGATCAGCCGCCGGTGTTTACATTGGCTCCACCTGTTACAAAATTGCCACCTGGCATACTTCCTGGTGACAAGGTAAGTGCTTTCAATATACACATGTACTAAAGATTTCCCCTGCTACTTTCTGCGTACTTCGTTTAGTTGGTGGTTGCAATACCGAGAGGTATGCGTGCATCAACTATCAACTTCAATCAAAGTTGTAAATGTTGAAAATGTATGAAATTGGAGTATGGTAGACTTGATTTTAGTACAGAAATTAAAAGATTAAATGGTTTTTTTTTTTGTTTTTTTGTTTTTGTTGTGTTGCTACCGTTGACGAGAGGATCAAGTTTCTGTGAATGAACGAACGTAGTACAGTTAGGAATGCGAAACGTTTTCATTAGAACTGCAATTCTTTCATTACATTATAATGGAGGCCTTGCCGAAGTGGAGGCAGTACGCTTTAATGAGTTATCGTGTAATTATATCACATAATTAAGGCTTGGGTTTATTGTCCACTAATAAGGAATCTGTGGTGTAAATTATGCAAAGAGCAAAAACATGCGATGATAATGACTCTTATAAAATATTTGCGTATGTAATTTGCTACTTAAAATCAAATTTTGTAAAATACATGATATTAAATATGAAAATTGTTTTCTTCTTCGGAAATTTGCCTTTCATGGTCACTTCCAAAAGTGAACAAGACAATGTGCCTTTCTCTTTCACACTAAAACTTTGGAGGAAGTTGCTAACGATTTAAATTTTGTAGATTAATTTTACAAGGGGTTAACTCCGAGAATGTTAATTATGTTAAATTATGAACATCTGTAGGATCTCCGAGTAAAGCTACCAGATTTATCATGGTGCAATGTGGGACAGATTCAAATAAAAACAAAACTTAGGCTCCTATTTCCCAGTAGCGTATTAACTCATATGAAAAAGTTTACTGGTCGCTGTGGCGTAGTGGTAGTGCGTTGGACTATGACGCAGAGTGTCCGGGGTTCGAATCTCAGCACAGGCCAAAATCACAAAGTAGAAGGTAACAATTTTTCTACACAGCACCACCTCCTGTCAGGCAATGGCAAACCTACAAGAGTAGAAATTGCCTATGAAAAGCCTTTCTCAGCGCCGTTCGGATTTGGCATAAAACTGTTGGTCCCTTCCATTAATGTACAAATATAAGACGCACGACATGAGTGGATGCGAAAAGCTCGGCCTGGGCTGTTGTGCCATTAAAAGAAAGAGAAGGAAACAGTGCACTATCAATTTCCAATTTATGGTAATAGTTTCATTCATTTTGGTTAGTCGCTCAATATTAACGAGCGGTTGCCTTTTTTAATCAAGAAATCAGTAGGACAATAAATATTATTAACAGAAAAAAATGTTTGTTAATTCTTGCTTTTGCTAAAATGAGTTATATGTGAAGATTGTCACCACTGAGGACGACAAGAAGTACTCGGAGTATGCTTTTGGGTAGCGGAACTGCTCTTGAGAACTGTGGTTTTAACACGGTCCTGAAGTTTGCCCAATTTTATGTATAAGTATTGGTATAATAAAGAATAGGATAACTTGGTAATATTTCATCTCACAATGTTTATGTTTTCAGGACCTTGGACCTTAAAGTAAAATGTTCTACAGAACAAATTCTTAACTCCCGCCTTCACCCTATTACTAGGGTCTACAGATACTTAATTGCCATTACATTTCTTGCTGCCCGCAACAAAATTCTTCATAGGAAGCGGCCAGCTCACCAGTTCACACAAATCTCAAAAATATAACAAATGGTAGTTTTTCTATTTTTTATTGATACATTCAACACAGAGGGTGTGCCCCTATGAATGAGGTGCGTATCTCTAGTCAGCCTTCATCAAATCGAATGTACTATCCAGAGTAACAGTTATCTATAGTTATACTTTATCTTACCGGGTAGTGAATTCTCCAAACATTTATGAAAATACTTCCGCCATGAGCTGTGATCTGTATTATACATAGTATAGCCGTTAGTAGCAAATAATTCTGAAAAACTGGAAAATTCTTTATTCATATTGAATTTGAGAATTTTAGTTAAAAATAAAACTGAATTGCTAAAAGGCACGCCAAATAATTTTTTGGGAACAAGTTCATGATTTTTACACCAATATTAACCCTCTAGTTCTCAAGCTTGCCTCTAGACAACCGTCATTAAAACGGGTGTAGTAACCACCAGAACAGTAGTCTGGAGGTACACTTTATCATAGCTTTGAGCTGCGATGTGTAATACAGCCTCTGTGATTGCATTCAACCTCTCATTCTCCCTCCTTCTTCCTCCCACCTTTCAATCTTCCTTCCAATCAACACAATGCTCTGCATTCAAAGGGGTACACCCTGTGTGTTGAATGTAACAATAACACAAAAAGCAACTAAAGTAAAAGATTTACGAAAATCTGAAAATTTTATTATTTCGATTGAATTTGAGAATTTTTACTAAAAATAAAATACTTTCCGCTATATTAACGCTACATAAAACAGTCTATGACTAGCAAGGGATTGGAACAACATTTAATATAAAATATTTAATCATTAAAATAAATGCTGACAGGCTCAAACAACCACGATTGCTTTGAGGGATATCGGCTACCTGACTTCAAAAATCCACGCCAATTAATTTTGTTTAAGTGTTTGAGAACAGCTCTGTGCTTTTTACATCGATTATATCTATTATAATTTATTAAGGTCAATCAAAAATTTGAGAACTAGAGGTTTAATCGAATGCAAGTTCTTGAGGAACTAAAACGTTAAACCTTCCCCTATATACAGGGTGTTTTTTTTAGAAGTGTGGTTTTCAAGAAGAAATAAAACGCATATGATTTAATGTTATGGCCAAGAATGTAGCTTTAATATAAAGATAAGCATTTGCCATTATGTTATAAAAACGATTTTGGGCAAGTGGCCGCCGCGGCTGGTTCGAATAAATTCCAGCCGAGAGGCCCAATTTTTTACCACTTTTTGCAGCAATTATGTCAGTAATAAATCGTCGAATATTCTCTTCCAAGACGTCAAACGTCTCGGGCTTATCTGCGTATACAAGCGACTCTTCACATAACCCCACAAAAAATAGTTCAGCGGTGTTAAATCGCCCGATCTTGGAGGCCACGCCACAGGCCCACGACGCGAGATAATGCGCTCACCAAAAGTTTCCTTCAATAAATTGATTGTTTTGTTGGCTGTATGGCTGTATGGCATGTAGCGCCATCTTGTTGAAACCAAAGGTCGTCCACATCAACATTTTCCAATTCACAATTCATTAATCATGGCTCTATAGCGTTCCCCTTGTAACTGTAACATTATGACCGGCTTTATCTTTGAAGAAATATGGACCAATGATTCCCTCTGCCCATAGAGCACACCAAACAGTGACTTTTAAAGGATGTAATGGCGTCTCAACAATGGCTTGTGGATTATGATCACTCCAAATGCGACAATTTTGCTTATTAACGTACCCATTCAAACAAAAGTGAGCTTCATCGCTTAACAAAAGGCGTCGCTCGAGCTGAACCATTATTTTGGTAATAAATTTGCAGGATTTGCAAACGTTGTTCAGGAGTAAGTCTATTTATTATGAAATAGCAAACCAAACTTAGCATAAATCAAGTGACAGCTGTCAAAAAGACCAACTCCGAAAAAAGTATTGCCAGATTGAAAACCACACTTCTAAAAGAAACTCCCTTTATAACAATAAAGAGTGAATGACTGGTCGACACAATCAAAAATTATGTGGAAAAGGAATTTTTGTTAATGGGTAGGTAATTTTATTAATCTGCGAAGATTTCTGGGATAATATTTAATGCGGGACGAGCAACTCAAATCTGAGACAGTCCGTCTTAAGCCCGAATGCCTACTAGCTTTACGCATGAAAGTATTTATAGTTTTTTGTTTAATTGGTCACCTGGTTTTTTGTACGGTAGGCCAAAAACTAGCACAATCTATACAATAAATACAATTAAACTTTTTGTAATATTTTCAAGTACCGAATGACTTACTGAAAAAATATGGAATACTGCTGCGCAAAATGAATTAAACGTTTATGCTAACTTAAGTCCTACGAAGCAAGAATAATCACATGTAAATAATAATCGATCAGCAGAAATTTACTTGATATCGTCTACTTCTACATGCCCAAATGAACTGTCTTTAAAACTATAAGTTTATGTTTAGCAGTCCCGCACATGCCACTCACACCATAGCGATCCTATGTTAGGCTTTTTGTTGTAGCACTGCGAAAATGGCGGTATTAAATTTTATTTGCACTTAAAGTTCAACATAAAATGAGTAAAATTATTTAGACAAAATATCATAAATTTGTACACCTTAAGATATCAATAATTTAAGCATAGACAATTTCATATCATTCTTTTTCCTCTCTTCCTTTAATTAAGTATATTGTGATGCAATTAATTTTCATTATCAGAATGTTGTGAGCGCTTGCTCCATAAGAACTGCTACTACTACTGCTACAACAAAACATGCGCATTTCTTCTGGCATTTACTAGCTGCTATCGGCATAAACCACCGTCAGCCACATACTCACTCGTACACTCTGCACTCTGGCATAATAATCTTCCCGAGTTAGTTTCTACAACATAAACCAACCTTTCTGCTTCTCAAGACTCTACATAGATATGATAAAAAGAATAATAAATTTTTTACTTAACTAGCAGCAGGCAGCACCGGCAACAACAACTACGAGCACACAGCAATTTACCAAAGCAAGTTCATATAGTTAGTTAGAAAAAAAGAATGAAACGCTGCTGCTGCTTCCTCACCATCTCATTGTGAGTTGACGTTAGAGGCAAATGTGCATCCGCAGCGGCTATTCGTAAATTTTCATCATATTATATGTAGTAAAAGGAGAAGCGAGCGGCCATCGAAGACTTCTATCGGTGGTATGCTACTTTTCGATGCAATAGGTTATACAGGGTGGAACATTTATAATTTGGAATTTTATTTTAGTGTAAATAAGAAACGAATACTTAATATCTTTCCAATATGATTTTTATTAGTCGGAAGTACAATCCTTTCGGTTAATTGTTGAATACTATTTCATTCAAATGACTTCTTCAGCTGGGCTTGCAGTAGCCAATCAACACCAGATTTGCAGTACATTTACGATTGTACGAGCGGTACTTGACCGACCGGTTGGCTGCACCAATTTCGTCCTTAAGAGCCTCAATCGTTGCTCGATGGTTAGCGTAACGGCTCCCCATAAATCATAGTCCAACGGAGTCAAATCGTAACTGCGTGGTGGCCAATGTACATCACCATAACGGCTAACAATGGAATCTTCAAAAGATCAATTGTTTTCATGTGTGACGCGGCGAGCCATCCTGTTGGAACCAAATGTTGTCTAAGACCATATCTTCTAAATTAATTGTTCAATTCCTGGTTGGTTTTTCTTGCACATTCTGAGCAACAGCAGGATTTTTTCGGTTGTATACACTGAAGGAGTACGAGAACGGGTTGTTTTATAAAAACCCAGCATTCGTTTCACAAATTGATCCACACATTGCGTGAAAGACACTTTTCTTCTACCGAATATTGAACGTAACACTTCCTGCAAAAATAAAACCAATCTGCGGTCATAATACGAATGACATTAGAGTAGTCACACTCAGAATATGTGAATGGTACACCCTTTATATGTGAATATCTACTAAATATGTATGTATATATGTGTAAATGTAATGGGATAAGCGATAGCAGCAGCCACAACACAGCAACAGTATCTATGGACAATAGTTGCTGCTGTTATGTCTCGTGGTTGCTATCGCCAACAACATTTATTGCAATGATAAAAATTTAGATTATTTTGACGGCAGTACAGTTCGTGAGTTGCCGTATATTGGGTTTTTTGCAGGTCTTTGGTATTGTAGTTGCTGCATTATCCCAATGGATTATGGCAGTTGGTTGTTGCTGTGTTGTTGTTGTTATTCCACCGAAATGTCCCATCTCAAAATTATTTTACGATGTGCTTCTAATAATACTTTTCCTTAAAGGAAATATGTAAGTAAACACATACAAGTACCTTTAGAAGTAATATTTATGTGTGAGGGTACTTCTTATCGCATGTCATCATTAAAGAACATTTTTTATTAGTAAAATAAGGTTGAAAAAGAAGAAGAAGAAGATGTCTGTCCATGTCATTATTGTATCTGTAGAGAACCTCAGAGACCTCAAAAGATGCCCTCTGGAAATTTCTGAAATACTCTCTCTAAACGTAAATTAAGTCTTGCAGAAATTTCCACATTCGATCCGAATCTGAAATTTGAATGTTTCTACACAAATCTTAATCAAACTTGGTACTAGCAGGTCAATTGGGCAAAGGGCAAAGCCAATCTAGCGGGCATGACATCTCCCGTTCAGGTGAATATTTCAAAATAAGTATCAATGGAAATAGACCCGCAAATACTAAAAATTTCGGTATAAGTAAAAAATAAATAAATTAAAAACTCCACGCAAAAACTATTAAAATCGGAGAACATCGACTCTCAATAACTGATCCATAAATTTGCAATTTCGGGGGGTTTCTGGATATTCGTTCTTCTAACATCATCATTCCCTTGATATTTACAGCAAGGGAAAAGAGGATCTTAACCTCAAAATCACCCGCTAGAAACTAGAAACCAACATTGTGCAATTATAGTAACAATTAATTTGATTTGCACTGATAATTTAATAATACAGGAAAAGTTATGAAAAAGTGGCTTCAAAGTTAAAACAATGTGTTGAACAAAGCTCGAGGAAATTTGCTTATCCAGAGTTAGAATTTTTTTAAGATAGTTTTTAAATTTAATTTTAACTGTAGAAAAGTTACACTAGACGGAAAAATATGTACTTTCCTTAGCAGGAATTCTAGTGAATACAAAGCCCCACACCCCCACCGTTGCTGAACTTGATAGTGGATTCTAGTCTGATATTATGCTTTTTAAATTTGATCTGTGGTCTGATCTTTGGTCTGGTCTTTGGTCTGGTCTTTGGTCTGGTCTTTGGTCGGGTCTTTGGTCTGGTCTTTGGTCTAGACTTTGATCTGAATTTTGGTCAGGTCTTTGGTCTGGTCTTTGCTCTAGACTTTGATCTGGACTTTGGTCAGGTCTTTGGTCTGGTCTCTGGTCTGATTTTTGGGCTGGTCTGGTCTTTGGTCTGGTCTTTGGTCCGGTCTTTGGTCTGGTCTTTGGTCTGGTCTTTGGTCTGGTCTTTGGTCTGGTCTTTGGTCTGGTCTTTGGTCTGGTCTTTGGTCTGGTCTTTGGTCTGGTCTTTGGTCTTGTCTTTGGTCTGGTCTTTGGTCTGGTCTTTGGTCTGGTCTTTGGTCTGGTCTTTGGTCTGGTCTTTGGTCTGGTCTTTGGTGTAGTCTGTAGATGGCCTTTAGTGCCAATTTTAAGTTAAATTTTGGACTATTCTATACACCAAAACTTTAAAGATTGTTTACCTTTAGGATAAATGATATGATAAATAATATGTACTATGTTATATTTTTTATTTCTGCTTTGCAGTTTCAGCTACATTTTATAAATTCGATTACATAATGAATTGTCTGTGATAACTTTTTTTTTTCAATAATATTAATTTCAGTTGCTTCAAGTACATGCTGAAGATGGCGATAAAGGCAATCCACGTGAGGTCAGATATGGTCTCGTCTCAGAAGGAAACCCATTTACATCATTCTTCGATATCAATGATACAAGTGGTAAGTGTGCCTCACAAATATTAAGTGCTTTTGAATTAGGTACACCATACTTATGTGTAATTAATAATAAGAGCCAAAGGGCTGGTTATATTAGAATCATGTAATGTATAGTTACGAGATCTGTAGGGTACGAGTATCCATGTCCTAACCTGCACAGTGAAAGTTAATATTTTTTGTTAGAACTTCCATAATTCAAAATTTTCCAAATATGTGTGTAGATATTTTTCAACTAACGCTGTGGCGTAGTGGTAGTGCGTTGGACTGCTGCGCAGAGTGTCCGGGGTTCGAATCTCGGCACAGGCAAAATCAAAAAGTAGAAAAAATAATTTTCTACACGGCACCACCTCTTGGCAGGCAATGGCAAACCTACAAGAGTAAAAATTGCTATGAAAAGCTTTTCACTTCGCCGTTCGGATTCGGCATTAAACTGTAGGTCCCTTCCATTCGTGTACAAATATAACACGCACAACATAAGTGGATGCGAAAAGCTCGGCCTAGGCCCTCCATGGGCTGTTGTGCCATTAAAAGTAAAGTAAAAGAGAGACAACAAAAACAAATATTACTTCCTGAAAGTTACCGAACTATCGACAAGTTGTCATTTCTTCAGAATCTGGAAATACAAACTACATTTTTAAATTGCTAATACTGGCTACCAATGACGTATTGGTCCGACCCCTACCCTTGACCTATTTTTGGTTACTCATTTCTGTTATTTTACTCTGAATAGTTGGTATGCATTTTGTAAGAAAGCAACCTTTCTTGGTCCAAATTAGTCGGCGTCATTAAACCCAAGAAAAGTCTACAGATTAATGTGGAGTTCAATTACATAGCATCTGTTTCCAAGACGTCGATGACAGCCGTAAAAACTTTTCTTGAGAATATGTATCGGTTTAAACTATGTACATAGAAAATAAACACATTGCCACTGAACTATAGGTATAATAGGAGTTTCCAATACAATCATACATAAGTTCTCTGACCAAAACTGTTCCTTTATTGGAACTTTCACTGTAAGCACTATGAAGATTTGAGTCATGTTAACAGCTTCATTTAAATTATCTCATTTTATTTATACACTTTTCTGATAATGGTGTATCACCTCATTTCCACTGTGGTTAAATTACTATTTTATGTATCGCCTACTTCAGCTTCTTTTTAATTTTCTACACACCTTATCCATACACACAAAATAATGTTCACACTTAATTCACTCTAATTCAAGGTTTTCAATGTCTTCTCTTGGGTATTTTAAGTATTCGTATTGTTGCTGTCTGCCATGAGTTCAATTACCTTATCCAAATTCTTATCTCGTATACATTGCTGAGCTTTCCTTGTCAACAAAATAAAAAGAAAACAAAAATGCGAAAACCAAAAAACTTGACATTCATTGTCAGCTCGTTTGCATCTTATTTTGATTGACATTAAAATTAAGGCAAAAATAAAATTTAACAACAAGCAAGAAGAAGAAGCTGAAGTAAAATCAAGAAAAGAAACGGTTTGGAATTTCAAACCAGTTAATTATAAGACAAAAATATGTTTCCCACGTCCAATCAACCCGATCAAACTACAAACAGCTGGGCCCTGGACATTGGCTGGCTGACTGGCTGACTGGCTGGCTGGCTGATGTGTTTCGTTCAACTACTTATTTATCAAAGCAGAAATAAGTATTTGAAACCAATACCAATTTGGGGTTAAAAATTTACATATAAACGCAATAATTTATGCTGAAGTTCTTGGTAGCAAAACAATATGAAAAAGGTTACAGTAATAAAGGCTCCCTACGATGCAACATCAATGAGTGGAGGCGATTTGTTCGATTTCTTGAGCAATGGCGGCATTCAACTTTTAAACTTAATAAATTCCTCGTAATATTCAGAGTTATCATTAGTTTGTTGGTGGTCTCTTTAAACTATCGTTGCGCTCTGCATAGTAAATAATACTCGAAACTCCTATTATATATTAGCAGGTGTTTAACTAATGTCTTTCGGAAGTTCAATGACTAATTTTACGTAATACGTGACCGTGACTTGAAAAAATATGTTACAATAATAATAAAAGAAATCTATTCATTTCCGATTGTTTTGTTTCGCTGCATAACTTATTCATGATAAACGTATATGTATGTGATACTTTAATGCAAGATATATATGCATTTCAGTTATGAGTTGAAAAACACATAAATCAAGAAATAGAAAATTATATCGTTAAGAAAGCAAATTACTTGGGATACTATTTAGTAGGATACGTAAAAAGAATATCTTAAGGAACTTATTCAGAAAATAAAATAAACATATTTTTATTATTATTAACTGGAATCACTTTCGTTAAAATATTCAGTGCATGATCTGATGTTTCTCATCAAAAATGCAAGACAAGGATTACCATACTCTTACGTTGAAAATCAATGTTTAAGTATCTACCAAAATACTCGTAAGCGTAAATTGTTGATAAAATATTAAACAAAATTTCACGACTGACAGGCAAAAACATATAGGGATACCTAGCAGAATGCATAAGGTTACTCTGTGTTAAACTAATTTGGACCAAGGTCACCAAATTGTTGACTAAATCACAAGTCATCGATGAACTAAAAAACATGAAGATTTATTGCAATTAACTCGCTAAAACTGTAGTAAAATGATTTTCGCTGTCGATCTGAAATTTAGCAATTTTTAGTTTCGACTTAGCGACTATTCGACAAATTGTTCAGCGATATCATCACAGGCACATCACAGCATCGAAGCGTTTAGAGACCTCGATATTTTGTGAAATTTACATCAAAAAATATGTTTAGAAGTAAGCGTACAGCCTGGGACGCAAAAGATAACAGTTGAGCAAATTGTCACTCGGTCAGCCAGACGATCTTCGGGATCATCACTACTGAACGCAGCTGAACTAACGAGGTAGACAAACTCTACATATTTCCCTCTTGCCGCATTAACTCTATCTAGCATTGCCTACCTTGTTGACCAGTGAACATAGGTCACTGGGAACGCTAGTTACATACGTCTGTTACATAGAATATTTTTATAAGAGTCATCACACATATTGCCAATAATTGTTCAATTTGAAAACAGTTCTTCACTCTCACCATAAATCGTCAAATTTTGTTTGCCTTAACGGTTCGTGTTTGAGCCTACTGATTTTCCCTGTTTGTTATCAGACTAGATGTCGCTGCTGTACTCGTTGATCGTAACTTGAAGGATCGTAATGCAGTTGGATAATTATTTATAGGAACGAACATCATCAGTTGCATAATTCCACTAGAACGGGGGACATGTAATGCGAACATTAAATCCAATAACATTACATTTTTCTTTCATAGGCAATACTAACAAACCCTCGAAGAATTTAAAGATTGAAATAAGAAGAGAAACCCGTCGTTATTATAATGCAATTGTCTACTTCATAACTATGTGGATATTTACGAATGACAACAAAAACAGAACTGTTATTTTTTCACTATCAAAATTATTATGATAATAATGCAAATGATTGAAATGATGAGTGATGGTGGTGGTGCCAAACAAGCGCTTTGAAAACTACGTGTGGAGCTGAGCTGGCGGTGATTTAACTGTGTTGGTTGGCGTGCGAGGGAGTAAAGGCTGCATTGTAAATCGTACTCCGAACACAACAACAACAACAAATACAGCAGCAGCAGTAACAACAAATAGTGTAAAAATTTTATAAGACACAAGTACTAACCAGCAAACAAACAAACAAACGAAAGAAACAAATAAAATACAACCGCAAGAACACATTAACATAACTACACAAACTACACTATAATGGAAGTACGTGATCGGGAAAGCTAAGGAGAATACAGAATAATGCCAACAACAACAACAACAACAACAAAATTGGGTTGTAGTTAGTGGATATCGAAAAAGAACGTGTACAAGAGACCCGCGTTGATGATGATTGAACCTTAAGTTCTGGCAGTGGCTGTGTGGCGACGGCTTTGGTTTCGGCTGCGGCTACGACTGTAGCTGCGCCACGCAGCGCAAGGCAAACGTCTTGTTATAAAATATTCCAAAGTTGTTAAATTCCTCGTAAAGTTTTCTTACTTTTCTATGCATGTGGAGGTGCCTGCCTATCTTAGTATGTATGTATGTATGTATGCAAAAGTTAGTTACTTCCTTGTTGTGCTGTATTCTTGTTATTATTGTTGTTGCTTTTGCTGTTTTCACTGTTTAGACTTGTGGTGTTGTTGCAGTTGCAGTTGCAGTTGCAGCTATTTGCGGTTGGTATGTGTGCATTAGATGTGCCCACATTTATGTATATGAAAACGCACAAAAGAATTAATTGGAAATTCCTTGAGCGCAAAAAATTGCAACCTTTTTAAATCAAACTCAGTTCCCTAGTAGAACCTCCTCCATTTAAGAATCCGAAAGGCCTTATCAAGCATAACAAGTTGAATTCGGCCACATGGTGTTTCTTATGAAAGATAACATTAAGATTTGATTAGTTTTCAGAAGTAAATGTTTTCCAGATAAAGATTCAAAGAAAACATAATAGTAATTGTAAACGTCCGGTTTGCTATAAAGAGAATAACAACAATGTATGTATATAGAACAGGCTGATCAGACGATCTAGTAAATCTTTATGTTTCAATAACTCATAAAAGTTTTTCATATTCAAAAAAGTAGCAGAGAATGGAGCTATTGTAGGGGAAATTTGGTAATCGTGTAATCTCGAGAAATTGTCCTGTTGAACGCTGTTAGATTTATTTGTATGGGGTTACGTTTATCGGTGTCATGTGATTGCATTACCTCTCGCAAATTCTCTCTCTTTCTTCGTCCTACCTATCAATCTTCCTTTCAACCAACACAATGCTCTGCATTCATAGGGGTAAACCTGTGTGTGTTGACTTGAGCTTAAAAAAAAAGCCAAGAACGTTTGAGGAGCTCAGGAACAATATCGAACGCAAAATTGCCTATATTCCGGACGAAATGTGTGGAAGAGTGATGGAAAATTGGCTGCAAATAACACTGCAAACGTGCTGGCGATGATCATATGAGCGACAACGAACTCCATGCCTAAATGTAACATGTGTAGTACTTCTTTTTTCTTTTAATGGCACAACAGCCCATTGAGGGGCCTAGGCCTTTGTTGTGCGTGTTACATGTATTTGTACATGGAAGGAAAGGACCTACAGTTTTATGACGAACCCGAAAGGCTAGGTGAAAAGCTTTTCATACGCAAATGTTTACTCTTGTAGATTAGCCATTGCCCGCCAAGAGGTGGTGCTTTTTTGATTGATTTTTTCTACTTTTTTATTTTGCCTGTGCCGAGATTCGAACTGACAGCGTAACAGTTCAAGGCCAATATCGCTATGTAACAGCGACCACTACAGCTGGAATAAATTTCAGCATCTCAATATCTCGATTGTTTATCATTTAAATAAGTACATAATTGTTATGTTCATATTGAAAAACCATGTAAATTCTTGCCCTATCTTACCTCTCCATAATTAGCTTCTTTATTTTAAAATTTTAGCCACTTCTAAAAAAATTAAAAGCAAAAAACTTCAAGTGCGATTCTATATTCAAAAATATGTTATTATGTTACAGAATAATATCTAATTTTTCGAACTTATAAGAGGTTTTTTGATTTCTGAAATTTTATACTGTCAAATCGAAGAATCTTAAATATATTGGGCACCTCTAGTGTAGAAAAAGCTTAAGTCTCTCGCGAATATGCAGTGAAAAAGTTGGGTTCAGTTGAATTTGATTAGGTTGAAATGGATTGGGTTGGGTTTTTACTTCGCGGTTGTTGTTTTTCATGTTGTTGTATTTCTCTTTCTTCGTCTTGCTAACAAGCAAATTCTTGTATAGTTTTTTGTTTTTTTTTTACATGTAGTGTGCAATTTGAGGTTAGGAAAATTACCAAGTACAACTAACTGCCTCCCTCGCTGCCTACCTTCCTGCCTACCTATGTAATATATAACGTTATGATAAATTTCTTTTTTCTTGATATTGATATTGAATATCATATTTTCAATATTGCAGAGGCCACTCATATTTTTCCAAATCATTACGAAAATTATACTTACTCATAGCAATTTCAATTGAGCAGCGAAAATTTTAGAGTGTAGTTATGTGTGTACATTGACTTTGTGAAATTGAAATTGTGCTCTACTGCTTCAACTCCAGAATATGGTATACGGATGCCCTTAAGGGTTCAATAGAATCATTCATTCAAATTGAAATTCACTTCAATAGTTTCCTCTTTTTAATTTCTTCTTTTTTTTTGGAGACTCGTCACGATTCTTGCTTCGTTAAATTGCACAAAACCTGCAATTGATTTTCATGGCGACTTTTCATGAGTGCATCGCCTGAATCTGAGGCATGAATTTGTCGCAATGTTTCATAGAATACGAAGAGGAAGAAGAACAAATGTAAAGTAAAATTATGCGAGAAATTCTTTGTATGTAATGCATGGAAGAATCTATACGAATATGTGGTGGATGGCAATAGGAAGGCAGCAGCAGCAGCAGCAACATATCATCATCAAATTGCCGCTACCTTCATTCCATTCTATCCAGTGAGCAAATCGCGCGTTGTACATTGCATCAAATCGCCTCAAGTAACTCAAGTAAGCTCACATATAAACCAACAGCAGCGGCAGGAGCGGCAGCAGGAGAAGTTGTAACCAGAAACAATTTGTGCGATTGCGCATGCAACTGAGCGATACATCAAAAATATGTAATAATGCGCATGTATACAAATTGCTGCTCGAGACTGTGTCTGCAAGGCATCTGTGCATCTAAGAGTATGTACGTATGAAGCAGCGTGGTAGCTGGCCAGGCATTCAGAAGGCATCCAGACGTCTTAGGCATTCATTCATTTATTCGTTCAGTCAGCCAGTCAGTCTTGCAGTCAGTATGCAGTTAGTATGTATGTATGTATGTATGTATGTATGTATGTATGTAGTGTGTGCCTAATAGTAACTGTCTTGCATTTGAACAACATAACTTTGTTGTTGCAATGGAGGAACTACGACTAGCTGAAAGTCGTCATGTGTGTGTGTGTGAAACTAATTTAAGTGCCCTCTAAAATGCCTTGAAACAAAAAGACAACTGATTTGTTCCTCATGCATTTTTCTATTTTAGTTAGCAAAAAATATGTATATTGTGTTCAACAAACTAACGACGCATTTGCAACATTTGTTAGTTAGTTTGTTGTGTATTCGTATTTACTAAGAACCCGTTTACAGTTGTGGCTTGTTATTCAATTTATGTGTGCATTTGAAGTTTAACGAAAAATATGTAGACTACACATGAGACCATCTATGGTACAACTAATTTTTACACATTCTTAGTTTTTTTTTTACTCAGTTGCATTACAAAATCTATTATGTAATATTTTCTATGGTTTATACTCTGTGCAAGTCTGTGCAATTTAGTTTAACACAAATCCTTCTTTGCTCCGTAACTGGTTCGACTGATGGATGTGGCCATGTGTTACTCGTGGGAGCGATTGATAAGCGATGAATGGGGATGGTTAAATACTCTAGTAAGAAATAACGGAACGGCCGCGGGAGACCTTGACGTCAGACCAAATAATTTTGAATAAAATATATTCGGATGAGACAGGCGGATATGATATTGCACAATCTGACCTTTGAGCGGCAGCAGTCTCTCAATCTGTCATTAAGACATTGCGCACTTTTCTGGGATCCTATCACTTCATTGCTGAAACGAATTAGTATTGGTTTGCATTAAAGAGTTACCGTGTACAGGAGAGAGTCCTTCGATTCTCTAAATAAATTCCAATTCTAAGATCACATATCTTATTGTAATTCCGGAATTCAAGTTTTGTTAGATTAATCTCAGCATGGAGGAAAAGAAAAGAAACCAGTGTCCTTTCTAGAGAAAATAAAGTCGATTTTGAAATCAAGACAAAAGTCTGTCCCGGATATTTCTATTAATTGTTGTCCTATGCAGTACACTGTACCAGCCCTCACTATACAGCCCATGCAACTTCAACGAACATTTCGAATATCATTTTCCTGCACTCGGACAAGCAGTCTGACATGCAATCCGAACTCACACAATAAACTAGAGATGTTTGTCAATAAAAACTCTGAAAACAGAAAAGAAAATTAAGCTTGGCTCCTAAAAATTCCAAAATTATACGGAACAGAACCTTATGCAAGGGTCATAGGTTTTAAATGGCCAAATCGGTGAACTCAATAGGGAATCTCCTATCTCATGGAGGCCTACTATACATAATGGATTTGAATCATTGACTGAATCAAAGCCATGTATGTTTTTATAAATTAAAACTTATCATTATCATATTTAACTATTGCAATTTTATTCAATAAAACAAGAATTTTCGGCTTTTGCATGGAAAAGAACTGCAAACTAGATACCGGATGTTTTACTAAAGCAAAAGCAAAAACAGAAACTCAAAGTATGGTATTTATGTATGTTTTACTGACATGTTAATGAAGCTAATTAAGAAGCATGCAGAGAGAAAAAGTGTTCAGTCCTTTATGGGAAAATATTTGCATACTTAAGAGGGAATCGCAGCACAGCATGCTACATGCATACCAAATATGTTCTCGTATGTAAGTCAACAAGGAATAATAACTCATACATGCGAACATTGAGCAAGAGAAGAACATTGAACGACACAATCGACAGCGGAGAGGGCGGAGAGTAAGGAGTGGCAGAGGGATAATCTGCAGCTTAACGGCATATGATCGTTGTAGTCGTTATTGTCGTCATTATCCCTAAGTGTCTGTCTGGCTGTCCGTCGATCAGTCGGTCTGTCGGTCGGTCGATCGGTCGGTCGGTTGGATTGCAAGGCCTGTAATCCAGAGTCTGCCTACCCACTTCGCATAAGTAGTTGGAGCCTTTTTTGCAAACAACCTTTAGAGCAAACCAATAACAAAAAAATGTTCAACTTCTTCTAGTCGCTTAAATGTTTTTGGTGTTGTTTGTATTGTTTGTATTGTTGTTGTCGCTGTATGTACCTTTGATTAGCGCTTACATGTTTGCACGAGAAACAAAGGAACCTTTTTTCTACCAAAAGCATTTTTTCTTTTTTTTCGGGTTGGTTTCTCCTATCCAATGACAACAACAAACATCGCATAAAAACCTATAGTGTAAACTTCTTTTAGCGGACACAATAGCGAGCAAAAGGAAAAAGAGAATAGAAAATGGCCGCTTTTAAGTACTTTTATTATTTGAGAAGCAAACAAAAGAAACAGCAAGTACAGCGATTACACGAAGAGTCACTATGGCAGTTCTATGTAAATGGTAACGCAACAACAGGAAAAAACGTGGGAATCGAAAAGATGCAAATCGGCAATAGCAGCAGCAGCAACAACAACAACAACAACAGCCGCACAATTTTTCAAAAACAATAGCATAAAAAGCTCGAAGTGAAGTGAGGTCGTGCAAAACTTTCAGATCTTCTACTTTGTTTCATTAAGGAAGCTCCTACTACTTAGAACTAGATACCATATGTATGTACATATGAAAATGTACAATGTACCTGTAAGTTAACTATACATATATAAGACTGTTAAACGAGCCAATATTTAAAAATACCATATATGTTGCTTTACTTTTCATTTGACTGACTTCGTCAAAAAGTTAGAGCTTTCCTTTAACGAATCAGAACTCAAGAGTCCCATACAGCTGGTTGGGATAGATTGCTTCTGTCCTGGATATTTCTATTAATAGCCTATGTCCTATGCAGTGCGCTGTACCAGCCCACACTAGACAAATTCAACGAACATTCCGAATAACATGCAGACGACATTTTCCTGCCCTTGGCCAAGCAGTCCGACATGCAATCCGGCCTCACACAATAAGCTAGAGATGTTTGTCAACAAAAACCAAATATTATCATGCCAACAGGAAACAATCGCCATCTAAATTAAGCAAAGATATGGTTAGCTTAATTTGCTTTCAAGCGATGAATTTAAAACTCGCAAAACAGAAGAAGAAATCCACGATTCGGAGATATGTTAGCGATGGCCTTCGACCTTGAGGACCTACGCCCCTCCACTCAAACAGAGCCATATCGTTTAGGTCTTACTGGACCCCTGATCCATTCGGATGGGTCATGAAATGTAAAAATCATGAATGGTCAGGTTTATAGAGAGGTTAAACAGCTTACTTATACTAGTCTCCAAAACCATGTTAGATTCATTTATTAGTTGTAACCCAAACCGTTTTATGTAATTCTGTTATTCTTAATGCAGCTACATGGTAAAACGAAGAAAACCGAAAAGACAATTCTGAATTTAGACTGCTGATGAATCTAAGAATTGCGGTTCCACGAGTCCCTACCCACCTAAAGCAATCTAACCTTACGGCAGCCGGACAGTGGCATAATAAGTGTTCAGCTCTTTCCATGTCTTCATTACATAGTCGACATAAATCACATTGCGATATACCCTACTTCTTAAGGTGATACTAGATGCTGTACAAGAGTTCGATTAAATTTTTAATGTTGATGATGGTGATTGTGTTAATAAGTCTTTCAGCCTGTAAATATAGTTCAATGGAATTTGAGAGCTTTGTTTCCCAATACCTCATTAATGTTTGGTTGTGATCCGATGACATGTCACAAAATGCTTCGGGACCTATGAATGTCGCTAAGCTGTCCGGCTTTTCATTTCCTTCATAGCCCCGGATCTCAGCCAGCATAACTTTACTCTTGTGGGACAGGATTAAGAGGTGCTCAGAAGGTGATTTTAGAGCTGTTTGACTGACCGATAGAATGTAAATGATGTTTGTTTAAAATATGTTAGTTTTACTAGAAGGTTAAGGCAGTGCTAAATTAGTTTGTAAGACTCAGCTGGCAGATTGTGTAAATTGTTAAAGAAAATTCGTCTTGGAACTACTCGGCTTGGAAAACTTAGTTTGTGTTCGTTTTTTTATGTATAAAGCATTAAATGAATTGCTAATCTCACCAAAACCTGAAAACGAGCCAATAGATTTAAATTTATTTTTTGCTGATTGACAAAATATTTTCCTTGACGTAAACGATTATTTATCGCTGTTGTTTTACTACGC
Source organism: Palloptera scutellata (assembly GCA_958295655.1). Lineage (NCBI taxonomy): Eukaryota > Metazoa > Arthropoda > Insecta > Diptera > Pallopteridae > Palloptera > Palloptera scutellata. The sequence continues at coordinate 51,137,484 of OY282450.1, forward strand.
AGACGACAAAGAATGCCAACATTCCACCCACAACCAATAAAAGTTCCGCAACTAGGTACTTGCTAGATTCAACTACCATAACTAAGTATTTGACTTTGTAAATATTTGAATACACCAGAAACATAAACGACACTTGTTGTTAAAGCTAAAAATGAATGGAATAAGGCAATCTACGAGTAAGTAAAAACTATTCCGTGTTTGGCGAAATGCCAAAAAGGAAGCCACAGCAACAAGACAATGAGCATAATTTGTGGCCGGCCGCCACGAGCATGTGGCACATGTGAAGGTACTTTACGAAATCAGTGTGTTAAAAATTAAAGGACATTGACATAAGCGGCGGCTAATGAACTAGAAATATAGGTTTCCTTCTTTTATGTTTTGGCAGTTTATAGAAAGAAAAATACTGAAGTTTGGTTTAATTAAAAGCAAACTAAAACACTTTATTGCTGGTATTCATGTATATCGTTTAATTTTTCATTGTTCTTTTTGTGTTCTTTTTTCAGGCGAAATCTTTCTAATGCGACCTCTTGAGGATATCGCTGCAATCACGCATGTGGGCGATCCCGTCTTGCTTACAGTAATTGCGGAAGAGGTTAAAGTTGGTCGTGACGAACCGCCAGCAATGGCTTCAACCGTACAATTGGCATTCTTTTTGCCAGAGCGCACAAATTCAGCACCATACTTTGAGAATGATCAGTAAGTAAATACATGCACATAGACTTTAATGGTAGTACCTACAGACTACATACACACATTCTTGAGCATACCTGGCTGGCTGGCTGGCTGGCTGGCTGGCTGGCTGGCTGGCTGGCTGTCTGCCTGCCTGCTTCCCTGCCTGCCTGCTTGGCTGCCTTCTGTATGTACTGCCCATTAGCATAACATCCTCAATGCGATGCGCACACTCTGACAACATCTACAGCAACCATTTGTGGCTGCCAACTAACTAACTAACTAACAAACATTTTAGCCCAACCAGCCAACTAAGCAAGCAAGCAGGCAAGCGAGCAAGCGAGCCAACCAACTAACCAACAACCATTTTTAGAAAAACATTTTTTTTTTACTTTAACTATGCATCTTTTTTTTTCCTTTTTTTCTTTTGTTGCTGTTGTTTTTTCCATGCAGCTATGTATCGCGAGTCGATGAAAATGCCCCTCAAGGTACGGCGTTGACGTTCAGCGATCCGTATGTGCCGCGCGTCTATGACGATGACACCGGCAAGAATGGCGTCTTCTCGTTAACGTTACTCAACAATAACGGCACATTCGAGATATCGCCAAATGTTGCTGAGCGCAGCGCCTCGTTTTTAATACGCGTGCGTGACAATGTACTTTTGGATTATGAAGAGCGCCAGTCGGTGCAGTTTCAAATATTGGCACAAGAGCTTGGCCCCGCCACTAACCTTTCGGCCACTGTCAATGTAACTATTTACATCAACGATGTTAACGACAATCCGCCAGTATTCACACAACCCGTTTACACAGTCGAATTGCCTGAGAACATGACAGTCGGGACAAAGGTCGTACAAGTTCACGCTGACGATGCCGATACTGTGGAGGTGGGTGGTCGTGTTCGGTATACAGCGATTTTGGGCTATTTGAATACGTCGTTGAATCTGGACGCTGAAACTGGCCTGATTACGGTGTCGACGAATAATCACGGCTTCGACCGCGAGGTCATGCCGGAATATCACTTGTACGTCGAGGCACGCGACAACGATGGTACAGGAAATCGTGCACAAGTGCCGCTCGTCATTAAATTGATTGACGTCAACGATGAGGCACCAGTGTTTGAGAAAGACTTGTACGAGTTTATATTAGCGCCAGACTTGAAGAGTTTCACACAAGCCGCAGTGATACATGCAGTGGATAAAGACGCCACGGCGCCCAACAATGAGGTGCGCTACGAAATTATTAATGGTAATTACGAGAATAAGTTTGCTCTGGATAAGATCACGGGGGAGCTGACGATACGAGAGAAAATCATTTTGCGCCGTTCGAAAAAAGAAATCAACCCACGACGAAATCGCAGACAGACACATTCAACGGCGAACGGTGCTGCACCCAATGACAGTGATATGTTTATATTAACGGCGCGTGCCTATGACTTGGGTGTGCCCGTGCGTTTCAGCACCACGACAATACGCATTTATCCACCGGAGAGCCGCACACGTACCGTGACATTTGTAGTGCCTGGTTCCAATCCGGATAAGGCAAAAACCGAAGAAACCCTATCCACCATAACCGGTGGCAAGGTCATCATACACGAAATAAGACCACTGCAACCTGACGAACCAGGCGCCAAAAATATTCAGGGTGGTGGAAGCGCTGACGTTAAAGATCGTAGCGTTGTCACGGCAACTGTACTCTACGACAGTTCGTCGGTCGTGGATATATCACAGATACAACAACGCCTATCACAACACAACAGCTCGTACGCCATCATGACTGGCGGTAGCGACACGGCTGTGACAGATGTAAGTTGCTATACTGCATTCATTTCATTCGAGTGGAAATAATGATATTAGTATTGAAATAGAATTTAACTCCTTTACAGACATTGTACAAGGCTGAGAATAAGTTACTTTTCTGGTTATTGATATTGCTGGCAACACTGGTCGCTTTGACAATACTCATATTGTTGCTGTGCTGCATTTGCTCGTGGTGCCCACTGTATGGCGCAACAAGGTAAATCCCATTTATAGCAACTAAGTGCCATATTTACATAAGTCAGATATTTATTTACTACTATTTAATCATTTTCATAGCATGAAAATAACATTCCAATATTTGCTACAACCAAAACTTTTTATGTGTTTTTTTTTTTTTTTTAATTCTCCGGTTCACTTTTACATAAATTCATGGTAATATTTTCGATCAAACAATTTGACTTTTATTATCAATTTTATTCTACATGTTCATATGCTGTTGTAAGTAGTTAATTTCTTTCTACCTATATCGGGTCATGCTGTCAACACAGGCCTTCACAGACCCTTGACGTTTGCTGGTTTTGTGGATGTTTACACTGGCGCAAGCATGAAAGACTGACTGAGAGAAACATATTGCAAGACAAGGAGGCAGTGAGAAAGAGATAGAAGTTTTGCGTCTTTTGCTTACTACCTTACTTTAAAACCTGTTTCGCTCGCGCAAGCCAGTGCAAACATCCATTTTAAAAGCGATTTACAATTCATCAAAGTTATTCATGACAATTGAATTTCAATTTCTGAGTTGGTTGGATATAATAAATGGCTCGAAGGCGTGACCCTGATCAATACCTACCTCAAATACTATCTCAACCATTCGCTATTTTCATTAAAGCTCTTTTCTAAAAATCCCTATCCATTCAGCACTATTAGACCAAGTATTGGTGATTTTTGGTGGCTGATTATTGATGTTGCAACCATACTAACTGGTTGCCAATTTGTATGGATCCTTGAAACATTTTCCGATATATATATTACCCAGTCCTTGTTAATTATGCTTAAATTTTTTAATGTTAAAAAAAAAACAATTGGATTTCGGCCTAGATAATACAACTCAGCGATTTCGGTTTAAAACTGGCAAATAGCATGTAGAAAATAAAGTTTTGTAATAAAAGAGAGACAACATAATTCTAATGAAAACTTATAATTAAAATGCTTCATGTGTGGAAATGAAAACCCAATTAAGTATTTGAGATTATCAGGGGTGCTTGAGTGATTAATCCACTCCTGAACAATACTTAATTGGAACGATAAAATAGAGAAATGTTTGACTTGCTCTCCATAATTAGCTTCTCATAACTAAAAATAAATATAAAAAAAAACACAAGCAACAACCAAACCAAACCCAAAACAAAACAAAACAATCATTCTACCATATCTATAATTCTTTATTTTTCTCTTGTAGCAAAAGAATAGTTAATATCAGTAGAACTGAAGACGATGTTCATCTAGTTCATAGGGAAATGGCAAATGGAAAACAAACAAAATCTGTTCAGGTAGATTTTGAATTTGGTTAAAAATTTTGCTATTATTACAAACAAGTAGATTCATAGTTTTTTGATTTTTGATTTTGATTTTTGACTTTGATAAAAATTAAATGTTCACTCTTTTCGGCTGCAAAACCAATAAAAGATAAAACAAAACAAACAAAAAACATGCTAAGAAAAATGCACAATTTTAAGTTTTTCATTTTTTATTTCCTTATACAAAACGATAACGATAATATCGAGTAGTCTTTCTCATTACATTTATGTTATTGTGTACTTGCTGGTTCTATGCTTTATTTAACAAAATCAGTCGAAACTAGACATAACTCACTCTTCAGTTTAAACAAAAATACATACATACATACATACATACATACATACAAACATACATACACTGAGGTGTAATGGAACTTAAAATGCATACATGTTTTTAACTACATATTAAATTCCAAAGCTTTACCTTTAATTTCCATGCTTCTACTCTTCTGCTCTACCCCACTACTTTCTACTCTTTGCACTCTCTACCAATGCGCAATTTGTTGCTGTACTGTTTTAATTGAACGAACAACTTTTGAACCTTTTACGCCTAGGTCGCCGAATGGATGGGAAGACGCGAGGCCTGGTCTGCGGAGAAGCCACCAGATCCACGAACAAAGCCTACCCGGTGGGAGTTCCACGATGGACGTGAACAGTTTGACGAAAACCTAGACGGAATTGTTGGTGAAGCAGCTAACAATGCCGGCGATACCGACGAGAGACGGCGCATTCGTTCAGCTGAGGAACAACAAAGACGTGTTAGAATAAAGTAAGAGATTTGAGTCTTGCTCACATTCAGGTTCAATTGAGTTAATTTCAATTCTTTGTTGCTTTTCCAATACCCGCAGAAATACCCGCACAGCCAAAGACGATACTCATCTTAGTTTTCATAATTCTAGAACTAATTTAATTAACGATCGTGATGTTTACATCGAGGATATCATCGATGAGCGTGAACTAGTTGACGAAGCTGACCATTTCCATCGCAGCAAAGTGAACCAACGCCAAATGGCAGGACAGCAGCGCAAACGCTATGACTCTGAGGCGCGCCAGCAACATCACATTGACGACGATTCAATGCGACGTCACGAAATCGATCGGGGGAGTGACATTGATTACAATACAGGCCGCAGCAGTCTGAAAAATAAACGTGAATTCTTCATAAAAGATGGCAACGTGGAAATTCTTCAACTCATGACGAGGGACAAGACGCGCGATGGTGGAGCGGCTGGTGGTGGTGGCGACGATGACAACATCTACGTGAATGTACCGTTGAAGGCAACAAATTTATCACATCCTCAATTGCTGATGGTCGACAATAGTGGCAAGGAGATTTTAATGCGTCGTTTTATTGAGGAGCAGCCAGATGGCAAGCAAATCATAAGGGAGCATTATCAAATAGTGCCCGGTGCCACTTACATACAATCGATGCCGAATGAAATTCAACAGCAGAATTCGACATTGAAAGGCGACACATTCCCGCTGGGAAAATCGGGGCCAAATAGTATTGTGTACTCACAAACTGAGCCCGAGGTGAAGGTGATACACACGCAGCCCGTGCAAGGTGCGGTTGGTCTACAGGCCGAGGACGGTTTTCCTGGGCAATTGCAACATCTGTCGACATCGCAACAATCACTGACTCTTGAGCTGGAGAATTCGCTGAAGCAGCAAAATGCATTACTGCGTCAGATATTACTTGAAAAGGAGAAGCTCGAGACACGTTACACTCAGCAGGAGGTAGCGCTGGAAACACAAAGTCTTCCCGGCCAATCGATGGCTATAGCCACGCAAACCGATTGCGATGCAGGTACGCAGACTGAAGCCGATGTTGAGTTTACGCAACGAACATCGGTTGATGCTCAAGGCGTTACGCTGCGACGACGTAAGGCGCGTAGCGAAAATGATGATTCCATGTCGGAGGATGACTATGAGTATGTGCGGTTCAGTCCGCCCAACAGCCCGGAGGGCGTCTACTGGATCAAACGTAAGCGACAGAAAAAACGCACGAAGTATCGCGGTGGCGATGGAACGAGACCGCGCAAACGTGTCGTTTTGGTTGAAGAGATAAAGCGAAAAATACGCACTCCCATCAAGGAGGAGGATGACGAATTCTACGAGCAACGCAAGCGTTCACCACCGAAGAAGCCATTACGGCATCATGGCGAAACAAAAACGAGTATACTGCGACAAAAAAAGAACGAGGAAATGAAGCGAGCAGCTGCCGCGAAACGCCAAACGGAAGCGCTGAATCGTGATGTGCTTCAGGAGATATCGGACTCACTGGATGAGAAAGCCAGTCCGGAAGAGCAGAGGCGTCGCAAGATACGTGTGGAGCAAATTGAATACTACGAACAATCAGAAGAAGAGGAAGAGGAGGAGGAGGATGACTATGACGTTGGCGAAGCGGAATATTCGAATGATTCCGATGACGCTGATGAGATTGTTATCAAGAGCAATGCATACACACCTAGTCACCATAATAGGGAACGAGAACACTATCGCATCGAACCGAAAGATCAGCATCGTTTCGAGATACATGTAAGTGACGGCGCCGCTGCTGGTGGCCAACAGCGAGGAGCACACCATAATGGTGTCTACTCCAGATCATCGTCCGAACAGCGTGCCGAAGCAGTACGACCGGAAGCAAAACCAAGACTATCTCGCCGAGATAGTTCCCGAGGTAGTAATTCGTCGCAGACACAGCAGAAGCAAAGAGCGCAAACCACATCTGAGCCACCACCGCAATCGAGTCGTGTATCCATATCGAAATTGCATTCATCGGTTAATGGTAATGGTAGTAGTAAAGTTACAACAACCACCACAGAAATTAGAGATTCCAAACGTGTGTACCAAAGTGAAACAGATCTGCTCGATCACGGTGGTGACGACGAGCACGGTGCCGAAGGCAGTGCACGTGGTGGTGTACCAAAATATATGGAATGGTATTATGGCAAAAAGAAACAGCCAACTATTGGACGTGCATCGAACGACTCCTCAAAAGTGCAGGCACCTGCCCCGAGCCGACAAAGGAAGGCAGCCGGTGAAAAACGTATCTCTAAAACGCGTATAAATTCCACCAGCAAACACGAAGAGGCGGCAGCACAAGACGAAAGCAAATATAAACCGGAACCAGCACCACGCAAGACGCCACCCAAAGGCAATCGTATGCTCCGAGAAGACATCGCTATGAATAAGCAACATAAACCCAAAATTGAGACTGACACCAATCATCCGCTGTTGCAGCATTCAGAGCATCGATTCGAGCGTGAGAACGCAACCGAAGTACCAATACCACCGACCAAACTGCCACATTACATGTATCCAGAAACTCCGCCTCATGCTGCATCCAAAGACCAACAACCACCACCTCCGCCAACACAAAAGCTAAAGCCCAAGCCATCGCCGATCAGAGAGAACGAAGTTAAGATTAGCAATGCAAAAATAAATCTCTACATCGAAGATCCATCGTCATCGACAAATACGGCGGCGGCGGCGTCGGCGTCGGCTGCTTCAAAAGCGAGTAGTCATGGAACACAAAAGCAATTGAATGCCTCCACCCTGGAAGATGATCACGACTCGGGCATTGCAATGAACTCGCTGCTGAACAGCATGGGACGCCGCAACCCAATTGCCGAGAAGAAAAGTGTTTTCTCGATAGCGTATGATGATGTTAGCCGTGTGAAGAAGATTGCATCGGGTGGCGAATCACCGCAATACTCATAGAATCAAAAGCGGGACCACGATCACCACCACCCGTGAGAAATGCCTTTATTATTGATGAACTCATGTGATATCCTTTTCAACTTTCTCTTTTGTCCTTTACCAAATTACTTAGCTGCTTTGTTGATGCTTTGAAATTAAATTTTATAATGTAAAACAAACGAAATTAGGGCATCCACAGTAACAGCGCATTTACTCGTATACACAATAAGCTGCATAATTGAATTTGTTGCAATTGGATGTCATTCAATGTTGCTCATCGGCTTGAGTGTTTGAGGAGTTCTTGAACTCGCCCATTACTCGGCACACTGTGAATGCCTTAAATTCGTTTTGCAATATATCATAATTTTGTTATCTGTTGAGCAACTAGTTTTCGCGCACATGTTCCATGTAAATATCACTATCCTCAAATATACACATACATATACCTATACATACATACATAATATAAATAATATACATACTATACTTATCTACTTGAATAGCATTTTGTAAACACATTGTATTATTTGATTTAATTTTATAAATTCTTTAAGTCAATTTTGTGTTATTCCTACTATTTTTACTTTCTTTATAGGATTCTATAATTAATTACATACATATGTAAAGTAGTATTATGTAACTTATGTAACCGCGTAAACTAACCAAAATGCTTTTAAATTCCACTATTCACACTCGACTGTCATTAAGAGAGCGAAAACAGAAGTAAAGTACATATTTAGGTAAGAAATATGTAATAAATATTTTTCATTATTTTTAATGCAATTAAATAGCAATAGTACTTTAAATAAATTAATAAATAAATAACGAACATTTCTTAACACAACTGCCATATAAAGATCAGTAACCCTTCATATTAACTTTCGGTCATTGGTATCAACTACGAACTGTAAATAAAATTATATATTAATCTACCGATTTTATATTAATTCTATTTTTAAGAGAAGCATTTTAAAACAAAAAAATTATTATCTAGTGTATGTATTTATGTATCAAATAATTTTACATTATTGTATTTAAAAATAATAAAATATTATACGAGTACATTAAAAACGAAAATAAAGTTGTAAACTGTGAAAATTATGATTTATGAATTTTTATTTGAGAAGCACATGTTTGGTTCACGGAGACGGAGTGTGGAAAAAGGGCAAGGGAATCGATAAGAAATTCTTGATCGCCACCGTCCAGCAACGAAGAATAGTTTGAAATGATAACGCCAATTCAGCTTGGTACTGTACTGAAATGCCATCGACGCCTGAATGCTGTCTTAAAAAGTAAAAAAATTTCAATAAATTAATTTGTTTTTTAAATAATCGAATGTGTGCTTGAGGTCGCTGGCTTTTGAATATTTGGCTGTTCAACGGCGTTAGAACTTCCCTACTAATTATTTTCGCAGCATTCGATGCATCCCCCATCTTTGTTGGGAGTTTTTAGGATACTGAGTGCAGCAAAACTTTTCGCTTTATTTCTCTACTGACTCTGTAATCTTTTATTGCTCAATACACTCTTGCCACAATTGCGTCGGACGACAGGAAACTAACCGACGGTAAGTGATCAGCTGATCACTTATCGTCGGAGAATCCATTTGTATGAACATAATTGCGTCGGACGACGGTAAATAATTGTCATTTGCACTTAGAAGTGAATTACTGTTACAACCCTTACACCTCGGGGTCATTTCATAAGATCAAGTGAGTTTTAATTTTGACAGCGGATACCGGCGCAATTGTGGGCAGAGCTTTATCCATTAGCAAATATTAAGAGTGCTCATCTAAACTCGAAAACTCGAAAACTGACACAACGCGTAAACTTTAGATGAGCGCTAAAGTGAAAATAGCGTCAATATCGAGAAAATAGCTGCCGCGGTTAGGGTGGCATTTCAGACTTCTGCAGTCAGAGTACACATATTAACAACCTTGCAGTGTCAAAAGTAAACAAATGAAAACTAAACAAATTAACTCAAAACAAGCACTAAAAACTAAAAAAAAATCGTAAATGCCACATTGTTAAAGTACCTCGAAGATACAGCAGTAAATAATTTGCTAATGTTGGAATTATTTGGAACAAGTAATGGTAACCATTTGTGTGTATATTCAAGATTTCGAAAGTTAACTTTTCTCATTCCGTCAGGAGGAAATTAGTTGGAAGAAGAGCTCGAAATTCTTGAGGGATTAATCAATTCAACCATTTTTGTGACCGGCTTCCGTTATGCAGCTCCTTTCCAACATTACTCCGTTCCAAGATCAAACTACATCTTACTCAACGTTATTCCAGCCGTAGACGTAATAAGTTTTGGAACCTTACACGCGATTTTTCGGGAACTTAACACTTTTTTTGGTGTATTTCTTGTTATTTTTTTATTGTGGTTGCTGTTTTGTTGTAATTCATTCTTCAAAAAATAGAATTTTAACAAAAGCACGCAAAATTGACGCGTCCAAAAGAAATAAAAGCACCTCTCATTTGAAACGCATTATTTTCTTAAAAATCTTAATTAAAATCGAAAACTAAATAAAATTTGAATCTACTTCAGCGTACTTTAGTATGTACTGTTTTGAGCCAAAGGCAACCCTTACTCACGCGTATATTTTCGAGGTAGCTTTTCGCTACAAAATGGGCTCGAAAACTGTGTAAACTCCTGCCCATACAAATTTTGACAGATAGTCTACGCGCGCGTAAATTTTCGAGGTGGTTTCGAGTTTAGATGAGCACCCCCCCAAATGTTTTCGAGGCGAAACTTTTAAAGATGGTTATGACCTACTAAGCTCCCACCTAGGTGGAAGGCTAGTAACTGTTCGGGATCTCCACGATGGCGATTTTTTTACACATTGGTTCTTATTCTAAGCACCGCATTTGGAAAATCATCAGGGCGTTTTGACTTTGGAATCGCACAAAAAACTTGCCCAAAATGGTTGAACTTCGGCTGAAGCTCTTACAATAATATGAAAAATCTACTTATTCGATGAGTTTTAGTACTTAGAGTTGAAATTCAGCAAAAACGTACGAATTAAAGTTAGATCACAGATTAAAGTCAAAAAGAATTAATTAATCTTTTCTCATATGAAATGTATTTTGTTCAAAACATATTAGATACAAATTTTCAGAACACAAAATTTGCAATTTCTATTCCCCTCCCCTTCAAAAGAATTTAAACCATCAATTACTACAAGCTTGATGATAATCGCTGCAATGTACACTGGCGGTCACGAAAACCGCACCACCTCAAAATATCATGAAAATACGAAAATAATGATTTTTATGTTGGGGAATATTTTTTTTTTTTTTAATATTATTATGATTTTAAAATTATGCAAAGTGTAAGAATGGAAAAATATTACTGGAGCTCAAAAACGAATTATTTTTGACAAAAATTTAAATTGTTAAGAAAATGTAATTTATTTTTATAATATTCAAAACTAAACAATGTCTACTAGTCTTTAAAGTGGATTTCAAGAACTAACATCAAATACAAAAAAAAATATCAGTAGGATGTTGCTCCTCCTTTAGCCCGTATTACAGCCATTATCCTTAACGGCATCGAATGCTAATGCATCGGATTTAATGCTAAAATATTTTTTTTTTTTTTTCGGGCTTCTGGTCAGCAACTTTGCGCTTCATAATATGCCATAAGTGCTCGATAGGATTGAAATCGGACGAGTTTCCCGGCCAAGTCAGGCGTGAAATTCCGATGTCCGTGAAAAAGCATTTTATTTTTAAATGTTCTGTTTTTAATTTACATTCTGTAAAAATCAAACAAAAGATAACATGCAAAATTTACCGATTTTGCACGGTGGCAAGGCGCTGAATCGTCCTGGAAAATTGCGTTCATACTGCAGGATAAATGCACTTCAAGAGCTGTCACTAAGCTTTCCTTTATGATTTACCCATATTTTTCAGCATTCATAGTTCCTTCTAAAAAGTACAAAGGACTACGTACGTAGTAGGATAAGCAATCCCCAAATCATCTGGCTCTGTGGAAATTTCACTGTTTTTACAATACAGTTTTCTTTATAATGTTCATTATTGGAACGGCGCACGTACGGCAAATTATCGGCGCATAGCAGGTTAAATTTGCTTTCATCACACCAGATGACATTTCGTCACTGCTCCAGTGTCCAGTTTTTATAGTTTTTAGCCCAAGCTAGACGCGCTTTTCTCATTTTTTCAGTCAACAATGGCTCTTTTGCAGGACGCCTTCCATACAAGCCAGTCTCCTGCGTACAGTTTCAACACTATTATTTACACATTGATAGGTTTCTAGCTCGGCCCGAAATCACGGAAGCACTTTTAAATCGATCCTTTGTAATGATTTTTTTATAAAGCTATTAATTCTTTTACTGGTTGCACATTAGGACCAGATCCTTTTTTCCTCTACAGGGTTTCCATAGTATTCTTTTTTTTCTTAAACGGACAGTCGTGGAATGTGAACAACCCAATTTTTCAGAAATTTTCCAGTAAGAAAGTCCTTGGTCCATTAATGTAAGTACAACGACTTTTTTGTCATGTGTCAGCTGCTTATAGTTTGTTCTCATTACTGCACTTATTTCACATAAAACCCTTCTGCGTTAAACAAATGCACTAGAATAACTAATTTCTGTTGTCAACACATTTGGAATAATTTAAACCGGGAAATCTTCTTCATTGTAGCAAGAAAAAATAAGTAAATTACCCAACTTTTTACATATTAAAAAGTGTTGCCAGTGGTGAGGTTTTCGTGACCGCCAGTGTAGTTAAGTGAACATAAAAGTATGGGTCTCACAGTGAGTTCCTCATGAGTTAACATCCCTAGCTTTACAAAATAAAGTAACCGGTGCACCTGGTTGTTGCTTTTGTATTATAACTATGCACATATGTATACATATTTACATTTGTATATATCCCACATACCCAATACAACTACAACCCAGCGGTCCGATTATCAACAGCTCACCTAAGAAGTAACAGGTCAGCACTTCTTATTTTTGTGTTAGTCGCCTTTCCCACACGGCAAGTTTTCTTGAAAGCAAGTGAAGTTTGTCGGAGAGAGAGAAAAGAAGAGAAGGGTGGAATTTGTTACCCGCTTTCGGTTGGTGAAGCAAGCGAAGGCAAGTATATCGTATTTTCTAAAGTAGTAAAAATTACACAAAGATTTCGTGAGAGATCTTTAAAAGCACTCCAAAAAGAGCGTAAAAAGATTCATTTTTTCCAATGATATGCATGCTAAAAACGTAATGGTATGACATACGGAGAGTCAGCGGCCACAACTAACTTGCCTTCCCGTTGGGAAACTATTCTCATTTCGATTCCATTTTGTTTCATTCTCTAAATAAGATATGGTATTTTTGTCGTATTCGTTGGGGTAATGCCCTTCTCATGTAATAGCTGTGTACATGACATGTATACGTACGAGTATACTCATTTGCAGTGTGGCCATCTTTTTTATTTATCAAAATCCGTTAATAATTCGAATAAAATGCGTATTTCCTTTAAAAGAAGCGATAATTTTTTTGTCTTATAAAAATGTTAAACACAAATATTTTTAAATATGTACTAAAATAAAAATTTTATTTAAAGTTTTTCATTCACATCATTTCCAAATTATACAATCACAAAAAAAATAAAATAGGGAATCGTAACATACAATCACAGTCAATATTCTCTTCATTACTATCAGCTTCTTCTGGCCATAACAAAATCTTTAGTCTGCATTCAGAAGCATTATAAACACTAGTGCCTGTTTATACACATTTACTTCGTCAGATATTTTGTAGTTTTCACAAGAATTTTCGTGTTTTAACAACTTTTTTTATATGAAGTAAAGAATTTATTGAATAGAGTGACATACGGTTACGAACTTTTGTTTAAATAAGTGACAAAAGGCTAATAGCCATGATTGGTAACTTTTCGAATCGGTTAACTCCAACAGCAACTTTATATGTTTTGAACTTCAAAAGAAGTGCGAAAAGTGCTGAGTTGGCCACGCTGCTCACATGCCATCTCACGAAACACACAGAATAGGGTTGCCAACTGCTTGTTTCACTATATTTTTCATCACAAATACAATTTGTAAGTGCTATAATTATGTAAATTATAAATGTACTTATTTTGTACCTAATAGTAGAAAAATATATCTGAAACTCCAATTAGTTCAAAGTGTTAACCTTAGCAGATTAGCATTCAGCGCTGCATTATCCAACCTCTTTTTGTCATATCTATCTTCTGATAATGGTTGTTGTACTAATGGCTTATCAGGTTAAGCGCTAAATATTTACTAATTTGACAAATTATTTATAAAAGTTTGAGTTGAATATTTAAGAAAACATTTAATAATAATATTTTCTTCAAATACATATTTATTGAAGAGAAAGGAATCAAGCACACATCCTAAGCTGTAACTGAATAATATATACTGAAACTATAAATATGTGTTTCAAGAAATACAGCAATAAACATATTTTCTTGCTTTAAGTTAAGTTAGATATCAACGAAGGTCTTGTTAGGCCAAAGTATTTCCACAGTGTTTGACTATAAGTTGCGTCTAACCTTGATAGCTTATCCGGAGCATTGATATGAAAATTAGTATCTGCAAAAATCTTTCACCCATGCCTGACTATCTAATAAACTTATTACCAAAAGGGTTTTGGTAGAAGGAGTAGTATTTGGATAAAATACTACTTATAGAATGATCGTTGCGACAGTGATCAAATGGTGAGATTATGTTTTAATCATACAATAGCAGCTTTTGCAATAAGTTCGTTAAATCAAATGGACGTATATTAAGCAAGGATACTTTCACCAACATACACCCCATTTTCACCATATCCTGTTCCTAAAGTGAATTTTATTTCATAAATAGTACAAGGCCTTAAATTTTAGTTGTGCTCAAAGCACAGTCTACAAATTTTAGGCCTTTCTCCCGGTATTAGATAAATGATGGATTTTAGCAAAGCTTGAATTATAAATAGAAAACAAATTCCAGGAATTTTAAGATATTCGAAATTAAAATTTATTAGTTTACGTGGCTAAAATTTTTATTAAATTTAATATAAATTCAATATTAATTCATTAAACAGGCAAAAATAATTGATAACTTAATGGTTTTTTGAATGATTAATTAATCTCAGATATTTATTTTGCTTAAAACCTATTTAATTAATATTGTACTTATATTAATTTTAAAGTGAATTTTAGCCACGTAAACCAATTTACTTAAATTGCGACACAGACCATTCTCTGAAAATTGCAAATTCAAACTTTTCATAAAGCCTTTGTGTAGGATATCCTTTGAGCTAGGTGAGCTATAGGCAAGGTCTTTTTATTCTTTCGCATTTTGTACGAATCAATACATGCAGAAATACTTTCAGACTTGCCTTAAAACTCTAAAGCTTAGTATGCCATAATTCTATGCCAAATTTAGCTTTTTTTAAATATCTACATTTTTATCAAGAATGATATAAAACTGATTGGAACTTTGCTTGGAAATAAATGAAATCTACTGTGCCAGTAAATCATCAAGCTTTTAAGCTGTGATTTGATAGTATGTTTTCACTTGACGGAGAGAAATAGGAACAAGAGATTCAGCTGAACAAATGAAAACCAAGGTTTGGTATAACGTATTAAAATAATTGCTAACCTAAATATGTTTGTATCTGGAGTGGTCGCCGTGGCCTAGCGCGTAATGTGTTGGACCGATACGCAGAGAGTGTCCGGGCTTCGAACCTTGGCACAGACAAAATCAAAAAGTAGAAAAAAAACATTTTTTTCACCTAAGTACCACCACTAAATTGCCTATGAAAAGCTTTTCACTTCGCCGTTTTTATTCAGCATAAACCTGTAGATCCCTTCCAATAATATGCAAATATAACACGCACAACATGAGTGGATGCGAAAAGCATTACCTAGACCCTCCATGGGCTGTTATGCCATTAGAATAAAAAAAACAAGAAAGAATTTTGTAACTGGACACAAGTCTGAATACAATATCTACAACGTATCAGTTTCTCCATCTCTCTGAGTGGAAGTTGGCAACTCTTAATCGCTCTCTCTTTTCGTGGTACTCTTTCATTTATACAACAATTGGAACGAAACGAAACGAATTGTGTGAAAAGCCACTATCTTCTCTTTCTCTCGACAGCTTGAGTGTCAGTCTTGCATTAGACGGCATCAGTAGCAAGTTGTTCGTTTGTAGTTGTTTTACGTTGTGGAACGATCTTAACCAGTTGTCCAGTTAATTTACTTTAATAAATTTAATTCAAAGTACAACGGGAAATAAACATAAAACAACAAAATGTGCAAGTGCCTAGCTGGAAACGTAGCGTGTTGGTATGTTTAAGTTATAATTAAATAGAAAACAAAACTTCTTCACTCTCAAAATAATAAGTACCAAACAAAAACTCCAGAAGAGCCGAACTTAATTCCGAGTCTTTGTCTAGTTGTTTCTTTGTACTTTAACTGCGGTATATTGTAATAAAATTAAAACTGAAAATTGTGTTTATTTGTCTTCATTTCAAGCTCGTGCCTCTGTAAATATAAAAATAAATATTGTAGATAAAGAAAAGTACCTCTATATTTAGAATACGGTGTAGCGTTGTCCCTAATGCAATAAATAATCAACGTCCGGAATACAAATGAATTTAAACAAATAATTTTCGAATACGAATCTTTTTAAGGGGATTTATGTTTGCACTTATGTATGGGTGTTTGTTTGTATGTATCTCGATGACGTTTATTCGAAATTGGTCTATACGATATTCTATTGTATGTAAGTAATATTTGATATTGATACTGATACATAAGTGGTAGCAATAAAAAACATCTCAAATTTCATAATATTGTACTAACGAAAGTACAGCGGGTGCGGGGTGTTGTAATATGGCAGTAGCGGTTGAGGCATGAATATAAAATTTCATTCTAGAGTCTAATAAAAAATAGAGCTTGGGAGCTTGTTCCAGGTCTTGGAAAATCAGATGATCTTAGTATTCCCCTTGCTATTAGAAGCAAGGACTTTATATGCCCAATTGTTCCATCACAATAAGTTAACAACTAGAGAAACGTGGTTTTGGTAGTCATTTATCACTGGAAGTTCGAATGTGCTAAGGAACAAAAATTATCAAAATTGAGATAAAACTCTATAAAAATAAGAAAAGAATGATGTCAAACTTCTCGCAATAAACCCACTTATTCTTAAATATTGTTGTAACTACGATCCACGTAGTATATATCAATTGTCCAGTTCGCCATTAGGACTGCCGCAAACCTTGTAACATCTGTTTTCTTTATAGTAACTATTTGGTATATTTTTCAAACAAGATTCCAAGTAGAAAGAAAATATATCCATCATAAGCTTATAGGAGAATTGAAACTGATTTTACCTGGGCGGTGTCTAGAGTAAATTCATTCGCTTTCCTATTTCTCTCAATGTTCCTATGATCAGCAACCAAAAGAAATATTCATACGGGGACTTAAGGGGGAAATACTTTTCCCTGCATTGTTCCACTAATTTTGGAGATGCTATTGTTGATTTTACGGGCTTGAATCTCTGGATCAACCTGGTAGTGGCGTGTGATACACGAATATGGGAGACCTACTAATCCAAATTGTAATGAAAGTTAAAGCTTTTTTGAGTTTACCATTGACATTACGTAATTCTAATTGCATTTCATTGTGAAAGGCTCAACCTATGCCCTCCACGAGCTGTTGTGCCGTTAAACTATGAAGAGGAAGATAATTTCATTTCACATATGTACACAATTATCAAATATTTATTGTTAACAATTTTTCAGAGGTATTTTGTTTTTCCATTTAATTAATATTTTGATTAGCTGCCCTCAATATTCATTCCTTATCGCAATTTAGGTGTGCTACACTCCAGTACAATTTTGTATTATTTTGGTTTTAATGTGGGCAGGTGTGGGGGAAAAACATAAATTTGCGTACCTGAAATTCATTTAGCCTGAGCACCTAGTTGTTAATTCAAATAATTTCCTAATTTCCTTCAATAACCTGCTTTCATTTAATGCTGAAGTACGTATGAGCAAACAATGAAAACACAAATTGAAACTAATACAAACTGTGACACGAAACGAGGTCATGTGACATTATTTTTATGGCAAATATGCATGCAATGACTAACGCCCATAAGTTCTGTCAGAGAAGCATAAAACAGCAAAGTGCACTTAAAGGACTTCATATCACACATTCAAACACGTGTCTCCTTTATTAGGAAGTGTATTTCTAATAATGTATTTTCGAAAAATGTTGAAAATTGCTAAATGCAATGAAAAATTTAGGCATTTAGTTAAAATAAACCACTTCAAACTTCAATTATTTCAATAAATGTATGTAGACAGAATTCAATGTCCTCATAATTGAAGCTCGTGAAATTCGTGGCGCAGCTGTCGGTATTTTGTTGTTGTAGTTGTTGTTGTATTGCTAAACATCAACATGGCGCCAATGGCAAAAGACATTTAATTCCAACGAAGGATAACGCTTGAGTGACGCTTTTATAAACAACAATAACATAGCAATTCATATATTTTGCTCTCCAACATCTCTACTCTTTCTCCCTCTCTCTCTCTCTCTCCTCTTACCACTACAGCAATAATTCTCATTAGAGTAAGAGTAAGTGAGTGAGGACTTGTCTCCGGCTTGTCCCGTCTGCAACCAGGCGAAACGTATTCACTTTTCTGTCTCATATCTCCTCACATCACGCCACCCTACAATCCACTAACTGTGGGTGGGGCAGAGTATTTATACTCGTAACTACATTTACGCTTTCTCTTTGACTTCCTGTTTTTCAACAATAATTTAACCCATAGATACACATTTATGAAGAATATTTGCACAAACTTTTTATGTTCTTTTTTTTTTTATTAAATTTTTTCTCTCCGTAATTTTGTCTCCCTTACCGTGACATCATTTTATGTATGTGCATTTGCCGAAAATTTACTTTATGGTATGTTCATTTGTGAGCATAGAATTGAAGATGTATGCGTTTGTGTACTTGATATATTCTGCGATACACACTTGAGATAAGACGAGAATCTTACTTACTGCAATTAATAACACTTGAGATAAAATTATCGCAATTATAACTAACACTCACTGTACGACACATTTTTGAAATATGGGATTCCGATTCTGAGAGACAAAGTTCCCGTCTATTGTGTTTTCATCCGGTTTTTTCGGGTATTTTAGAACTACATAATATATAGAATATTTGAGAATTTAATTATGTTTAATTTTGGAAAATTATTTCCGAATTTAGTCACCCTTTACTGCTACTATTCCTTGGGTGGGTTGGCAACTGTCTTCCAGACAGAAGTTTTCGCCATCTTTAAAGCAGCGGAATGGATAATTGAAAGAAAATGGCGCGGGAAACGGGTAGGTGTCTGTAATGACAGTCAGACTGCACTTAAGGCTCTGGAGAACGCGAGAATTACTTCAAAGATTGTCTAAGAGTGTAAGAGGAAACTTAGATCAGTCGCAAGTGAATCAGCTCCATCTTATCTGGGTTCCTGGGCACTGTGGAGTTCCTGGGAATGAGAAAGCCGAAGAGTTGGCCAACAGTGGATCAAAGAACATGTCAGAGCCAATAGTCGGGTCCAGTTTGGCATGTGCCATTCATTGGATAAAATCTTATGCTAATGATTTACATAAGAGACGCTGGTCCAATCTGGACATCTGTTTTTAGATTTGTCCAAACAGGAAAGCAGCAGAATTCCTTCTTAAATTAGGAAGGAAGGCCCTTCGCCGGATGGTGGGACTCATAACAGGGCATAATCCTTGGGGCTAACATATGGACCACCATCGGCAATACCGAGGACCTGACCTTCACATCTTGTCTGGAGGAGGTGGACAGCACAGAGCATTTTCTCTGCACATGTCCCGCCTTTGCCAGAACGAGATGGCACATTTTGAGTTTCCATGTCACAGGAATGGAGAAAGTTCACTCCTTCCCCTTCTGTGATGTTCTGAGATTTGTGAGAGAATCCGGAAAATTTGCGGAAGAGAACGTAGTCCCCCCTATAACCCCCTTTTCAACTTTTTCCCTCTTTTTCTCTAGCCCCTTACTTGCTGTCATCCCTTCTTCTTTTCCTAGGCCTTAAGTACAATGGGCTACATAGTCTGAGTGCTTGAGGAACTGTCCTGCACTCGTAGGTCAGGTTCTCGGCCTTCTTCACATCCACCCTTTACTGACACTCGTCGACACTCGTTTTTTATATTACCTCATATTTGAAAACGCCGGTGTTTGAATGTTAAAACCATTTTCAACGCTGAAACATATCACATCAGGGATTCGAGAAATCATTAGTTAAAAATGTAGAAATGTGTATTTCTGATTGTAAAACCTAAGAAAGTTGTTTCTCAATATTTCCATTTGTCACTCTGTAGGTAATGAGATTCCCAACTATATTTATATTTTAGTTCGCTATATACAAATATGAGAAATCTGATTAGGTCAATTTAAAACCGATTCGATAGATGATTAATTATGAATACTTTATTATACAACAGAATGAAAACTCTGCATAGGAAATCGCAGGCCATTCTATCAATTAATCAGTAACGTTAAAATGTTATATAAATACAATATATAAAAATTTACAATATACATGTATGTATAATATATTGTAAATAATTAAAAACAAACCAACAGTCCGATTTCACTCAAATAAAATTCAGTTTATTAAGTATTCAAACTTTCTTTGTGTTTCTTAGGGTTTACTTCATTATAGCCCAATCAATATCTTTCAATAGGCCGAAGTTCCGGGCAGTTGGGAGGATTTGCCTCTTTTGGGACCACTGACATTATTTTCCCGATACCATTCCTTAGTTGACCTGGAGTAATGAGTTGTGGCTAGGTCTGGCCAAGAAATGGTTTTGAGCATGTAAATTAAGTTCCTGTCGTAATGAACGCATTGCTCCGTAGACCACAGGTGCAAATAACTTGCCAACTTGCGTTTTGGAAATTTGATATATTATACTTCAGAGTATTTTCTGGGTGTTGCATCCCAATTATTTGTTGTGAAATTGGCATTCCCAGGCAACTGGTCGAAGTCCGCCTTACAGTAGATCTCATCATCGAGAATCACGCAATCGGATTTGGTAAGGTAATTGTCATACAACTTTCGAGCACGCGTCTTCGCTATTTTTTCCTTTGCTTCCGACCGGTCAGGTACTTTCTGCTGTTTGTAGGTCCTTAATCCTTGAATTCGCTTATATCACATTACAGTTGATTGCGATGTACCAGCTGTAGCTGCAATATCTCGAGTCGACCTCGTGGGACTTGCCCGATATGAACTAACAACCATTTGGGTTATTTGGACCCTTTTTTCTGCCTGACCTTTCGGTTCCGCAGATGGAGTTTCCCGCGTTTTAGTTGTTTATGACGTTATAAACCGTCGCTAAACTTGCTGTGCTTTCCCTTGCAATGCTTAGTCTAGACTTCGTCTTATCACTCAAGTATATGTCC
Source organism: Palloptera scutellata (assembly GCA_958295655.1). Classification (NCBI taxonomy): domain Eukaryota; kingdom Metazoa; phylum Arthropoda; class Insecta; order Diptera; family Pallopteridae; genus Palloptera; species Palloptera scutellata. The sequence goes on from OY282450.1 coordinate 51,158,656, forward strand.
AGTATTAATTTGCGACGCTGTTCTTGTTGGCTCGACAGGTTGACTTAAGTAGATCCAAGATTCGAAAAGTCCAAAATGAAAATAACATGGTCCCAACCATTGACAATTGCGTATAATGCATACGTAAAAATTCTAAAATTTGTCTGTTTCACCCCTTATATAATATACAAAATAAATAATTTAATAACTTAAAATTTTGTCTCTAAATACAAACGATTAATGGTTATTACTTACTTAATGAATAAGCAATGTGAATATGTTGGAAAGCCTGAAATGAATATGTATACTATGTATATATGTAAATATACAGAATAAAACTTATCAGTTTTGTTTACTATAGAAATTTAGAAAAGAAAAATGTCTGAAATTTCCGAATTTGAGCTTTATCAGAGTTGGTAACCCTAAGTTAGATTGAGCAATCGTACATCCACAGTTTTTCTAAGTCAATTAAGATAGTTTTTTAAAATGTAACTAGTTCAATTATAATTAACACATTGTCACAATTTTAATATTTATATAATTATGAATGTATATGTGGTCGCTGTAGTATAATGGGTAGTGCGTTGGCCTGCTACGCAGAATGTGAATCTTAGAACAAGCTAAATCAAAAAATCCTTGCAGGCAATGGCAAACCTACAAGAGTAAAAATTACCTATAAAAAGATTTTCATTTCGCCGTTTGGATTTGGCATAAAACTTTGTAACACGCACAACAAGAACAAGAGTGGATGCGAAAAGTTCGGCCTAGGCTCTCCATGGGCTGTTGTGCCATAAAAAGAAAGAAAAGACCTACAAAAATATATCGCCCAATTGCTGCAAGACTGAGATAAACCCTCTTAAACATTTAAATTTACTTATCAAACAATTGATATAGTTTGCACAATATAAAGCACTAAATAACAGTTATTTCTGTACCATTACCATAACTCGAAAATGCTGTTTTTTGCGTTATGACAAAATCTTGCAGCCAGCAAACGAGCATTATGTTGTATAACTACATAATAATAAGAAATGATTTTACATGCAGAACTAGAAATAAAAAGTCAGTAATTAAATTTTCCATGCTTTTCTTATTCATATGTGTTGCAAACGAAAACGATAACATTTGGTATACATAAATACTTAAATACAGTACTTTTCGCTTAAAGCGAACTTCAAGGGACTGGGCAAAATGGTTCGTTTTAACCGAAGTTCGCTTTAAATGAAGACTTTAACAAACCCATTTATGTATATGCAAATGCAAATATTGACTCCTTTGTTGATTTATTAAAAAAAAAATTGGAATTTTAATATAAGACACTAGTTTTAAAAAAAATTAGTTATTTTAGTTTGCTGTGTACCAAAATAAGTTTGATTTATATACGTTTCCACATGAGCCAAGTGGTCAAGAATTTGTTGTGGAGTGTCTGTCGCGTGACTGAAGGAAATTTCTTACATAGCTTGCGCTACACATTGTATCCAGGGCAGTTGTGACTGGGACTGGCTCTTCGCTGCCCATATCGTCGTCAAGGTCGTCATCACCAGCGCAAATTGACTGCAAAATAGCTTCGTCGTCCAATTCTTCTGTAGTTACAAGATTATCATCAAAACATATGTAATCGTTGAAGCTTTCTCTTTTAAAGAAAAACACTTCCTTTGTTTTCCAACTGCTACTACGTCCATTTTATAACTTTATAATTTTCATCTGCACCCTTCACACGCACAAACAATAAACTTAGGGAAATTACCGCAAAACTAATTTTTGGTCATAGCGCCACTTTTTTGGTTCGTTTTAACCGAAAAATAAACAGCTTTTGCATCCAAAAAAAGTTCGTTATAACCGAAAGTTTAAATAAGCGAAAAAAATTTCATGGTTTATTAGAAATAAAGCGGGTACTTTTGAAATTAGTTCGTTTTAGGCGGAAGTTCGTTTTAAGCGAAAAGTACTGTATTTTATGAAATGTTAATATAAATTGAAGAAGAAATATTACAAAAGGCATATCGCTCATTTGCGAAAGATGCGAATTGTGCCTTTTCCAGTATTCCATCTGCATGTGTAAATGTATTGTAAAACTGTTTACTTCATATAATGTAATAAAGAATAATGATGAAATATACATTTGTAGCGAGTAGCACTCGGTTTCCACAATTGTGCAAGTGTTTTTATATTTTAAATATGTACACAATGGAAATCCTCCTATAGCAATTCACACGCAATTTATTTTCTCAACACTTGTTGCCAATAGCCATGTGGTCAATAGCCAAAACCGCCTAAATTGAGTTTAACAGAAGCGATAACACATCAGATGTTTAATTTCGTTAATATAGTACATTCCTTAATGTAAACATACACACGAGTAAGTATAAGGCTTAACAACACTGTCCGACAAAAATTTACTTACTTAGTCATAGCATTTCGAAAGGTCCAAAATGTAAATTGTTCCACTTTTTATTTTTTTTATTTTTTGCACTTCACTTTTTAAAGTGAAACTTAAACGATTGAACACCCACCCCAATTGTATCTGTGGTCTTTTAACAAAACAACCTCTTTCTACAAACAATGTTTCGCCTTCTCTTTTAAATTTTACGCGCTTTTGCTCATCCAATCTCTGTAGGCCTTTTAGTTCAAGAGCTATCACTTAAACTAAGAGTTTTAAGAAATTTGTAATACAGACAGAAAAATCTCATGAAATTGACAAGAAAATATGAAACCTCGTGTTTAATTCTTTCAAGTTGGGGTCGTGAATTGTTCAAAAAATAATTTTTATGTGAATTGCATGATGAAAAGTACGTATACATTCACGGAAGAGACTATAAGTATATTCACTTGACTACTTCGAATGCTCCAGCAGTTTTAGTGTGATTTTGAGGCGTTGATCACGAATCTGAAGTTAGTTTTCTTCTATCACGTCTAGTTCTGGACACAATCTGGACTCGGAAGATTAGGGTCTTCAATGACTAAAGAAAAAATGCTTATCTTAACATATTCCAATTTTACATGTGAAGCAACGTTGGTTAGCACATTCCCTCTAGCATTAATTCTTACAAATCATCTATGTTATTAAACTCAGAGTGACTTTATACTATTCCGACTCTTAATGCTACTTGCATACCTTTATTCCTATTAATAACATATGAATCGTTTATTGTATTTCAGCTGCTTCAACTGTGCTCTGAGCATGCTCGTATCGATCATAAGTGCATTTTTTGTAATCTTCGTAATTGTAGGCTTACTTGTCTACTATTTCCAATACTATCATGAGGAAGATGAGACTACAAAATTCACGAATGATGTAAAGAGTGGCTTCGGTAACACCGTCGATAAAATAAAAAATGTTTTATCAGAATAAGGTAATTAAAAAACATATCTAAATATGTGCAATTATTATCCTAATCAAATTTGTAATCTCTCTTTTCTTTCTATTCTTTCACAGCTAAAGAAATCTACAAAAACTTAACATCACTAGATACAAAAATCAATAACAAACAGAAGAATCTCCATTTTTATTTTAGGTTCTAAGCATTTTAATATACACCTAACTCTTTATTGTACTCATACTACTCATATATATAGAAAAAACTTGTAGAATGTTCCACAAACAATGTTGCTGAAATTTAACTTGCATTTATATGAAACTCATTTATAATTCATTTCTCATTTAATGTTCAAATGTTGAATTCAAAGCCGCCACAGTGTCTTACAAGCATTTCATTTTTAATGAAACGATTTCAAATTTTGTACTTCGTAAATAAGCTCACAAGTATTTTCAAAGCACCAAAGTGCAACTACGTCATCATTCAAAATTATGTATTAGCACTGGCATTGAGTTTCCTATTTCCAATATTTTCTGGAATAATTTGTTTTAAAACTTATCAATAACATGCATTTTTCATAGCATCAGTGTAAAGTACCAATTTCGAAAGAAATCAAACTACAAATGTACAATAATTAAAATACAAATATTTGAAGCAAAAAAACTATTTTAAAACTGAAATTCATTTTCCTATTAACAAAATACGCATGGATTTAAAAACATTAATAAACATAGTTTTTTTATTTAATTTACAAAAGGATGAAAAACTGTTGTATTGAAATAATAAACATTTATCCATAAACAAGATGTTATATATAAATATATGAATGTATGAATGAATATTTAATAAACAAAAATGAAAATGTTCCAACGTTTACACAATTAATTTCAATTATTTATCTACATAGTTCCATTTTACAAATTTAACTAAAACGTCTAGGTATTATATATAACTAGCGGACCCCAAGCACGTTTCACTGTGCATAATTAACGCATTTTTGCTAAAAGCCATGATATTAAAAACGTTTATCCAGAACCACCAGAAGCATCCAAAAAATGAAATCCACCACTTCCATCGTTAACAGCACGCGTAATTGTTTCATATACTCTTTTTTGCTGAACATTTAATTTCGGAACATTTAGCTTGAACGCATGAATTCATGGTATTCGAGTCATATTGCTTTTCACGTTCTAATTCTTGATTAAATATGTCATGCTTGGATCGATTTGGTGCTGTCATTCCTAATTGTGCTAATGCTTTGTTTGCCACCATCATACACAAATCTGCAATCATAATCAATGCCTCGTTATAAATTGCCGGCGTAAAATCCATTTCAGGATTGGAATTGATTCGACGTACTCTACGTAAAATATCTTCCGAAATGTAATTTTGATATTTTGTGCACAAATCAACTGGATTCGATGGATTACACGTAGTCAAAATAATTGCAAATAGCTAACGAATTTGTAGTGGATGGGCAGATACTGATGCATCTGCTAATGTGTCATCCCAATGCGTATCATGTTCCAATAGATCTAAACTTTGACGTGCTTCACGATATGTTGTACAAACATGTCCATCAACTGTTCTTAACTGCTGAAATGATACTGGCCCGCGAACATTGATCAATAACAGTCGTAAATAAAAGCATTCAGCATTATTAGGATAAACAGTATAAATTCGCTCTACACAATAAATTTGAAAACAGATTTACATGGCCATCAACTCGATTCCCTTGCTTACGACGTTGAAATTCTTTTGTTTTGTTGAATTCCATGTAAAATACCTTGGTACTTCTGCATACAATAACGTTTTAGCAACATGAAAAATGCTGTCAATGTCGTTTCTGGTGGCGTTTCCGCTCTTTGCGCTGCATTCTCCGACGTAAAATACTCTACAGCCAAATGCTGCCCGTTTCGGTAACGTTCATGTATCGAAAATGAAAAACAAATGATTTCGTTAAAAAATATGACAAAAAAAAATATGAAATAAAAATACATTCCTTATGGATGTGTTTTAAATTTGAAGTAGCTGCTTCGTTGAGGAGTTCAAAAGTTATAGGCATTTTACTCTTTTTGCGGGCGTGGCAGTGGGCGGATAAATATCCTATGTCCGTCAGAAAAGCATAACATGAAAGTTGAATTTTTGAAAAAAATCGAACCGGTTCCGAGATCATTCATCACACACATAATATATCTTCATTTTTATAAGTATAAGTATATAGATATTCAACTAGTTTTTGGTAGAAGACTCTAACTCTGTTGTTATTCCATTATTCCATTTAAGTAATTAGCTAAATTGGTAGAAGTTCAATGTGCTAATGAATCTACCGCATAGAATACAAATTGCCGCCTTCTTTTGTACCATTCATCATTCATCCCGTATTTTATGAGAAAAGGTGCTTCTCTGAAAGTTACATGCATTCTTTTAACGAAACCGGTTGGGAGAAAACCTATTGAATTTTAAAGGCATTTATGTACGTGACCAGATTATAAATCATAGAAAAATATAAGTACGAGTACATACAAAAATATTTAATACTTTTTCTCATACACATATTTCTAATCTCATTTCATATTTCTCTGGATTTGTTAGAGATTTCAATAAAATGTAAAAGGTGTTTTCCAATGTATTGTGATGAATTGAAAATTTGTCCGTATTATTAAAACACACTTTCAATGACTTAAATACTTCTTTTTTTTCAAATACAGTCGACATTCAGGGGGTACCCAATAAATGCAGAGCATAAATACTACATATCATATGGGTGTACATATAAACTTTATTAGCAATTGAAACTTCTTTTCAAATCGTTTTGCTTCTGACAGAGCATAGAGTCTCATTAAAATATTCCCACATTTTGCAATGATGATAGCTTGAGTTTACTTTCCATATATGCACTTCCACTTGATTTTAAGCTTTGCACAGTTTTTTGCTATCTTGTGGCTTCCATACAAGTCTTTTACATTGCATTAAGCATCAGTTTGTCGTTTACCGAACTTATGCCGAATCCACTTACATTTCGTTATCACTATATCTTTGATTTTCACGCAGGTCTGACATTAGAGATACACTAGATGCCCACCAGCCGATCCTGTTATCAGTAGAGACACTAAATTCAAGTACGAAAAAATTCACTTTTAATTCTTTAAAGTTAAAAAAAATCCAAATAAACCAAAAAATATATTTGAAAGAAGCTCAAAAACGAAAAAAAAGTTTTACCATTTAAGAAAACGATATAAGAAGACTTTTCATAAAACAACTTTCTTCTCTATATAAGGATCAATTCAACACTCAGGGTGTACCCCTATGAATGCAGAGCATTGTTTTGAATGGAATGAAGATTGATAGGTGGGAGAAACAAGGAGGGAGAATGAGAGAGGGAGAATGAGAGAGGGAGAATGAGAGAGGGAATGCAATCACGCAGGACACCGATAAAGAGATAAGCAGCCATTGTGGCAAGTGTTATGCTTTTACCACAAATAACTTCAGTTTACCAGTGTCGACTATGATCGCATGTAGCGCCAAAGGCCAAGCTTTTCGCATGCACTAATGTTGTGCGTGTTATATTTGTACATGATTGGAAGGGACCTACTGTTTTATGCCGTATCCGAACGGCGAATTGAAAAGCTTTTCATAACGCAATTTTTACTCTTGTAGGTTTGCCATTGCCTGCCAAGAGGTGGTGCCGTGTATAAATTTTGTTGTTGTTACTTTTTTTTGCCTGTGCCGAGATTTGAACCCCTGACACTCTGCGTAACAGTCCAACGCACTACCGCTACCCTACAGCGACCACAAAGTAAATACATACGAGGTGTGATAAAAAAATAACCGTTATTTTCAAATTTCGTGAGTTACGTATGTTCGATTTTCGCATTTTTTGTTCTGTTACGTTGGTACACATGTCTATTATATATGTTGGCAATACCAACCATTTTGGATTTTCAGTTTGTTTTTAACAGATAAAAAGGTTAGTCGTGTGTTGGTGTGCTCTTCGATTTTTTACTATTCGAAAAAATGGATCAAAGAAACTGTATTCAGTTTTGTGTAAAAAATGAAATTAAATGCGCAAGGACATTTGAAATGTTGACTGTGGCCTTTGGCGAGTCTACTATGAGCAGAACACAAGTTCAATTGTGGTATAACCGGTTTAAGGAAGGCCGAGAAGATGTCAATGACGATGCTCGTCCTGGCCGCCCGAGCACGTCAACAACCGATGAAAACATTGACGCAGTGAAGAAAATGATTTTGGATAATCTTCGAATCACTATCAGAGAGGTTGCTGATGATGTAGGCATATCGTTCGGCTCATGCCAAGCAATTTTTACGGATGTTTTAAGCATGAAACGTGCGGCAGAGAAGATTGTTTAAAAATTGCTAAATTTTGAGCAAAAGCAACGCCGCTTGTGCGTAAGTTTTTGGCCAAAAACAAAACCGTTATCATGCCTCAACCACCGTATTCACCGGACTTGGCCCCCGCTGACTTTTTCCTCTTCCCAAAACTGAAGACACCGATGAAAGGAAAGCGTTTTGCTACGATTGAGGAGATAAAAGAAAAATCGAAACAGGGGCTGTTGGCGATACCAAAATGCGCGTTTCAGAAGTGTTTCGAGGATTGGAAAAAACGCTGGCATACGTGTATTATATCTGAGGGGGATTACTTTGAAGGGGACAAGATAGTTGTTGATGAATAAATAAATACTTTTTGAAAAAAATGAAAATAACGGTTATTTTTAGATCATACCTCGTATGCATTTGGGATGGGAGTAGCAAATGCGCGTAACAAGCTTAAACTTGTATGTGGGTGGTGGTTCATCATCAAAAAAACAACAACAACAAGGATCACTAACAAAACACTACACTTTTTATCATACCATATATTTATTTTATTGCAATTACACATTTACTTAAAGCAGAAAGTGCACTGCCCTTCCAGCATTTTGTTATAAATTGATTAGGTAAGAAATTCCAATCTTCTTTTCATATTTCTCAATAGAAACGCACTTTGTGACTGAACTTTATTGTCTAACAGCATCGTCAATGCCCTCAACATATGCTCGATTTTGCCTTACTACAAAATTTATCCACCGCTTATCAATGTTATTTAAACCCTCTTCATCGATTTTAAGTAACAAATCCTAACCTATAGTCTTAAGATTTGTTGATGATCACTCTTCAAATTTTTTCGTCTTTGCATAAAATAAGTATTATTTTTTTTCAAATATTGATTAGTTGCTGGAAAGTGCATCAAGATTTAACTATCATCAGTAGCTGCGTAACCAGTAAATTTGACATATGTAAATGGGTCAATGTTTTCGATATCAGAAGTTACCTGCCTTTTCCGTTATAAGGTAGAAGCTTGCGTTCGTTTTGAGGCCAACTTTGTGTGACTTAGCAAGGGAGTGATGATAGTTTTCTACATGTCCCATCGCATTAACCAAATCTTGGAGGTGAGTAGTGAAGTTAAATTGGGACAGACCTCTCCGCACCATTTGATACCTAAAGTGGTTTCAGACAAGGTGACTCGCTATCGTGCGACTTCTTTAACTTTATGCTGGACAAAAAAATAATTCGAGCTGCGAACATCGACATCTCTGGCACTATCTTCTACAGGAGTGTCATGCTGCTAGCATACGCTGATGATATTAACATCATTGGCAAAAACGGTCGAGCAGTCAGTGCAGCATTCTCCAACCTGGAAAGGGAGTCTCGTCGTGTGGGTCTAGTGGTGAACGAGGACAAAACGAAATACCTTGTGTCAACAAACAAAGAGTCACGGCGTCTTGGACAAAATGTCACTGTTGACAACTACACTTTTGAAGTCGTCAAGGATTTCGTATATCTGGGATCCAGCATAAACACCAAAAATAATGTCAGCCTTGAGATCAAGCGGAGACTAACTCTTGCCAGCAGGTGTTACTACGGGCTCAGTAGGAGATTGAGAAGTAGAGCCCTCTCTCGACCGACGAAAATAACGCTCTATAAGTCCCTCATCCTTCCCGTCCTAATGTATTGCGCAGAGACGTGGACATTGACCATCAATGATGAGAGGTTGTTAGGAGCGTTCGAGAGGAAGATACTCCTTAAGATCTACGGTCCAGTATGCGTCGACGACGTGTATCGAATAAGATAGAACGATGAGCTGTATGAGCTGTACGCCAACACTGGCATACGCTTGAGTACAAAAATCCAGCGGCTTCGCTGGCTGGGTCATGTTGAGCGAATGGAAGAAAGCTCCGGCTAGAAGGGTCTTTTATTCGAACCACGGTGGAAGAACACGCAGAAGGGGACGTCCTAATCTCCGTTGGAAAGACCAGATGCAGGGCAACCTGACTGTACTTGACCTTATCAACTGGCGCCAGCGCGCGCATAGCAGAGGCGACTGGCGAAGCTTTTTTGAGGCGGCCAAGGCCGATCATCGGTTGTAGTGCCAGTTAAGTAAGTAAGTAAGTGAAGTTACCATATGTCGGGCTTGAAGTAATCGATAATGGAGCACTCAGCATTTAAAATTCGATTATTTTGCTTTTCCACGTTCACTTATCAAAAACCAACCATATTCTGCTATCATTAACGATCACATACAAATTTCTATTGACGCCCTTAATTTGGTTGCCAAACTAAAAATTAGAGTTGAATAGGAAGTTTCACAATAACTAACCCATTTCTTTTTTCCATAGAATGCCATTGACAAATAATATTTTAAACTAAATATTAAAGAGTAGGAACCCTACCTAGAACCCTATATCCTATAATAATAATTCATGACACCTTTCCACTCCCACCCCAACTTCTGTCGATAAATATCTTTATACCTTATTTTAGTACCTTTTATAATTACATAAATGATATAGGGTGTTTTGTTTTAAAGGTGTGGTTTTCAAGAAGAAATAAAACGCATATAATTTAATGTTATGGCCAAGAATTTAACTTTATTATTACGATAAGGAGTTGCCATTCTGTTTTAAAAACGATTTCGGGCAAGTGGCCGCCGCGGCTGGTTCGAATGAATTCCAGCCGAGAGGCCCAATTTTCGACCACTTTTTGCAGCAATTGGGGCCGTATGTCAGTAATAATGCGACTATTTGCTTAGACAAGCGACAAAAAATAGTCCAGCGATGTTAAATCGCACGATATTGGAGGCCACGCCACAGGCCCACGATGCGAGATAATGCTCTCACCAAAAGTTTCCTTCAATAAATTGATTGTTTCATTGGCTGTATGGCATGTATCGCCGTATGGCATGTATCGCCGTATGGCATATTAGACCCAAAGGTCGTCCACATCAACATCCTCCAATTCAGGCACGAAAAAGTCATTGTCATTAATCATGGCTCTATAGCGTTCCCCTTGTAACTGTAACATTATGACCGGCTTCATCTTTGAAGAAATATAGACCAATGGTTCCCTCTGCCCATAGAGCACACCAAACAGTGACTTTTTGAGGATGTAACGGCGTCTCAACAATGGCTTGTGGATTATGATCACTCCAAATGCGATAATTTTGCTTATTAACGTACCCATTCAACCAAAAGTGAGATGAAGCTGAACAAAATTTTCTTGTGAAAATCGGGATCAGTGGCCATCTTGTTTTGGGCCCATTCACCGAATGTGTGACGCGCTTGATCGTCGTTCGGCTTCAATTCTTGCACGAATTGGAACCAAGATCCATCCGTAAAATCTTCCATGAAGTGAATGGGCACAGCTCCAATTGTTGCACGCGATGGCGGATGGGTCTTCTTCGATAATAAGCTCCACAGCAGCAATAGCGTCTTCGGTGCGCACTGTGCGGCGTCTCGGAGGATGCGTATTATCGACTAGAGCACACGTCGTAAACCGATCCATGGTTGCTCGAATTACCGACTCTGCTAAGCAATTATGTCAACCGAATATTGGACGTGTCGCGCGAACCGAATCATTACTTTGGTAATAAATTTGCACGATTTGCAAACGTTGCCCAGGAGAATAATGAATAGACTCATTATGAAATGGCAAACCAAACTGAGCATAAATCAAGTGACAGCTGTCAAAAAGACCAACTCCGAAAAAAGTATTGCCAGATTGAAAACCACACTTCTAAAAGAAAACACCCTTTACTTCCGGAGATATACCAGAAAAAGCATTAAGTTGAGTTGTCTAAACCTCTTCCTCTTCACCTTTTTCATAATTTCCTACGAAGACCGACGGATGTGCGCATGTGATCAAGTTAAGATTCGATATGAGATCTATGAAATTATAAAGTACGAACAAACCTGTAAATTTTCTAAAATTAGTGGAAGAAGAAAATCCGGATTGAATCGTTTAGTTAAAATATTTTATCTCTTCAAAGCTCAGAAGTGCTTCAACACATTAAATACCAACTTTGCTTATTTTGACTCAGCAAACCTATTCCATTCTTATCTATGTATGAAAATACTTAAGTTCTTGTAGTAAACTAAAATGCATAATCATGACAAATCGATAATCTTGAAACTGAAGAAGAATTGAATAAATCACACACGGGAATTTCAAACATTAAAAGCACTACAATCTACAATCTGCTCAATCTTATTGGTTGTTCAAGCTTAAATGGCGAATTTAATAATTAATTCGGCCGAAGCCAATGCCGAAAGTCGGCTACATTTTTCAAAGCTAGCTTTAAATTAAAAATAACTATTATTTGATTCAATTTATTGAAAAGCACGTCCGAAGACGGCAATCCGATGCCGATTAATCGATAGTAGTACTTTTATTTACAAAAACTTGTATTCTAATTTCCAAAAAATTAACAATAAATTAAGTACATGCTTTTGAAGAAAACTAATGTCCAACGTAAAATAGAGGAGATATGCGCTTCCTGCTCATTAAGAATAAATCAAACAAACTGTTCACGCTTTTAAAAAGTTAATCTCACTTTGAGGTTGCCTCATCAAATGGAGCAATGTCTTTTCGCTTGCTGGGAGCACAGCAAATGCAGCTCAACTCAAGTCAGCAACGCGAAGAAAGATAATGAAATGAAACGAAAATAAAATAAATATTTATTTATGTATGAATGTTGCAAACAAACGAGCAAGAATAGTACGTGTGCGGGTATTATTCAGTGGAACAAGTTAACCAACGTCATAAATGGAATTACAACTGTTAGTATTTAACACACGTGACACATGTAAACTATTGGAATTTAATAAATACTTCTTTATTTTAAAAAACTGGCATAATTTTTACTTTGATTCGTTTTTTTTTCAGCTTGATACATATTTAAATTGTTATCAGTAATAAAGGCAATCAAGACGGAAAGAGACAGGGACAGAGAAATTAGTTTGCGACGTAGTAGAAATTTCATTGTTGTGTCACTGCGCATACCCAATCACACACATGCATACATACGCGCACATGTGTACACACAGCCTACAGTTTCGTTCGTTGGGTTTCTTTTTGTTGTTATTTCTTCTTGAGACAATGCGCAGTGCGCGCCTTCCACAAAGCCAAAGAAAATAAAAAGTGGCATGCGAGAAAAGTGTTTCACCAAATTCACATTCATCGCTCCAAATCATGCTACAATTTTTGTTCAGCCATCCAGCTGTTGTCGTTTCTGTGCGCCGCATAAAAAGTATCACTTGTTTTAGTTTCATTGCCCATTATTTGATTGGAATTCATCGTGAACTGGCACCACAGCACTACTGGCACAGTGATTGCTTACATTTTCCATGACATTGGCAACACATTTTCAATGCTGCCATTCGTTCGTCAGATATTGTGATTGCAGTAATGAAGTTTTTTTCTTCATCATATTTTAGTTAACGGCCAGAAGTATAGATACTAACTTAAGTACTTCTTTCTGTTCCATTCGAAATAAATTCTTTCATGTGACTTTATTACAGAGTTTTAAAAATTATATTGCATGAAAATGTAGTGCAAAACTTTGAAATTGAAACTTCACGCTAACTGTTTCATTGCATTGGGCTTAAAAATAGCGCAAATCATCATGATTAAGAAACCAGACAAGCCACTATAACAAGTATCGTCGTATAGACTCATTTCTTTGTTACCCTCAATTTCAAAACTGTTCGAAAAATAATTACTGAAAGATTTAGATTCAGAAATGAACGTTCCACCACCGATCAAGTTCATTGTGTAACAAAGATTACTGAAGAAGCGTTTGAAAAAAAGAAATATTGCCTTCCAGTGCTTTTAGACATATGTATGTATCTCAAGCTTTTGATCGAGTATGGCACCCAGGTCTTATAAAGCTTGATTATTTAAGAGCTTAAGTTTTGATAATTCAAAAAAACACAGATATTTTACGAAAGTGAATGAAATTTTTACTTGGATCGATAAATCAATTCCTGGCATTTACTCTTTAAAATTAATTTCACTTAAATATTGCCCGCGGCTAGGCTTCAAGTGGTCCATTCTGAAGGTCCAACTTTAGCACACTTTTTCACACATTTCGGCCGGAATCTGACCAATGACGCGTTCAATGTTGACTAATAAGCAGCAATCGCGTTTGGCTTTTCCCTACAGACAAGAGACGTATCAAAGCCCCACAAAAAATTAGTCTAAAGGGGTCAAATTACAAGATATTGGCATGTGACACCGTTCTGTTGGAACCACATATCGGCCGAGTTCAATTCTTGCATTTTCGGCAAAAAAAAGGATGTTATAATCAAATGGTACCGTTACCTTTCTCGGCTCAAGTACGACCCAATGATGCCGCGTGCCCATAAACCGCACAAAACAGTGCTTTGTATTTTGCGGGAGGCATTGGTAGCTGCTGAATTGCCTCTGGCTGGTCTTCACTCCAAATACGTCAATTTTGCTTATTCACGTACCCATTAAGCCAAAAGACAATTTTGCGATAAAAAAAACGGAACCTAATCCAGCTTTGCTAAGAACCATTTACCGAAAATTCGACGTTTTGGCTTCAGTTCTTGCATAAGCTGTATTTTGTATGGCATTAATTCGAGATCTTTGCGTAAAATCTTCGAGATGGTCGCATAACACAAACTCAATTGCTGCGATCGGCGCCGGGTGGGTATATACCTTCTTCTTCAACATTAGCGGATATAGCAGCAATATTCTCTTCGGTACGCACTCAATAGATACGTTTTGGTGGATTGATGTCCGATAAAGTAAAACTGCTGTGAAATTTGGTCACAATGAGATGAGTCGATGGACGCAGCTTGCGAACACACATTTTTACGAATTTTGATAAAAAATTTCCCTAATTTGCAAACGTTGTTCAGGCGTAAGTCTATCCATGATGAAATGGCAAACCAATCTGAGCATTTTTTACTATGACACATGTCAAGAATCACGCGTGAACTGTCAGAAATATAAACGTCAAATACTTACCAAGTAGCAAAAACATCACCTTATCATCAAAACATCAAACATTACATTACGGCGAAAAAGCAACAACCTGCACACATATATCAACGGGATTCAAGTTCCGCAAGCATATTTAGCCAAATACCTGGGACTACATCTCAGTAACAAGCTAACCTGGAAGCATCATGTTAAACAGTAAGAGCTGAACAGATCAAGCACAAATGTAGTCAAATGTATTGGTTAATTGGTCATCATTCTCAACTTAACTTATGTTGCAAGAGACTAATTTATCAGTCTGTCATCAAACCAATTTGGACGCTTTGGGGCTGTACGCGGCATCATGGTGCCTTTCATATCTAATAAAGGATGTTTAAAATAAAAAGTAAATTTGTGATTTTTGTATCGCATGAGAAAAAAGGCTTTTAATGCCAAAAAAGATACTTCGGATTAGGATATTTGCTTGCAAGACACTTAAGTAAGTACTCAATATAAATTAGTAAAACGTATAGGAATGACTATGCAGAGACAAAATTATATGAAATTAGTTTGAAGTATAGAAAAGAAGGAATGAATGTAAGTAAAGTATGACCTGCAAAGCGATGCTTGCTGGCTGTACTTCTCTCTAGCTACATGAAATTTTAGTTTGGTTTATTCCTGTGGCTTGAAGCTGACACTTAAGTGTACTGAAACATAACCACACCTATTCCATATTCCGTCGTAAAGTTACGAGCGGTACATAGAGTTGAGAAGAGAGGAGAAACGTCTCTTCATGCGCAAGAAAAGAGAAGCAGAAAGACGTGAGTTTAATGATATCGAATTTTTTTTAGACGTTATGAAGGGAACACTACTCGCACCTTAATGGCGAAGACACCAATAATCAAGTCATAGGGGAATCTGCTATGGAAACCCCAATCACTGACGACGTTGAAGTACCGCCGATGCTATGAGAAGCCGGTTGCTCTGAGCCATCGATCTGCTGAACAACAATAAGGCTGCACGTTACGTGCTGAGTTTTTTAAAACTGGAGGCGAAGAGCTCACAAAACGCGTACACCAGCATCTATGCTGAATATGGTTGGATGAAAGCATGCCCAGTTATTGGAACCTTAGTGTACTCTGCTTAATCCATCTGCGCCAACCATGGGATAATCCTTCTTAATATCGCATATGGTATAAGATTCTATCGAGCGTACTGTGTGAAAGACTAAAGCACATCGTTAACAAACTGATTGGACCTTATCATTGTAGCTTGAGGCCTGCTAAATCAACCATCGACCAGATATTCATACTACGCCAAATCGAAACAAATCGAAACCCACCATCTATTCGTCAATTCGACAATACGATTAGGGATCACTTGTACGCCGCAATGTCTGATTTTGGTATCCCTGCATAGCTCAATCGTCTTTGCAAAATATCACCGACCGACACATGAGAGGTTTCAGACAAGGTGTTTCTTTATCATGCGATTTCTTTAACCTTATGCAGAGGAAAATAATTCGGGCTGCGAACATTCTCTGGCACTATTTTCTACAAGAGTGTCATGCTGCTAGCATACGCTAATGATATTAAACATCATTGGCACCAACATGCAAGCAGTCAGTGCAGTATTCTCCAATCTGGAAAGGGAGTCTCGTCGAGTGGGTCCAGTGGTGAGAGAGGACAAAACGAAATACCTTGTGTCAACAAACAAAGAGTCATGGCATCTTGGACAAAATGTTACTGTTGAGAAATATACTTTTCAAGTCGTCAAAAATATAGTTCACCTCAGCATAAACATCAGCCTTGAGATCAAGCGGAGATTAACTCTTGCCAGCAGGTCTTACTACGGACTTAGTAGGCAATTGAGAAGCAAACCCCTCTTTCGACCGACGAAAATAATGATATAATCTAAGTACCTCATCCTTCCCGTCCTAATGTATGGTGCAGTGACGTGGATGTTGACCACCAATGATGAGCGGCTGTTAGGAGCGTTCGAGAGGAAGATACGCCGTAAGATCTAAGGTCCAGTATGCGTGGACGACGTGTATCGAATAAGATGGAACCATGAGCTGTACGCCGACACTGACGTAGTCAAGCGCATAAAAATGCAACAGCTTCGCTGGATGGGTCATGTTGAGCGAATGGCAGAAAGTAGTCCGGCTTGAAGGGGGTTTTATTCGAGTTACGTAGAAGGAACATGCAGAAGAGGACGTTCTAATCTCCTTTGAAAGGACCAGTTACATAGGTATCTGACTGCACTTGGCCTTTCCAACTGGCGCCAGCGCGCGCATTGCAGAGGCCACTGGCGTAGTTTTATAGAGGCGGCCAAGACCGATCATCGGTTGTAGTGCCAACCTAGTAAGTAAGTAAATAATAAATTCTATGAACTCTACTGATAACACCGTGTATACTGGAGCAGAAAAACAATGATAAGACCGTGGGAACAAAGATAAGATCGTAGGAACTGTTCCTCTTTCAGCGTAAGAACATACTTATCCACCAAACTGAAAAGTAGGTATTTCTACATAGGTCCCTTCCTTTCATATACGAATATAACACGCACAACATGAGTGGAAGCGAACAACTCGGCCTCCCTCCATGGGCTGTTGTGTCATTAAAAGAAAAAACAAGTATCCTTTGAAACTACTCAGTATTGCTCATAATTTTATTTTACACCACGGCAATCACATTGTGGTCAATACCATACATGGTACAAACTGCAAGTAGCACAACCAGCAATGGAACGATTGATGTTAGGAATAACAAGAAGAGACAGGGTGCTAATGTTGAAATATAACGAAGGACTGAAAGGGTTGTTGTGGGCCAGTATGTATGGTATATTGTGATAGACCAATGGTAACGATAATGATATCGAATGCGCATACATACAATTATATGATTTCCATAAACAGCCACTAGATGGCACTGCAACAAATTAAATATTAATTATACTCAACGCTGATTCTTTAGACTTGGATATCATTACGAATGGTTTTTTAGCTTACAAGTTGAAGTGTTTGCCATCTAATAGAGAAGTATCCAAAGCCAAAAGGGCAAGCTGTATGTAATTTCTTACATTCTCTAAATAAAAGCTTATAAATAATTGGAATTATATTTTACCTATAATTTAAGCACGATAGTAATTTATGTAACAAAATAGTTCAACTTGATTTTTTAGTTCTCTAAGTATTTAAGTTGACTGCCAGTTATGAAAATCTTAAAGCTATCTCATATGAAAATAAACAAACTTAAAAAAGTTTAACACAATGGTAAAGTTTGTGTTTTGTTTGTTAGGATTTATTGGATTTTTAATTATTATAATTTTTATTGCAATATTCTTAAATAAAGCTTATTGAACTTTAGATGTTTTTCGAAAAAATCTGAAATAAAGCTCATTGTTGATATGCAAACAACAAACAGCGCAGCGTAAACAGACCCACAGAAAGCAACAACACAACCAAAAGCGTTCTTGAAGTTGAATGTGTCTAGTAAGTTTGATGCTAAAAGAAAGCAGCCGAATTGTGGAAACTTATCCGGATGGGGTGGAGGGGAAAATACGCGCTTTTGGCCAAAGTAGCTTTGTTTTCTAAAACGGCAACAAGCGAGAGCTTAAATACAACAGGCGCACATCCTTTCATTTGGGAAATTAGTGAGGTGATAAAATGATTTAAGCTATTTGCTTTGGCTTTTTTGCTCGGAAATTACAGAATCATAAAAACTTTGACACAATGGAAAAGTTCAACTGTAAACTTCAAAATATCAAAAAGTATATTTTATTCACACTAAAGCGCCAATAGCAACGACAACAAAAACTACAACAACAACGACAACGACAAATACAAAATATCATATGCGCATATACACACTTTAAAAATACTTATGTTATGTACAATCACACACACAGCCACACAAGTTGCTGGCTATATTGTTGGCCAAAAACGTGCAGCTGGCAAATGTGAATCATAGCCAGTGCTGTTGTTTTTGTTGTTGCTGACTGCTATTTCATTTTTGCACGCGCTCATGTGAATGTTAAGAGAGTGATTGCTTTTTCTAATTTCCTAAGCACATGTCTCTACAACTGCCAGCCAGCAACGTGCAGCAGTAGCAGCAACAACCACAGCCAGCCAGCAACATTAGCAGGCGACAGTAGCAATTAACAGCAGCAGCAACAGCAGCAGCGCTGCCTAAACCGCCTAAATGCCATCTGACGACGGGATTAGAAAACTGTGAACATGTGAATTTTTTACCAGGCACACAGCAGCAAACAGCAAGCAACATGAATTCTTCTAATGCCAAACAAATGCTTCCATGTAGCAATATAGAAATGAATGAGAATTAGATGAGAAGAGCAGTTTGGCGCGCGCACGTCGTCATTTCACACGGGGTACCCGCCGGTATCCCCCTGCCCATTCCGAACTTCTCCTCGCTGCTACGGCAAGCTTTCAGTTTGCAAGTATAATAATGTCTACCACACGAGTACATACAAGCATTCAAGCATTAGTGCGATAGATAAATGTGTGTGTGGTAGCATTAGCACACACATGCAACCGGCCAGAGAGAAAAAAAACAAACTGCCAGACATTATGCCAACCAGCTGCTTGTGGATCGAAAATAGCGTCTACGACTGGGAGGTCAGCCAAATTGACTTGTTTACGTTTGTTGTTTTTGCTTCTCATTTAGCTGAATGATGTGGCTTGGTTTGGTTTCTTTTTTTTTTGCATCAGCCTCTCTCCCTGGAATGTTCATAAGCAATTAGAAGTATTTAAAATATTGGGCGAAAACAGCAAAAAAGAAAAAAAAAAAGAAAAGATTTTGCAAGCATATTTTACCAATACTTGAAAGGGTGTATACAAAAAAATTTAGATGCCAGCTCGGTACAAAACATTCCTATACCTTCGCAAAGAAATATAATCAACACGCAATAAATGATTACCGAAAGTTAAAGTTACACACTCTAAACGGTTTAAAGGAGTTGATTTAAAAATGTAGAAGAGAGGATATCAAATAAATTACTAATTCTTCTTCTTTAATAACACAACAGCCCTTGTAATACCTGGGCCGCGCTTTTCACATACATTATTCATGTTGTGCGAGTTATATTTGTTTGCGGGTGAAGGCCTCTTACAGAGTCTTATGCCATATCCGAAAGGCTTTCGTGAGGTGTTTATGGCTGTGCCAAGATAACATCTTTGTACAATTATTAAAAATTATTTAATCGACCAAAGAAGCAGTTATTCTTCTTTGGTTCCGAACCATTTTGTGGTAGAAATTGGCAGATTTTAAATCAAACTCTTCGCACATAATGAGGCTAATGATATTTAGTCAATATTAACTGATTTTAATCTAACTCTGACTTTTAAAAATTTTCTACACGGCACCACCTCTTGGCAGGTAATGGCAAACCGACTAAAAATAACATATGAAAATCTTTTCGCTTCCAGATTGGCTACTGATCCTGGGTTTGTACCCTTTTCATTTCATATGATAATCTTCATATCCGAAAAGTAGCGTCGCGATTTGCTAAGAACAGAATTATTTGCATTTAACACTAATTGACTAAAAAAAAACCTAAAAAATTATTAAAATATTAACCAAAAAATAGTAAAACAGAATTGCTTCAATTGAGCATTGCAATTAACAGAACACAAAATTATGTTTCCGAATCTATATTACATATATCACACACATGGTACAATGTTGCATTTAACCTACTGGAGCACCTGAATATAAAATAAGTAAAATACAAAGAGTAGAAAATAAAATACTGAAACCAATCGAAAACAAACCGGGAATGACTAGAACATTTACGCAAGTGGTCTTCATGAAAGTTCGAAAACGCCTCGAATACCACGTAAACCTCGCAAGTTTGCACTGCGTACATCAGCGGTTTTCTTTCTTCTTATAAAAAAAATTTGCGAGGTGCTCAATAACTTCTCAAGCAATTTCAGTGAGCAAAGCTCATATAATATAGTCAACTCTGTTCTCTCTCACTCTCTCTCTCTCTCTCTCACTCTCTCTCTCACTCTCTCTCTCTCTCTCTCTCTCTCTCTCTCTCTCTCTCTCTCTCTCTCTTCTTTCACATTTACTCGTAAGTTTGCAAGACATTTGTTCAACAGCTGATTTACACTCTCAAAATTTGCAGAGTGTGCTCATGAAACGGTGTTTAAAATTTTGGGCAGTACAAACATACAAGATTTAATGAAGACCACTACTACGTATAATAAGTATATGCAAATAAGCCTTATAAAGGGTGTTTTTTCTAGAAGTGTGGTTTTCAATTTGGCAATACTTTTTTCGGAGCTGGTCTTTTTGATGACAGCTGTCACTTGATTTATGCTCAGTTTGGTTTGCCATTTCATAATGGCAATGGCATTTCATAACGCCTGAACAATGTTTGCACATTATTGAAATTTATTATCAAAATTCATGTGCTGTGAAAAAAATGTTTCGCAAGCTACGTCCATTTAGCGACGAGGCTCATTTTTGGCTCAATGGATACGTGAATAAGCAAAAAAAAACCATATTTGGAGTAAAGAGCAGCCAGAGGCAATTCAGCAGCTACCAATGCATCCCGAAAAATGGTGGTTTATGGTGCGGTTTATGGGCAGGCGGCATCATTAGGCCGTACTTCTTCAAAGACGATGAATGCCGCACCGTTACGGTCAATGGAGAAAGGTACCGTTTGATGAAAACAGACTATTTTTTTGCCGAAAATGCAAGAATTGGACTGGGCCGACATGTGGTTCCAACAGGACGGTGTTACATGCCACACTGAGAGGCGAATTTGGTGAGCAGTTAATCTCACGTTTTGGTGTAGCCAATTGGCTACCAAGATCGTGTGATTTGACCCCGTTAGACTATTTTTTGTGGAGCTATGTTAAGTCTCTTGTCTATAGGGACCAGCCAAACACGATTACTGCTTTTAAAGCCAACATTGAACGTGTCATTGGTAAATAAATTGGTAAAATAAATGAAATAAAAATTTCATTCACTTTTGTAAAATTTCTGTTTTTTTTTCATTTTCAAAAACTAAACTCTTATAAAAATCACCCTTTATAAGACAACTTGCATTGATTCATAACACCGCGTTTAGACCACCCGAACGAACGAAATAATCTTCATTCGTTCGGCCGGTGTGTTCGCTGTGAAATGTTCAGGCGGTGTTACCGGTTACATACTCCGAACGAACGGACAAATTTTCGGACTTAGTTCTAGTTTTTTTTGGGGGGAATCCAATGTTGCTATTGTCATGCAATTGTGAAAATGAAGTACAAAAGGAAAAAACAACTGGAAAAGAAGTTAAAACGTAGTTGACGTATAGTGCAATTCAACAGTGATCATATATGCTTATTTTTTATGCATTTTGCTAAAATTTTTATAATGATGTTTGTAAAGATGGCTGCTGATGTTTGCTTGGAGCCTGTGTTCGGCCGGTGTAAATGGTTGCGCGAAAGAAAACTTATTACCTAAAATTTCTACGCGAAAGAATCTTCATTCGTTCGGGCGTTCTAAGCGCAGCGTAATGTGCCACTCTATCAAAAATCAAAAAAATAAAATGCAATCTCCTGCTTGACAAATATCGTTCCTCAGAAACGCTTTGAATTGTACACCTAAGTTTTTTAGAACAGGACTGTGCAAAAAATCCATAATATCCATACAATGCGATAAATATGTACTACAATAAAATTCCATTATAATTAAAAATTGCGTTTAGAAAGTTTAAACAGAATATAACAAGATACATTATAGAACAAAGAATAAATATGTAAAAAGCTTTACTCCAATGAGGATAACAATTTATGAATCATTTTTCATTTTATTTTTTAAATCAAATATGTGACAAAACATTCACTTTTAGATTGTACATTTAGGACTATAACGATTTATGAGAATAAGACAATAACAATCATTTAATCAATCTTGAGCTAGGAATTAGCGCTCCCTATTTGCTTTACGTAACAAAGAAAGAGCAGATGTTAGAGAGAGGGTAAATGGAAATAACAGTTGGAAAAAGTTCGAAAATGTGGAAGAGAATAAATGGAGAAGTGAGAAAGGGAAATGGTGGGGAGAATAGATGTAGGAAAAAGCCAGAAGTGCGATATGGAGAAAAGTGAATGGAATAGGTCAGGAAGATATTAGGCGGTAAGGGAAATGCTAAATATCAGAAGTGGATATCCATCATTTAAAAATGCGGTTTTTTTTAACAGCCCATGAAGGGCCTTGGCCGAGCTTCTCACATCCACTCATGTTGTGCGCGATATAAGTATTTGTATATGAATGGAAAGGACCTACAGTTTTATGCCGAATCCGAACAACGAAGTGAAATGCTTTTCATAGGTAAGTAATTTTAACACTTGTAGGTTTGCTGTTACGTGCCAAGAGGTGGTGCTGTGTAGAAAAATTGCTGTTTCTACTTTTTGATTTAGCATGTGCCGAGATTTGAACCACGGACACTCTGCGTAGTAGACCATCGCACTACCAACTATGACACGGCGACCACCCAATTACGCGGTTGTTAAGTGTTTTATTTTTTCTATGGAACAGGTACAATGCTGCATTTCTGTGATATCAACTAATATGGAAGAAATTCCATTAATTAGCAAATAAGTAATAAAATTCTTTTAGCCATACATTTTATTTAATGGGCACAAATTGGGCTACAAAATAACATATGAATACTGTCACAAGGATGATTATAGAAACAATTTTAAACTTATTGATTCAAAGCGCTTAATTCCAGAGTTGACATTCCTTCTGCCATTACAGTACACCAGGAGCTTGTTCATTTGTTTACCAAGTTTAGCAATATTAGGCTGGAACACGCGCGTCAATGGTGGTCTCTCGATGTCCGTCATCTTAGACTGCCTTCCTGATGCAAGTGCCCAGCCGACTTCTGCTGATTCTGAGCCGCACTTGTCGCCTTTGTATTGCTCCTTGAGATCGCTTTTCTGATATCATGAAGTCCGACAAAGGCCGTTATTTTTGTTGTTGTTTTTAACATGCTTGAGCCGGATTTATCTAGCGTTCGCGTAATTTTTCTAGTGTATCGCCTCCTTTTCATTTATGGTACATCTGTTGTTGCGTTGTTGTTTTTGATAGTTGTATTCATGGTAATTGGGTCCCCGCTCGTTGCCACTATCTCGGCCCGAACGTACACTCGCCTTAATAACCCCGTGGTTGTCAATGCAAGCAGTGAGGCCAGGCAAGGGTTGATGCAAGACCTTATGAATACCTGCATTCAGAGCCAGGTCAGAGCAAATCGGATGCCAGCTCAACCGAACCTGTACCACGAAATTAATAGTGACGGACCTCGACCGTACAACTAGGCCCACCACGGGACGGCGGCTACTGAGACATTAGCCGGACACAGCCTTTGCCGCAAGATTTTACTCTGCTTACTAGGTGTCCGAATCTCACAGCCGTGAGCTCAGAGCAATCAAATTTAGTTCATAGTTCCAGTACCATTTCGCCAGGACCCTACTGGGCTCAGGTTCTGACCTCCATTGTTCGCATACGTAGTACCGATCATATAGCCCCACCGTCCACACCAATTCGAGCTGTTTGACCCAGCGGTGGAAGCCGAACAGTGTCTGAAGGTGGAGCCTTCATTTTCGGTACTATCATCTGTGATTTACGAGGATTCCGGGCACCTGCATCAGCCAAGAACATTATACACACCATGTTGACAAAATCGTTGGTTAAGTTAGTGAAGCGATAGACATGCCCGAATTCTGCCACCCTGGGGTGAGGGGCACCTACACCAAGGATGATGCCTGCTCGTCCTGTCGCAGATCTTCATTGGGTATTGTGTCCTTTTAAGACACTCCCTCCACCTCAACCTGCATGACTGCCGGCCATCCAGCTATCGTACACCCGTTGACCGCAACAGTAGCCTAAAGCTCGGCCCTGCGAATGCATAATTATATTAAAATCATGTTGTACATGCTCGCGCCATGTAATTTTTAAGCGATTTGGTATACAATTTCTTGTCCAACGGCGACGCACATTGGGTAAATGTTGTTATTTTCTCAAATAAGTAGAACCTACACACTACATATAAAGATTTGTACTTGCCTACATACATACATACATACATACATACATAGATGTGTATTATGTATGTACTACATATGTATGTTATGTTTGTACATACATTGATGTATTGCAATAAGTTTGCAGCATTGGAAGGAAATAAGAAAATAAACCAAAAGGAAGAAAAGAAAAAAAGCACAAAAACAAGAAAAAACATTGTACTAAAACAAATTATCTGCTTACCCTCATTTAAATACATACATGAATGTGAAACTTTTGATTACGTTTCGCTCTTTCTCGCTCTCGTGCCATGTATGCCTCCTCGAGTGCAAAGCGCTTCTATTTATGCGAACCTGATAAAACTTATAGATGTAAATATATACAAAAAATATCTAGTTTCTCTTTAATCGCATAAAAAATCTTCAACACAATAGCAAAACAACAAAAACAACATACATATGCATAAAAACATATGTAAGCAAGCAGTACTACAAAGGCATTTATAGCAGATTATAGAAAACTACTACATATCTACTACTACTACTCGTACCTACTACATACATACTACACGTTCTCGTACTCACAGGCTCATGCTCGCTCGCTGCTGCAACTACTCGAACTACAACATATTCGTATGTTGGCACAATTTCTTCAAATGCCGAACATACTAGTATCAATATAAGCATGTATAGTATACTACTCGTAAGTATGTATACATGTTTTGAATAATAAATACTTACTCGTACACATAAATACATATTTCTGTTATTGTTTTGTTTTTTTGTTTTACACAACCACAACTAGTGTTCTCTTCCCGCTTTATTATTTGCAGTTGTCGTTGTTGCCTGTTTGGCATATCACAATTTGTGTAAATAATAAACGAATAATAAATGCTACACGGGTAATATTGTTGTTTAACCATAATAAAACAAATAAATAAATAAGAAGGAACATATGTACAAACATCTGTATGTACATATATAAATATGTATACTTGTACTTAAGTATGTCGGTATGCATGTAGTAATAAAAATCGACGAGTGTCTCAATGTACTCGTATGACTGGTTGAAATGTGCCATGTCAAATACTCGTTTTCTTTCTTCGGTGTTATGCGAGCCTATTTATGGATTCACATAGTACATCCATCGATGGACAAGGTTAAAAAGTATGCATGCACGTAGACATTCGTGTATGATGGATGGATGGATGATGCTGGTGACGACGGTACTCCCGCGATATGCACACATTCCATTCCATACCTTCCTCAATTCACGTGTACTCTCACCCACTCATGTGAGTTGCATGAAGAAATGAAAGTATTTATGTTTTCACTACATTTGTCGTATTTTTCGCAAGGAGTTAGACAAACCGTAGAGTATGACAGTGACATTATCGCTTCGATTAAATTATCATATCACTCATAATTGCTTGCACCACAACATTGCATGCACATTTTATTATTAGCCGAAGAGTACCCGGCAATGCCCACAGATTTTAGTTCGCCACAGCTTCCTGCATATCTTCCCACAACATTACATACGAGTATACTATATCCATTCGGTTATTTGGTTTTTGTGCGAGGAGTTCTCTAGTGAGAAGCTTTCAAACTAAGTCAGTTCTTCCCACAGTGAAATTAGTTGCTTGGAAATCTCGGAAGTGTAGTGAAGAGAGCAGAAATGGCAGGGGGATAAACAATATGGATGGCTCGGACAGCATTTTGATCAAACTTTTCGATGTTTCTCTTAGGCCGTTCATCCGCTTATACAATGCGATCCCTATCCAACAACAATTCGATATCGCACTCGTGTCTGACACTAAGTAGGAATGGGAATTTGCTCGATAATAAACGATATCGTTAACTGTCGGCAATTGCAGCGACTTAACAATAATTGTCGATAATTCCAAAAGAGTTCTCAGTTTATTGTTATCAATCTGGTAGAAATGGGAATTTGCTCGGTTATTATCGATATCATCGGCACATATTGCTTTTTCATTTTAATTTTAGCAGATTTTTGCACATTTAAAGGAACTATTAATACGGTATCGAGCATAGTAATTTAAAATTGTTGAGTTATCTAAAATATAAGTTTATACATTTTTCTCCTAAGCGCCTAATATTGTAATAAATATGCCGATGAATTTAATGCACTAAATCGGTGAGATTCCAAATTTTTAAACCAGTCTAATTTGAGGTCTCTGATCACGAAAATTATCTTTATTTTGAATTTACTCCACCGGCAAAAGTCAAGACGTCAAATGGTTAAAAGAAGAAGAAGAAATATGTTAAATTTTAAGTTTTCCTATTTATTTTTTTAGTCTATGAAACAAAATTCTTACAGACTATTCAAGAAGGCAAGTAAAAAATATATATATAATAAATCTTAATCTAACACAATTCATTATAGATGGATCTTTAAGTATCTTTAGAATTTATTAAAATAGAATCCATTAAAATATCAGAAAAAATACTTAGTAAAGATAAAATAATTATTCCACTCTCTAAAGATATCAAATCTCTTAGTTTACAACGGGCAGTATATGTGGCAATTACTTACTTTTAATGGCACAACAACCCATAGAGGGCCTAGACCGAGCTTTTCGCATCCACTCATGTTGTGCGTGTTATATTTGTACATGAATGGAAGGGACCTACAGTTTAATGCCGAATCCGAACGGCAAAGTGAAAAGCTTTCCATAGCAATTTTTACTCTTGTAGGTTTGCCATTGCCTGCCTGCCAAGAGGTGGTGCTGTGTAGAATAATTATTTTTTTAACTTTTTGATTTTGCCTGTGCCGAGATTCGAACCCCAGACACTCTGTGTAGCAGTCCAACGCACTACCACTACACCACACAGCGACCACAATTGGTGGCAATTGGTTACGTAAATTTCAAAGAACGCCAAGCATAATGTAGAAAAGATTTTTGGATTCTTTCAAGACGTAAAATACCTACGAGAGCCACTATACGGATTTCAAACAAGGGCACTGTTCGGGCAGAATAACTATATAATATAAACTATATAACTATATAAATAAAAACAGTTGTTTTTAATTAAAACTCAAAACATTTAGTATATCATAATAAATTGTACCGAATACTTAAATGCAATTATTATTAATTTCATCAACACTAATCTATCGATACTTATCGAAAGATTTGAATATTATAACGGATTATCACAATTTGCCTATTCTCGAATTTTATATATCTTGTAATGTGAACATACATAAAATAAAGAGGCACTGGCACTTCGGAAGAGAGGAAAGGTGTTTTTTTCTTTCCCCAACAGGCACCATATTCCAAACTTGATCGAACTAAAGATATAAGTATATAATCACTTTAATGTATACGGATCTGAGAAATTTGAACTATTGTGGTGAATAAGAGCTAATAACGAATAGGCCTTAGGTACTAAAAAGTTCAAATGATACAATTTCATATCATCAGCAAAAACACACTTTTCACTTAAAATTATATTAGAAATATCATTTATAAATAAAATAAAAAGTAATGGCCCACGAATGCTACCCTGCGGGACACCAGAGGTGACACATAAGGGTTTAGGAAAGGATTTATCAATATTAACAAAACAAACTCTATTATATAGGTAAGATTCAAACCAACTTAACATGGACGAATGAAAACCTAATTTACCTAATTTCCCTATCAATACCTTATAGCATGTGTATAGTATATCCACTTGATAACCTTCTTGAAAGACAGAAATGCAATATTCAGTGAATATAGTAAGATTTGTTTTCGTCGAGCGATGTTAATAGGGTGAAATTCAACTTTTTACAGCAAAAAATACTTATGTATCTTTAACAACACTTTCAAAGAGTTTACTAACAGTAGTAAGCCTAGAGATCCTATAATTAGCAATATTATTTTTATTACCAGATTTGTGAATTGGTGTTACAAATGACACTTTCCAGCCGTCAACAAAATTTCCTGATTTCAATGATTTATTAAAAATTAATTGGAGTGGAGTTACAATTGAAGAACTGCAATTTTTGAAAAGAGCTACTGATAGTCCATCAGCATTTGATTTAGTTGACAATTTTAGATAATAAATTCCATTTATTATATCATCCTCAGACAAGGTTAAAGAACCAAAACGATTCATCTGTAATATCAGATAACAAGCCCGGCTCAATATTGGCTAAAAAAAATTTCCAAAAAGATTAGCTGTTTCGATCGCACTATTCGATTTGCCATCATTTGATAACATCGAAGATGGAATATTAGAACTTTTCTTCATGGAGTGAGAATAGCGCCAAAACTACTTTGGATTCATTTTAATATGGCTTATACTACTGTGGGCAAAAAGTAGTAAGACTTTTTAATTTAAATTTCGCGCGGAAACCCATTCATAAAAATATTATTTTTTTAAGGTTGGTATGACTGTCGGTGACATCTCTGCCAAATGTCACATCAAAATAATTATTAGTATACGCTTGTCTTTCTGAAGTACAAAAAGCGCATTCGGCGATTTTCACAAAGAGTGAAATTATTCAACAAAGAAGTTCCATTAAATTTTGTGTGCGGAATCAAATTTCTGGTGCCGAAACGTTCAGAATGTTGTAAAAGGCCTTCGGTGATAATTGTATGTCGCGAGCAAGTGTTTTTGATTGGTACAAATTGTTCAAAGATGGTCGAGAACGCGTTGACGACGAACCACGTCCAGGACGGCCATCAACATCAACTGATGATCGATCAACACGTCAATAAAATCAAGGAATTGGTGCTCGAGAATCGACGATTAACAGTTAGAGACCTTACTGGCATCGTTGGAATATCGGAAGGATCAGTGAAAACCATTTTAAAACATCATTTGGGCCTAAGAAGAGTGAATGCACGATTGGTTCCAAAATCACTGCATTGGTTTTACGAGACCATTTTGCCAAAAATTCCACTGCTATCGTTCCGCAACCAACATATTCGCCTGACTTAGCACCGCGTGACTTTTGGCTATTTTCTAAACTCAAAAAACCGCTTCGTGGACACCGTTTTGAGTCATTGAAGACATTAAACATGAATCGCTAAGCGCATTGAAGGCTATTCCGGAAATTGACTTCAACAACTGTTTCGACAATTGGAAAAAACGTTGGCACAAGTGTATTGGGGCCGGGAGGGATTACTTTGAAGGGGACGAAATAGATTTGGAAGAATGAACAAAAAAATTTGAAATTATGAACAAAGTCTTACTAACTTTTGCCCACAGTAGTATACTCATATGTAGGTATTTATCCAACGAATAAATTCCCTCATATAATACCTTGTGTGATTTTCAACATTTTTTGTAACAACATATCTTTTATAAAACTTATTTCTAAGATTCTTTAATTTTTTAAGCATAGGCATATACCATGGTTGTTCATAATTATTATTACTAACGCGTCGAATATATTCTCCACAAATGTTAACAATTTAGACTTGAAAAATCAAAAGGAATCTAGAACATTAAGTTTTTCAAGCTCAATATTCTA
This sequence comes from Palloptera scutellata, assembly GCA_958295655.1. NCBI lineage: Eukaryota > Metazoa > Arthropoda > Insecta > Diptera > Pallopteridae > Palloptera > Palloptera scutellata. The sequence continues at coordinate 51,188,759 of OY282450.1, forward strand.
ATCAGTAGCACTAAAAAGTTTATTCAAGACAATAAAATTACAAGAGTTGTAGTTACCATAAAGCATAGAAACTTATTACTATTAGTCTCAAGAGGTAGAATCTTGTAGAATTCAAGTTGAATATGCAACGGAATATGATGGCTGTCACATGTAGAAATGAGAAAATCAGATTGACTAATTAAATAATTAAAGTTATCAGTGATAAAGACTAAATTCAATAGCCTATTGAGATTATTAGGACAGTAATTGATTTGCAATAGACCAAGGGCTAAAAACTTATCCACTACATACAAGTTGATCCAAAAGCGAGTCAGTAGTATTCAATTTAACAAGAGTACCACATAGTAATCGATTTACTGCTATTAGGACTCCGCCACCACGCTTGCATCCAGTTTTATCAGCATCGCGATCTTTGCGGAAAACAATATATAGATTCGGCTAAAAGAACTCCTCATCAAAAAAATTAGCATTCAACCAGGACTCTGTTAAAACAATAGCCATATTCCAATTGGGCAGATGTAGCGAATATTTTGCTGGCTTAGTGCGCAGTCCAGATGCATTTTGATAGTAAATTTTAATATAATTTCGGGATTATACAAAGCAGCAGCATTGGTTACAGCTGTTGATTTATCCGATTTGGATCGCCTGACTTTTGAATAAACCGAAAGCGGCGTACTTTTACATTTGAAGGCCAAAGCGTGGAATGTAAAATCCCATCATAGAATGCAGGATCTATGCTCAATTTAAAGTTAATACTTAAGTAATAGGTTATCAACATTAGTATCAATTCTTACAAGCATGGACAAGTCTATCAATTCCAGCATGTTTTTCAACGTAAGAAATTATGTTTTCTGCGGTTACAGATTGCTTAAAAGATGATAAGTGTACCCATTTTTTATTGATGAACACTTGCAAATCATAGTTTACATTTTGACCAATAATGATGGGATTCATCATTATTACGATTGGTATTTTTGTGAAAACCAGTAACATATGTAATTATTAGATGAATTTGACAGCGCGGTAAATTTGCAGCGCGGTATTGTAGTAGAGTTCACCGAAGAATATAATGTATTTGAATTATAATTTGTTGGCGTGATCATGTTCCCAGAAGCAGAATTACCAGCAGCTGAATAATTATAAGCAGGGACAGAATTCACAGCAGTCGCAGAATATGGGATAGCATCTGTAGTAGAGTGAGACCTGACAGCATCAACATATACAGAATTAGCAGCAGTGACGGCAAAAGCATTAATAGCATCAGAAGAGTTTGCGGCAGAAACAGCATCAGTAACGGTAATAGCAGGGTTAGCACCTATGGGCTGGAGCTTCACGAACACAACCGTATCCAACATCGAGAGATAAAGCTAATAAGAAACAGTAGAGTTTCCAGCTCTATTGACTCCTTGGAACATCGTCGAAACGTGACTTGCGTCTCACTGTCCTACCGTTACTTTAACGGTAGATCTTCTTCTGAGATGTGGAAGCTGATGCCGCCAGTTCGTGTGTTCAACAGAACAACAAGGTCAGCAAGCGGAACTCACGTCTTCCACGTAGACACGGTGTTCCAACGCACTACGTATTACAGAGAAAGTTCGTTCATCTGTCGTACCGCGCGTATTTGGAATAAGCTCCCTGCAACAATTTTTCCCAATTATTATGACCCTTGCAAGTTTAAAGCAAACGTTCATAAACACTTCTCTCTCCTTTTTCCTCCCTCCTATCAACCTTCCTTCCAATCAACACAATGTTCTGCATTTACTTATAGGGCAGTTTTGATTATATAATAAAAAAAAAAATAAAGTGACTAACATTTTTAAATTCATTCATCAATAAGTTATGATCAAAATGAAATATATATATATATCTGTCGCTTATATCTGAAAATGAAGTTTTAAGGAAATAGTGACTTCGATATTTCGATATACCTACGTCGCATTTATGTCGCTGGTTCCCAGTTATTTTGATATGTTTATTTTTAATCTAATTCAAACATGTTTTAAACTAGCTGTAAATGGCTTAAAACAATTTAATAATTCGATTTGAGTACTGGTTACAAGAATCGATTCGATACTAAGTAAAGTACCTATTCGATACTCAAAAACGATACTTTCTAGAATCGAGTACTGCCGATTTTTATGAGTTTTAGTAGAAGGCTTAAAGGGTGCCCAAAGTTCTATCTCAAGCTTTCCATCTCTCCATAGTAAGTATATTGCACACAATTTTGCAATGCTAGAAAGAATGAGAGAATAATGTTGCTCTGAAAGTTTATCTGCATGCATTTAAGTATTGCACTTTTTTCTCATTCTGATGGTAAGTGAAGAAGAAAGGGGTTTATGTATCTAAACATTAGTCAAAGCATGATGTTAGAAATAGGTATGTTGTTGAAGTACGAGGAAGTACGAGTGTTCGAGTCAATGTCAATGTTGCTGAATTCACACCACGTACTACTGCCAACTGACTGATTGACTGGCAATCATCTATGCACAACGACAAACATCCACAAAAAGAGATGTGTATTGCTTTCTTTACGTGATGTCTCCAGTGTGTGCATTCAAACTCGTACATGTGTATGTGAAAGAAGTAACTTTAGATATTTGTATCTTTCTCAAATATTCATATACATTTGTATCTGTTACATACATAGATTCATATTTATATACTCGTATAGAGAGTGGATACATGTGAATGTATGTAGTATGTTCACATACAATATTGTAGTTATAATATTCATATACATACATACATACATAGATACATACATACATATGTAGATACTCGTACATACTCGTACATAGCAAGCACATTTGTACACTTATTCTGTAACATTGAAACATTTCACATGTGCATGTAATCAATGAATGGTTCGGTTCGTTTGTTGTCTGTCTTGGTGGATTGTTGCGTATAATCGCGTATACGGATACGAAATCAATGAAACACACAATTACGACAGAATTTTGTGTGTGAAAATGATATTAGGTTAACAGAAATTTTAGGCAGTTCGCTCTCGAAATATCTGTCTGAGAGTAGAGTATTTGTATGGAAGTGGTGATGGTGGTGTTGATGGTGGTGTTGATGGTGGTGGTGGTTGAAATTGTCATAACTCACAACAAACACTTCCAACAAAAAAGAACTAAACAACCAGCACACATCGAAAGGAACACACAACACAAAAACACCAGTTCTTTCCCAGTGTATGCACACATAAGAGTTTCATTCAGTGTGCAAGAAAACGGACAGACAGACAAACAGACAGACGGACAAATTTTAACAAACGTACATAATTTCTCCATGTTATTTCAGTACAAGTATGTAGTGGAAGTTGTATGAGTGGAAGTTGTTTTAAGCTAATCGCAGCTACATAGTACATATGCTTAGTTATTATGTACACACAGTGTCGGACAATTATTAAGAACACCTTGCACTATAAAACTTCCATTGACTTTTTTTTTTATCGGACTGCTTATGGCATATTTTTATAGAGAAGAAAATGGTTTGTTATATACTTTATAAATTTTTAGGTGGCACATTACATTTAAATATTTTTTGGGGATTCCCAAACAGAAAAGTTGAAGCAAAGTATTCGAAGGCGGACAATCTAATAAGAATAGCAGACGAAAAAATTTATATATTAAAAAGAAAACTTAAATTTGTTTATAATTTGTACTGGTAAGCATTTAAATGGTAGCATTGAGGGTAATTCATCAAATTAAATGTAAACTATTCCGTAATGTCACAGCAAAATGGGTCAAGCAAAGCACTGCAGCAAGGAGGAGCGTGATTTGGTGAAAAAACTGCTAAATGAGGGACAAAGCATCCGCCAAATAGCTAAAACTATTAGCAGATCCTCGACATTTGTCTACCAATCTTTATTACCTCAAAAATTGCATTGCCAGAGAGGTAGGCCCCGCAAAACTACAAGAGCAGATGACAATCGCATACAAATTTTGGCGGCACGAGATCCATTTAAGGCAGCTGCTGCAATTAGAGAGGAGACAGGGGTTCAAATTTGTGCTCGATCAGTAAGGAGACGTTTGGTGGAAAAAAACCATATGGGAGAACAGCACGAAAAGTACCAATGTTGACACAAAGACATCGAAAGTGTCGCATAGAGTTCGCTAAAGCGCACATTGAGTGGATTGGTTCAATTAATGCAAAATGCAAAAAAAAAATGGTCTAACGTATTATGGACAGACGAAAGCAAGGTGAATCTTGTTGGAAGTGATGGCAAACGTTGCGTTAGACGCCCGAAAAATGCAGAATTGAGCCCAAAATATACTAGGAAGACGTTTAAACACGGAGGTGGAAGCATCATGGAATGGGGATGCTTCTCTTGGTATGGTGTGGGCCCTCTGTATTGGATAAAAGAAACGATGGACAGATTTCTTTACGTAAACATCCTTCATGAGGTGATGCTTCCTTATGCTGAATGGGAAATGCCCCTGAAATGGCAAATGCAACAGGATAACGACACAAAGAGCACACATCAATCCTTGCGCGAGATTGGTTTTTCTATAATGGAATTCCCGTTATGACTTGGCCTTCACAATCTCCTGACCTTAATCCAATCGAGCACTTGTGGAATATTGTCAAAGAGAAGATTGGCAGTACCAGAGCTAAAACCAAAAACGAATTGTGGCAAAGCATTCACAGAGCGTGGTGTTCCATACCCCATACTACTTGCGCGTCTCTGGTGGAATCAATGCCTAGAAGGTGTAAGGCGGTTTTAATTAACAAAGGCTATTCCACAACACAAAATATTAGCATTAGCAATTTGAGTCAATATTTTATAATTTTAATTTTTTAATTGAAGTGTTTTTATTTTTGTTCTCCTTTTGAAATGTGATTTTATGTATAACTTTTAAGTTATTTTTTTACACTGAATTGATTTTGTTTTTGTTGTAAGAAAAAATTAAACTTAAGGAATAAATTAATAAAAGTAAATAGCTTTTAAATTTATCATAAGCCTAAAGAAATATATCTTTAATGTTTTTGGTTTCAGAACTAGGTGTTCTTATTTGATTGTTTGACACTGTATGTAGATATGATATTTTCACTAGGTATTTTCCTCGAAACTGAAAAGTCAATTAAATATTTATATGTACATAAGATGTGCAAATAAAATTCATTTGAAATTGGAAGATTTGTAGCGAAGTTTGGAAGATACATAGTGTATATATATGTTAGTCTAACTTAGTCCACGTTGAAACTATTTGCATGCAATTCCCAAAATGTAGGAAAGAGAGGGGGGGAAAAAACAGGGGGATAAAATTTTCCGGGCAGCATTTTGGTGAAACTTTTTGACGTTTCTTTTACATGGCGTAAGTTTCAAGACGTAAATATCATGTAACTAATTCACTATGTAAGAGCTATAAGAAACTTCAAAAGGGAATGTCGAAAAAGCTCTTGCAACTAGTTTCGCCATGGAAGAAGAGCTTTCTTATACTATGTCCAGACTGGACTAATTTTTAATTTAACTATTTAAATGAATGGTCGCTGTGGTGTAGTGGTAGTGCGTTGGACTGCTACGCCGAGTGTCCGGGGTTCAAATCTCGGCACAGGCAAAATCAAAAAGTAGAAAAAATTATTTTTCTACACGGCACCACCTCTTGGTAGGCAATGGCAAACCTACAAGAGTAAAAATTGCTATGAAAAGCTTTTCACTTCGCCGTTCGGACTCGGCATTAAACTGTAGGTCCCTTCCATTCATGTACAAATATAACACGTACAACATGAGTGGATGCGAAAAGCTCGGCCTAGGCTCTCCATGGGCTGTTGTGCCATTAAAAGTAAGTAAGTATTTAAATGAAAAAGTGTCCTCATGGACTCAAGTTTAATTTTGACAGCTATTTGTTTACAATTTGTATAATATTTTTATACAGTGAAACAAAAATGCTTGCAGCATGATTTGATTGTAAATCACTGCATTTGCACAGTGAGACTAAAGTTAAATCTTCAAAGGTATTTGGTTGTGCATTTTATTTTTCAACTCCACTCCGGACACCTCACAACCATTTCTTTTTTGCCCCCGAAAATTCGCTATGTGGCCCCCACACTTGAATTATTGCATTATTGTATGGAAGAGGCGAGGCTACTTGAATCCTTTGTTTATTCCATTTTGTTTATTGCTTTTAATTCAATTGAAATTGATTTCTTCATTTTGTTTGACTTTGTTTGTGAAAGATAAAATTTTAGGTTTGTTCGTTTGAATGCAAAATTTTAGGTTTGTTTGCTTAATGATTAACTGTGTTTTCAGATGTAACCTTAAGTTGAACATATTTTACTTTATGTTAAATTGTGTAACATTTTTAATTTACAAAAACAATTGCATGTGATTTAATATGTTTACGAAATGGTTTTATTCACTTAACTTGTTTAAACCCATTTAACATGTTTAACTCGTCAGTTTGAATATGTGTACTCGTAGTATTAGATTTGAAAAGTATGTTGCTAGTTTTTCATCTGAAACGGTAAAACATTTATAATATTAATTACTTCCTGAGGATGAAGCTCTTCTAATTCCCACCATTGCAAAGAGTATTCAGGTTTACTCTGCTGCCTCCTGGGGAAACGTCAGAAGAACATATGTATGTATATGTAAATATACATAAGTAATATCACTGTGATATACTTTTTTCGGATATGGATTTTGAATTCGGATTCTAAAAGAGGAAGCTCTATTGAAAAATAATATATGTTCGGAATTTAAGGAAATTCAGTTTCACAAACATTTACACGTTAGTGGCTATGCTGCACCTACAAGGCTTAATTATTAACATTTTAAACAAATACGACTTCATCGCTGATCTAGAAAAAATGCTAGACTTTCATTTCTGAGGAACTCGATCCCCATTCCCGGCTAGGCAATGGATAGCTAATTTTCTTTCCTAATCAAAGCAGTATATAGCATTGGATTATACCCAATGTGTTGTGCTGAAAAAACAATATTCGCAGTGTGTGTAGGGTATAAAATAGAACTACAAACTTGAATATATTCAGTGTAATTATAAGAGTGCGAGCGCTTTTCTACAAGCGTGAGTTCACAAGCAAAAAGAAAACATAATCGTATATGAGAACAAACAGCATGAAAACCCCAAGACTGTTCCAGCTTCTTCGCAGTATTACCATTAGTTGTTTGGTGCGTCATGGCAGTACGAGTTTATGCATGTGATGGAGAAACTCTAACATCATCATCTCAAATACCACCATCACAGGAGGAATACGTAATACACACAGAACACACACACTTTGTGAGTACACACCGAAAAATACATATGAGATCTAATCCGTAACAACAATTGCTACTACAAAATACTTAAGGCTTGATTTGGTAACAATATTTTTATCATATTCTACCCGTAGGACTTAAGTTCAAACTCCACAACACGCGTTTCAGATGCATAGCTTTTCTCGTAATCGTGCGAAAAGTTGAATCAGTGTGTTTTGTATGAAACAAACTCCACGACTTGGTGTCGAAATGCGCAGAAAGCGTCAAAAGTTTAACTACTTTCAATTTTTTTCACGCTATTCTTGATGTTAGAGATGTTATAATTTGTAGGACAATGGCATAATCGATAACAGCCTATTTACATATATCGAAATACATTTATTGGAAACTGTTTGAAACTGTTGAACATAACAAAGAAATATGTATGATAAATGACAACTACCATGAAGATTAGCCTAATACTCTGGCAGATTAAACTTCGTTTTCGCTGAAGTGAAAATTCTACTGCCGATTATTTTTCGTCGAACTTTTACTATTCACTAATCCATTGGCTATTTGCAGCCAATTCAGAAGAGAAAAAAAATAATGATAGAAACACACAAAGCCATGTATCTCTCGATATGCGTCCGATGCACACAAAATCAAATTAGTGAATTCCAAGAAATCTACAAAATCCTTCAGTTCAATTTTACTTTTTTAGCGTCCTTAAAATAGAAGACACTGATGCGCAAAACGCGTGCTGTGGAGCAAACAATATTGCAAAACACCGAATGCCTAGAAAGCGCATATACGAGAAAAGCGTTGCGTCCGAAACGCGTGCTATGGAGTTTGACCTTTAGAGGCGTGCACATACTCGTACTCGAAAGTTTATATTTGTACAAGTATTAAGCTTAATTCTTTCTCCACTTACTTCGTTTCTCAATACGCTACATGTACCATATGTATATGTTTAGAAATGTTTTGCTGTTGATAAATATATATACACCAGAGCATATTCAACGCTCGCCAAGTAGTACGAGTACGAGTACGAGTACATCACCATCTCTATCACCACCACCTGTGCACCACCGTTTGATTTTGTTTTCAGATGTTTCCAACCACAACCTCTTTGGTATAATTGTACGAGTATTTTTCACATTCTCAGTTTCAAACACATGCACTTCACACTATGGTATGTACACGCTAAGTACGGTGTCTGTTTTCTATGCATACAACATACAACCGTATGCACTTGTATTGAATACATTTCCGTACATCTGTTAAACGTGAGTGTATCGCTGGCGATACATACATACATACATATGCATGATATTGACATACGTACGTACATACGGATATTAATATTATTGTGACTTGTACGTATACGACGTATACGTGCACGGTTATTGCGCAATACAAATTTAACATGAAATTTAGTAGTGAATATTCGAACAGGTCAACAGAATCGGTCAGCAGTTTCTCAGTCGTTCGTGCTCGCTCTCGCATGCTCGGGAAAAGTGATATTCTTCTATTGTAGTATGGCCACCAAAAAGTCCAATACTTGTTCATACTTAAATACACTACATATACTACAAGTATGCGTATATATATATGTATATATGTATGTATGTATATATATATTTATGTATGTATGTATGTATACAACAACTAAATACAACATTCACTCATATACTAATGTAAAACACCATGCCATGTACATACTCAAGTCACCACCGCTCCTATCCATGCAAACGTACAAATGCGTATGCCAAAAAAGTACCAGCCATTCCCCTCCTTTCCCCTGTTGTTTTAACATTTGAGTCATTCCCATAGAAACGCACACGATATTGAAATTATATGCTCCAGGAAAATACATATCGTATATGCAAAGTATCGTCGTACTTCACATCCAAATATCAAACTTGTATGTAGTAGATATGATTTATTTACCTTTTTAAGTTTTAAAAGAAATCCGCCTAAGATATTTGCTAACAAATTCAAACTCATCACTCCAAGTCAATCAGTTTACATCAGTGTTGCAAAATTTATATTCATAAATGACTTAAGTAGTTGAACATGTTTTCAATAGAATTGACCCAATTAATTATAACTATTAACATCAGTGACATTTAATATTGTATTTAGAAAACAAAGTTTTTCGAATCATATCCGAATCGTGAATGATTGGTCAGAATCAACGACCCCGAATAACGAGTACCTTTAAAAAACCACTACTCTGGTGTTTTACTTTTTTGTCTAATCTGGTATTCGTAGTCTCTCTTCGATGTTTTGCCTTAACTATCTTCGAGTAAGTATTAAGCATTTGTTTTCCTCTGCACTGATAGTTTGATAGTTTTAGTTTTAGTTTTCTAACCATCTTATTTAATATTTAGGTTCATGCTACTACTACTAACCACTACTACTACTACTTTGTTCTAGTACAAAGGTGAGGTGCCATTTGTTATGAGGACCTACGTCAACTATAAGCTGTATCAAGCTATGCAGCTTGGAGGTAAGTTTAGTTTCCCAGATAATATATAGCAAAGCTACAAACCGTTTTTGAACCAAACCAATTTTGAAACGAACCGTTCTACTTTTTTTTCACTTGAAACCAAACCAAAACCGAAACAGTTTTATTGGAAAAATGGGTTGGTTAAATCCAATATGAAATATTATTATTTGCAAACTGGCGCCGAAGTTGGCCTAGCTTGAATTCCCGTCAATGCCATGGTCTTTCTTTTATGCACAAGTACAATCGACAGCAGCCCTTAGAGCGCTTGTGTACATATTTGACCAAACACAATTTATAGAATACATAATAATTTGGTGATCGCTGTGGCGTAGTGGTAATGCGTTGGACTGCTACGCAGAGTGTCCGGGGTTCGAATCTCGGCGCATGCAAAATCAAAAAGTAGAAAAGATAATTTTTCTACCCGGCACCACCTCTGAGCAGGCAATGGCAAACCTACAAAGGTAAAAATTGCTATGAAAAGCTTTTCACTTCGCCGTTCGGATTCGGCATTAAACTGTATGTCCCTTCCATTCATGTACAAATATAACACGCACAACATGAGTGGTTGAGAAAAGCTCGGCCTAGGCCCTCCATGGGCTGTTGTGCCATTAAAAGTAAAGTAAGTAATAATTTGGCGAGTATTTGAACCGAACCGGTGGTTCAGAGAGGCCGTGAACCACTGAACCGAACACAGTGCAAAATTGTGTTGGTTCACATCCCTGCTATATATTGTACTTACTTATGTTATAATATACTTGCAACACTTCACCTAAAGATATTTTGAAAACACGATTGTAATCTAAAATACTTGAAGCCCCATTTTATTTGCACCTGCTGCTCACTGTTGTCAGCGCAAAAGTTCACAAAAATATTTATAAGATAAAATCATTTCTTTTTAAAAAGCTTGCAATAATAAAGAGTGCGTACATGTGTTACCTATAAGTAACGTGTAGTCGTTAACGGGTTAAGATACTATCATATGAAATATGTAGAATATCTTTAGATAGAAAGAAGCATTGACAATAACATAAACCTTGGATGCTATTTTCAAATTAAAATGCAACAAGTTCAATATTAATGCATAATGGTACTATGTCATATTACGTGTCAATATAAAAGTAGATACAGCAACATCAGCAAGTATGGTGTGTAGTTTTCAAAATGAATAACAAACACTGAGACACATTTAACTATTACGTATGAACATATATAAATGTATGTATGTAGGTATATTTATATATGTAAATAGTATGAAAGTAAGTAAGCGTGTATAAACTTGATAATTTTTGCAAATACAACTACTAGCTACCACCACAACTGCTGCCTGTTGCGGATTGCTTGTGTGCACAATGTTCGAGTATGCTGTCTATTTGCGAAACCACCACAACCCACCCATGCCTGCTAATGTGCCCACATGCTCGAATAAACCGAATGAGCGAGCTGGCAAGCGAACGCATAATCGCAGCACACAATCTTTTCTATAGCTGCCCGCAGCAGCAACAGCGAACAAACGACAGCAGCGGCGGCGTCCATTTGATTTTGTTTGCCGCGCATCCAAAATACTAATTTCATAATGGAGGCGAGGTCAGTACTGTAATACGCGATATGTGGGAGCAGGCTGCTGCGCATCCTGAGCACCTGCTACTAAAGACAGTCAAATGTTTGTTTGTTCGACCAGTCAGCCTGCCATTTTGCCACAATTTATTGCTACTGATACTGTGTTGCTGTGCTGTTGCCGCTACTGTTGCCGCTGCGTGATTGTGATTGCTGCGGCGGCTGTAGCTGTGATTGCTATTGCGATTCAACTACCGCCACCTCAGTTGCGGTTTGTTTGCGATCTCTATACAAAACCCAAACGAATGTGGGAAAAACGTGTAAAATGCTATGGCAGCGTGTTGCCAACACGCTACTTGCAATATTGCAGCCAACTGAAATTTCTGCTCGCCTGTTAGATCGGCTTGTTGTCGGCGCTTGAAAAGCAACATCGCGTGAAGTATAGTTGTTTGACGGCGAACAACAGCCGCCGCGCACAAAGAATAGCATCAACAAAATCCATCAGCAGCAATAGCAATTGACGATGGAGAAGCAGAAGAAGAAGAAGAAGCCGAAGAAGAAGAACGGCAGCCACAGTAATATTCAAACGTTTGCAACACAAGCATTTTGTTTTGTTCTCTTTCGGAAATACGTGAGTGGTAGGAATAATGTTGCTAATGCATGCCTTTTACATTGCCGCCGCATTGCCAGTTCCAATAGCAACAGCAGTTTGCAGTCGGTAGCAGTAATCGGGGAACAGCTGATGCAGCTGTTTCTGTTGCTGGCTGTTGCTGCGGCGCAAAATTCATCATCATCAACATCTTGGAAAACTGTTTCAACGAAAATTGCGCAACTTTCATGAACTTTCTTAACAGACGCTCAGCAATCAATAGAGCACTGACAGCAACAGCAGCAGTAGCAGTAGCAACAACTGTGTACATATGTAGTTTCGCTTGGGGTAAACGATACGAACAGTGGAACAAAAAAGCTTTGAATGTGGGTTAGAAATTATATTACCCCGACACTGTCCTAATCAATTGCGTTACTGATACTCCATCGAATTTATTTCTCTACAGTCATCGAATTTCATTTTATCTGTTATACAGACTCGTAATTAATGAAGTGAAACGTTAAAATTATTTTACAAAATTTATTTATTCGAATTTAATGCACTCAAGCCTACTGTGTGAGATCCCTCACAAACCAACACATTCTCCTTTATTTGTTTGTTGCGAGCAAATTATCTGTCGTAGCTGGGAGTAAACAGCACAACAACACTACAAACACGGGCTCCCTCTGTCTCTATCTCTCTCGCACCAAAGGCAATCAACTAATACGTTTGCAAGTACTCGCGAGCTCCACAAATAATGAATCACATAAATATTCACATATTCACATATTCATATACTAGATGGTTGCCCCTGCCCACTGTTGCTTTCTGAGCGCTTGTTTATCAGTCTCGTAGTTTAGGAGAATTTGTGTGCAATGTCTTCGTTCGATTTCTTCTACTCGTGCGATTATTGAATTGGTTGTTGGATGGATTGTTTCAGACAAGTTGGGCGATTATTAAACAAGCTCCACAAAATGGTCTGCGAGTTTCGCGAGTCTCGTCACTTCCAAATCTACACTTTACAGAATATAGAAGAACAGAGATCAAAAGTATTCGCGCTCGCAAGTCAAACGCCGATTTGCAGGTTCCCACCTGTTCTTGTGGGCAAGGCGAGCAAGAAGAAGAAACATTTCTTATAATTTGGTGGGGTTCTGCGCGACGGGTGCCACCGTCGCCATCTCGAACGTATGAATACCCGTATACTTTTTCGCTGTGCATTATTAATATTAGCGACAGTCAGGCAGACGGGCGGGAAAAAAGCCAATCTCGCATATTGCGCGTCATCGTTGTCGTCGCGTAGCGGCCTAACTCAATTCCAATGGAGAGTTTTTGTGGTAAAAGAAGAATTTTTTTACGTTCCTTAAGAAATGTGGGGAAGTTAATAAAGTCTCAATACCAGGCGTTAAGAAAGTCCCAGTGGGTTGAAATGTATCATTGGAAATCGTTGGGGCTCAATTTCAATGTTCGTTGTTTGGTTTGCTGCTCTTTTCATTATTTTATTATTACTGTTGCTTTTCGTTTTGATTGTGGTCGTTGTTGTTGTTGTTATGGTTATGGGGAGCAGCGACAGCAATATATTTTAGCAGGTAGAAGGTTGTATAAAAAAAAACCAACTTACAAACCAGTTTCTCTTTCAGTTATCAGAAAAGTTGTTAGTTGTTTTTGGTTTTATGCTACTCACAAACTTACAACAGCTAGTATTTCCACCTCGCTCTTTCTCTGTAGTTCATACAATGTTTCAACTAGTTAAAATTACTTACAGTGTGACCAATACACAAAGTTCATACAAAGCTTAAAACACTTAAGCTTTTAAAATCAAACCATTCCTTACTGTGGACGATATGATGACCTCGATAGTCTAGTGGGTAGCCCACTAGACGCTCACTCGGGAGGTACGAGTTCGATTCCCGACATGGTGTAGTGCTTAGTTTTCATCGAAGGAAGTGGTAGGGGGACATGACACTATTTTATATAAATCTATGGGAATATGACATTTGCCATATCAGTTATACTGGTCATACTGCTCCTTTTTTGCCTAATACTTATTTTCAAATTGGGTTTTCACACCCTAGTGATTTATGTATGAATATGATTTTTATAGTTGCTTCAACAACACAGTATTTGCTTAATATGGCTTATATAGCGATTTTCTCGGAATTTCAGACCATATCAAATTGTCATCGAAATACAAGCCCAACTCTCTAACAGAATTGTATTGGTGCCACCACTTCGTCTGATATTTGTATGAAAGATATGTATGTAGGTGTGGTTATAGCCTCAGTTGTTAATTTTCACAACAGAACATGATTCACTTATTTTGAGTTACTACTACTACTATTTTTACTACTACAACACAGCCCTTGTACGGCCAAGACCGAACTTTTTACAACCAACTAGGTTTAGATTGAAGGAAAGAAAGATCTGAGCAGTAACGGTAACCAAATTGGTCCATTATGATGTCCCTATATGGTGACTGTCCACTTAGGCCATAATCGCCCACTTTCATTAACTTCATATCGGTAGAAAAATAAGAAAAAAAACATTATAAGAATTTACCAGCTGAAGAACAGGAATATCGTGGGCGAAAGTCTAGTGCTCTACCCACTAGACTACCGAGGTCGTCTTTGCAACCCTTCATGTTATGCAATTTTTGTATTTATCCATTCAATTATCAAGCTCGAGAAGCCTATGTAGTAATCCCGTTCAAATAATTGCGAGAGGGTACTTAAATGTTTGTTCACATTTTATTGCACTTTTTAGAGTATTCCGGAAATGGTGGCATTCTGGGAAAAAGAAGAAGATTCAGATTAAACGCAGTTATTGTACATAGATAATCACTCGTTATTTTCTATCATCTGATAGCTCGCTGGTTCGTGTAATACTTGAAGAGCTTCCTCAACAGGTATATTATTCAATTTTGCTTTCATATGAAGAGATACATATGTATATTATATTCATATGTATGCGTCACACTGTAAATTTGTTTTTTTTTTCTTTTTTGGTTAACAAAAATCATTTATTCCATTTGATATTGCTGAAATTTTGTTTACTGGGCATAAAGCACCAGATTCTATAAATTTACACTAACAGTGCGAATTTATAGTAGGTAGACATTTTGATATTTGAATAAGAAATAATAGGAACTCAAAGTTTAAGTTGAAGATGAAAGTAAATGCGAGCTATCGCAATCGATAAATTAACTTACTATGTAATTTATTGTTCATGAAATAATTTAAACGACTGCAGAATAAAGGAAATAGTAAGGGTAGTATAAATAGTTCGTATATTTTATTTCGCAAATTTAACTATTTTAACATTACGAAGGCACTAATCCATTGTAAATAATTGAAAATTAAAACTGTTACTTAAGAAATTTGGACATTTATACCAAATGCCCAACAATCAATTCCATTTAAATAGGAATAGTCCGCTTTCTGAAAGTGCTCCACTCTTGAGCACTCTTTGCTTTCAGTTTAACTTATCAATGTGACTGACTCCACCACACACAATATTCAATAAAATCGATATTCCGAGAATCATTTTGAAGGCATCGACTCGTTCGACTTTTACCAGGCAGTCATAAAATAATGCTAGTGTTTCCAATCAACGCCACCGATTGCGCTGCCGATAGCTCACCGATGATTTCGATTTAAAGCTAAACACAAAACAAAACTTCATTGCGCCGCTGTTGTTGTTGCTGTTATTTTGTGTACAGACAGCATAATAACAGTCCAATGCCAATGCACGCATCATCGTCGTTCGGCCCCCTCTGCACTGCTCCCCTTTCGAGAATCAATTGCACTCTAGCAGTTCACATCGCAAAAGACACAAGCGAACCATAGACTGACGCTGCCGCTGAAGCCAACATCACCATAGCCATAGTCATCGTCATCGTCGTTGTGCATACCTTCACATGCTATCCATCGACGATTTTAACAAACAACAACAGCAAGCAACAACAACAAGAGACATCGATATGAGCAACGAGCGAAAGTACATTGCCCTCTCACATAATTTTGTTGGTTTTGCTCTTCTTCCCCTTCGTTCAATAAATACATACATACTTACATACCCATAAACAATCATATTGGCATTTCATTTAAACTCATTACGCTCATGTACTTCACTCATTCGTTCGTGTACATTCACATTGGTCCGATTTGTTGATAAACAAAAACAAACAACAACAAAACGAAGAGTCAGCCGATTGAAATACATTCGCCAACGCGCAACTGTTTTATTTTTTTGCACTTTTCACTTGTTTCATTATTATCAAAATAATATTTATACCTTGCAATAATTTACACCCGCCAGTTAGCCAGTCAGTCAGTCAGCAAGCAAACAAGATACCAAACCGATACCGACAATCGATAAACTTGCGCCTCTTTTGATGAATTCCACCACATTTATATTGTGTGTATATACAACCATTATCACGATGTGAAATGGATAGCTGCGCATTTCCTCCCCTAATTCCTCAAGACAAAATTTCTTTGCAATTTTCAATATTCTGTGACCGGCCTAACCTCCTTATTCTCCCGCGCGTGTTCTTTCCAAGCTTCAGCTTCTCGTATACATATTTACGTACAAAGTGATGAAGAATGTGAATACTTATAAATAGGAGAAATTTTCCGGCAATGCTTATGCTCTCGACACCTACTCTCTTTCTTCCACTCTCATTCTCTTATGTATTGAGTTTCACAAGTGAAAATGGAAGGAACGGTTGTCTAAATATTTCCGGAACAAATGAAGAAAAGTATTTATTCCGTACTTTCAATTCGCTCATCCGTTGCCTATTGCATAAAATGAAATTCTGTTCAAATTGGAAGCAAAACATTTTTTGGAAAATATTTCGTTCGTGCATCAAAATGCCAACAAATGGAGCTCAGCATTCTCTGGTGGCATGAATACATTCAGAAAGTGTTTTTCCTCCTAAAAAGAGAGTGAAGTTTTATAAACATACATACATACAACATACATACTATATGTTCATATGTGCATACGAGTACATATCTACATAATATGTGTATGGTCGCTGTAGCGTAGCGGTAGTGCGTTGGACTGTTACGCAGAGCGTCAGGGGTTCGATTCACGGCACAGGCAAAATAAAAAAAATAAAAAATAAATAAAAAAAGCAACAACAACAAAAGTTATACACGGGATCACCTCTTGGCAGGCAATGGCAAACCTACAACAGTAAAAATTTCCCATGAAAAGCTTTTCAATACGCCGTTCGGATGCGGCGCAAAACTGTAGGTCCCTTCCATTCATGTACAAAAATAACACGCACAATAGCAGTGGATGCGAAAAGCTTGTCCTTTGGCGCTAAATGCGATCATAGTCGACACTGGTAAACTGAAGTTTATTGTGGTAAAGGCATAACACTTGCCGCAATGGCTGTCTCTTTATCGGTGTCCTGTGTGATTGCATTCCCTCTCTGATTCTCCCTTCTTCTTCCTCTCACCTATCAATCTTCCTTCCATTCAACACAATGCTCTGCATTCATAGGGGTACACCCTGAGTGTTGAATTTATCGATACAAAAAAAAATAAAAATGTATGTATTTAGTTTGTATGCACATTGATTTTTTGTAAACAGATTAAATGTTGCTAGATATGTTGTTCATTGTTGTTCATAAAAATGCCAGCCATTTTATGTTAATTATTTACATACATACAATGTGCTACCAGAAAATTCATTTATTTAATATTTTTAAATGCCTTTGACCTTTATGCTTCAGAAGTTATGTATGCAAACCTACATTTTTTTCGTTTTGCTAAGTAGCTTCGAAATGACTCGTGATTAAAATTATTTACATTGCTTTGTTAATTATGTACCTTCTATATTCATGATTATATTTATTGTGTTGCCTTTTAGCTCCAATCCCAGGCACGGGATCCCGGGAAATTTGTCAATCCCAAAAAAGTGTTGTCTGAAATATTATTCGTGGATCATGGTGAATTATTTAGATCCTTTGTATTGTACATATACTGTTATTGTCATTACTCTTATTGCTGTATTCCTTGTGTCTTTGGTATGGTTAAGATTTGCGCACCCACATAAATTTCACTTCTACCATATGAGTGGTGTTCGTCAGACACAATTGTCACAAGCGAGCGAGTGGATGGGCAAACTGCGATAATGCGATAAGCATTCATTTTATACATATTTAATTCTTATTTTATAACCTACTACCACATTCTATTTGTTCAGAATTAAAAACATACAGTGGTGAGCATTAATGGATACATGCTGGTCATATTTGAATTTGAGTATCTGTAAAACCTATAAAAACACACCAATCGAATTGGAACTTTCACCGTTAATTTATTTATTTATATTTAAAAAAGGAAAATTATAAACTATTTTCAAAATTATAAAGTTTATGTAACTTTTAGTGCTTGCAAATAATGCTCGCCACTGTACATACATTCCAGATTAAAATATCTGCCGTAGCATTTGTTCGTGACACCGAGAAATTTCTGTAAATTCCTTCAAGGTTAAATCTTAAGTAAATTATTCATACATTACGTCGCAACATGTTTGTAAACGGAGAGGATAGTGGACATTACCTTTCATAGCTACGCTATTTAACTTTTGTTTTGATTATGTATCAATTTGCCAAAGTGTAAACAACATATGGTATCCTTTTTGCGCTACAAACATGTCAGCATACGTGCCAAATAAAAGGTATTTGTACAGGGAGATTTATTTTGACACGGAACGAAGACAAGGAACGCCTTGACCAAGTGAAAAAATTCGAAGATGAAGAATTGATCATGTTTCTCGACGAACACTCGTGCCAAACGCAAGAGGAACTTGCAATAACATTGGGAGTTACTCAAGCATCAATTTTCAGGCGAATAAAACATTTCGGTTCATTCAAAAGAGAGGAAATTTGGTGCTATACGACTTGAAGCCGAGAAACGCCTGAAATGCTGCTTCAGCGCTATAAAAATAAATTGTTTTTCCATCAAATTATTACTAATTTTTGTGCCTTTTTATTATACTAATCTGTGGCGTAGTGGTAAAGCGTTGGACTTTTGCGCAGAGTGTCCGATGTTCGAATCTCGCAAAGGCAAAATCAAAAAGTAGGAAAAAAACGGCATCACCTCTTAGCAGGCAATGACAAACCTACAAGAGTAAAATTTGCAAATCGATTGGGTAAATAATTAAAAAGTTATAAACATTATATAAAATACAATATTTTCAGGAAATGTGCCATGAAAAATTGTTACAATAAACATTATTCAGATTTTATCTTACAATTTCAAAAAGAAAGAAAAAAACAAACTCTGTAATAAATGCGCATCATTGTCATGTGTGTTGTTCTGTTAGGTCTATACTCAGGATTCAGCTGGAGTCTAACGAGCATCTTGAGAGCTTGTTTTCCACGGTAATTGCTTCTCGTTCTCGGAAGCGTGTTGTGGGTGGCCTTCCAGAACAGTATTGTTCATTCTGGCTTTTGTAACCTCTACTTCGTATACGACTTTAAGGGTCGCTTTGTAAGTATTGAGGTCAAACAGTAGCGGTTGCGAGGCCGTGCGGTGACGAGTGCTGCTGTGGTGCTGCGCAAGTTCCTGGCGGATGTTGCGTGTCAAGCAAAGCAATGTTAAAGTTTGTTGGCGACAAGCGATGAAGTATTGCTTGGATAGAACTGGTGCTAAAAGAAGCCAATCCATCACATTTCACTGTTCTGCCGCACATTGAGCAATATTAGGCTCTCTCACAAAGCTCACACACACAATATGTAGAAATAATTAATATAAAACTGCCCCTTCCCGGTGACTACGCTACTGCATAAATCTGCAAGTAACCGAATATTGAGCAACTTTTCCATTCAAGCAATAGTTATTTATCTTTATATTGGCTTAAAAGAAATATGTACAATGTCCGTCATATATATTTTTGTATGTACATATGTACGTAAGTACTAAGAACCCTTGATAGTTTATCATGCGCCTAGGCTTACTAATAAATAGTATGTTATCTATGGTAAATACATGTGAAAAATGTTGTCAACATAATTTGAGTCAATTGGAAATGTTGTAGTGAGACTTACAATTTAATACTTAGTACAAAAGAAAGTTTATCTAATATGGTACATCAACAATTGTTGCTAAGTAATGTTGCTGTTAAAGTGACAAATTTTATGCAAGTAAATAACAACATTGCATAAAAGCTGCTCACGCCTTTTTAACCGTTGTGATGACATGTTGTTGTGATGACGACGGAGACGCAAAACAGCAAATGCGACGAAGGAGACGAAGAAGGCACAAATCTAGCGCTACATTTACTTATTTCTGTATATAGTTACCATAGTTCAGTTTTATGTATGTAGTAACAGTTAGGCGCTAGTTGCTACTGCTATCATCATCATCAGTAAATATTTAGTGGCAGTCATGACCACCAACACTGCCAAAGGCTGCTTGCTTTGTGAGACCCAAAAGTGTTTATGTTTTGCTTTGACTGGATGGATGACCGACCAACCGCCAGCGCCGAGCGCGTTCATAGCGCAAACGATTTGTGATGACATGACAGGCGCTGGTTTGTTTGATTGCTGCTGTGGCGATGGCAGTCGCGTTTTCGTTGGCTTCGGCGGGGATGGAGCTGGTGGCGGTGGTTGAGTGAGTTGTGGGTTTCGTGAGTTGTAACGCCATGCGTTTTTTGTTTTTGTTTTTGTTTTTACAGTACACGTATATGTTTAATTTTTTTTTGCTTTCGGCAGCTGATTTTCTGTTTCTGTTGTGCTTTTTTGCTTTACTGCTGATTGTGTATTGCATCGGCAGCAATCACTTGCTGCTCGCCTAGTAATTTATATATTTTATTGTTAATATTAGTAACAAAATATTTAGTGTAGAAAAACAATTTTGAAAAACGTCGATTAAAAAACACTGGGCCTTTGTTTCTTTTTTAAACAATTTCGTTGAACAACAATATGTTTTATTTGCTCCACAATGAAATTACATATGCTCAATGTGTGTAAAATATGGTACTCGTTTGGACAATATCATAAAGGGCCATCAATCAATTTGCAATTAAATTGTACTACAAACAATAAATCATTCATTATATATGTATGTGCATTTCACTGAGCACAAGCAACTTAATTCCGTCCTGTGCTGAACAATCGAAAGTTTAATAACTAACCAGCCACAAATACAATAATAATAATAATGATGTTATTGCCACAGCAACATTGCATGAGTGCAAAAATGTTGCTCATTGCTCGTAGCTGCTGCTTTCGAACTCAAACGTTGTTGCCACACAACTGTCATTGCTGAGCCGAGTATCTAAGTATCAGGCGCCCAGTTCTCAAAAGGAGGCAGTCCAAATTTCATTCCGTTCAAATCCCAAATTGTACAATATTACAGTAGACACATACCATTTGCGAGTGCAGCGACACTCGTTCGATTAAAACAAAGTGTAGTAGGTAGCGCTTACATAGTATAGTACATTTTTATACTTACAGAGACAACGGCAAGGGGAGGGCGGTGGGTGGTGACGTGATACTAGCGCAATTTTTCGATTGTCGAATGTATCGAGATAAGCACGCACGAGAATCGTTCAATTTTGCAGATGACAAAACACAATATTGCACATCCAAGTAGAACGAAAAACGTTGTGTCCCAATTCGCCAGGCTAAACATTTCTAACAGGCGCCCATGCTTGAGGTAGCCTAGACTATTTGCTATGAGCGGTGAAATGTTCTACGTATCTAATTATTTGCTTCTTCCTATACCACATTACTGAATTACGAGTACCATCTACTATAATCAGCAGCGAAAACAAAAGGGAAGACAAATTATGATTCGAACACAACATTTTGCTACAGATTGTTTTGTATGTGCATATGTTTGTATGTATGTATGTTTGTAGGTACCTGTATGCTTCCGACACTACTCAATTACAAGTTTAAAACTAATTTCTAAATCAACGCAGTGCTTGACATACTTATGTTTAAATACTTATGTTTAATAAACGCTCTCTTCAACTGAGCTCGTATTAGAAAACTTTGCAAGTCTGCAAATTTGTTCACTGCAAACTTTGATTAATTTCAGGAGAAGCTGATTGGTGCAGATTTGTGATCGCCTTGGTGTAGTTGGTAGTGCGCTGCACTGCTACGCAGAATGTCCGGTATTCAAATATCGGCTGGTGATGGCAAACCTCCAATAGTGAATGTTGCCCAGGAAAAGAAATCACTTTCAAATTTTATTACAAAATTACCTAATATGAGTAAGTGCAGACTATCATTAAAAAGTTAAAACTCACTTTGAAAAAATCAATTTATTGTGTAAACAGGGTGGACCATTTATAATTTGGGATTCGATTTTCAATAGTGTTAATTAGAAACGAATAATTTTTTTTCAATGGGGTTTTTATTATTCGAAAGTACAATCCTTCCATTCAATTGTGGAACACTATTTCATTCAAATGACTTCCTAGGCTGTTCTTGCAGTAGCCCATATGATCAACTCAATTTTTAAGTACAAAATTCCCACGCAAAAGATCGATGCACGGTTTGTGTGACACGGCGCGCCATTCTGTTTGAATCAAATGCTGTCTAAGTTCATATCTTCTAAAATAGGCCATCTTCCTTCCTCTGAGCAACAGCGGTTGTGAACACTGTAGGAGTACGAGAACGTATTGTTTTATCCAATAAATAAAGATCCAGTTTAACGCACGCATTTCACGAACTGATCCACAAATTGCGTGGAAGGCGCTTGTCTTATGCCGAATTTTGAACGTAATTTTCTTACACTTTCGGTAGAAGATGAACCATTTTGCAAGTAATTTTTTGTAGAGAGTTGCCACACAAAATAATAAATTCCAAATTCCACCTTTTATAAGTATTTACTGCTTTAAAATCAAATTTCCAATTATTTATTGTATTACAACTTTATAAATATGTACAAAATAAATTTACATATAGCACTTTCCATTCTTTTGTAAAGAAAAGCAAATATTTAATTTCAAAACATGCTAAGGGTTCGTGAATATAATATTTACATGTACACCCAGTATGAATATTTTTCCATAACGTCAGGCTTGTGACAAAAATTGAATTGAAAAACAGGATGTTCATAAATTTCATTGATTTTTTTTTCCAACACGCAGTGGGTACCCCTATAAATTCGGATCATTGTGTTGATTGGAAGGAAAATTGTTAGGTAAGAGGAAGAAGGAGGGAGAAGTAGTTATCAGCGTTTGCTTTGTGTAGTTCTGGGGAAACACGAACTGGCGGCATCAACTTGCGCATCTCAGAAGAATATCTACCGTGAAAGTAACTGTAAAACAGTGAGATGCAAGCCACATTTCGACGATGTTTCAAGGAGTCAATAGAGCTGGAAACTCTACTGTCTCCTATTAGCTTTATCGCTCGATGTTGGATACGGTCCAGGAGCTCCAGTTGCCTTCGTGAAGCTCCAGCCCATATGTGCGAATTAAACTTCATTTTAGGACGTATATACTTAGGTGGTGTAGATCATGCGGAGGTCAGTCTGAGTGAAATATTTTTTACACCGCCTAAGAAAGCCGAGACACTTGGCTGCTTCTTTCGATACGTCAAAAATGTGTTTATTCCAACGAACATCACATTGGATAGACATGCCCTGAACATCAAGAGTTACTGTCTCCGCAATACCTACCCCACCCATATCTAGAGGGTTACCGGGGAGCGTGGGAAACTCGTTTGTGAGATAACAGACAACATTGGGTCTTACGCGGATTGAACCCAACTCTATTCGTGAGACCCCACTCGGATATTGACTGGAGATCTTCACTGAGTGAGTCATTCATAAAGCTACCAATCGTTCCTGATTGAGAATGACTGTCCCGGATTTGAGTGACTCGGCCTGGTTTAAGTAAAGTCATGTAGAACAACATCGTTAAAGTTAAATTTTGTTTTTAATTTTTAACAATTTTGTTTTTTTTTGTTTAATAGAAAAAGTTCTACTAGCTTCACCAAATTTACCAGTTCAAACATAATCTGATCCTACATTTAATCTTATATATTTTAATTTTTAATATATCACCATCATCTGGAAAATCCTAAGTCTGCTTTTAAGCACACCGATTTTTCTCACCGATTTTCTACTGATTGGCGAGGGAGGAGAAGCGAAAGTGAACTAGTCACAATCGACTGTACCACCGGGAAAAAATTTGGAAACCATAAAATTACTTACTTTACTTTTAATGGCACAACAGCCCATGGAGGGCCTAGGCCGAGCTTTTCGCATCCACTCATGTTGTGCGTGTTATATTTGTACATGAATGGAAGGGACCTACAGTTTAATGCCGAATCCGAACGGCGAAGTGAAAAGCTTTTCATAGTCAATTTTTACTCTTGTAGGTTTGCCTTTGCCAGCCAAGAGGTGGTGCTGTGTACTTAGAAAAATTATTTGTTCTACTTTCTGATTTTGCCTGTGCCGAGATTCGAACCCCGGACACTCTGCGTAGCATTCCAACGCACTACCACTATGCCACAGCGATCATAATATTGGTTATCAAAATAAAATAACATTTGTTGGTATTTCATTTATATTCCAATAGATGGCGCCACATGCGCAAATTTCGTTTGACAGCTCGTCATATACCAATAGATGGCGCTACGTGAGCAAATGTCGTTTGAAAAATTTATTCTATTGTCCATTTTCAATTGAATTGTGATTCTGTTGGAAGTTCATCGAAATCGTTTCATGAAATGAGATAAGATTCGTCAAGTCAATTTATCTTTAACAAATTTCCAGATTCACCTACGAAATGCGGTGAGTTTTAAAGTGACAAACGGTCATACTGTAACAAGAAAGGGAATCATTTGTCAACTCAGCCAATCGTGGCTGAGGTCTTCGTCTTCATAGGCTGTTGTGTCATTAAAGAAGAAGGCAAATTACTTGACAATTCATTTAATTGGGAGTAGTCAATACAGTCACTGTTCTGGGTGCAATTAATTGCTGTCGTTTATTCTGGCCATTACAGTTGATCACATTTAATACATAGAAATGCAACTCTGTTTCTAATATTTAATTTCTTGATTTCTATCCGAAAAATGACAATCGAACAGATGATTCACTGCTCCACTTTCCACCATCAGTTTCGTTGTCATTTGTTGGAGCCTCTTTATTTCTTTAGTTTGGTTCGAGTTCTCCATCAATTCATTCCGAATGACGCATTTATGAAAAAAGTGACTGTGTAACCAAAACAAAAAGTTCACGCAAACAAAAAAAAGAAAAAGTCGGGGAAAATAATAGCATTTGCCGCAGCAACAACGCAGATTAGAATTAAAGTGCAACGAAGTGAAGCAAAAACAATTGTGAAAACCTTTCAGCTTTTTGTTCGCTTCAAAGTGAAACTATACGCAACGAACTACGTCAGCGCCGATTCGCAGCTTCCATTTTGATATTAATTTATTTTAAAGAGAATATATTTGAATTAATCAGCAATTGGCAGTAAAAAACGTAAAACAAAAGAAGTGGGCGTCTGTCGAGAAGACAGCTTCACCACTGCCCATTTGAAGTGTAGTAAATTGCTAATGGTGTTGTCGTCGACGTATGTAAGTGGTCAGACTATACACCCCCGCCCTCATATACGTAACACATACATACACACAACAGGAACAACAAAAAAACCGCAATATGATCTCACAGCCAATAGATGGACGCAATACTAACGGCGATGTAACAGGAAGTGATGAAACCGCTCCTATTGCAACACATCGAGGCAGTGGAGCTTCTTCAATGTTTCGTTCATTCGGTTCTCTGTTTGGTTCCAGTAACAATGGAGTCATACAACGTCCCCCCACACCGCAATCTGCGGATGGTTACGTAGAATTTGGTATGCAGGATCCAGATCGTAGTGGACGTACGTTGGGCACATTTGCTGGTGTTTTCAGTCCGGTAGCATTGTCTATGTTCAGTGCGGTTATCTTCATTCGTGTTGGTATGCAATTGAACTTATTATTTTGGAATTACTTTTTAATGAATCTTGCTCGTTTTTATGTTTATGCTTTAGCGAAACGTCGTTAGTGGAGAATGTACAACAACAGCAATGGGGATTTAATTTATTTTCGGTCTCTACTTTCTTTGTTTTTTGTGAAAACCGTTGCTTTTTCGGTTTCACTGAATTTGGTATAAAATCTGTGGTGAAAATTGAAAAACAGCTTAATTCGACTTAAGAATTTTTTTTTTTTTTTATTGAAATGCAATAATAATAATTAACAAAAGTAAGTTAATAATTAGCCACATTTCCTATCACAGCGACTGGTCATATGTGACCAATGAGCTGTTTACATCGAATGCTTAGAGAATGTATCAATAAATTCTACGACGATGTAATCGTCTCCGCAAGTTTCTTGTATCCAGTAGCTTTACAGCTTCTCCATTCGAGTGCTGGCGTAGTCTTTCATGATGAGATCTTGCCAATTTGCCTATTTCTGCAGTTATAGTCGGCACATTTGGGTCATGGTGCAGGTCACTGTTTCTTATCTATCACGGGGCGTTGACTATAGAGTGAAGCAATTTGTTTTGAAAACATTGGATAATGTTTACATTACTTATCTTAGCACAGCCCCAAAGCTGCGGACCATATAACCAAATAGGTTTTAGTATTTGTTTGTATATACAAAGTTTACAACGTATAGACAGAGTAGAGTGTCTGCCTAGGAGCCATCGGAGATTACGCAGCCTGATTTCAAGCTCATTCGACTTTTTGACTATAAATTAGAAACTGGATCGAATTTTTAAAATTACTTATTGTTTCAAGATTGGTCTGAGTCCTGAATATATACTATATTGCTATAGTTTCTATGATATTTCCATTTAAAGCTATCAAGCTCGCCTTTCATAGTAATACACTTAAGCTGTTTTTCGTTTTCACCATAGATATATGTGTGTAATGTAAGAGTATAACTTTCTGTGCTTAAAAGCTATAATGTTTTTTAAATTCATAGTCCAACATCATTAGCAGTAGTGATTTATGTGGCAGGTGCAACATCGTGCCTATACCGAACTTTATTAGTTTAAGAAAATATAAGTTTTTTGGATAAACTCTGCTTAAAGCCCCAAAGAAATTGCGAAATAATTCAACCGGTTCCTTTTCGGTTTTACTAGAAATGTAGAAAATATTTAATAAAAATGTTATTTCTTATAAAATTCCACCAAATTGAAAATACTTTCCTTTCTCATCATGCGTTTTTTAACAAACATTTTTGGTGGATGTCTTCACACGGTAGAAAAAGAAGATAAAATTCTTTGGGAAAAACGTTTCTCATAACGAATTTAAGTATAAATTTTACAAACGAAGTAAGGCCATTGAGAAAGTTTTTAAGATAATTTTAATTCTTTTTGTTTAAAATCAAATGCTATCCCCTTTCCCATTATTTTGATTTTTTCTTTGCCTTTTTTGAACATGAAGTTTGGAAATACCCACACAAACTTCGTGGGTATTTCCATAGGGTACATAGGGTATATAGGTATAAATATATTTCACAGAACAAGAAAAGAAAATAAATAAGAAGTTTCGACTTTTAAAGTCGTTAGCCCCAAAACATTTCTCGAATACCCATCTGAAAAGCATAAGTTGATTTTTTGCACTGTTAAAATATGGCAGATATCTGCAAAACGTATTCAAAACGTGTTGTTTTATTTAACAAAATTCTTCACTGATGATGGTAGCTTATGTAAATATTTTGTTTCTGTATCAATATTAAAAATATCCAACCATTTTTATCAATTAATTATACTGATAATTAAATATGAATAAATAATCGAACACATTTACTTGTAAATACAATTTCAGGTTTCATTGTCGGCAATGCGGGACTCTATGTCACTCTATTACAATTCATAATAGCTTATCTCATTCTATTGTTTACGGTTGCTTCAGTTTGCGCAATTTCCACCAATGGTGCCGTAGAAGGAGGCGGTGTTTACTGTAAGTTTTTCTCTTCTTTCTTGCTTCATCAATCCCATATTCTTCTCTTCGCTTTTCCCATTGCAGTTATGATTAGTCGTACGCTGGGCTTGGAATTTGGCGGGTCCATTGGAACGCTTTTCTTTCTGGCAAATGTTGTTGGCTGCGCTATGGCAATTTCCGGTTGTACCGAAGGTATTATGGAAAATTTCGGCCCTGGCGGCTATTTTACAAAACACAGCGGCGGTCTGCCCGATGGCACCTGGTGGCGCTTTTTCTTCTGCACGTTAATCAATACGTCTATGCTGGTTGTATGTCTCATTGGGGCGGCATTGTTTGCTAAAACGTCAGTCATTATTTTGGGTATAGTGACGGTGTGTCTTTTGGCGACATTCATTAGTTTTCTAACAGTGGGCAAACAAGAAGTAAGTACTACAGCTTAGCTGCATAATTTGAAAACAGAAGCACTATGTGTTATCACATTATATTTCTTTAGTTTAAATCCCCTAATGGTATTTTTATATTAGGTTTTGTTTTTTCTATGACTGTATGTGTATATTTCAATGTGTAAATGATTAATGCTTCTGTGGCGGAACCAATCAATCAATAATTAAGTCGCACTTGCTTATCAAATTAATATATTAAATAGTATGCACTGTTAAATTTAAGTTTTTCACAAAACGCGACTTGTAGGGATGTCTTCACCGAAAAAAGGCATCTGTTTAAATATACATACATATGTATGTATGTTGGCTCAGCGATCATATCAATTCTATGCGTGGTAGCATAGTTAACATTGGTGGCCGGTTGGTATAGAGTGATTTACGCCACATTCCATCCATATATTTCCTAGACAAATATATATATAGTTTACGCTTCTGTGGGCTCGTAAAAATAACACATTTGGATTAATTATAAATATAAAATTTATTTTTTCTATGTATTTAAAAAGTATTGAGTATAGCATTTGTTTTTTTAAATTGGAATTGCATGAGTAATTGTTTGTATAATTAAACAAAACCTGTTTCGATTCACATTTCTTATTTGTAATTGACCAAAATTATTGATGATTTCTTTAAATATGGTTTTAGCTACTTATTCTGATTTTTGGATATATATATACGTTTATAAACACTAACTTATAACTGAAAATATTTATTTCTATATATATAAAATTGATGGATTTGTAGTCATTCCTTGCATTGATATAATTTCTAATATTAGGGGAACCTTGCTAAAACTTTTATTTGTGCGTTTCATGTCAGTATTAATAGTTATAAATAAAATTATTCGAATGGAAAATTCACCGGAATCTATGTATTACGAATTTTTAAAGCAGAGATCTATCGACTTTCGGCTGTAGACCTCATTGCTTTCTATTGACAAGATTGAGCGCGACGGAATTTATGATTTAACCCTAGACCTCTTGGGTGTATAACTTGAAAATGAGGGATTCGCAATTGAAGGCGTAACTTGTACTAAATCACATATGGCAATACTGTAACTACTTTTGGCTACGTCATGTAACTTCTGTTTTGATTATGTATCAATTTGCCAAAGTGTAAACAACAAACTCCTTTTTGCAAGACAAGCATGTCCACTACGTGCTTTCAATAAATAGTGCTGTTGGAAGTCATCGATTGCTGTTGAAAGTTTACGCTAAATATACTCCATCGATTAAAACATGCGAATTCTGGTTTCGACGCTTTAAAAACGGAGTTGGCGCCAAGGTAATTCTCTGTATTTGGTGGGATCAGAAAGGTGTCATGTGCTAGACCGGTTAAAAATTATTTGGAAGATAGTTTATGGGAAGTTTTTCAACATGAGGTAGAGAGAGAGAGTATATCCTTTATGATAGATTGAAATAATACCTCTATTGTAAACGCTTAAAGAAAAGCAAAGCTAAAAGATGAAGTATAAGGTGAATTATTCTAACATTTTCCCTTTAATTATTAATATTAATATTTTGTATATATTTCTATAAATTTTTTCTTATTTCCTTTTAGATTGACATACCCGATGAAAATAAACTATACAACGGCACGACTTTACCTTATACCGGCTTAAAATCGACGACGCTATTGAATAATCTTTTC
Source organism: Palloptera scutellata (assembly GCA_958295655.1). Classification (NCBI taxonomy): domain Eukaryota; kingdom Metazoa; phylum Arthropoda; class Insecta; order Diptera; family Pallopteridae; genus Palloptera; species Palloptera scutellata. Next base: position 51,218,626 of record OY282450.1, read on the forward strand.
GAGCACTATGGCAGAGATTATACGTCGAATGGCAAGCAAGTCGATTTCTCGACCACATTTGGTGTACTTTTTGCTGGTGTTACCGGAATTATGGCCGGTGCAAATATGTCCGGTGAATTGAAGAGTCCATCAAAGAGTATACCCTCCGGCACTCTATCGGCGGTTGCCTTCACCTTTGTATCATATATTTTGCTATCGCTCCTAATGTCGTTGACTACACCGCACTTAACAATGCAAAATAATTATCTCTTTCTGATGCCGGTGAATCTTTGGCCTCCGTTTACAGCAATCGGTATATTGACAGCTACATTCTCGACTGGCCTCAGTAATCAAATTGGTTCGAGTCGCATCCTTGAAGCTCTCTCAAAGGATCAAGTATTCGGCTCTGCTTTGAATTTTGTATTACGTGGCACGTGGAAAGGCAATCCGATTGTGGCTGTTGTCACTAGCTGGGTACTAGTGGAGTGTATTCTGCTCATCGGTTCATTGAATACTATAGCGCAAATTAATTCAGTATTATTTATGCTCTCATATTTGGCCACCAACTTGGCATGTCTGGGCATTGAGCTAACAGGCGCCCCGAACTTCCGGCCGCTTTTCAAATATTTCACATGGCATACGTGTTTGATTGGTCTGCTCGGCACATTGATTATGATGTTTGTTATTAATCCCATCTACGCTTCGTCCAGCATTATTTTATGTCTGATATTGGTCATTGCGCTACATCTGTTCTCACCGGCGACGCAGGGTACGCAGTGGGGATCCATCTCGCAGGCGCTGATGTTCCATCAGGTAAGACAACATAACAACTTAATATTATTTTCTTAAGTACATTTCGTGTATTCATTTACCCATTTCGCCCTCAGGTACGCAAATATCTGCTTATGTTGGATTCACGCAAAGATCATGTCAAATTCTGGCGTCCCCAAATGCTTTTGCTTGTTGCATCGCCGCGTTCTTGTTGCCCTCTCGTTGATTTTGTCAATGACATGAAAAAGGGCGGTCTCTATGTTATTGGTCATGTGAAAGTGGGTGACTACACCGACTTGGAGGATCCGACAGTTGAAGAAAACAAGCAATGGCTTTCATTTGTAGATCATATGAAAGTTAAAGCTTTTGCAGAGGTCACTTTAGGCACCTCGGTGCGTGAAGGTATACAGCATTTAATACGTTTGTCCGGCATCGGTGCAATGAAACCAAATACTATAATTTTGGGTTTCTATGACAGCGAAGCGCCCAAGGATTTCTTTCAATCGTAAGTTCCTTTAACTTGTACCTACTTGTTTTATCAATCACAAATATTACAAATGCTTTTTTGTTTTACCCTTGCAGTAGCACTTCTCCGTATAAAACTGATGGCTTCAACAATGGCGAAATCGAGACTTTCTCAATACGTCGCGATGGCGAGGAAAATCAAATCGCAGTTACTGAATATGTTGCAGTTATTTGTGATATTCTGCGTATGAAAAAGAATGTTTGTTTGTGTCGTCATTTTCATCGTTTGGATAAAAGTTTCATTGCAAAGTAAGTATGAAAGATATTTGTGGATAATACTATGAAAACGTATTTAATGTTGATGTTATCTACTTCAGGAGTAAACATATGAAATACATTGACGTCTGGCCCATAAATGTATTCAATCCAAAAACCGATGATGCATTCGATGTGGTCTCGCTGTTTATGATGCAATTAGCTGTCATTATTAATATGTTGGCCAAATGGAAGCATTTGCGTTTGCGTGTATTCCTTTGTGAAACAAATAATGCGAATACAAATATGAGGTATGAAAATTAACGAAATAGTAAAATCATTAGTATCGTGAAGTCATTAGTAAACATTTACAGTCTTACAATTCAAAGACATTGTACTCTGTATTTTCTTTGGCATTGAGTCTTATCTTTCGACAACATTGAAAAAAAAATGGCTGACATATGAATTTGTTCCAAACCTTATACAAGATAAAGAGGTTGTCATGATTCCATTGATTGATTGATTAGATTTGTGTAACAAGGAAGAGTATTGTTGATGCATGAAAAATTACTACTATTACTATCGAATTCTACTCTTCATCTTATTTTTCACAAAATATCCTTCAGATCGCCGTGCCCCTGAGTATTAAGTCTTCCCAACTAACTAATTATTTTAACTAGTATTAAAATTTAAATTTTCATTGTTAATGAAAATGTTTTCCATCCATTTCAGTACATTTGATACACAAGTACCTCAAATGGAAATTTATTCGAAAGTTAAGCTCGAGCAGTCATTAAAAAATTTGCGTATTGCTGCAGACATTATTGAGGTAAATTTAAATTTGAAAATAATTGGAAAATCAATTCGATAATCACACAAATTATTACTTAATTTTATGTAGATACAAGAATGGAATCGCGATACAGAATTCACAAGGCATTCGCGTATTCTCAAGCAGTTCACAAATAAGGCTGATCCCGATACGGTAACTGTAACTGAAGACACTCTTAATCGTTCGCTCTTGTATATGCAACGGTAAGATTGCACTTAATATAGAAATGAAACATTTTAATTTCTTATGACACACTCATATTTTATTCCCAAATATAGAGCGAATCAAATCATACGCGAGCGATCTGATCAAACTGCAGTTTCCTTCATTTACCTGGCAGCACCACCTAAAATCGATGTGCCTGATTTCACTGAACGCAGTGCACGTTATGTTGAATTGCTAACCTTATTAACTGCAGATCTACCGCCCACTATTCTGGTGCATGGCGTGAGCACAGTTACATCAACTACACTCTAAATCAAAGACTAAAGATATCCTCACTCAAAAACACACAATCACAAAGTGAAAGCCAATTAACTAATGTACTAAATTTGGTTTCAAACCAAGCAAATTCTGTGCATGTATTGTATATCACATTAATCCTGTATGTATGTAGTAATTGTACTTTTGTACATTGAATATCGATACAGTTTTGACACAATTCCAGAGAGTAACCGAAGAAAACTAAATTTGAACAATTTATTTTTTGGTCAATGTATTTAAAAGCTAACAAACAAATCCCTGATATAATTACACTTGCTTTATTTCATATATAATATTTACAAAGAAGTCTAGAAGTTATTGTAGCCAATTTATGTTATATTCAAATATATAGTTTCAAATTCGTGTAATAATAAATTGTATGTGTTTGCAAAATGCCACAATCATTGAACTTGTTAAAATTTGAATAATATATATTTTATTTGATTGTGTAATGTTTAGTTTTTAAATAATTATATTTACACACCCACAGAAAATTTTTTTATTTGAAGCATTTCTTCTCTTATTCGTAAAGTTACAACGAACAAGCATATCAAGTTAAATGTTGATATTTATGTAATGGTTAAGAACATTTATGTACTTCTTCATGGTAAGCAATTAATTGATTAATTACTTACTTTACTTACTTTACTTTTGATGGCACAACAGCCCATGGAGGGCCTAGGCCGAGCTTTTCGCATCCACTCATGTTGTGCGTGTTATATTTGTACATGAATGGAATGATTAATAACATGATTAATTACTACAATAATAAATTATGATTTAAATAACTGAAAGTATTTAAATCTGTTCTCATGGGACAAGCTCTCTCTCTCTCTCTCTCTCTATCTATCTACCTATATATGTATCTATGTATATCTCCCTTTCTCTGAATAAAAAATTTAAAATATTTTTTGTTGATAAATGTTATCTTTAAAATGCTCTATTTTTTTACCTGTTTTATTGAGATCAAGTATTAACCGTTTGCTTTAAGTATACTTATGTTTCATAGAAAAAAAGAATACAATGTTTAAAATAGTAACACTTATGATTTAATAAACATAATATTTAATAGTGTAACAAGAATAAGGACATTTTTGTATAACTTTATATAAAACAGATCAATTTTAGAGAGTTTTAAGGCTTGCAACTGGTTTCAAATGGGTTTCAGATTCGTGTTCAACTCCCCAAAATTACCTTTTACCTCATATTCATTATTACAACAACAAAACATTGATCGGTAAAGTGTTAAGTATAAAGTGGTTGATGTAAAGTTTTTTATTACGAGATATTCATTTTTTATTCCTTTATTTTATGGTAAAATTTCACATAAAAGCCGTTTCAATACAACTCATGCTCAGTTTACTTCACAATTTTGTTTCTACATTTATTACGCTTTAAGTTTTAAATCGCTTAGGAGGTGAATCACTTCCTTCAACTTGACGAATCATTGCCATGGCCGTCATCACATCTTCAGTTTCATCTATGTATGTATACTCTCTTCTTCACCTGCTATTTGTAGCCACCAACAAAGATCTGATAGCATTGAGGTAATGTTTTTATTTCGTTACATCGTCTCCATTGGTATAGAAGTTTGATGGAAGCGCTAACTATGCTTATCGGATCCGGTAGACAATTGTGCAAAATAGTCCAGATGGTAGTGCCTAAAATGTATTTATATAGACATTCAAACTCCAATTGTTACAAAAAAGCCTGCAGCTTATTTCATAGAAAAACTAGAAAGAAGTGTCTTGAACACAGAAGCTGATCACTTGAGAAAGTTAATAAATAAGTATCTAGACTTATTATTTCAAGAAGGCCAACAACTGATTCACACTAATGAAATACAACATGAGATAGTTACAACAATTAACAGTCCTATCAACTTTAAAATACATATATATATATCCCCAAATACATGAAGGAGAAATAAAAAAACAGATGTAGACCATGTTACAACTCACCATATAATTCTACACTATTGATTATCCCGAAAAAGACAGACAATTTAAGAGAAAAGAAATGGCAGATATGTAGTTATCGATTACAGAAACCTCAACAAAGTCACTGTTAGCGATATGTATCCCTTACCAAACATCGAAACAATCCTAGGAAAACTAGGAAGGTCACAATACTCCACTACTCTCTGTTTAGCAAAAGGCTATCACCAAGTGCTTATAAAAAAGTGAGTGATAGAAGCAAAATAGCCTTTTCATATAATGTTATGATTTATGTAATTAAATAACAAAAACCAGGAAAATTGGTCTGGCCACGAACCTCGAAGCTTTTTCGGAGAAGGGGCAATTGGCAACACTTCACTTGGCAAGTGATGGCAAACTTCCTATGGCAGCAAAGTAGCTAGTACGCATATTGCTAGCTGCATCGCTAGCATGAAGGCAGGAAGGCACATGTTTACGTATGCATATGTGTGATCAGCAGTAGTATACGCATTTGCAAGAGCAGGTCAATGAATAAGGATTCACGTTCACTACAATAATGAGAGTAACTGAGCAAATTCACACTAATGCTCTGGGTATAATAGACGTGAGGTGAAGTAATGAAATTTCACTTAATTTTCTGTTTACACGTGAAAAACGTGAATTGCATATCTGTAGACAATAGATTTCCATGTTACGTTGCGGAACTTGTGTAGATGACATTTAAAATATAAGTTAACTAGGACGAGTTCCTCGACTTTAAAAACAAAAGACAAAACTTCAATTTAAACTTATTTTATTGTTTACAATATGTTGTAGCTACACTTAAACTTCAACTAACTTACTAACTAACAAGTTAGATGTTCTAATACTAATTTAATGCTGCGGTCAGCGGTCCCACGGTGCGAGCGTCGATGGTTCCATGAAGTCACTTGATCCATTGATGGTTCGGCCACGATGGCACGGTGAGATTTTACACCTCCGAGCTTGCACACGCATAAGGCCTGCATATTAGTTGTTGTTGTGATATGCAGCGTATGCACTTGAAGGTTACACGAGCACAAGGCTTGCATATAAGTTGTTGTTGCGATATGCAGCGCATGCACTTGAAGGTTCCATGCGCATACGGCTTGCATGAGTTGTTGTTGGATGGGAAGTTGTCGTTGGATGGGGGGTTGTAACTTATATGCTGAATGAAAAACTTATATATTCTTTTAAATTTTTAATCGATTTACTATGTATAATTAAAGTCTGTTCGTCTGTCTGAAACTTTTTATTATGTTTACATAACATTATGGCAACACCAGTGCGTATTGAGTCGAGAGGCGATATTTGCGCGCTGTAATTGTAATTGATAATAATTTAAAAATTATTAGTGAAAGGCAATTAGCTAAAATTATGAAGGTAGGAAAGTGATTTAACAGAAAGAGTTGAAATTGGTGGTGTGTTGGAAGACAAAGAGGAAATAAGTCACAAGCAAATAGTAGAGGAAGTGGAAGAAGTTGGCGGCGGTTACTTTAGTAATATATTTAATTATTTAAGCCATTTAACAACTTTTCTACACGACACCACCTCTTGGCAAGCAATAGCATACCTACCTAGAAGTAAAAATTGTCTAAAACATCTTTTCACTTCGCCGTTCGGATTCGGCATGAAACCGTAGATCCCTTTCATTTACGTACAAAAATAACACACACAAGTTGAGTGGATACGAAAAACTCGGCTTAGGCCCTCCATGGCTGTAGTGCCATTAAAAGTAAGAAAAGAATTAAGACAATGGTACATAAAACATAGCTTACTTACTTACTTACTTACTTACTTACTTACTTACTCTGAAGCCTCTGCTATGCGCGCAAGTTATTATCTTTTAACTATTACGATAAATAAAAACCATATGAATCTTTAATTTTTTATTTCTATAATGGCCAAATATTTACGACTTGTGTCGTTGAAATGAATCTCAGGACTGACTTATATCTCAATTTTGATTTGTTTATGTACTGATCGCAGATCTGTTTCTTTATCTTAGTTTGTTTTGTTTGTTATATATATATGTATACATTATACATATGTATACATTATACATATGTATATTGTTGGCATGTGTTATCACAAACAAACAGAACATATTTACAAATATCCTGATCAGTTTCTTAATCTTAGTTTGTTTGTTTAGTATACATATGTTATCAACATATTTATAAAACTATAAAGATACTTCCTTATCTTTGGAAAGCCCAACTTAATATTTATTTAGGATGAGTACATCCTGTTTGCCTTATGTAGAATTTATATATAATATAAAAATGATCAGAAGGGTCAGAAGGAAACTTCCCACGGAAGAAAATTTAAAAGTGAATTGATTTTCTTAATTTAATTTTAAAACTAAAGCTGAAATTGAAGATTTCAGCACCCTCTTGTCTTATCTTCATATTGGATAGATCGACAAAAAAAAAATGGGAATTACTGTGACGCTTTCCGACAAAAATTATATGAAAATTGCATCCAAGTGACCAGAAGTTGCAGTTTATTTAATATTTTGTAGGCATTTGTATATATTTAATAATGAATATTCCATATACAAACACACATCTTATTGTATGTACATATATAAAAAGTATGTATATTTATATATTACATATACCATATATCAATACTACTTTGGATGAAAAAATTTTGTAATGGTTGATTGCTTAAATATTGATTATTTAAATTTTTTTTTTTTCAAAATGACTCTCGATATTTTTGATGTGTTGAAAAGCTACAAAGTCATTTTTGGCAAAATGTTTCAAACGCGCAACAAGATTTAGCGCCTCATCGCACGATGTTATGGGCTCACTTATTTCTTCATTAGATTTTTCTTCTGAATCACTTATGTCCATAATATCGCTTGGTCTTCAAATTGAATTTCTACATTGTTGTCTTCACTGCAGACATTTTTATCTATGTGGAGAAAGCCGTCGAAATCATTTGCCAAAACGAGTCCTTCGTGAAATCTTGCATAGACTGCCAGCGGAATGTCACCTTCGGAATCAAAATCGGAAAGACGGTTTGGATAGTTGTTGCTTCAACTTTTTTCCAAGCTGCTTTGATGGAATAAACAGCTTCAAGCACATTAATAGATTTTGACAGCTCCGATGCTGACTTTGCAGTGTCAATATTGCGTAGCAAGTGTTTTAAAAGTACATAAGCTCTATATAAAAAATTGTATAATTTTGAATTACCGCTTGATCAAGGGGTTTGCGTACTGCCGTTGCGTTTGGAGGCAAAAAAAACAATGTTTGTATTAGTCAAGTTTAATTCCCTTGGATGAGACGCCCTTGATCAAGGGGTTTGCGTACTGCCGTTGTGTTTGGAGGCAAAAAAACAATGTTTGTATTAGTCAAGTTTAATTCCCTTGGATGAGACGCTGCGTTATCCAAAAACAAGAGAATTTTTCGGTTCAGTGCCATCATTTTCCTATTGAACTGTTGCAGCTATTCACTCATTACTTCTCGAGTCATCCATTCTTTTTTTATTAGATTTCCAATGCACTGGCAGTTGTTGATAGGAACATGTTTGAACAGACGAGGGCGGGCTGCTTTACCCATAACCAAAAGCAGCTCTTTCTCTCCAGCCATGTTTGCACAAAACAAAATTGTGAGTCGTTCCTTTGAGAATTTACCGCCAATGCATTTTTCCCATTTTAAAGTGAGAGTTTTGTCAGGTAATGCACGAAAAAAAGCCCGCTTGCATCCGCGTTGTAAATGTTCTCAGCCTTTTATCCGGCCCTGAACTGCTCGACATCCTCCTGGTTCACATCTGCAGCTTGACCAGTTATGTACTTGAAAGCGACATTATTCCTTAGGCGCCATCTGTTTAACCATCCATCTGAAACATTAAAATAAGATACACCCAATTTTACTGCTACTTCCATTGCTTTTGCCTTTGCAATAGGGCCAGATATAAGAATTTTTTGACTTCTAGCCTCAGAAAACCAGTCAAAGCACATTTTGCCTATTTGAGAGCCATTTTCTTTAAGAAAACTTCGCTTTTGATGTACACTAACTCCAGACTTCCAGTTACATCGAATTGTTTCTTTATTTTTATTGATTTCTACAGCCTGTGTTTTACCAATATTAAACCTTTGAAAACAAAAAAGTTTTGCACAATTTCCTTTTTAGAGGGCATTAAACTTTACCTTTTTGAAATTTCACGCACATACAATTTATCTCTTTCCAACACATAAATAATTTCCATTTTTCCCCTAACTTTTTGATGCCATACACAATTCACATGCAATTTGGTTACATAACAAACTGATTGAAAAATCTGCCCTCTATTTGACACACGTCATGAATGTGTGCATACATGTTAAAAGGGGAATCACCCATATCGTTTTTATCAACACAAATACGAATGAGATTTGTTTTATGGGGATTTTTAACAGACTTGTTTGGGATTTTTTGAATTTTGTCCGTTTATGAGAGATTTTTTGAACAAAATGGTTTGACATATGGTGTCCGCGTGCGGTTATTAGAGCGTCTAATTTTATTATTAGAATTAGAAGGGAGTTGTACTTTATTTTGGTCTCTTGTTGAACTGGCCACCGTCCGGAGCTGGTGAAGGTTACACCGACAAAAGTACAACAAAAACGTATTGAGATATTCACTTCAACACGTAAGTTCAATAAACACAATCACCATGTTAGAGATATTGCAAACGAAGGAGATAACAGAGCAAACAGGTACCTAAATAATATAAGAACGAAACAGGGCATGGAGGGATAGTAGGAAACTACGAAGGACTAAAGGAATTAATACACTATAAGAATTTGAAATCAATTCATTGAAGAAAAGAAGAAAGTGAAGTTCACTTCACAAAACCAATTGGCCACGTGGGGGAGAAAAAATTTACAAAAACAAAATTGCACAGCTATTAAATAAAGAACGTTCTACAGTACAAACAAAACAAACGAAAATAGAGAAGAGTATAGACAGGAAAACAAAGAAGGATTTGTGAAAAATTACAGAGCACTTATGGCCTTCAGCAGAGCAGATAGATTTTATGGATGGTTTTTATTATTTATTTATTTTTGAAGTACATATTGTTGTAGTACATATGAGTTTGATGAGATGGTAGATTTTTAAGTGTTTTAAAAAGGAAATTTTTTCATTTGTAAACATTAAATATCTGGCGTTTTGGAAAAATTAGCATTTCGTTAGTATGTGTTTGGTGGTGATGATAATGCTGTTGTTGCAACAGGTGCATGTTGCTGGCGCGTTTTTGTTTAATAATTATTCTTGTATAAGTTTTATTTGACCAAATTTTAGTCGTATGTATTTTATTAAGTTCATTCTTGTGAGGGAACGCTTGTGTTTAAATTTTAGGAAGTTGTGTGTAAACAAAACCAACGAAAAAAGAGAAGAGTATAGACAAGACAACGAAGAAGGTTATGTGAAAAATTGCAAAGCACTAATGGCCGAACATTTCGCACCTTTCGCTTCTATCACAGTTTTATATGAAGACTTTTCTAAGTACACATAGAGGCTAATAACAAGATTGTTTTACTACTTTATACATACCTTAACCATATTATTAATGTATACCTATGGACAAGTGTTCGTATAAAACTGTGGTAAAAGCGAGAAAATTTCCATCCGTTATTGGACTTACGCCAATATTTTATTAGCTACCAAATTCCCAAGGAGAAATGTTCATAAAACTATACCAATTAGAATCTGCTGAAACATAATAGCAATAAAACGATATTAATGTATGTATAGACAAAATATAATATAATAACAAACATATTTCCGTATTATTAAGAAACCACTCTGCGTGCTTGATACAACCATAAAACTGTTGTCGCACAAAAAAATGCAGCGGGACATTTTCATTGGAAAAAGATAAATAATAATTGATTGCTTATACTTAATAAAATAGAAAGTAAGCATGAAGTGAAAGTGAGTCTATTGTTGTAGGTTATTGGTTTGTGTTTATATGTGAACCAGATGATAATTTATGAGTCGTATTGTTTTTTTATTTGGCAGATAGGCAAAAAAACATAATCAGCGTATAGACTGTGTGTCAGTGTCTCCTGCTGGTTTTTGCAGGATTTTCCCTGCTGGGTTGCTATGCTATCGTGAATAGTAAGCATGAAGGAGAAGAAGAAGCATTTTTTGTATGGAATCAAATGTGTAAGTGCAATTATTACATTTGAAAGGTAATGAAAGTTGTTGTTGTTGGGCTATTGATGTTAACCATAAATTCAACAGACCTGTGACCAAAAGGAATAAAAGCAAAACTCGAGTTAGGAAAAATAAAACTGCGGCTACGGCTACACTTTGTTCACAGGGGGAATCTGGTCATGAGGAGAATCTAATCATGATAACCAATATTGTGCCAACTATTCCTAGCCAATGGTCTAAAGAGTAAGCGGAAGAAAGGTTAAAAAAGGTATCTTTAATTTCTCAAGAAACTTGGAACACGTGACCTGAAGTCGCTTACTCTACGAAATAAATTTTAATTAGAAACACGTCTGCAATGGTTGGCAGTATCAATCACGTTATTCTGAATATAGCGTGCTTGATACAACCGTAATTAAAGTGGTCGGTGTAGCGGACAAGGAGGGTAGAGCAATGGGAGCTGAAGATTAAAACCTCAATTACCTCCAATGCGAGAAAGACGGGTTCCTTGGCTACCGCACAGAGGAGGACAACGGATAAGACACCAGTGCCAATATCCAATGCCAAGGATAAGCAACTGATCATTTTGTCGCTTTCTACAAAGCAACAAAAGACAGTGCGCGTTGGAAAATCAGGTGCCCCAACCAAGAGCAAGGTTGAAATCTTCAACCAGCTTGACCTTGCCTCCTCAGTTACATGTAGCTGATATTGACTGTGGACATCCACATGAAAAAATAGCGGCACGAAAGGGCGTCGAGGTGATAGCTTGCGGTAGCAAAGAAGTGCTTTGCTCCCTAACATACTGCTTTTGCAGCCAGGACGAACTTTGGACAGGAACCAAATTGGATGACGTTCAAATCTTGAACAAACGAGTGCTATGATGTTGCAAAAACTTACTTTACATATTACCACGGTTAAGTAGGATTTTCAGCTGTTAGTTATCAACGTGATATATGGTATGAGAGAGGTAAAACACGTCTATACCAAAGCGAATAAAACGAAACACAACTCTGCGAAAGATTATGTACCAATTAGTGTTTGGTCGTTTTTATAAACACTACAGAGGTTGATTGGTATACGCATTGAAAATACAATCAATGATAAAAACTTCCACAAAGCCCAAAAAGCCTACCGTAAAGGTAGATTGGAGGGAACTGCTATAAACGAGGTGGTCAGCTATAGTACGTGAAAGAAAGAAAAAAATATTAATATATATTGAACAATCGATTTCTAAAATTATATCCTTAGAATAAAATCAAGTTAAAATTTTAACAGGTCTTCATACAAAAGAGTATGTTTTAGGAGCTTTTCTGGACATAGAGGATAAACAATGTGAAACTTAAGGAAAGCAAGAAGCTATGATCTTACATAAATGAAATATTACACATGTAATAAAAGTAAAAATCTTTCAAAAGAATGGCGCAAAGTCTCAATAATCAATTGGAAGCTTCCGAAATAATCGATAATTATGAACACCCGGATGATGAACTAGAATATATACTAGAAAATGTGCTAAGCGAACCAACTTCCACACAGCTTTGCACTGAGTTCGTTAATCTTAAAGACCAATACAATTCAGTGCTATTGAATCCTTGCGAAAGCTGTTCCTCCTCCAACAAAAGCAAGTGCTATGAATGTATTCATGGTGGTAACTACATTTTAGATAACACCTTTAATGAGCTAGTGCTGGACAAAGCCAAAGTAAAAGACATAATTTATGAATGTTCAGCAATATGCAAATGCAACCCCAAAAAATGCCACAATAGATTAGTACAAAAAGGACCACGAAATCATTTGAAAATTGTAGATTCTGAACTGTACAGATCGAAGGGTCTCATAACAACTGTAGATATTCCAAAAGGCGCTTTCATTTGTGAATATGCAGGTGAGCTGTTAACTCACAGTGAAGCACGACGTCGTACTTTATATAATGAACAAAATTCAAAAATGAATTACATCCTGTGTCTCAACGAGTTGGAAGAAACAGGAGAAAAGAGCCAGTCTACAATTGTTGATCCTAGTCGGAAAGGAAATATTGGACGCTATTTAAATCATAGTTGTGCACCGAATTGTAAAATTTATAGTGTTCGTGTGGATTGTCCAGTGCCGAAAATAGGTGAGTTATGGTACTTGAACATAGATCAATTATTTTATTATTAATTTGTTGTTGTTTTTTTTTTTTTTTTTTTAATTTGTAGCAATATTTGCTAATCGCAATATTTGTGCCAGTGAAGAACTCTGCTTCCATTACAACGAAGGTGCTAGTTCTACATATTGTTGGGGAAAAGAACTAGGAAGAACCTTTTGCTTATGTGGCTCTGAAAACTGCCAAAAATATTTACCAAATATTGAATTTTAATTGGATATCTATAGAGAGAGTTGTGATTATGGAAACATTCTCATTTTAATTTGTAAATATACTGGACTTTCTGGGTTTAAAGGAAGGTCTACCAAATAGTGTATATGTATATTTGGTTCACAAATAAAGAAATATTTAAAATTGCAAGTACTTAAGTGTGCTGTAACATATGGTAAATGCTTTAGTTCATTTCATTAGACCTAATGATTATCTTAAGCCAATATCAACTTTAATGTAGAAAACGCTTATTTTTTTTATAATATATGAATATATGTATGCACGTAATAATTATTCAATGAATATGTATTTATTTTATTTACTTTTAAAATATCAATACTTAAAAAAAATGTTTTGTTAAATATTGGACTCTAGGCACTAAAAACCCCTCTGGAGGGTTTCTCAGCATATTATGTGCAAAGAAGCTGCGATTAGTGGCGACCCAGTCATTTCTCTATAGAATTAAGAAGATCCTGAATAAAATTCGAGAGAGTTGAGAGAAATGAAGGTTCTTGGCGGATATTGAAATAGTGGTGTGGCTACTGATTTGCATATTGGAAAGAGTAAATGACCTAATAAACTTGAGGAACTGGAACTGGAGCCAATATATCGAGCGATCTGCCTCCATCGTAGGCATGCTAATGTTTCCATTTTATGTTTCCTTGGTTTTTGGCAGCCGTTCTGCTTTGTTAAAAAAAAAAAACAGTTAGATTGGCGTTACAGCGATTTGAAGTCTGTTTACGAAACTGATCAGTTTGTAACTGAGGTACTACTCGTATTAGTTCTGGCTCTGCTTCCACAAAATAAAACAATATTTTTTTTTATATTCTCAACATTTTTTTCTTGCTTGCAAAACTAAATAATTCATTAGCATTATGTATGATTTTATGTTTAAATTATGTTTTTGTTGCCTACAAAATATTTGCAAAATTTTGTATGCATGTACATACATACAAATGTGTAATATATTTATTTTGTATTTATGTATGTATGACTGTGTGTGTATAGAATATATTCATATATTAATTTTGTATCTTCTTCCTTATTATTATTAGTGATTTATAACTTAAATATACATACAACGCAATACATGCAATTTAATTTATGTACAATTTTATTATGCAACAAATTGAATAACAAAATAAATATAGTATATGTATGCATAATGAATCCCCTTCGCATAATATAATTAATAATATAAATAATAGTTTACTATTGTTATTTAAAATTAAATATTATTAAGAAGAATGAAACTAAACATAAGCATTTTGAAGTGTGTAATAAATTTATAAGTTCTTAAGAAAATGTTACATTATCTTCATTTTTGAGTAAATTTCTATTAATTTATATTAGAATATTCATGTTCAATTCAATTTTTGTTTTTTTTTTGTTTGTTTTATTGATACATTTAACACACAGGGTGTACCCCTATGAATGCAGAGCATTGTGTTGAATGGAAGGAAGATTGATTGGTGAGAGGAAGAAGGAGGGAGAACTCATATTTATGTGTTTTTTTTTTGGTGAAATTGTGGGGGATATGTGTGGTGAATTTAAGCCTGGAATACTCAACTTATTTTACTAGTCTATTCTCAATCGTTTTTGGAAAGTAAAATGTTTTAGAAATAATCGTGCCATTAAATAATAAAGCATTATCTAAAAACGAAAAGAAGTTGAACATGAAAGTTAAATAGTTTTATGTCCCTCAGAGTTCCCAACTTCATTTAAATAAAAAGAGTATTTGCAGTAAAAAAGGAGTACATTTAAGAAAAACAAAAATTTGTGCAGCAAATGAGAAAAATTGAGGTATAGAAAAAAATATACGTACATCTTAAAAAAAATCAGAGTTCTGTTAAATCTTTGTAATTAGAAAAAAATAAACCCATTTTTTTCATGTGACAGTTTTTAAGAAAATTTAGGAGCTGTATTGTTGTTGTTGTTGTTGTTGTTAGGGTTTGCATAACCAATTCGCTTTATTCGGTTATCCAGTTTTTTTTAACAAACAAAACTATCCGGTTTTCGGTTTTGGTCCAACACATATAAACTATATTATTCGACCTTTTCGAATATACGAGTATTTACTTATTTGTATTAATTTTTAAGTTTCATTTAATTTCCCCTTACCTTGCCAACAATTGATAATGACAAATAATAGACTTTTAGTAATACATTTCATAAAATTTTACTAACAGTCAATTGTCTTATATTTTTGAAATAAAATTTAAAAAATATCTTCATTTATGTAAATTCAATTTCTTTTCCATTGTCAGTTTACATATATTCAAAAGCTCTGTTCCTGAATTGACGTAAAACATTTATTGTTATTATTTATTATTTACACATTCAAATTTATTTTTAACATGTTATTTTACATTTTATTTTACAAGATGATGTTGGTACCCACAAATCTGTCATGTGGTGTGGTTGATGTTTAAGGCTTCCGCTATCTCCTGACAGCTTGCGTGCGTGTCGATATTGCTCCACCAGTTGCTAAATTTCATTTGCATCTGGCCGGCCAGAGCGAGGTGCATCTTTGATATCGAAATTTCCGAAAAGGAATTGAGCAAACCACTTCCGGATCCGCAACGGTTTCACCTTTTCTGTAGTAATTTCACTAATTATCAAATCAATGTAAATTTTTGCAATAGCGACAAAATGCGTAACTGTCTTCAGTGTCAACTGTAGCCTAAAATGCCACTTTTCAAACATGTGTTCTCTGGCAATCTGGTTGATTACAGTGAGTAACAACGGGAGCAGGTATTGCGATATGGGCAAGGTATCAAGTCAAGTGGGATTGCAATATAAGGGCGCACAATTGTAATTTTTACAGAAGAAGCATTATCCGGTTCATAAACATATTTGATTATCAAGCATATGGAAAACGTATTTCTTAATTTTTTTTAATATATAATATTTCTTGACTTTCACTGGGCGAATAAATACCACATATCTTATTTGAACTGACCGATAAAACAACTTCTATCTTGCCTTCATGCATGTACAACATGAGTGGATGCGAAAAGCTCGGTCCACGCCCTCCATGGGCTGTTTTGCCATTAAAAGTAAAGTTCGTTTGACATAATCGGAATCATAAAATTTTATAAATTTTTGTGTAACTTTCTTCGTAAATAAGATTTATAAATTCTTAAAATACCTACTCATTGTTTCCAGTATTAAATTACCTTCGACTCGTATTTCCATTTTCATAATCTTTGTGTTGAAAAAGATATCGATGAAAAAAGATTGAGTAAATGAGAGAAGACATGAAAGAGAGAACATTTACTCTTTCAAGTGCACGGTTGGGAACCCCTTACATTATTATTTGTGGTCAAAAATAAAGTGTACTTTAAATAAACTATGCTTTACTACCAAGCATTTCTTATCGAAGTAGACTTTATTCTTGACTATGGCTAATCGTCATTGTCCTTTTATAACGCGTTCACCCAAAACAACCCAAAAAGCTTTCCCGTACTTGAAAAACATCCAAATGAGAGCGTCGACGAGAGAATAATTGTCTGGTTCTTATTGCACGGAATAAGTCGTACTTTTTCTTCGGGTAAACATTTTAAGCGTCAAGCTGTTAGCTGTTTTGAGTTTGTGAAAATAAATTGCGAATTTGAAATAAAGAAATAACTAAGAATTTCTAAATAAGTAAGTTTTATTTAGAAAGGAAAATGTTCCAAAAATATACTTGAAAATTTATGTCTTTGTACATTTGTTATTTTTTGACGAAGTCCTTATAATTTGAAAATGTTTTTTGCTTTCCCGTACTCTCTCAGAGGGTATTTTTTGCTTACTCGTATTTTACCAGACTTTGTACAAAAAGTACGGGAACAGAGCAGATAGTAGAAATATAGCCAAATATATTAGAAACAGTCAAAACGGCCGAAACCTCACAACACGGTTAAGTAAAAACACATCAGCGCCACGGGTAAAAGTTGAAAAACAATGTTGCTGTCCCGATCCATTGAAAATTTTGGTCTTGGTCAGTTAAAATTTAGCAAACAACAAATAAAATTAAACAACATAAAATGGAAAATATTCAGTCCATAAGGAAATAAGTAGCTGACAATCCAGAGAAAGTATAGCCGTGGAAAAGCGAATACCATACATGTGCCATTGCTCGGAAAATATTCAAATAATAAAATATAAAGTATTTCTTAATTTTTTTTTTAATATATAATATTTCTTGACTTTCACTGGTCGAATAAAGACAACATATGTTTCTTGAATTGACCGATAAAACAACTTTTATCTTGCCTTCTCGGGCCAGATACAAACCTTTCATCTGGACTTTGTGGTAAGAAAGCATCTGCATTGCTCCTAAATACGCCGAGTAGGGCAAGGTCTAATACAGGGTGTTTTTTTTTAGAAGTGTGTAAGAAGAAATAAAACTCATAATTTAATGTTATGGCCATGAATTTAGCTTTATTATAAAAATAGGGATTTGCCATGATGTTTTAAAAACGATTTCGGGCAAGTGGCCGCCGCGGCTGGTTCGAATAAATTCCAGCCGAGAGGCCCAATTTTCGACCACTTTTTGCAGCAATTGGGGCCGTATGTCAGTAATAACACGCCGAATATTCTCTTCCAATAGCGTCAATCGTCTCGGGCTTATCTGCGTAGACAAGCGACTTCACATAATCCCACAAAAAATAGTCCAGCGGTGTTAAATCGCACGATCTTGGACACAGGCCCACGACGCGAGATAATGCGCTCACCAAAAGTTTCCTTCAATAAAGTGATTCTTTCATTGGCTGAATGGCATGTAGCGCCATCTTGTTGGAACCAAAGATCGTCCACATCAACATCCTCCAATTCAGGCACGAAAAAGTCATTAATCATGGCTCTATAGCGTTCCCCATTCACTGCAATATTATGACCGACTTCATCTTTGAAGTAATATGGACCAATGATTCCCTAAATTGATTCTTTCGTTGGCTGTATCGCATGTAGCGCCGTCTTGTTCGAACCAAAGATCGTCACATCAACATCCTCCAATTCAGGTATGAAAGAGTCATTAATCATGGCTCTATAGCGTTCCCCTTGTAACTGTAACATTATGACTTCATCATGGCTTCATCTTTGAAGAAATATGGGCCAATGATTCCCTCTGCCCATAGAGCACACCAAACAGTGACTTTTTGAGAATGTAACGGCGTCTCAACAATGGCTTGTGGGTTATGATCACTCCAAATGCGACAATTTTGCTTATTAACGTGAGTGAGCTTCATCGCTGAATAAAATTTTCTTGTGAAAATCGGGATCAGTGGCCATCATGTTTTGGGCACATTCACCGAATGTGCGAGGCGCTTGATGGTTGTTCGGCTTCAATTCTTGCACGAGTTGGATTTTGTAAGATCGCAAATCAAGATCTTTCCGCAAAATCTTCCATAAAGTGGATGGGCACAGCGCCAATTGTTGCGCGCGATGGCGGATGGACTCAATCGGGTCTTATTCGATACTCTGCTCCACAGCAGCAATAGCGTATTCGGCGTCTATGAGGATGCGCATTATCCACTAGAGTAAACGTGGGGCGAAACCGATCCATGGTTACTCGAATTACCGACTCTGCTGGGCGATTATGTCGACCGAATATTGGACGCGTTGCGCGAACCGAATCATTATTTTGATAATAAATTTGCACGATTTGTAAACGTTGTTAAGGAGTAAGTCTATTGATTATGAAATGGCAAACCAATGTGAGCATAAATCAAGTGACAGCTGTCAAAAAGACCAACTTCGAAAAAAGTATTGCCAGATTGAAAACCACATTTCTAAAAAAAACACCCTTTATATACCTGCTGATAGAAAGCGCAATTTTTTTTTATGAGTTCTTTACGCTTTCTTGTTGCTTCGTCACTGCATTTTCAAAAAATTCCTGCACCGAATTTTAACAAGGGTAAAGTATGACATTGTAACTGAGAACAGTCCATTTTACGCTGCTTACGGAAATTGAATTCTGTTGCGCACAACTTGAGCTTTCCATCCAGCTCCTTCTTTTTTTTGTCCCTTCTTTTTATGGTTTCCTAATTACAGTGAACAAGTTTTTGTTATAACTTCGGTCAGCTCTTCCATATTGGTTGGCTTAATGTCGACAATGTTGAAATTCTGATCGGTCACCTCGAGATTCCACAGATTAATTCGTAAATCATCGGCAGACAGATAAGTCTCTTGGTCAGAGTTCACACTAATCGAATTGATGTGATAGGTGTGTGCATTGGCAAATATGCGGCGCGGCGCGGCGACGCCTCGACCATCAGCGGTATTTGCTTGACGGAAGGAACTCCTAATTACAGTGAAAAAGTTGTTGTTAGTTAACAAACATGAAATGAAATTCGTTGAAATTATTGTGTAAAAATAAAAAATAAAAACAAGTACAATTTTAAATTGGATGTATCGGCATGTATTGTATTTGTATATTTCCAAATGAACATCATAAAAAAATTAACCTTTTCAATTGATATTGTGGTTTATGTGTGTTTGTTGAGTTTCTAATATTATCATATTATTATTATTGTTATTATTGTTATTGTTATCATTATTAAATATATAAATGATTAAATTTGTATATTAATGCTATAATTTGTTTTTATTATTATTTAATATTTAAATATACGATGATTTGTTTTCCTTTCTTGTCTAATAAGAAGCACTGAATTTGAGTAAATTATATATGATGTATTATTAAATATAATAATAATAATTATCATCATAATTTTTCTTAAATTTATTATGATTTATTATTTACTTTATATACTTTGCTTTTATCATAAATAAACATAATTTCTAATAATAAAAAGTTTATTTACCATTTTTGTTATTATTATTTTTAAGCAAACAAAACAAGTAAAAAAGAATACAGGAGAAAAGAAAAACAAAGTTTATATATTAGTTATGTAGTAATAATAAACGCATAAATTTCTTCATTATTTTAATCGCAATTGCTTTTCTTTCTTCAATTAGTTTTTATTTTTCTTTTAACTCTATTTTAGCTCATAGTTTCCCTTTTTTTATTATTATATTGTTTTTCACTTAGTTTAGATTCTTGTTTTGTTTTTTTTTTTGTTGTTTTTGTTAAGAATGTGGAGCAGCAGGAGGGAAATGTATATGTGTTTACAAAAAAAAAAAAAAATTAAATTAAATGATCATAGGAATTGCTTAAATTTAACTTATTTTGTTTTAATAATAATGAAGAGCACACACACACACAATAATTATGTATAAACACTAATGCATAAAGTTATGAATAAATTAGAGAAAGAGATAATTGATAACTTGCATTTGTTGAATATCTTTCTGAAAAAATTTCTGAGTGCAAAAACATACCGAGCGAGCACCTTTTTTCAACTTTCAACTACAAAATATGATAACTGAATAAATTTATACATTTTAGTGTTGTGAAGTTCGCTTGAGTTGTGATTTTTTTCATTTAAAATGCATGCATATTTTTTGTTCCGTTTTTGCGTATTTCTGTTTTTATTGTTGAGGATGGAAATACAAAGATTTTTTCACAAAAGAAAGTCAACGGCAGATTCTATGGAATGAAGATGTTCAAATATTACACAAGACAGTATAAAAAAGTATTAATGCACTAAACTTTAAGGGCAAATGTTTTTATGGGCTAAACTTTGCATCTCCAACCATATCTTATATATCTTCTCCAACCAGCCTTATTCTGTATAATCCCGCGGAAACAATATTTGATTTCAAAATCAATTCGAACATGAGACTGATAAACTCGAAATGCTTGCACGAAATACCAAAATTTCTGCCGGATTCAAAACCGATGATTCCGCAAACATTCGGATTCCACGACAGATCTTATATACATATGAGCCTATGGGAACTGCAATGAAGTTTTCGTTCTGTAACTGAACAGTCGACAGTGACATACAAAATTAGGGTTATCATTAGGGTTATCCGCGTATGAGAAGAAACACTTAAGTGAGTGTTTTTTAACCTTATCTTTCTTTGTTTCACAAAGTTATATTAAAAGAGGTTAAAAATTATTAATTCCGTAATAATTCAAAGTGAAAGGGGAAAAAGTAGACTATTTTCAGTAACAAATAATCATCCTTATTTCCAGAATCTGTCGTAATAGTTACTAGTTTACTAGTTCGTAGCCGTTTAATTTGTATTATTGAATTCTATTATTAAATTAAAATTAAATTGGATTCCAATATAATGCCGCACTGACAATTTCAAAGCTAAATTTGAGAAAATGAAAAAAAAATAAATAAATTTTCTATAAATTCTGAATTTTAAAAATCCAAAACAAAAAACGAAAAAATCGCATGCTGCAGGTCAAAAGAAGAGAAATTAAGAAACACCGATTGGCTTTCAATAAATCAACACTAACTGAAGCTCCTGCACGCACACAAATTGTTCTGCAAACCCGTGACTGTTACGACGGATTCTCAAATAATTTTACTATCGGATCATTTAGTTGAATTCGTAGCTGTTACGATGGTCTCCAAAATATGGTTGGTGTTTTGTTAAAGCATATTCATGAGAGGTTTAAGTGTTCCGCCAGGCTTTTTCGTACAGAATAAAGCTGCAGAATTTAATTTTATTGGATGATTTATTATTTCTCTTCAGCAATAAGAAAAGCAATAGATTAGCAAAAATAATTTCAAACATTTTTACACTTTTTGTTTACTTTTTTCATTTTATTTTATATTTACTACAAATAAGGATATCATTTACTGCATAAATATTTATTCTTACTCATTTCTTCTCAATTAACATTACAAAAAACGCGCGATTTTCTATTCGCATCTAAAAAAGTATTTTATAAAAGTACTTACTTAAACAAAACAAAAACAAAGTTATGTTTTTTACTATGGCATAGAAATTGTGTGATATAAGAAACAAGATAGAAAAAAGTGTAACAGAGATATAGAAAAAACATTATACGTTTTATGCTGATGCAGTAGCAAAACATCAGAAAGACAGAAATTTATAGTAGGTATTTAGAGTCTGTGCAGATGTGTGTGGTATAAAATAATAGAGCAATAACGCGGAGAAAAGTGTGTGTAAGTATGTGTGTTTTTGTTTGTGTTTTGTATAGTTAAATTATAAACGTAAAAATATTATAATAGTAGTGATGATAGAAATAGTAATAGTTAAATTTAGAATTAATCATGGTGTTGTTTTTGTTGCTGTTGTTCTTCAATAAGACAGGGAGGACGACGACGACGACGACGGCGACACCTTCCAAGTAGGAGAAATAATAAGAAATTAATAAGACGGCGACGGCAACGGCAACGGCAACGATATAGACATTAGCATTGCAATCATCAGCGGCATCGGCAGCATCGACATCGCCGAGGGGGACGACGACGACAGTTGTTACTGTTAGCTAAAATTTATCCTGAAATATGAACAGATTGTTGGTTGCTGCAACAGCGATTATATTCTCTTGTGGATGCCAGGCGGTATGTAATATCTTCTTATTGAAATCAAGACAATCGACGCTTATTTCGTCTTTTTTTCGTTTGCCACCAGTACAAACCTTGCGTGGCTTAAGCACAGTTCTTGGCCGGATGATGTCACGTGAGGCCTCGAGTGTGACATCTTTTTTTGAATTCCGATCAAAAACCCTAAAGAAATTATTATAGCTGCCAGTCATTATCGATGTATCTTTGCCGTTCCAACAGCATTCAAACTTATCGAAAATGCAATCGTTTTCATACAATGAGCAAAGTTTAGCACGCAAATACTCATGAACCTGCCGCCAATAGTAAACAAAATAAAAATAGAAAGAATGAAAATAAAATTATGGCATACTACTTATTATATTCACAAGTACTTAGTTGCAATCGTGTTCTACTAACCGGATACGTTTCAATCGGTTTCGTTTCCATATGTAAATCCCATACTTTAATACTTAAATAATCTCTTGAGATCATATAACGACCCGAATTGCTCAATTTGACATCGCTTATCGAGCTAATGATTTCACTGAAGAAACTGCGATTCGTTGGATTCTCGGGCTCCTCGAATTGTTTGCTATGCCTGTCGCACAGCGCCGACGAACGCATATCACATAAACGTATTGTGCCCTTGGAGCTCGAGTATACAAATACATTGCACTCGGTCGGATGGAATTCGGCTGCTGTTATAACTTCGGTCAGCTCTTCCATATTGGTTGGCTTAATGTCGACAATGTTGAAACTCTGATCGGTCACCTCGAGATTCCACAGATTAATTCGTAAATCATCGGCAGACAGATAAGTCTCTTGGTCAGAGTTCACACTAATCGAATTGATGTGATAGGTGTGTGCATTGGCAAATATGCGGCGCGGCGACGCCTCGACCATCAGCGGTATTTGCTTGACGGAAGGAACTCTTAAGGCGGTCACATTTTGTGGATCCTTGGACAGGCCGCTCTCCTCTTTTGTGTTATAGCCCTCGAAGGACTTGTCACGCTCGCTAACCTTCCATAGTTTGACGGTTTTGTCGTTTGTCGAGAGCAGGAAGTGGGCAGGATTCTTTCGTCGCAACCATCGGATTTTATTGATTTTCTCTTCGATTTCCAGCGATTTCAAATAGTCGAATTCAGGTTCATGCGATTGGAATGTCGAATAGACATTGTACTCACCACGACGAGGTATGGCCGTTTTCGAAATAGCATCACGCTGCAAAACAATAAATAAATTCGGTAACCACACACGTACTAACATACAAATTTCTTTCTTTCTTTCTTTTATTTGCTTCGACTAACCTGGAAGATGACGACACGGCCGCCTTTATCACCCGTTGCCAATAGTTCGCCATCGTGGTTATATTCCACACAAGATATGATATCCGCATCGGTGACATCATCGTCTAAGGCTCCTTTTATTTGTGAGAAGCACCACGACGCTTCTCCATTGCCTGAAAGAAAGAGAACACAATTAAAATTTAGCAGTCCAACATGTTAAGTAATGCAGCACCAACCAATTTACATAAAACAAAATAATTATACATTGTAACCACATCATGAAGTACTTGGTAATAGCAATTATTGCTTAAAAGCGATTACATTGTTGTGGCTGTTGTGTCGTTACAACAAACAAACAAACAAACAAACACAATTTCTTGAAAGCCATCGAAAATCATTCAAATCTTTATCAGACATTTGAGCAAACAAAGAAAACACACATTTTATTTGAAAACTAATTAGCTACCTACCAATAAAACAACGATTATAATTGTGTGTGCCATTTTGTACTTCGTACATATGTACATAACGAGAGAGAGCGACGGAGAGAAAGAGGGGCATGTCTTTGAATGACAGAACAAACACATATTTCCACAGAGAAGAGCGAAAGCAAAGAAATGGGTACAGTAAAGAGCAAACACGCGAACGGAAGAGAGATATAGAGAGAGTAGTGAAGTCAATAAGACAAGAAAGTGTTGCCGGCAAAATGCTGCACACGATGTAAACGACGATTGTTTTAGCCAATCTAGAGCAACTTGTTCCATATCTTGTACTGTATATATGTAGTGTTCATGAGCTCATAATTTAGAGAAAACTGCAATCATTAGATATTTTATAACTTAAAATTTATAAAGGTTAGCAAATCCAAGGATTGGAGATCTCCTTCTACGAACATTGCTCTCTAATTAATGTCCCATATGTAGTACACTACATTGAATTATCTGTCCAATGGCATATTTATGCGATTCAAAACGAGCAAACTTGTCAGAGTTCACCCACCGAACTATTCACACTAAATAGGAAACGACACTGATTGCAAGTTTCAATAGAAACTTTATATAAACAATTATTACATACGAGTATGTGTGTGCAGCATACAAGGTTTAGCGTAGAATATAAAATATTAAACATAAGAAAAGCCAGAAGCATTGGCAAAAAGAATTCATAACTAGAAAAGTTTCGATATTGATATTTGCGAATGGATTTGTACGTGAATAGAGTATTTGGAAATTAGAAT
Organism: Palloptera scutellata; assembly: GCA_958295655.1. Taxonomy (NCBI): domain Eukaryota; kingdom Metazoa; phylum Arthropoda; class Insecta; order Diptera; family Pallopteridae; genus Palloptera; species Palloptera scutellata. Next base: position 51,243,810 of record OY282450.1, read on the forward strand.
TGAGAATGACACAAATGAAGAGAATAAAGCAACAACGACACCTTCTGGTGTACTGTACGTATACGAACGAACGAACGAACCAGACAAGCAGCAACCAACAAACTATCAAGCAAGGACCAAAGCAGGCAAGCAAGCAAATGGCATGAGGACTGAATATCAAAAGATTATCGATAGATGGATATGATGGCTTTTATGGTATTTATTTTGGTTACACCCAATGCGTTCGTAAAGTTCAATTCTCCCCTTTTGGGTATAATTTTTCACAATGACGCAATGATTTCAAACGAACTCGCTCTGCACTCCAACCAGACCAGCCAATCTCCTTCAATCAAAAGTGGTGACGTGCCACTACTAGTGGTGTGTATGTTTAATTCTCCGTCTCACTGTCTATCGAGCTGTATGTACAGTGTCGGACAATAAATAAGAACACCATGCAGTATAAAACTTAGATTGATTTCTTTTAATCGGCTTAAGGCAAACAATTTTTATAGAGAAGAAAATGGTATGGTATATACTTTATAAATGTCTAGGTGGCAACACTAGATTGGGGATTCCCAAACAAAAAAGTTGAAGCCAAGCATTCGAAAGCGGACAATCCAATAAGAGCAGCAGACGAAAAAATTTATATTTCAAAAAGAAAACTGAAATTTGTTTATAATTTGTACTGGTAAGCATTTAAATGGTAGCATTGAGGGTAATTCAACAAATTAAATGTAAACTATTCCGTAATGTCACAGCAAAATGGGTCGAGCAAAGCACTGCAGCAGGGAGGAGCGTGATTTGGTGAAAAAACTGCGAAATGAGGGACAAAGCATCCGCCAAATAGCTAAAACTATTAGCAGATCCTCGATATTTGTCTACCAATCTTTATAACCTCAAAAATTTCTTTGCAAGAGAGGTAGGCCCCGCAAAACTACAAGAGCAGATGACAATCGCATACAAATTTTGGCGGCACGAGATCCATATAAGGCAGCTGCTGCAATTAGATAGGAGACAGGGGTTCAAATTTGTGCTCAACCAGTAAGGAGACGATTGGTAGGAAAAAAATGTATGGGACGACAGCAGGAAAAGTACCAATGTTGACACAAAGACATCGAAAGTGTCCAATAGAGTTCGCTGAAGCGCACATTGAGTGGGATGGTTCAATTAATGCAAAAAAATTGTCTAACGTATTATGGACAGACGAAATCAAGGTGAATCTTGTTGGAAGTGATGGCAAACGTTGGGTTAGACGCCCGAAAAATGCAGAATTGAGCCCAAAATATACTAGGAAGACGTTTAAGCACGGAGGTGGAAGCACCATGGTATGGGGATGCTTCTCTTGGTATGGTGTGGGCCCTCTGTATTGGATAAAAGAAACGATGGACAGATTTCTTTTCGTAAACATCCTTCAGGAGGTGATGCTTCCTTATGCTGAATAGGGAATGTCCCTGAAATGGCAAATGCAACAGGATAACGACCTAAAGCACACCTCAATCCTTGCGCGGTTTTCCGATAATGGATTTCACGTTATGACCTGGCCTTCACAATCTCTTGTCCTTAATCCAATCGAGAACTTGTGGAATATTTTCAAAGAGAAGATTGGCAGTACCAGAGCTAAAAACAACGACGAAATGTGGCAAAGTATTCAAAGATCGTGGTATTGCGCGTCTCTGGTGGAATCAATGCGTAGAAGGTGTAAGGCGGTTTTAATTAACAAAGGCTATTCCACAAATTATTAGCATTGGTGAACAATTTAAGTCAATATTTTATAAATTTGTTTTTATAATTGAAGTGTTTCTACTTGTTTGTCCTTTTGAAATGCGATTTTATGTATAACTTTTAAATATCTTTTTTTTTACTCTGATTTGTTTTTGTTTTTGTTTTAAGAAAAAATTAAACTTATGAAATAAATGAATAAAAGTAAATACCTTTTAAATTTATCATAAGCCTAGAGAAATACTTTTTTAAGGTTTTTGGTTTCAGAACAAGGTGTTCTTATTTAATTGTCCGACACTGTATATGTGTTTGTGCGAAAAACACCACTTTGCAAAATGCATTTCAACAGTTCTATTGCCAAAATCAAACAGAACCAAAAAAAAAAAAAAAAAAAAAAAAAAAAAAAAAAAAAAAAAATAGGAAAATAAGAAAAAGAAAACATGTTAAACCACATGTCGGCTATTTACTTCTGCCACTTTGTGTAGTTACTATAGTTTTGTATAAGCTTTTATTGTTGTCTTTGTTATTGTCATATTTTATAACATCAGTCTCCTGACCTCATTGACTGTTGTTGCTGCTGCTTTTGTTTTGCATGTTTGAGTAAATTCCGTGCAACTACGTCACAGCTTTTATTGACTCCTTCATGTACGTTCAAACGTTCCATTTGAGCACGAAAGCCTTCCTCAGACTGATAATAGTTTCGAGATGAGGAAGGCACATTGCCTTCGTTGCCTCGGTTCTCAAGTCGAAATAGTTATATTGTAAATATGTAAACTTGAATGTTAATAATATGTACGAGTAGAATTATAGTTTTATATACATGCATACCTACTATACATACATAGATACGTACGTATGTATGTATATACATGTTTTATGTTTTGCAGTTGATATATTTTTTGTTTTGTAGTATCGTAGTATTTAATAGGTACATAATTGTTTACGGGTGGTTGATAGATAATACATATGTAGTACAAAAATACCATATATACCATACATATTTCTATTTTTGGATTCCTACAAATAGTCAAATACAAAATGAGAGCAAACAAATTTTTGGAAAGCGTAGAGGGAATTGCTTTACATACACATGTATGTGTATAATTGGGGACCTCACAAGACAACACCCTATTAATTTTGAATATATTTCAATGAGTCTTAATACATATGTATATTCTGCAGAAACGTTGAGGTTGTTATAAGACTGTCAAACAAGAAATAAAATACAAAATTCCACAACTAGTCCCGGTTCACAAGTTTGGTACAATGGAAAATGGCAGTGCTGGGGCTCTTAGGGTCTATGGACCCAGATTTCAAAAAGCCATAGCAAAGATAGAACTGACTTCCATATTTATGACACAGGTTCTTGCTATAGAGACTTGCGTCCGAGAATGTAACGTAGGCAAACAGCCTTGAGAAACAGCCTTGGGCACTTAGGTTCTTCATAGGTCCCGAACCAATTTGTGGTGTGTCGTCGAGTCAAACCCTAACAATAATAAGGGATTGGGAAACAAAAGATATCAAAGAATATTGTGCTAGACTTAAAGGTCACAGACAGGCTAAAACATTTATTAACCCAATCACCATTAACTCTAAATAATCGTCCGATATTTATGGAACAGCATTCGCGTATGTATGCTTTAAGAAAAAACCACTTACACATATCCGAAAAGTTAGCTAGATCACGATCTACGCATATATAATGGCAAGCACCATCTAGGAACTACGGAATACAGTAGATTGTTTTTGGACGACCTCTTGCTTGCGATCTAACAAGGGTTAACGATTTTTGTATCCCGTTGTATTTTAACCTTCATAGAAACTAAAGTTGTCTAAATTATTTTTCGATAGGTAGTAATTCAAATTTCCGAGATCTCTTATATCTCTTATAGTATCAAGCGGAGACTAACTCTTGCCAACAGGTGTTACTACGGGCTCAGTAGGCAATTGAGAAGTAGAGCCCTCTCTCGACCGACGAAAATAACGCTCTATAAGTCCCTCATCCTTCCCGTCCTAATGTATGGCGCAGAGACGTGGACATTGACCATCAATGATGAGAGACTGTTAGGAGCGTTCGAGAGGAAGATACTCCGTAAGATCTACGGTCCAGTATGCGTGGACGACGTGTATCGAATAAGATGGAACGATGAGCTGTATGAGCTGTACGCCGACACTGACATAGTCAAGCGTATAAAACTCCAGCGACTTCGCTGGCTGGGTCATGTTGAGCGAATGGAAGAAAGCGCCCCGGCTAGAAGGGTGTTTTATTCGAAACACGGTGGAGGAACACGCAGAAGGGGACGTCCTAATCTCCGTTGGAAAGACCAGGTGAAGGGCAACCTGACTGCACTTGGCCTTATCAACTGGCGCCACCGCGCGCATAGCAGAAGTAACTGGCGAAGCTTTGTGGAGGCGGCCAAGACCGATCATCGGTTGTAGCGCCAGCTAAGTAAGTAAGTAAGAGATCTCTTACTATTAATAGTTGTGAAAATTTTAAAGTCACAACAGAACTTTGAAATAAATTTTATATAATATTTTCTTATTATTTAGTTTTTAAAACTTTAATACCAAATACTCTTTTAAGTTACTTACAAGGAATAGTACCGACATAAGAACATGTTTTTGTTTTGCTCATCTCTATCTCCATTATTAGGTACCTAAATCGTATAGAACATAGCTTCAGAATCACCCTATATATTATGCGTTTACATATGCAAAAGTAGTGCGGAGTGTAGATTTTTTACTTTCGTGGGTAAATCCACCTTAAATCATAAACTTGGCATTTTCCTAATAAAAAACATTTTCTCCGCGATTAATTGGCTGGCCTTGCTCATGCGATCACCCAAATTTTTCAGTACATTTTCGACTGTATAATAGTCCAACGGAGTCGAACTGTGTGGTGGCCAACAATGCACATCACCGAACCAACTAAATAAAGCGATTTTCAAATTTTCCACGCAATCGTAGATCGATTGTTGCACGGCTTGTGTGGCATGAAGCGCCATCTTGTTGGAACCAAATGTTGTCTAAGTCCACATCTTTTAAAATAGGCCACAAATAATCGGTTACCATTGTGCGGTAGCGCATACCTTTCACTGAAAAGCATCTTCCTTCCTCTGACGAACAGCAGCAATTTTCTCAAGAAAAAATCCAGTTTCACGCACACTTTTCACAAATTAATCCACAAATTAAGTAGAAGGCGCTTCTCTTCGATCGAATTTTGAATGAAATTTTGTTACACTTTCGGTAGAAGATTCCACCCTTTATATACAATATGCAAATGACATTGCCACTTACTTATGTCAGTGCTATTAAATATTTATAATTTTATGACACTTTGGAAGTCATTGCACTGCAAAGATTTTGTTTGTGGAGAAGCAAAAGATTTGTTTGCTATTTAGAATTAAAAACAAACCCTCCACCCAAATAAAAGTTAATAAAAAAAGCGTGCGCAATATTTGGAAACACAAACAAAACAACAACAACAAGTAAAAAAATAGTACCTACATACTATGTACTCGTTTAAGTATATAAAAATACTAACATTTTAGTTATTATTGTTGCTGCCACAACATTGAGTGCATTTTGCGGGTCAAGGCGATGCATTCATAGAAAACACTAACCGACTGGCTTGAGCACTATGTCACTATATGGCTGACTGACTGACTGTCTGACACTCTGACGACATGACTACTACTTTCATACCAGCACGCGTAGATCATGGCGCCCGAAACAAGTTTTATATTATTTGATTTTGTGCAAATATTATATAACTCAACTCTAACAGCAGCAGAAACAATGCTCAAACAACAAAGCACTGGAAAAAACGAATGAATAAAAGAAAATCGCAATTACTAAATATCATAATGTTTTTTAAATATTTTTCGTGCATATGTAAAAACAAAACAAATTCGAAAGTAATATGCATGTAAGTAAATGTCTTTACAGGTTATGCATAGGTAGAAAACTGTTGCTTCGTATAATTTTAAACAAAATTTAATTTAAATCTTTCCGCTCAAACAAACAAACAAAGAAAATATAGATAAAAAATAAAATGTATCTACAAGTTTAAGCAAAAAAAAAAATGATTCAAAATTTAAGAAAAATCACAGCACAGCAGTGATAAAAACACAAAATAAACTAACGCAAAATAAATAAAATTATACAAATACAAATAAATATTCTCATAAAAATTTGCGCTAGAAATAAAATTGTATAGTTATACGATATTAGTGAGCAACAACAACACTAACAATAAGCAAATGAAAAAAAAGTCCACTTGAAAATGTAACAACAGAAATAGCACAATATGAAATGTACATATACAGTCATGGTCATTATAATAATAGACACATACTTGATAACATATTGATAAAAATAAAACTACTTAGCTGTGTGCAGAAAGATTTAAACATATCAGTGTGATTGCTAGATGGTGGTCGCTGTGGTGTAGTGGTAGTGCGTTGGACTGCTACGCAGAGTGTCCGGGGTTCGAATCTCGGCACATGCAAAATCAAAAAGTAGAAAAGATAATTTTTATACCCGGCACCACCTCTTGGCAGGCAATGGCAAACATACAAGAGTAAAAATTGCTATGAAAAGCTTTTCTCTTCGCCGTTCGGATTCGACATTAAACTGTAGGTCCCTTCCATTCATGAACAAATATAACACGCACAACATGAGTGGATGCGAAAAGCTCGGCCTAGGCCCTCCATGGGTTGTTGTGCCATTAAAAGTAAAGTAAAGTAAGTGTGATTGCGAGAATGGATATGAGCATAGGACGGAGAAGGACCACTGGTACACCAAATGACAGCGGTATTGGGTCATGTTATTAACAAACAATTTGGGTCAGCCAAAGAATAATTTTACCAAATTCTTCGAGCATAGAAAGATCTCACTAAATCTTCAGAATACATAACAACAGATTTACCGATGGGAGATGTAGACAGGCGCTATGGATGAATGAAAAATAGCAATTTTATTGGTAGTGATGCCAACAGCGAGTACTGTGAAGAACCCCTCTGACACAGCCAAATCCAAAATAAGAGTTGTCTCACAGTTACGAGTAAGTACAAATTACAGATTTCTGAACAAGGAAAGGAAAAATATTGAAAATGATCGTGATCAGTTAACTGTCACGCCTACCTTACATACAAGCGAAAACGATAAAATTCTTTCAGTAGAAGCTGTTATTAGAAGAAAGTTTTCACAGATAAGACATACAGTAGTTTCAACAAGCAAGCAATCGGCTTAAGTCACTGAAAAAATTAAGGTATCTTAAAAAAAAGGTCCACAGCATCTTCAAATGATTAATTATTTATTTGCTCAAATATATTAATATGGCGTCCAGTCGCCACCATTCTTTGTAATTTCATTACAACGGAAATGCATGCTATCGATTAATTTTTCAGCATATGACCGTGTTAAACTTCGCCATATTACCCTAACAAGCCGTTTCAAATGATTTATTGAACGTATCTTTTTTCCACGTAGTTTTAACTTCATAAGAGCGCAAAAATTTTCGATCGGATTCGCATCTGGCGACTGTGAGGGCCAATCCAATGAAGTTATGCCGTTTTCCTCTTTCCAACTGCTACACAAGCGACTGCGACGTTTTGGGTCGTTGTCCTCTTGAAGAACCCAATCGCGGCTTTCTGCCCCAAACCACATATCCGTTGATAGCAGAAGTCCACGACGGTATATCGTGGTCATGAAGTTGGCATCCAAATTCCTCGTGAACATGATTAGTTTACCAAATCCTTGTTTTGTGAAGCATTCGCGAACATGAACTTTTCCTGATTGTTTCACTGATCGCTGGAGCATCTTACCATCTTTAGTGGACCAAGCACGCTTCACAGTGTTTGCCATTCAAAAGGAGGATTCATCTGAGACACAACACCACTTGGCTCCAATCGTCATCCACATGTTCAGTTGCCCACTCTTGTCTTGCGTTTGTCTATTTGCTTTGCAGTAAGTTTTTACCGTCGTTACTCGAAATTGGATTTGAAACTCCTTCAAACGGTTTCTTATTGTATTCAGAGAGACATTTATGCCCATCGATACAATTTTTGTTTAGCTGCTTTCAAGGATATGGCTGGATTAGCTTCGAAAATCCTCTTTATAACCAAGTCCTTCGAGGTAGCTCTGGAAATGCTGCGATTTGGCAAGTCGTCCACATTTTTGTGCACCAAAAAGTGTTGGTTCCAATGCTGGACAAACGCCTTCGACTTTTTAAGTACTTCGAAGCACTCAAGTGGGACGGACATCTTGGGACCTTTTGGATGGAAACAAAGAAAGACTGGTTCAAAACGTTTCGCGTATACGAAACTCATTTCTTAAATATGCTCTTGAGACGAAAGCATATAATGGACTGTTTCTACAATTACATTGCGAAATTTACAATGAAATCAATTTTTTTGAAAATCAATGACCACTTGATATTCAAATTATTTTATGCGAAAAAGCCCATTGCTTTATTCTTGAAAGTACTGTAAGTAAAATGAAATAAAAATCCGTCTAACACAAGTATCAACTTGAATCCCCATAGATGCGGGTATGAATCTGCTTAATATGGGCACTATTCGAAAAATTTTGTTTCCTGCTTCATCGTACTGGTGATGGTATCGTATAGGCTATGGATTGTTCAAAAATAAAAAGAAGATCCTCATCACTTTCAGGCGAAAATTTCAGGACAATTTATATACTTGATAACAGCAGTTTTTCTCTTTTTCTTGATTTTTTGTTTAGTTACAGTTTTATGAAAAAAAATAAGATAAACAAATTTTTCTTTAACTTAAAAATATATTTTAGTGTAACTAGGTATTTAAAAGTCCATGACTGTGTATATGTAAAATGAAAAAACATGATGCGAATATATGGCAGCACAAGTAAATAAAATGGAATATAAAGAAATAAAAAAGGTAAAAATAATAAAAAGTGAAATAAATATTGACACCATTATTTATCATAAACACGCGATTACAAAAAGATGATGATCATCTTGAATGCCAATAATAAGGATGGAATGATAGTGGTGTCCATTGTGATGATTATGAATGTGTTTCTCACCGGCTCACACTAATCTTGGGAACTCTAAGTGCTACTGCTGCTACTGACAATGAAATGTCGGCTGCTATGATAACACGTTATGCAATTAAATCAAGAAGGCAAATTCTATACATATACATACACACACACACACACCCACACACACAATCAAATATTTAAACAAGTCGGAAAGCTTAGTTCAGGCGTGGCCGAACTTTATATACCCTAGACATCTTCTAAGATAAAACACCATTTACCATTTGTGGGTAGGTAAATTTCTATGGTTTTACCGTGAAATATTTTGTTGTTGTCTATGCATCAGTAGTTCCTTTATATTGGTTTTTCACGATTTTACTTGTATGGAAGGTAGGCGTGGTTATTGCTCAATGATGATCATTTCCGCATCAATTATTGTTGAAGATATTTTTCTTTAATTGTGAATACCGAATTTCCCGTTGAATATTTCATTTCTATGGGAAATTTGCTCAATAATGTTGACAATTTTGACAGTATTTCTTCAAGAGACTACCAGATTTCAATGATGGGTTTCGAATTTTTTTCAATTCGCTTTAGAGTTTTCTTCAATATCTTTGAATATTACACTTGTATGAGAGGTGGTACCACGCCCACTCTGCCGATTTTAACTATTCCATAAGTTAACCTCTTCCTGACTATTCAAATGTTTGCACCAAGTTCAATTAACATTGTTTAAGTTTTACTCAAGTTATCGTGTACCAGGAAAGACAGACATGGCTAAATCGACTCTGCTATCCACGCTGATCGCTTTTATATACTATATACATATGAGGGTAGATCAATAAATACCCGTGTTAGGAAAGAAGAGTCAAGTTTTTCACAAATTTTGTTTTCTATTTTTCAACGTAATCTCCTTTTAGTACAAAACACTTTTCCCAACGTTTCTGCCATTTCTTTAACCCCTCCAAAAAATACGATTTGTCAAACTCTTCAAAATACGCTTCTGTCTCGACGATAACCTACTCGTCCTCGTTTGAGCTGAATTTTTTTCACCTGAGCAACAGAAAAAAACCGCAGGGAGCCAAGTCGAGCGAGTACGGTGGGTTCAGCAATTCGTAGTTCAATTCCTGCAATTTGGCCGCGACAATTCCGTATCCGCTTGTTGTCCACCTTGGGTGCAGCAATCGCGGCAACCATCGCGCCGTCATCTTTCTCATGCTTAACCTATCATGTAAGATATTAATTACCGTTCCATACAACACTCCTACGGCCTCTGCTACTTCGCGCACTTTCGTTTGGCGATCAGCGAGAATCATGTCTTGGACCTTTTCAACGATTTCCTCGGTAACCACAAATGCCGGGCGGCCTGGGTGCTCCTCATCAAAAACAGATGTACGACCACGTTTAAATTCGTTGAAACAATATCTTACGGTTGTCATAGATGGTGAAGGGTCCCCATAGACAGCGCCCAACTTCGCTTTTATTTCTTTGAATGTTTTTCCATCCAAAAATAAAAAAAGCGAATTACATTTTATCGCGAAACACCAAACACGTGTGATACTAATGACCGCCAAAATAAAAACTAACCTATGAATCAGTTTGAAATTTAGTGTGGTGTCGTGTGACAGATGGCAGTACACGATGGTAATGCAAACGGGTACTTATTGATCTACCCTAGTACATACATATATATGTGGTGTATATACAGTGCTGTGCATAACATTTGCAATTGAGAACACATGGATGTAAATTATCGATTTTCGGTCACTAAAAAAGACGCAAATAAAGAACTTGGTATGGGGTTTCAAATCATATATGGTATATACTCGTATAAGTGGACGTTTATAAAATAAAAATAAAACAAAATAAATTTTAGCTCTGTGTTCTCAGTTGCAAATTATTTGCACAGCACTGTGCTTATGTTTATACTTACGCCCCTAAAGGTCCGCGTTTCAAACAACCGTTACTCGATCAAAACCAATATACCCTGAACACATGTGTGTGTGTGTGTGTAGGCTATAATATATAATGTATGCCAATAATGCCTGCAACAATTTCTTCATAAGTTAAATTAAAGAAAAACAATACATAGCAAAAGGTACATAGAGAAGATTTAGAGAGAGAAAGAGAGAGTGTGTGTGTGAAAGAGAGAACAGCAAGCAAAAAAAAACTTAACATAACAATTTATAAGTATGAAGGCTTACTGTTTTTATAAAATCTCAAAAGACAGAAAGGGGAGTAGGTAATATAGAATAAAGGGATGATGGGATGATATGAGGGTGGTATAAGCAGCAGCAGCAGATTATGGTTCATACTCATAGTGCAAATTGATTACATTACCGCCAATATAAAAACTCAGCCGATTTCAAGCTTTAAACACCATCTTTAACGAGTCGAAGAGCTTCGTAAAGCTTGAGTTTTTATTTTAGCATTTTATGGCATAAAAAAGATGTTTGCTTTGCCATCTATGAAAACGTAAGTATATAAATGTTTATAGCTCAAGAGGTTGTTTCTTGTACAGTGTCACTATTGTAATTATTGTACGATTTTTGTTTGTGTGTACAATTCCGCATAGCATAGCACATATTAGTTTATAGCGAATATATCCAATGAATTATAACTCCGCGTGTCCGCTGGCAATCGTTTATAACATACAATTATTTCATAGTATGATATAAATTGCAAATGGAGCTCCCGTCTTATATACAGTGTGTTCTTTTTAGAAGTGTGGTTTTCAAGAAGAAATAAAATACATATACTTTAATGTTATGGCCAAGAATTTAGTTTTATTATAAAGATAAAGATTTGCCATTATGTTTTAAAAACAATTTCAGGCAAATGGCCGCTGCGGCTGGTTCGAATAAATTCCAGGCGAGAGGCCCAATTTCAAACAACTTTTTGCAGCAATTGGGGCCGTATGTCAGTAATAACGCGCCGAATATTCTCTTCCAAGGCGTCAATCGTCTCGGGCTTATCTGCGTAGACAAGCCACTTCACATAACCCCACAAAATAAAGTCCAGCCACCAAAAGTTCCTTCAATAAATTGATTGTTTCGTTGGCTGTATGGCATGTAGCACCGTCTTGTTGGAACCAAAGGTCGTCCACATCAACATCCTCCAATTCAGGCACGAAAAAGTCATTAATCATGGCTCTATAGCGTTGTTCCCCATTGACTGTAACAGTATGACTTCATCTTTGTAGAAATATTGACCAATGATTCCCTCTGCCCATATAGCACACCAAACAGTGATTTTTTTGAGGATGTAACGGCGTCTCAACAATGGCTTGTGGATTATGATCATTCCAAATGCGACAATTTTGCTTATTAACGTACCCATTCAATCAAAAGTTAGCTTCAACGCTGAACAAAATGCTTCGCGCGAACCGATCCATTATTTTGGTAATGTGCACGATTTTCAAACATTGTTGAGGAGTAATTCTATTCATTATGAAATGGCAAACCAAACTGAGCATAAATCAAGTGACAGCTGTCAAAAAGACCAACTCCGAAAAAAGTATTGCCAGATTGAAAACCACACTTCTAAAAAAAAAACACCCTTAACTATCAATTGTCATATATTCTCTAATTTTTCACTCATAAATTTTATTACTATTATGACGATACGGTATAATACGGAACCAAGTGAATCACCTAATCGCATACCAAAAATTTTGCAATTCTTTGAACTGTCATTTTGTTAGTTTGACTTCGCGGCAAAAATGTTGGTAACAACACTCTTGAAAAAGCAGAAAAAACAAGCAGCAGCAAAATAACAAACAGCAACAAAGCAAGACAACGGTGGTAATAATATAATATGGAGTGGCGCATGCCCGAAATTTAAAAATTTTATGTTTGTGGAACTACAAAAGTCCAACTTATTTATAGGCGTATTGATTTGAAAAAATTTAATTTTCATAAATTTTCAAGCGCACTAAAAGCCAGTGAACTTGCTTTTTTGATGTACACACCATACTCGTATACTATCAAAAGTGACAGATAGTTTGCTATGAATGATTGCTAGTGGAGACGTGGTGTAAATATATACAAATAAACATACATATCTCGTCTGTCAGTACAATTGTAAACATGTAAATGTCTGCGGATTTGTTGCTGTTTCACAGAATTGCAAAAATTTATAAAAATATAAGAAAAACAGAAAAAGAAAAAACAAATCAACCCGAGAAAACTAAAAAACCGCAAAAAAAAAACTACATAAAATTTATTTTACTATTTACTTGTATTTGCACAATTGCTTATGATTTAAGCTTATTATTTTGTTGTCATATTTTTACTGCAAATAAAATAAAATAAAAGCAAAACAAATTATATCTATGTATAGGTAATGAGGGAGGAAGGGTGCACGAAAGAGTAGCAAGAAGCAATTTAAGCTCGAGACAAAAAGTGGGAAAAGTCTAGTTATAATGAAAATCTCCATTCAATTCGATTACAATCGCGAATCGCTTGAATTGTTCAGCGTTTGCTAATACATACATATTCACCAGCAGGAAACAAATTATTTCTCGCAAGTTCAAGATAAGAATAAGACAAAGAAAAAAAAAAACTATAAAAAGTAGTAATAATCGGCGAAAAAACCAACCACAAAAATTAGTATGCACGAACATTGTGTCGTAGTGGATTCTATTAATGGAACATTATTGAGTTATGTTTTCTTTTTTTTACTAGGTTTAGCAGTTTCATTACGCACTCACATTTAAAGTATGTCGTGTATCTGCAATTAATTGGTAACTCATCAAACGGCGCAAAATACGTAAGACGGCGATCGGTCAAGGACGGTTAAATTTAAACGTAATGGGAATTGACATAACGAAAATTTATTACTAAATATTTATTGAATAACGAGGTGATGAGGCGCCAGAGAGGGATGGGGTGAAACAAGCGGGTTGGCTTACAATATTTTGAAATGTATCTACAGTAAATTGGCACTTGAAGAATTATACATATGGTAGTTGTAAATTAATATGGTTTACATATTATATCGCTATAGTGAAATCATAAAAAGTAATAAGATAGCAGCTAAGCACTTAATTCGATTTCAAACGGCAGATTTAAATAGTTTTTAAATTTGCAATAATGTTAAAGGTTCAAACATGATTTACAATTTTCAACAATTAAAAATTCAATTATAAACTACGTAAATAAAATGGTTTCTTGTTTTCCTAAATCTTAATATGTCTGTCTTTGTTTAAATATGTACATATTTGGGGTATTCACAAGAAGAAAAATTTTGTATGAGAAATTAGAGGATAAGACACCGAATAGAACCCTTGTTCAACATTTACATATAAAGGGTGTTTCTTTGAAACGCACTTCTAGCGTTTTTCAATCTGGCAATACTTTTTCGAAGTTGGTCTTTTTGACAGATGTCACTTGATTTATGCTCAGTTTGGCCATTTCTTAATGAATAGACTTACTCCTGAACAACGTTTGCAAATCGTGCACATTTATTACCAAAATAATGGTTCGGTTCGCGCGACACATCGCTCGTTGTGTTCAATATTCGGTCGACATAATCGCCCAGTAGAGTCGGTAATTCGAGCAACCATGAATCGGTTTCGCACCACGTTTATTCTAGTGGATAATGCGCATCCTCAGAGACGCCGTACAGTGCGCACCGAAGACGCTATTGCTGCTGTGGAGCAGAGTATCGAAGAAGACCCGAATGAGTCCATCCGCCATCGCGCGCAACAATTGGAGCTGTGCCCATTCACTTTATGGAAGATTTTGCGGAAGGATCTTGGTTTGCGATCTTACAAAATCCCACTCGTGCAAGAATTGAAGCCGAATGACCATCAAGCGCGTCGCACTTTCGTTTAATGTGCCCAAAACGAGATAGCCACCGATCCCGATTTTCGCAAGAAAATTTTATTCAGCGATTAAGCTCACTTTTGGTTGAATGAATACGTTAATAAGCAAAATTGTCGCATTTGGAGTGATCATAATCAACAAGCCATTGTTGAGACTCCGTTACATCCTCAAAAAATCACTGTTTGGTGTGCTCTATGGGCAAAAGGAATCATTAGTCCATATTTCTTCAAAGATGAATCCGGTCATAATATTAAAGCCAATGCGGAACTCTATAGAGCCATGATTTATGACTTTTTCGTGCCTGAATTGAAGGATGTTGATGTCGAAGACCTTTGGTTCCAACAAGACTGCGCTACATGCCATACAGCCAACGAAACAATCAATTTATTGAAGGAAACTTTTGGTGAGCGCATTATCTCGCGTCGTGGGACTTTGGCGTGGCCTCCAAGATCGTGCGATTTAACACCGCTGGACTATTTTTAGTGGGATTATGTGAAGTTGCTTGTCTACGCAGATAGTCCCGAATCGATTGACGCCTCGGAAGAGAATATTCGGCGCGTTATTACTGACATACGACGCCAATTGCTGCAAAAAGTGGTCGAAAATTGAGCCTCTCGGCTGGAATTAAATGTTTTTTCACTTCTTTTGATTTTGCCTGTGATTGACAGGCGAATTCAACAAGCCATTAGCAGTTAATGCAGTTATACATAAGTTAGTGGTAATGTATAGCAACAACAAATTAGATATTGTAGACTTATGGCAATATCCCTATCTCCCCTAAAAACACAATAAATTGCTTCCAATAGTTGACAAATGTAAAATGTAACTTAAAGTCATACCTATAGTGTGCATGCATTGGCTTAAGCCAGCTTAAGCAAATGTGCGAATACACATAAATCATATGTGCCAAACTATATTGTACTTAACAAAAATGTTCGTTAAGTTTCGTCAAATGCCATTTGCTTAAGCAATGAGCAAATTCCGTACGAAAATTATTGTTTGCGCTTTGTACAATATAAGTATGTACATAAAAAATATATTTGAAATCGAAAACGAGCAGGAAAGAGAGAAATTTCCCATTCTTATTTTTCTTAAAATTAGTAGAAAATAATTAAAGAGATGTATATTTATTGTTTTAATTATTTTAAGTATCTAAATTAAAGTCAAAAGAAGAAATAAGTTTTCTTGAAATT
Organism: Palloptera scutellata; assembly: GCA_958295655.1. Lineage (NCBI taxonomy): Eukaryota > Metazoa > Arthropoda > Insecta > Diptera > Pallopteridae > Palloptera > Palloptera scutellata. The sequence continues at coordinate 51,259,552 of OY282450.1, forward strand.
TAGCAAATATGTTTCTTAAGGTCATGTAAGTACAATATTGCCACCAAAAAGTCTTTTTGGAGATCCTTAAGCATCTGACAGGCTTTTTGTTAAATTTTGACTGTAGGTTAAGCCAGCTTATATACAGTTTAGTTCGGCCTTTTATTGGATCGTCGCTCTTTCTCTTCTCTTTCCAACTTGTATTTAGTTCTCAAAGAGGGTTAGCAAGAGCCTCTGTTTCGTGCACACTCAACCAAAAAATGTAGTAGCCAATCATAAGTACCTATCTTTTGGAAAAAATTTAGTTGAGATCATTTCTTTCGTATTATATTTGTATCTTAAGAACTTACGTTTGAAAAGCAATTTTAAATGCGTTTTTCGCAAAATTAAGGTTTTTCAGTTATGACAGTCTTACAGCAAACACATGGTTGAACATGTCTTACTGAAAATTTAACCCAGAGTTTTATACAGAAGTCATGGGCAATGACAAATCAACTGCACTCCCTATATATAAATAAATTTTTCCTTTTTTACGTACATATGCAATATACTATGTATGCATGTACATACCATACATATGTATGTTATGGTTGAGCTATTAAAGGATGACTAAATTTATGTTGTCACTTTCAATCAGCGGAAATTTTGATTTTCTCTGTGAAACTTTGTACAATATAAATAATGATTCAGTTTCTCATTCTTTTGCTCATATTTGGTGCATAAAAAATAAGGTGGTTTTAAGGATACAAAATTTAGTATTTTCATGTAGTTTCATATAAAGAAAATATGTTCTTAAATAATTCTCTTTCTCGCTGCACGATTCCACTTTCCAAACTAATAACAAAATATTCGTAGCGTTTATCATAGCGCATATAAAAATTTAACCAGTCACACATGTATATTAAAGACAAGTAAACGGAAAAAATTATAAATTTACGGGAAATAATACTACTTTTACTTAGAATCATAAAATACAGCGAAAGTGACGAATTCCAGGGTTCCTCTTTGGACACACACATTGGAATGCGTAGTTTTAAACTCATTCTGGTCCTTTCAGCGTAACGCTATAGTAATATTAGGAGGACCTCCCGTCTCTAGAATATTCTTGTATCTGAGTTTATTTTACCTTATACCATCTACCAGAATCAAAATCCAAAACCAGGGTTCCACAAAAACTCAACCGTGACTTTGTCGACCGACATTTTGTTAACAGACCAAGATATCGGTTTTTTTTTTAATATTCTACCAGAATTCTACCAATGTTAAACAAACTGGCTATCTGAAATTAAGAAATAATTCGTACTATCCGAATATCCAAACATTGAAAAGTTAATATGTTCTAATTTTGTTTGTCTTCAAATTAGCAATATTCGGATCTATGTTGTAACTCAGTGTTACAAACTATCCGAATAGTTTGTACCTGAAACCTCGGATACATCGTGATCCTTCAAATCATACTAAAATCGACTTAAGTTGTTTTTATTCCCATGACTAACTATTACAACATCGGGTTCGGTTGCAACCTGAGGGAAAAATAAGACAAGTGGTTAATGTAAATATTGCTTGGTTGCTATACATACATAAACGTTTTATAGCTTGATCTATGGAATACATTGAATCAGTGGAATCTGTCGATTCCGAATTGCGTTTAATACATCTTCTCATTATAACATTAATATTATTTATAAACTTTTTTTTCGCCACTGAAGATGGGCAAATAACACAACAACAAATTTACTGTTTTAAAATTTTTTTTTGTCTGTAATAAAATCACAAAGATTAACTTTAGAATATATTAGAATATGTAATTTAAAAAATGCACAGCAAAAAGATTATTTCTCACAAAAGATTCAGAATTAAAAATCATTTAATCACTACTTTCAATTCTTAAAAGCTGTGAGATTTACGAACAGAAAAAGGTATAAAAAAAATGCCTCAAACGTGTGGAGCAGCGCGAATACAACGAACGAGAAAAAAAAACAACAAAAAAAAAACTTACCGGCCATGACAGTTTAACAGTTTGCTGCACGGATACGCGAAGTGTGTGGAAGAACAAAGAGGCGATGAGAAGCGAAATGAAAAATCAAACGCAAAAACCAAAAAAAAACAAATTCACTTTTTTGGCGTTGCGCTGCTGCGTTGCTGTTCCCTCTTGTTGTTGTCGTGTTATTGACAATTTTTTTTGCTTTACTTTGTTTTTGCAAAATGGAATCAAGAGAATTCTCGTCAATTGCTTTTTGTTCTACTCGTTCGTTTATTTTAATATTATTATTTTTTTCTTTGTTACGTAGTCTTTTCTTTTGTTGTTCTTTCTTTTTGGTAATTTTCTTTTGTTACACGCTTCTAAAATCCGAAATTACTTCGGAAATATCAGCAAAATCTACCTGAAAGCAAAAATAATAATAAACTGAAATCTACTCCCAATTTTTTTTGAAATATAGATTCTCCGAAAATGCGATTCTACGCTCATTTACGCGCGTGTGTAAAGAAAGAATGCAAAAATAATACTACTTTTCTTTCTTCAAACACACAAAGGCTATATCTATCACTACGCACTTGTGCACCACTGCAACCACCTTTTCTCGCAATGTCGTCGTTTTTCCGAAAATTTCATTCAAAGAAACACGCAAAGAACTTTATTTGGGAAGAATCGCAATTTCCTAAATTTCAATTCAATTTATTTTCATTATTTTCCTTTTGTTTGATACCGAATTTGCACAGCAATTTTAAATTTCGATCTAATTGCACCTTTCATTGCCTTCGTTTCTTTTTTCTATTCTCGCCGATTTTACTAGTCGGCAGAATAAACACACACACTTTATTCACCTCGTTCGATTGCATTCGAATGTAAAATGCTTAAAATTAAAATAAATTCTCACTTTATTACACGATTTTATTAATTTTTATAAAAAGTAAATGCACAAACATTCGCAAAATTCTACCAAAAAAATTTTCCGGAAAATGTGTGTTGTCACTTCAATTGCTTGCGCCAAACGAACAGTGAGTGTGAGCATCATAAGATGAAGCTAATAGTTTTTCACCACTCAGAACGTGAAATAAAGGAATCGTTATTCACCTCGAAGCTGTCAGTTTAATTCTGAGTTGCATTATTAGGCTGTTATTATTAGACTGTATAGTACAGGGTTGCTTTAATCTGACCTAAAAATTTAATAAACATTTTGTAATTATTATCAGCTTTGTTTCATTTAACGCGTATATAACTATCGTAGTGGCAAAAAAAACCTACATCTCTGCATAATTTTTGGTGAACAAACTTGGCAGCACTAAGCTTAAATTTAAATTAATTTATATAATAAATAAATATAATTTTGACCTATAAAACAAGCCTTCAAAATAAATTTTTTTTGTTTTAATTAAATGATTAAATTAGAAAAAATCTCATAGACTGTTTTTATATGACGCCTATATTCAGGCAGACTGACTTCTTTTGTAGGCGAGAGAGATGAGCGGCAAGGGGAATAGACATATACGAACGTGTTCTGCCTTTCACGCCTTATTTCTGATATTCGTAGATTTTATATAGGAGTATTTTATGTCGAAAATAGCCCAAAAGCTTGTCTGAAGGCAGGCATTATCAAAATGAACTTAAAATTTAAAAAATTTATTAAATGTTCTTCTTTTCTTTTAATGGCAAAACAGCCCATGGAGAGCCTAGGCCAAGGTTCTCGCAACATCCACTCATATTGTGCGTTTTATATTTGAACATGAGTGAAAGGGAAGTGAAAAGCTTTTCATATGCAATTTTTACTCTTGTAGGTTTGTAGAAAAACTTTATTTATTTTCTACTTCTCATTTTGTCTGCGCTGAGATTTGAGCCTTGCGCTAGTAGGCTAACGCACTACCAACTACGCCACAGCGACCACTATTTTATTTTTATACATATTTGTTAAATATACCTACGTTTTTATTCAAAAAATTAAATAATTTTAAATTCACCTGATATATATAAATATGTGAATGACATTTGGGAAATGTCATAGGTAACAGCTTCCACACATGGCATTGCTATCTCTCAGTAAAATTACCCCCGCAACTACACTTTATAATTATATTTTTTTATTATAATAGCCTAAATGAATATTTCAGTTTGCTTTCCAGTACTACCAGCATTGCGTGATGTTTTTGCACAGTTTACACGTGATTGCCAATCAGGGAAGTAATCTTCATATCAGCTTGGAGTAAACGAACAGTCAAAAGCACACAACCAAGCTTCTGAGAAAAGGTTAGTTAGATTTTTCAAAATAGCTCTAATTCATACCTGACATATAGATGGCGTAGTGCAATATTGTCGATAAAGCAGTGCCCATATAAAGCAATATTAATTGAAAACAACATCGAAAAGAAATAGTAAAAAAGGAACTTGAATATATAAAGCAAATAAAAGTGACAATTCAATTAGCAAGCAATTTTTTTGTTTTGATAACAACACGTGCCGTGTCGATTATAACTAAGTAAATTTACTAAATTTATTGACAAACAAATAAATAAATATTTCACTCTTCGTTCACTTACCAATTTGTTGTTTTTTGGTCCCATTTATGTTTATGGCGGTATTTAGCATATTCCCAATTTTCGTAAAGCTCGATTGTCGCATAAATTGCCGTGGTGGTATTGGCGGTGGAGGCTCCGGTTCCATAATGGGACTATGCCTACTCCAGCGACCCATTTTTATAGTACTCGCTTTTTCTTTGGTATTTTTAGTGTCAATTTTGATGAATGGCTCTACAAAAATCAAGAGGAGGACACGAGAATTAGTTTTTGATTGCACGAAGAACTTATCACAAATATTATTCATAAAATTATAATCCCCTCAAGATACGATCGTATGATCTGCCATTCATATACAAATGTAACACGCACAACATGAGTGGAAGCGAAAAGCTCGGTCTAGGCCCTCCATGGGCTGTTGTGCCATTTAAAGTAAAGTAAGATACGATCGTATCGGTGTCAGGCTATGATTCTGTTATGTCACTCATACGAGTAATACTTTTAAGGATTTAAATTATGGAACAAACGTACTGACGACGGTGTTACTTACTTACTTAGTTGGCTGACGACGACGACGATGACGACGACGAAGAACACAATTTAAAACCATTTTGAGTGAAAAAAACCCATTTACAATCGTTTTAATAAGAACATTTCTGTTGTTTTCTAAATTTATATAGTAAAAAAAATATATGGAGAATTAACGACTCTACTTGGTCGTTTTTAATGTATTCACGGTAATTATGTAAATAAAAATAACGGGCCTTTTCAGATGTAAACAAACACCCTCCCATTTGGGAAAAACTTCGCAGAGTGCTGCAATTTCTCTCGCTCTCGCAGTTCCTTGGTCGGAACCAAATTATCATTTTTATGGTTACTCCCAATTTGAAGCCTACATGCGATTATATAATTATTACTAATTGAAACTAACTTTGTCAAGTAAAATGCGCGTTTTTAAATAAGTTTTATTATTTTGCTAAAATATATTTTCAATACATACATACATACATATCTCCGCATATGATATGTATAGTATGTATTATATTTCTATCAAATGTACCACAGATTATTTAACACCCCTCACACATACATATGTACATATACACTTATATGGTACTATCAATATAGTATATGTATGTATGCAATTGTATCTGCATTGATATGAATTTTCTTTCGCGAAATTAGCAGATCATGCACGCCAACATGACAAATAATTAACACTTTGGTGGCATTTTTTTTGTGTGTGTTTGTTTTGTTATGTAGTTGTTGTGTTTGCTGGTTCAAGATGTTATATTTTTATTTTTGTTTTTATTTTTTGTTGAAAATTAAAAATGTAAACGTAACTCGTAAATATGTACTGCATCATATCAATTCAACTCAACTCATCAAATCTCAGCCCCATCAATTTCGACGACTCGATTGGCTTACTTAGTTTGTGAATTTTGTTTACAATTGTTAACAATTTTCGAAAATATGCTAACATTTTATATCAATATTAACTAAAAAAAGGCGATGCAAAACGAAACACAAACTTATTTAATCTTTTCATCTACATTTGATATCACCACCTTTCGCAACCAGTTGAAGATTTAGGCTAAGTGCAATTACAATTACTTGCCGTAATGCTTAGCGTATGATTGAAAAGTATGGAAAAAGTATGATTCATGTTTGACACCATAAGTACAATGGGCTACATAGCCTGAGTGCTTGAGGAACTGTCCTGCACTCGTAGGTCAGGTTCTCGGCCTTCTTCACATCCATGATTCATGTTGATGTTTCGCGTACTTATGTTACGTTTTCTTTCAAAACAATTAAAGGGGGGTGAGTTGTTAGGCCAAAGTGAATCGGAGGCTTTAAAAATTACAAGGTTTAGAACAACAATTTGACTAGGTTCAGTTTAGTCACAAGAGCATGTTAGTCTTTCGTTTAATTTATGATAATATTCCCACTTAAATTGGCTTAAATGCTTAAATTATGCATATGCACATACATATAGTATGTTTGTATGTATGTAAATGAGACATTTGTGTAGAAATTATTTGATGAATATAAAGCAAGAAACAAAAAGAAAGAGAGCAGTGCGAACAGAGAACGAAACTTTTTTGAATGCCATAAACATTTATAAGAATGTGAGTTACCTGAATTTGGTAACCCGTGGCATTAAAATAATTTAAATTGTACATATGTATGATGCCTATACATATACTCGTATGTAAATATATCTATCTATAATCCAATGAACAAATAAATGAATAGCAAGCATACGAGTATGGCAATATAATTAAAGACAACGACAAAAGTGTGAAGACGGAGACGTTTGTTTTCACTTTATCGTGCATTCTTTGAAAACCGCTTTATTGATATATGAGTGAGTTCTCATAATAAAGAATTTTGTTTTAAATTTTTTTTTAATTACATTTTGCAAAGTAAATAAAATTTTATCACTGTCATTTGAAATGAATTCAAATGTTTTGTTTTTCTCAATTACAAAGTCGTTAAATTACAAAATGTTAATGTTTTTAAGATCGTGAGAATTCTTTTTCAATATTTTGCCTAGCTTTTGCAAACTGAAGGATGCATAACATTAGAGTTTAAGATGTTTGTGATCTATTTGCATATCATACATCTGTTTATTGCTCATTTTAATAATCGCTCTGAGCCACAATCATAGTGAACATTGTAATACGATATTTTCAGCTTATTTAACTAATGTGCCTAAGCGGCAGTACAAACAAATGGAACAAAATGACAGCTGTGTAAGCTAACCCCTTATCATGTCAAATACGATTCATTTCATTGCAGCCTACTGGTCAAAGTATTCAGCATGCACTGAATTGCACTTTCAAGTGAAATTTGAATTGCACTCACTTTGAATGGCACCGTTCCAATTTCAATTTCACTCGAAAGTGGAATTCAGAACAAGACTGATTAAGTAACCGCCGCTCGAACGAATCAAGATTATTTCGCGTAGTTAACAAATTTTGATTCGCGCAACCATTTACACCGGCCGAACATATACTCCGAACAAACATCAGAAGCCATCTTGTTCGCTCGGCTGGTGTAGATGGCAAATTATAATCTTGCCAAACATCACTTTTAATATTTTTTAGCAGAATGGATAGAAAATTATCATAAGTATGTATGTTGTCAGTATTGCATTGCACTATATGTCAACTACGTATTTACTACATTTCCATTTGTTTTCCCCTATATATACTAGGAAGAAGTTTAAGCACGGAAGTGGAAGCAATAGGGTATGGGGATGCTTCTCTTGGTATGGTGTTGGCCCTCTGTATTGGATAAAAGAAACGATGGACAGATTTCTTTACATACACATCCTTCAGAAGATGAAGCTTCCTTATGCTGAATGGGAAATGCCCCTGAAATGGCAAATGCAACAGGATAACGACCCAAAGCACACCTCAATTCTTGCGCGAGATTGGTTTTCCCATAAGGGATTTCCCGTTATGACCTGGCCTTCACTATCTCTTGACCTTAATCCAATCGAGCACTTGTGGAATATTGTCAAAGAGAAGATTGGCAGTACCAGAGCTAACATAAAAGACGAAATGTGGCAAAGCATTCAAAGAGCGTGGTATTGCGCGTCTCTGGTGGAATCAATGCCTAGAAGGTGTAAGGCAGTTTTAATTAACAAAGGCTATTCCACAAAATATTAGCATTAGTGAACAATTTGAGTCAATATCTCAATATCTCCTTATTGTTTTGCCCTTTTGAAATGTGATTTTATGTATAACTTTTAAATTTCTTTTTTTTACACTAAATTGATTTTGTTTTTGTTTTAAGAAAAAATTAAACTTATGAAATAAATGAATAAAAGTAAATACCTTTTAAATTTATCATAAGCCTAGAGAAATATTTTTTTAATGTTTTTGGTTTCAGAACAAAGTGTTCTTATTTGATTGTCCAACACTGTATGTAACCGTTTGTAACATTTTAAAGCGAACACAATGTTCAACGCGAAACTATTTACACCGGTCGAACGAATATGAAGATTCTTTCGTACGTTCAGGCGGTTAAAAACACTGTGCCATAAGTTTCGAACTTTTTACTTGAGAATGGACTTGGGTACACAGAAATTCGAATCTGTTGACAACTTTTCCCCAACACGTCCATTTTTGAGATTATGGGTTTTCAAGGTCAGGAGAAAAGAGAAGATACTGTCATATGTAACAAGATATTTTTTACATATGGTATGTTTGGTGTTTGAGAAAAAGTTCTTCCACAAATATTAGTTTTCTTCTTGGTATTTCCTGCTTTCTACTCTTTCCTTTTTTCGGAGTTTTCCTTTAAGAGTTTTTTTGATAGCACCCTCCTACGGAAAAGTATTTATATGTTATTATATGTCATCGAAGAAAATAACAAAAAAATAAAAAAATCAGGAAAGTAAAGTTTAGGCGCGGTTGAAGTTTATATACCCTACACATCCTCTGATATACCATAATATCTGGGTTAAATTTTTATGTGTTTTGTACGAAATATTTTTTTTGGAAGTAGGCGTGCTTACTGCCAAGGATTCGCATCAGTTGTATGAACTATATAGTATACCAACTTTGGTTGCATTTGCTCCTCTATTTTCTTTGATATTTCACTTGTATGGGAAGGAGAAGTAGGCGTAGCTATTATCCAATATTAACAATTTTCAGAAAAGTGTATTGAGTATTGCTCAATTCGCTTTAGAATTATTTTCAATGTCAATTTTGAAATTTCACTTGTATAGAAGGTAGCACGCCTACTTTCTTGACTGATTGCCCATTTTTAGAACTTAGCCTCTTTTTGGCAATAGTAGATGTCTGCAGCAAGTTTGCTGAGATTGTTTAATTTTTATTCGAGTTTCCGTGTAAACAGACAAACGGATAGAAACGGATGCCTAAATCGACTAAACCGCTATGCATGTTGGTCGTGTTTAACTTTTCTCCAAATATGATTTCCTTATGTATTTGGCCATTCTAAGCACGATGGCATTTTTAGCGTTATTTCGTCCGGTTCAAGAGGCAAATACAAAAAAATAATATATCCTTTTGTTATGTATGAAACAACGTGCAATTTGTTGCTAGTTCATCACTTGTTACGTGTTTACTAATTTCGTAAGCTTTATCTATTTATGGTAATAACTGCAAAGTAGGGCTAAAGTAATGTTATAATGTGAATGTGCCATAATTTTTGCAAATGGCGTCAAATGTCATTTGTGCTTTGACATTTATATTGTATACAGATAGAGGATTGGTTGACAACAAGCAATGGAGCGATGCAAAGCTCGGGCAACGATGTAGATTTCGAAACACCAATTTCCGGCCGTGTGATATCCCGTTTTGGCGATTTGAATTGGCCGGCCAGATTGCCAGTTCTGACAGTGAAGTACTTCTTCCGTACCACAACAAACTACAAACCTTGCAAGTCTTGATAGCCGACATTGAAGAAGAAATCAGATGTTTTGTGAGCAGCAATTAAAAATGCCGTAAAACGAGCGCAAATTTTGCATTAACTCAAGAGGAGAGAAGACTCATTTGACCGATATCATGTTTTTAACTTAATGTCATAAATTTTACACCTTCAAATAAACTTTCCGTGAAAACAGAGCCCAATTTGATTACTTAGAACAAAATAACAACCAATTCACATTACATTTGCCCACCTTGTACATAAATACAGGATGTCCGAGTTTGAGAATGGAGCACCCGCGCCTGATTCCTTGCAAAAATCTAAGACATTTTTTCAAAAATTTATACTCGAATTTACAAAGTTATACCGCGGCACTTGTTCATTGTGTAAGTTAGTTTGACGCGTGGTTTTTTTAAATTTGTTGTTCCCGTTGTTCTAATCGGTTTTTATTTTTTTTTTAGCAAATAAAATTGTTAATATCGATTTATAAAAGAAACTAAAATCCTTACGAAAGGACAAACTAATCTCATAGATTTTTGACCCTTCATTCTAGATCGGTTGAACTGGGACATCCGTACAATGCAAAATGTACAACTGTAGGTACATATAATAAAAAATATACTAGTATGGACAGGGTTTTTTTTCAGAAGTGTGGTTTTCAAGAAGAAATAAAACGCATATAATTTAATATTATGGCCAAGAATTTAGCTTTATTATAAAGATAAGGATTTGCCATTATGTTTTAAAAACGATTTCGGGCTTGAATAAATTCCAGCCGAGAGGCCCAATTTTCAACCACTTTTTGCAGCAATTGGGGCCGTATGCCAGTAATAACGCGCCGAATATTCTCTTCCAATGGCGTCAATCGTCTCGGGCTTATCTGCGTAGACAAGCGACTTTACATAATCCCCCAAAAAATAGTCCAGCGGTGTTAAATCGCACGGTCTTGGAGGCCACGCCAGAGGCCCACGACGCGAGATAATGCGCTCACCACACCAAAAGTTTCCTTCAATAAATTGATTGTTTTGTTGGCTGTATGGCATGTAGCGCCGTCTTGTTGGAACCAAAGGTCGTCCACATCAACATCCTCCAATTCAGGCACGAAAAAGTCATTAATCATGCTTCTATAGCGTCGTTCCCCATTGACTGTAACATTATGACTGGCTTCATCTTTAAAGAAATATGGACCAATGATTCCCTCTGCCCATAGAGCACACCAAACAGTGACTTTTTGAGGATGTAACGGCGTCTCAACAATGGCTTGTGGATTATAATCACTCCAAATGCGACAATTTTGCTTATTAACGTACCCATTCAACCAAAAGTGAGCTTCATCATCGCTGAACAAAATTTTCTTGTGAAAATCGCGCGGACCGAACCATTATTTTGGTAATAAATTAGCACGATTTGCAAACGTTGTTCAGGAGTAAGTCTATTCATTATGAAATGGCAAACCAAACTGAGCATAAATCAAGTAACAGCTGTCAAAAAGAACAACTACGAAAAAAGTATTTCCAGATTGAAAACCACATTTCTAAAAAAAACACCCTTTACAAGTATGTACATATACTCGTATGTATGTATAACAATTTATTTTGCAATATTTTCCAATTACACCTCAGAAAGCGAATTTAAGCTTACCAAATTCCTACACGTTCATTGTCTACTACAGGTGCTGCAAAAACAACTACGCAAACAACTGCTGGCCCTTTTCCCGCCTTTGGATCTCCTTTCAGCACATGGCTTCAACCACAACATTGCACTCACTAACGTTCTTTATTAATATCGAGCATTTCAATTTAGTTTTTTTTTTTCATTATAATTATCATTATTGTTTCTAATATTTTCGTTCCCTTGATGTTTTTATTTGTGGCTAATATTGCAATAACAAATTGGAACAAAGAATATAAGCCAATTAGAAAAAGGTTTCACTGACACAAGAAAATTGTAAGAAAATTGGCAGAAACGTGAGCAAACACATGCATACACACACACTTATTCACATACACGCACACACCTATATTTAGTACTTATATGTATATACATATGTACATATATGTACGTATGAGGAAAATCAAAGTCAACAAAATAGTGAAAAATATACAAAAACAACGACAGCCATAACACCAACAACAACAGCAACCCGAAACGCATAAAATTGTTCACACAAAAACAACAAATAAGCGTCCTCCAATCTTGAAAAAATAAAAGCACAAAAAAAAAAAACGAAATTGTGACATAAAATAAATGCGAAATGCACTTCCTATTTCAGCATCATTTACATATAGTAAACAGCAAACAAATGAAATGAAAATACAAACATTTTAATTTTTGTTTGTACAGTCAAGGAAAAGAAATTAGATTTTATTTAATAGATGGTGGAAGGGATTTGCACATACTATGGACGTATTTATATTCATGTACATATCTATAAATAGTATGTAGTCGTCGCCGCCTCCTTATGCATTTCATATTTATCCATTAAGGCATTATCTACAGCGCCTAAAAGTATGCTCACCAAAAATGAACAGAAAAAGAAAAAAGAATCATCAAGCAGACATGCATACTCGTACATAAGTATTTTAAAATTAGCAACTGACAAATTTATGTAATGCTAATTCTAGTTGAATGATTTTGCACGTGTTGCAGCATTAGTTGTTGTTATTATTTTTGCTGATGCTGATGTTGTTGTTGTTGTTGCTATTGCACGAGATACTGTGTAGTATAATAGAGAGGTAGAGGTAGAGAGTAGATATTCGTAATACAATGTGAATGAAATGACATTGTTATTATCATTATTGTTATTTTTCGAGAAAGCTGCTGCACACACCAACAACTAGAGTCAAAAAATAGGCAGCAATATGCGCGTGCGCTTATAAGTATCAACGACAACAGCAATGATGATGATGATGATTCAATAATTTAATTGTCACAATATCCCAGTAGGAAAATTAATGGCGTTGGAGTACTGAAAGATATTACGAAAACCTTGGCTACTATTTATTTGGCGGCAGGATCTCAATGAAATTTGTCGAGACGTCTTGACGGGGAACCTACAAGAAAAAGCAAAAATGGTGGCTTTGTAGAGAATGGAGAACGAATTTTGTTTTACCCATACACGAATGTAAAGCATTGCTATACACCAACTTGTGTATCGCTCGCTTATGTTGCGATCGACCCATACGTGTACTACCATTGTACGCGAACGCAACCAAATATTAAAACGAAACACATTCACGAATGTGATCGGCACCCAACCAAATTTACATACACGCAAAATTAATATGAAAATACAAATATTTCAATAATTTCAATACTGAAATTTTTAGATCTCGTACATTATAATGAATTTGTTTCACTGTCAGAATTATTTGCTGCGTGAAAAAAACTAGAAGCATTTTCTGATTTCATTCCCGAATTTATTTTCTTTATGAACTTAATTACGATTTTTCTTCATCACTTGTAAGTTAATTAAGTACAGAATTTCAGACTATGTGAAATATATCTACATATTTACATTTTATGTGGTCGCTGTGGCGTAGTGGTAGTGCGTTGGACTGCTACGCAGAGTGTCCGAGGTTCGAATCTCGGCACAGGCAAAATCAAAAAAAGTAGAAAAAATAGTTTTATACACGGTACCACCTCTTGCCAGGCAATGGCAAACCTACAAGAGTAAAAATTGCTATGAAAAGCTTTTCACTTCGCCCTTCGGATTCGGCATTAAACTGTAGGTCCCTTCCATTCATGTACAAATATAACACGCACAACATGAGTGGATGTGAAAAGCTCGGCCTAGGCCCTCCATGGGCTGTTGTGCCATTAAAAGTAAGTAAGTAATTTATGTATGTATGTATATAAATTATTTCAATTACAAATTTTCAATTTTATTCTATTTAACAAAATAGTCTTACTAGATTTGTAGACTACAAATACAAAATTTTGATGTCGATTTTTAATAAAATTTTACCTTGATTTGATTTATTCATTTACGGTAGTGCAGATTCAGTCCTCAAATGTTGTTTTTGTTGAAGAAGCTTGAATAAATTTTAAAATCAGGATTATTATTTAATTAATTATTTTACGAGTTCATTTCAGATTTCCCTTCGATTCTGAATATTTTTGCTTTAGTTTGATTTCTGTACTGGAATCAATATAATCATTCTCAACAACAATAGATATCAGCAATACATTGCCAACAAAAAAAAAAAATAATAAAAAAACAAAAATCAAAAGCATTATTTGCTTTTTCAACTGGGATCATTGTTACCATTCACAACAACAACAGCGCACAACTTTGCCAAGTAAACAAAAAAAAAAAAAAAAAAAAAAATAAACGTCGTCATCTGCCAAAATATGATGATTAGTTATTTTCGGTTTCAAACTTAATTTTTAATTTTGCACGGAGGATCCTTTTTTTCGTTGTTGTCTGCATTTGTCTCGTTTATGCGGATTGCTGTTGCTGTTGCTGTTGCTTCTGGTCTCATGCTTGGTTACTTAATTTGCTATTAAAAACAAAAGAGATCTACTTATAGGTTACATATGTATGTATATATATTGATGCATACTTACATTTATACACACATACTCATATATACATATACACACCTGGACAAAATAATAGGTGTGAACATATTTTGTTTCAAAAAAGCTTGGCTCATATATTGATATATTTTTTATTATCCTTCAAAAAAAAATAAATTAGTTTTCAACATAAATATACTTCAGCGTCATAACAAAACATAAAAGGTTTACGAAACTCTAAAAAATAAGTTAAATTTTGGTTAATTCATAAAATACACAGATTTTCAATTGGAGAGAATATTAGGAGTGCACAAAAAACTTAGGAATAAATATTGAAATTTCGCTAGTTATGGTCCCGTATTTTACTGAATTGGTAAGAATGCATTAATACCCAGAATATGCACCATTTTTCTTGCTGGCTTTTTCGATTCTTCTGGGCATTGACGATATCAACTTCCGACAAGTTTCTACAGGAATTTTGGTACCAACTTTTTTGAATATTTTCCCATAACTGCGTTTTGTTTTGGCGTTTAAGTTTTCCCTCGAGGTTCTCAATAGGATTTAGAGCTGGGGATTGACTTGACCACTCAAGGAGGTCTACATTATGCTCTTGGAACTATGCTTTGACAACTCGCGATGTATGTTTGGCAACATTGTCCTGCTGAAATTTCCACAAAAGCGGCGTTATTATACTCGGCATATGGTAACATTACCGTTTCCAACAAATCCTTATACACGAATCTATCCATAACGTTATTAATTTGATGTATCGGACCAATCCCTTGCCAAGAAAAACAGCCCCATACCATTAGCTGCCACCTTCGTGCTTGCCTTTCGGGCGACAAACGTTTCTTTCCGCATCGTTACCAAACCAATTTATTTTTCATCGCTCCTGAGAATATTGCGCCATTTTTTTCTCCCTGTGAACCGCACCAGGTTTTATGAACTAATGCAAAATTTTTCTTCTTCTTCAAATTTGCAGAGTTCTAAGCAGAGGAACTTTGTGAGCAATTCTACCGGGTAGATTAGCGCTTACTAATCGTCTTGGAAAGTGGTCGCTGTGGCGTAGTGGTAGTGCGTTGGACTGCTGCGCAGAGTGTCCGGGGTTCGAATCTCGGCACAGGCAAAATCAAAAAGTAGAAAAAATAATTTTTCTACACGGCACCACCTCTTGGCAGGCAATGGCAAACCTACAAGAGTAAAAATTGCTATGAAAAGCTTTTCACTTCGCCGTTCGGATTCGGCATTAAACTGTAGGTCCCTTCCATTCATGTACAAATATAACCCGCACAACATGAGTGGATGCGAAAAGCTCGGCCTAGGCCCTCCATGGGCTGTTGTGCCATTAAAAGTAAGTAAGTAATCGTCTTGGAACGGTTCGTGATGATACAACATTCCCAATTTCGCTTGCAATTGTTCTGGGCAACTTGAACGGGTCGCGTTTAGCTAATGTAACGATACCATTGTCGGTCACTAATGAAGGTTTTTTAGGTGCCCCACGCGTTTCACTAGCTTTTTCTGGCTTGAGAGCATTTGCAACGAAATTTTGAGACCGTTTTTCCTGCTTATACATTATATTTATACGCTTATAGACAACACGGGAAAATATTTTCTGGAATTTATTCATTTAGTGGAGGTAAGCTTCGTGAGTATTTAATATTATTTTTACATTGATTTCCTTTAAATTTACTCCAGTAAATATAATAATAAATTGACTTTTTAATCATTTTGGGTTTATTCTAAGACCAGTAAATAAAGGGTATCAGTGAATAAATCCACTCCGAGAGAAGACATGACGAACACGTCTTCCCTCCTCTGTACTACAATGAACTCGCAGAGATTCCCCCATTTCATTCCATTCCAAAACAGTGCCACCAAACTTCCAAATTTGCCTTTTGATTGTAGACCATGCCAATTAATTTGTTCGTTCATTTTAATAATTTTTGGGTCACACCTATTATTTTGTCCAGGTGTGTATATATATATATGTATAAAAGTAAAAATTGTTTATTTTTAGCGTCATATACTATGTACACGCGAGTTTCCTCATCTAATTTAAAATTGCTGTCAATCTGTTGGTGATGCTGTTCACTGGCTCTCAAGACCGAGCTGTGTGTGCAATGGGGTCTCTTCATCATCGAAAACCAAAATGAAAAATAAAGAAAATTCCCCAAACAGGCAATTTTCCTTCTTTATGCGTGTGTATGTGTGAAATGTTTTTCCTATCGTCATCAATTATAGCTACATACATACATACATATGTACATATGTAGATAAGGTATTCCTTGCATGCGTACACTTCGATTTCTTCGCTTTAATATTTTGATAGTCGTTTTTCTTTTCATAGTTAGTTTTCGTATATGCAAAATTTTCACCTTTTCCTCTTCTTCTTGTCATATCTATCAATAACGTCATCAATTCCACTTTCGTTACAAATGCAAATGACAATTAGAAAATTCTCTGTTTCTTGTGCTCCCCTTGAAATCGATATTATTACGCCACAATGTTGACGTGGAAACTATTTTTGGTATTCATATTTCATAAAATACTAATAAATATTATATGTAAGTAAGGAATATATTTATAATATTGAGACTGATTTGATAAACAATAAAAAGATTGTTATTATTAAGTTAATTACAAAACGAATGATAACAAATCATCATTTATTAGCACATGAAAAAGTTTTTTATTGATCGAGTTATGTGCGAGTACATGCATGTGCAGAAGATATGAGGATAAACAGTACGTAGGAAGTTAATATGTTACAAGTTGAATCACCTGTATCTCCTAAACATGTGCGAGGTAGGTATGTGTGTATGTACGAAAGAGAGAAAACAGGAAAGAGAGCGAGTGAGTGATTCCAATCCTAATCATGATAATCGAGACTTCGCTATCTTAATTCAGATAGTTTGATTGTTTCAGCTTCTGTCAGCAGACAGTTTTATTTTTAAATATTAACTTCCATTTAGATTAGCTTCAAAATAGATATAAAGTTAACTAAAAAACTGCGTTTCTTTGAAGATATATTTTTATTATTAAATTAGTTAGTTAACTCAGATATTATGATTGTTGCTACTGATTACATAGGAAATTGTCGTTAATTTTAGGAAAACTCTTTAAAATTCTAAATTAAAATAGTTTTCAACAATTAGTAAACAGTACAAGCTTCTAAGAAGTTGTTTGACGGGAATTTTATGGCAACTGGAGAGTTTTGAGTCTCATATGGCGGAAAATAGGGCACTTTGCTAAATTTAAATAAAGGCGTTATCTTCGGCGAGACAGCATTTGAAGTTGTTGTAGTTAGTGAAATAATTCCTGTAAAATATCAAAAAAGTCAATTTCGGGTGTTGCCGAATTTTTTTTTTAGTTTTTGTGTATTTACATTTGATACAGGTGAAATTATAAATGGTATGAAGACAAACTTTCTTATATACCCTACACTTCTTTTTCTTCTTTTAATGGCACAACAGCCCATGGAGGGACTAGGCCGAGCTTCTCGCAGCCACTCATGAGTACTTGAGTGGAAGGGACCTACAGTTTTATACCGCATCCGAACGGCAAAGTGAAAAGTTTTTCATAGTCAATTTACTCTTCTAGGTTTGTCATTGCCTGCCAAGAAAAATTTTTAGTTTTGCCGAAATTTGAAACCCGGCCACTCTGCGGCCAACACATTACCAACTTGGCCACAGCGACACCCTCTGAAATTTTAAATTAAATATTCATGGTTATTACCAAATTTTGTATAGGTTTGTAATTTTCGTATCAGATATTTTTGATGTTATTTTTATTTTGGCTCTATTTACTTCACTGTTTCCTCTGATGCTGCGCTTTGAATATTTCACTGGTGTGGAAAGTAGGCGTGGCTTTTGCTCGATGTTGAAAATTTTCAGAATTGTTGCTGAAGAAGCTATTTCCATGACGTGCATCGAGTTTTGTTCAATTCGATATAGAATTTCCTTCAACATCACCCTTTGAAATTTTCAGTTGAATGGGAGGTACCACGTCCTCTTGACTAATTTCCTAACTTAAACTCTTCCTTACAATAAAAAATTACTGTACCAAGTTTGGTTGAGATTGTCTAAGTTTTACATACAGACAGATGGACAATCGACTCCTCTAACTATGCACGCTGATCATACGAGTATATACCATATGTACGAGTATATGTTCATACCTACGACGCCTAATTGTGGGCGTTACAAACAACCGATTCAAGGGTGTTGGAATCCCAGCTGTAATGACTTCGGTACTGTGGGTACTGAACGATTATTCGTTAATACAGTACCGCAACATTTGCTAAAGCAAAAACGTTACCAATGCAATATCTGGCTGCAGATCACATATCAGCAGCACTAAAAAGCATCACTTGAATCACGGATGCATACGGATATTGCATTTTGAATGGAATGCGGCAGTACTGCATTAACTAACAAGTCCAGATTAACGTACTATAAATCGAAAATAAACTGAAAAACTATTAACGATAGATTTATTTTTTGTGTATTTACATTTGATACAGGTGAAATTATAAATGGTATGAAGACAAATTTTCTTAAAGGACGCGATCGAAAAATGAACTTCCAAGCAACACGAGGTTTTCTTAATACTCATAGACCAAAACTAAGCAAACAAAATACTAAAGAGATTAAAGCACACGGGCAAAGCTGCTAATATTTACTATTAATGTAAAATATACTAGTGGAACTAATTTCCCATCAAAAGCATTTGCGGGGTTTTACCATAACATGTCTATAAATATCTTTATAATCATTAGCTAAATATAAAAATACTAAAATTCAAGTGAATTCCATAAATACTAACTGGAATTAATTGGTAACTTCCAGTATGACTGTTGCAGTATTCAAAAAGCTAATCAATAAACGATCTTTCGTTGCATGTTTCATATTAGATGTTATAAAAGTTGGCATTGATATTATGTGGAATACAAAACCAGGGGTATTTGGTACTCATATTCTATGGAGCAACTGATTTCGTTAAAAATTTGCATATTGAGGAATGGTGAACCTTTTTTAGTGAGAGTGGTGAACCTATTTTAGAGCGCTCCAGTACAAATCTTTGGATAAAACTTTAAATATGCACAAGTTCTTATGTTTAAGCCCTTAATAAAAAATCTTTTTATAATTTCTGAGACTTGAAACGCTTTTAATCGCTCTACGGTAAGGGAGATGGATCGGCCATACTTTGCAACAGTATTGCACTACGTTGAAACCTTTAAGGTTCCACTATGAAATGAAAATTGCAGAGGTAAGTAAATTATACAATATAATAAGCAAATTATTATTATACATGCAATGTCTGATTATTATGAGGAAATATCCGCGTTATTTTTAATCGTAATAATCGCAAGTTACTGTATTTTCCTCTGCTCTGCTAATAAAGGGTGTTTTTTTTAGAAGTGTGGTTTTCAATCTGGTAATACTTTTTTCGGAGTTGGTCTTTTTGACAGCTGTCACTTGATTTATGCTCAGTCTGGTTTGCCATTTCCATTGCCGAATTGAAGCCGAACGACCATCAAGCGCATCGCACGTTCGGTGAATGGGCCCAAAACGAAATGGCCACCGATCCCGATTTTAACAAGAAAAACTTTTCAGCGATGAAGATCACTTTTGGTTAATGGGTACGTTAAAAACAAAATTTTCGCATTTGGAGTGCTCATAAGCCATTGTTGAGACCCCGTTACATCCTCAAAAAGTCACTGTTTGGTGTGCTATATGGGCAGAGGGAATCATTGGTCCATATTTCATCAAAGATGAATCCGGTCATAATATTACAGTCAGTGGGGAACGCTATTAAGCCATGATTAATGACTTTTTCGTGCCTGAATTGGAGGATGTTGATGTGGACGACCTTTGGTTCCAACAAGACGGCGCGACATGCCATACAGCCAACGAAACAATCAATTTATTGAAAGAAACTTTTGGTGAGCGCATTATCTCGCGTCGTGGGCCTGTGGCGTGGCCTCTAAGATCGTGGGTTTTAACACCGCTGGACTATTTTTTGTGGGATTATGTTAAGTCGCTCGTCTATGTAGATAAGTCCGAGAAGATTAACGCCATTGGAAGAGAATATTCCGCGCGTTATTATTGGCATACGGCCCCAATTGCTGCAAAAAGTAGTTGAAAATTGCGCCTCTCGGCTGGGATTTATTCGAACCCGAAATCGTTTTTAAAACATAATGACAAATCCTTATCTTTATAATAAAGCTAAATTTTTTGGTCATAACATTAAATTTTATGCGTTTTATTTCTTCTTGAAAACCACACTATATACTCGTAATATGTAATACGTACTATATATGTTTATTTATTCAATCACAATACAGAACATTTTATCACATAGCTGAAACCTTTAAGGATTCACAAAGGAAATTGCTTGGTTGCGTCGCACTCTTTTTATTGCATTCACTTCATATGCAGATATTCTTGTTCCATATTTGAATTCGCACTCATACAGAGGCTGACCATATGTTGTAGACACAAAAAAGAAAGTGTAAAAGGGAATTCTATACCCTTTGGAAAAATTACTTCTTCTTCTTTCACATCCACTCATGCTGTACGTGTTATACCCACAGTGACCGAATCTGAGCGTCGGAATGAAATGCTTTTCAAAAGCAATTGGCTGCCAAGAGGTGCAGGCGTGTAGAAAAATTTGTATTTCTGATTTTGCCTGTGCCGAGATTTGATCCCCGAACACTGCACAGCAGGCCGACACACTAACAACTATGCCATTGCGACCATCGACAAAATTACAGACTTCTTAAATGTGAAAGTTTTATCCAAAAACCAAAGGCCTGAAAAGTTCTTATTGTGGTGTATATGGAATTTTTAGCATTGAGTCAAAAATCCAAGGATTTTTCTTTTCAGTCTAAAATCTTGGACATATGTAACTAGATCTTCTACCATGAAAACAGATTAAAAATTAAAAAAAAAGTGCTTCAAAATATGAGAGAGCGAGAAAAGCGTGCAAATTATTCCTCGTCAAAGGAGGAGAAATTGGTAACCTTTTTTCGTGCAATGAGATATGTACATGCGGATAGATATTAACCCAAATAGAGAGCGAAAGAGTGTTAATTGTACATACTCGTAGTGTAGGTCAGATGTAATTGTTTACACAGATTGTTTGTGTGTGTGTGTTAGCCATGTTGACGTTGATGATGCAACAAGTGTATGTATGTAAATAAAAATGTATTGACAAATGGAACAATAGAAAATAAAAGTCACAAATAAACAAACTAATTTGTATAATATTTATATGAAGATATTTTTTAATTTTTCATGTACTCGTATATGTGCTTAATGTGGTAACTTAAAAGCTACAAACAAAACCATATTAATTTTTTGTCACAAAAGTACATTAATATCAGCGCATTAATGGAAATAAATAATGCGGCAAATAAGCGAATATGTGCAATTGAAATGTGCACGTAAAAACAAAATACACAAACAAGCAAACAGACAGAACCTCTAACAACAACAACTACATGCATATGTACATCGAGCAATACATAGAATAAGCAGCAATGCCGCTAATGCTGTTAACCTCAACCGCACACAATATTGGAAGCAAATGTGGAATTTGGAGGTAAAATTACAGGTGCCTGGTTTTGTTACATATTTCGACGACTGAAACATTTTATTGTACCAAAAAGAATACGATTTACTTTGAATTTACATTTACATTTATTATATTCTTCAATTTAAGAAACACATAAAAGTAATTCCAGCTCATAAATTATGATGGGCTACCAGAATGCATAAAAATTATATTTTTTTAAAATTTGCATGTTTACTACATGCATACCATACAAAAAGCAAAAACTTACCGTCGCTTAAACTTTATAAAATTGACCTCCGTGATAATCCACAATATGTTTTAAATTTATTTTAATTTTAGTTGTTCTGTTCTGTTTTTGTTTCTGTGATATTGGCTTTATGAGTATTTTATTGCGTAATTTAACAAGTCATAAATAAATGTTAATTATTTATATTGAAAATGCACGTGAGAAAACTTTAGAAGTTTCTGATGTTTTGGTTGTCTTTTTACATAATAACTATAAATTTAAATATTATTTCTTATGAGTTTTTTATTTTTTATTTTTATTTATATTGTCGTACTTACACACAATTTATTTTTATTTATGAACTTATTTTGCGTTCTTTAATGGGGAATTTTTTTTAATTAGTCACTTGATTTAAGATTTGTTAACTAAAATAATAATCTGCTTCATTTCTTTGCGTTTCGTGTGTTTTTAGTGGTTGTCGTGAAGAACACAATCAACAAATGAAGATGTATTAACAAAAACAACAACTGCTTCCGTTTTTTTCTTTCTCTATATAAATATAAATAGCGAATTTTTGTTGTTGTTTTCGTTGGTATTTGTTTAAAACTTCTTCGTTCGTTTACGTCAAAATCAAAACACAACACAGAAAAAACCGTTTGTTTTTTACAATACAGTTTGCTTTTTAATTATTGTTGTTGTTGAATTGTTTTTACTCGTGGTTAATGATTTCCTTCGAAAAACTTTCAATACGTTTTAGTGAATTTAATTGAAATTTAATATTTGTTGAAATTAAACAAGAACTATTTTTATTTATATACTGCACAATTTCGAAAAATGCGATTTTATAGTCACTGGCAGATGTCTGCCTCTACGTGTATTTGTATTTTCTAGAGTGCCTACTATATAATTTGAGAAATAGGAAATTCTTATAATATTCTCTTAGAAAATTCAAAATTGTCTGATTGAAAATATTTGCAAGTAGGAATATTATTATCTCCTTGCTTTTGTGGTTAAGATTCTCGTAAACACTTCTACACTGCTGTTGCCGTTACTGCTTCTTCTTGTTGTTGCTCGCAAGCTCTACACTCCGAATGTTGTTCGTTTCGCGGGATTGTTAACGAAACTAACTGAAAATGCTAAATAAAAAAATCTCCTCATCGACATGCAGGCGGCAAACAGATACGGCACACACTCGCTCTCTTTTGCTGCCATGCTCATTTGTACCACTTGTGTGTAATTTTTTTTTATAATTTTCTCTCTTTGTTTCTTTTAAAATAGATGGTGCATAGTTGTTGCCTTTGTTGTTATTATATCGTTGTTTAAATATCTATCTATCTGTTTACCTATCTGGCTAGCTAGTAAGCTGTCTGTCTTTCTGTTAGTCCGTCGTCAATATGTTGGTCGATAGCAATAACTTTAGCTATAAGACCAAGGATAACATATACCTATGCATACATACACCACGTGCCAGAAAAAATGCTTCACCAACTGGGCTTGTGACATGAGATTTTAGTGCGAAAATATATTCGTAGAATATAACAATTATATGAGCACATTATATATAAGTAAAGAATTTTGTTTAAATCTGTCCTAAACAAATTTATTTATTTTCGTTTAAAATAATCCACACATGCGTTCAATCTCAGTGTCAGTTGCCCAGTTAATAATAAATTAAAATAAAAGGGAATAAAATCCAAGAAAATAAAGTAGTAACTTAATTTCAAACCTCCAAGAGTAAAAATTGCCTCAGAAAAATAAGAGAATTTACGACAATTGAGAGGATACGATACTCAATACAACACCTTGTGAATCATCTAAAAGTGTTTATTTTTCCTCGTCGAAGTGTTTTTTACTGGCAGTGTTTCTGATTTTGAAAACGACAAAATAGTCGAATACATATTATATTATGTGAAAGCAACGATACGTTTTTATTTACACAGGGTGTTTTTGTGTATATTTGTATTTGGTCACCTGTCGCTCAAAAGCAACCAAAATCGTTTAAATCATTTGCGAATTTTCTTTCACATCATTCTCCATCATTCGAAGTTATTCATTTTTAAGCGCTTCCATGCACCTTACATATATGTGATTATACTTATATTTATTGCTTAATTTGTTGTTGTTTTGTTTCATTTAAAAATTATCTTAAACGTATTATTTTTTTATGATTTAATTGTAGCTTAGATTTAAATTCTAGTTTCTCATGGGCAGTAGAACAAATTGTTTATATTATTCAAATCAATTTTAATATTCTAAATCCTTTCCATTGCGTTATAATTTGTAGAATCTTTGAATTGAAAAGCTGAGATTTGGGAAGCTATGGTAACGTGCGATTAATTATAAAATATTTTTGAAAATATATTAAATATTTAGGCAAAATATTAAAAAAATTTTCACAGCTCAAAACTTAAACTCACGTACTTATTTTTAAAACTAAAACGATTTTTAATTATAAAATCCGAAGTAAAATAAATGAAAACGGCTCCCAGATTTGGTGTGAGAAGCTCTCTGCACTTATTCTACAGAGACAATAATGGAGGCAAAGGAACTCGAAATAAAGAATACGAACTAGCCTGAAGTAAAGAAGGTCAGTAACCAAGAACGATAGAATGCAAGCAGGATTACACATTATGCAGTTCTTCTCTCTCTATCTCTCTTAAAACTGAGAATGAACTGATGTGTATGTGTATGTGACGTCATTTTTATTCTACTAACTAACATATTCATGTACTTACGTTTTTTATAGAAATTTCCGGAATTCTTTTCAACAAAAATAAATTATTTGCAATTATAACAATAAAACACATTATGTTACCATATTTGTAATAAACAAATTTTTTATAAAAATTCTGCATTTTTTATATGAAAAACAGAATAACAGAAACTGAATTAAATTATTTTTAATTTCTTCACGTCTTGTGCTTACATATTTATAGTATTAACTTTACGATAACTTTAATAACTATATATAACTTTAATAACTATTTGTATTTTGTATTAATTAATTTTTTTTTCTTTTCATTATTAAAATTAAATAAATATTACTATTTTCATTATTTTATGCAAATGTTTAGATTTTTACGCACAAAATGTTAGTATTCATTATGAGCAAGCACATTTCTTGAGCGCAAAGAGAAAACATTTCTGATCACGTTCTTAATGTCGAACGTTCCTAGCTTAAGATCGATCTGGAGACAATTTTATTAAACACAAAACTCTGGATGACAATCGCTGGACAGAAGTAAGCCGAACCAGAGATGATAGAAGAAGGGAGGTTTAATTTGTTTTATGTAAGTACATATAAGCAATCACTGTCCTCACTTTTAAACTGTTAGTTAAGTTTTTGTTTGGTGTATGACAGTTTAGAGTCACTGTGTTATGATAGCGCCAAGAAGTAAGTACAACCAACGTCGCCCCATCAACTGCTTTTGGAAAATTACACGTTTCTCAAATTTTAATAAAGTTTCTCTGGGATATATTTAAAACATAATTAGTTTATTGTTTACCTTGAAGTGCTACCAAATTTCTCGGTATGCATTCACTAACATATTGAAATCTTTAATTGGATTATTATACTTGTAACGAATGCAATCTTCGAAAGCATCAAGTTTTTCTATGCCGTACCCGAACATCACCTCAATGGCAAGCAGCTGTTCATAGACAACACCCCATTCAACGCCAATGGTTTGCGCACATGTCTCTAATAACCAAGAGAATGAACGTGGAAATTTATTTTCCAGTATCTTTTTTTGTATTCCAGTAAGACCATTCATGCTGCCCAACAGCATCCACAAATCCATTTTAGAAGTGACCAACGAAATTGGTACTGAGGAATCATCATTGCCTATTGCTCCATCGTCTTCATCGTCATCATCGCTGAGCTCATCGAAAAGGCATACATTGTCCAGACCTCGACGTGGTCCTTCAAATTGTACATTTTCAACTGGATTCATATTGTCTTCTCCGAAAACATCGAACGAGAATTGTGAAAGTACATCGCACTGGTTGTCTTGTCGTTGGCTTACGTTTTCACACATGTTTGTTGGTGGCACCGATTGGTATCTACTGGATACCTAAAGAAACAGTGAGCCGAATAAGGTAATAATCTATAATTAAGCAATAAATAAAATAAATCATATTTGTAACATTTACATTCTCAGTTTTTAAACGTTCTTGCAGCCGCTTTTGGCTTGACAATAACCACTGCGGCATATCTTCATTTTCACGTTGTGTACGCTTCATGTGATCTCTTTGGAGTTTCTTCATGTAATCCTTTTCATATTCATCCAATTTAGTTTTAAATTCCAACTCATGGCCCACTGGCTCAACCACAAGTTTCTCCATCCACTCGCTCTCGCTTACATCGAAATCTGCCTCCAGTGCACCTTCCTTTCTCGGAATGTTACTCTTTGGCATACGAAATACGCCCACATAGCAACGGTTCGTGGTACACAGCGTCGGACAAACTTTCAAAGACCAGCCGTGCTCTCTGAAATGCTTGGACAATTTTTTTGCACGAATAAACGGTTGCAATGTACTTTGTGTGTGATCTACATGCATGAATTCGGGTATATTAAACTTTGAAGAGTTCTCATTGCTTGTTTTGTAATGCAGCAGTATACGTTTGAAATATGTATGAGCTGGCGTGAAAGTCGGTGAAAACTTAATAGACTCAGGACGCTCAGGTAATTCAGAGTCCTCATAATTGTTTTGAAACTTCTCGAAAATATGTTGCATATTCATGACTTTTGAATTTGTAGTTGTGCCCCCTTCCTCTGCAGCATTTTGCTCGAGTTGATGTCGCTGATCTTCACTCAACT
The DNA here is from genome assembly GCA_958295655.1 of Palloptera scutellata. Classification (NCBI taxonomy): domain Eukaryota; kingdom Metazoa; phylum Arthropoda; class Insecta; order Diptera; family Pallopteridae; genus Palloptera; species Palloptera scutellata. Next base: position 51,286,585 of record OY282450.1, read on the forward strand.
CCTCGAGCATTTGTGCAGTGCTTTGGCATTGCTTAAACTGCGTACTAAAACTGGTATTATAGTGCGACACAATAACTTTTCGCATTTCCACGTATTCCACCCAATCTTGCCACACAAAAAGCGATGCTTGTTGATCATCTTCGCTTTTATTGGCTTTAGACAATTCAACAATTTTTTCATTAACTTTCCTCGCCGAATCAGACATGACTTTTTCCTTGTGTCCATCCAGCCCAAATATCAGCTTCAAAACAAATATAATGTATGCCATGGCACGGGCTTCAAATGCAGCATAAGTATGGGGTACGCGCGTTTTCATTTGAGGTGGCATTAAATTTACTAAACGCTCTATAAACATTCCGATATCGTGTGGTAAATTCAAATCGGCAATATAGCGTAAAGCCAGCTTAAAAATGTCTGGCGCTTTAAACTCTCTAATATGCACGAATTTGGCAAAAATACCGATGTGTTCGCGTAGCGCCTGATATAAGAAGAAACGAACTGTTAATAACTGTTTTAAAATTGCTTGCAACCATCATTTTCCACTTACCTTATCTCCATATTTATCCGAGTACAAATAAAACTCAATCTCTTGCAGGATTTTCTTACAGTTTGGCGCGATATTTTCTGGAAAGTATTGTAAAATATTTTTGGATGATATGTGACCCTCTGAAATAAATCGCACGAAATCAGACAATTGCAACTCATCTTCTATTAAATTCAATGCAATTCCTAATATGGCATAAAGTTGTTTCAAATTCATTACATTCACTGCATATTCACAACGATTAAATGTCGCCACTTTAGGTCGCATATTATGGCATTTCAGCAGACCTTCTCCATCTTTTTCATGTTTTTCCAAATGTTTCGACGGCATTGTCTTCTTTAGATGCTTACGGGCATTACTCGAAAATTTCAATTGTATTGCACGCGATGTAGTACATGTGCTGGAACTAAGCATCGAGGAACTATTAAAGGAAGTTTCGTTGGATTGCTGCGACGAATGCAAGCTATATGCGGATTCATCTAATTTACGCTGAAATATTAAGAGGAAAACAATGACTATTTTACAACCATAAGAAAAACAACTTTTGGTCTGATTTTTGGTTTGGTGTTTGTATTGGGATGTTAGTCTGATTTTCTGGATTTATATCTGATTTTATAGTAGGTCTCAAATCTGGTCTGATTTTGAGTCTAACAAACAAAAAATTCGGATTCGCTTCAATCTACTTTAAAAATCAGTTATATTCTCCTTGGTATCAACACTTTCGATATATATATATTCGACTTAAGGTAATAGTTGCATACAGATTTTATTTGGTTTAAGGAGAGATGAATGAATATAAGGGGATTTTATGACATAACCACAACGTTTCTAATGTAACTTATTTGTCTTATTTGTTGAAACTTTGAAACTAATTACATTTTTACAAAGTCATATTAAAAAAGTATAGAATATTAACATCGATTTACATACGTCGTACAAAATGATTGATTACTACTTTATTTCCTATGGCAAAATTGACGATTGCAGCAACTTAATTATTACTTTAAAATAGTATAAAAAGCAAGAGGCTCATTCTGTTGGCACTAATATAAAATCAGTTCAAGTTCAGTGCAATTGCAAACAGTATAATCTCGTGTTATTCGTTAAAATGAAAAATCTAAGTATTCTGCTCTTTTGCCTTATTGTTTTAATTACAATGTATACAACTTCGACCCAAGCTGCAGCAATTGCAAAAACAACAGCTACAGCTGAAGAAAAAGCTGATCTAGGTACTGATTTGAAACAACCTGTCGACAATAAGACACGCAAGAACATTAAAGGATCTAATTTCTTACAAATAATGTACGATATTTTACTTTCTAGCTAATCTCTCTGATGACGATGACGACATTTCTAATGATAAAAGCTTGCCTAAAGGAGAGTTTCCCTACAAACTAGAGCCGCGCACATTTTTCAGTCTTTTACTCCCATTACTTTTCTCTGATTATTAATTACATATATTACATATGAAAGTCAAATTAAAAAGTAAAACCTAAACAAAATTAATGAACATTTAAATGTATTAACGAGAGTAAAGTTTATGATTATAGAATAAAAATACTACGCAAAACAAAGAGGAAAATTGCATTCAAATTTAATTCAATTTCTATTAAAAAGTGAGGGATGTGAATGTTTTGGCTACTGTCTTCATACAAATTGTTCGACTTTCTTATTACTTTTCACATATTTACATTTCGAATTCAATCAGTTCAAGTTCAGTTCGATTACCTTTGTTTTACGCCAAACACGTGAACTGGATCCTTCGCTCAACATTGAAACATCATCCGTAGATCGTCGTTTGCGCTTCTTCCGCTTCTCCTGGCAATGATTGTACAAAGTCTGAGCATCTCTAATGTAATTTTTTGTTTTGTTTTTAGTTTTAATAACGCTTTAAGAAAAGAAATTACATTTAATTACCGCTTTAAAAAACGTGGACCCAGTTTAGGTAGCACCGAATGTTTCTTATTGAAGAATGCTACCTCCATGTTTCGCAGATAAGCAGCCCATAGCTGCAATGCCATCAACTTCAACTCCTCTTTGGCGCCAAAGGATAGTAGTTCCTCGACGAGGCCACGCAAAATATAATTGTAGCATTCCCATGACGTTAGCTGAGCTATTTACATATATTGAAATTAACAATAACTTATGACTCATTCAAGTCATTAAATTAAATTATGTTGAACACTCACGTTTATCAGTTTTTATGATTTGTATTTTATGCTTTTTGATATGCCTGGTATCGGTGAATTCCGCTTCGGCGTCCACTTCGACAGCACGCACTTGGTCATGTTTTGTGCCACATTCCTGACAGTAGTAGAAGCCTTCACACAAATTAAATGCCCGCTCTCCACATACCGTGCACTCCAGATTTAATTCTATTTTCTCATGCGGGTCATCATCCATTTTTGAAAAGCTGCTTGCAAATTAAAAACCGAAATTGTCAAGACAGAAACAAAATCAACGGAGAAACAAATTTTAACCATTGCAACAATTTGCTATGGTTGCCAAGTTTCAAAATTATTTCACTCGTTTGACATGTATTTCGGTTTCAAATAGTTCATAATAATGCAACTCTGCACCTGTTGCAAAACATAAACAACTGGTTATGAAAAACCAGCATATTTTCTAATTTAAAAAATCACAGTTTGCCAGTTTTGAGTAGTGACTTTTATTTATTATATCAGGATATTAGCTGGCGTTATTAATTCCTCAATATGCACCAATTTGGCAAAAACAAACCTACTAAAGAACACAAACGCATGAACGATATCCATTGTGGTGAATACATTCTCAAAACAGATATCTACCGGGTAATGCCAGAGAAAATCAAAATCCACCACATATAAAACAAACCTATCCAAATATCAGCCTTGAACAAACCGGATGCGCAACACAGTAAGGTGAAAAGTTGATTCTCATAACTCGTGCAGTCCGATGACTTGCTGATATGGTTAAAACAGAAACAAAAAGGTGCAACGAGTAGATCTTTTCTACATATATGGTATACTCATTTTTTATACATATAGTATGTATTAGTTTAATTATCACTGCCAACGAATAAGTAGGTCTTCATAAATTTTTAATTTTATCTGATCCGAAGACTGGACTTGATCCAGGGTCACAGGATTCCTACAGAACACTCCAGTGTTCAAAATATCTCTCTAACATCAATACAATATTCTAACAATAGAACAAGCAATAAGCCAGTGCAATAATTTGCCACAGAGCCACTTTTTTGTGAGCAATATTTTTGAGCGATTCAATTAGTTTATGTAACGAGGCATAGTTTCCAGCACAAAACCAAAACAAAAAAGACGACGCAGCTCTAATCAATTTCGTCCTACAACGGCATTTCACTCGCCGTCATAAACCCACTTAATCTTATGAAATGGCCCACATTTGCGGTGAGACGTCTTTCCCGACGTTATATTTTCCTCCCAATTCGAATTAATTATGTTTTCACCGTCGGATGGAGAGGACGCAGGGTTGCATTTAATTATTTTTGTTTGTATGAAATTAATTTTAATGGTCAATCCTATAAATTCTATAATTAATTTTCAATGTAAAATAATATATACGCAAATACTGATCGACCAAAAGTAATTCTCTTCTCAATAATAATGGCAATTATTTACAGTCGTTCGACGCAATTATGTTCACACAAACAGATTCTCCGTTAGGGCAATGTTATTCAGACGGACAAATGATCGTCGGTCATGTCACTTTTTACGCTCTGTTTTTGTTTTTTGTGTCCAAAGTATGTCATTTGATCGCCGGTCACTAGAACGTTTTGACTATTTTTAATACTTTTTTACTACTCTTTATTTGCATTTCGTAGTTATTAAAACACTAATATACTAACTATATATATATGTATGTGATTTTTTTTTTATTTCTCGAAAAACATAGCAAGTATAAATGTAAACAAATTTAAGTGTTGACATTAAGCAGTTTTATTTGTTTTTTGTGTATATTTTCACCAAAAGTGTACTATTTTGCTCTTAAAAGTGAATTATTGCAAATAATTTCAGCCAAATCATTTGGTGAGCGTGGCGGTCAAATTTCACTCTCTCGCTCTCTCTCTCAACTTTTCGTTTTGTTTTGAAGCAACATCTCGTGCCCATGATCGTCATGGCATGATGTGACCGCGACAGTCTGCATAACAAGGCACTAAGGATAGACTTACCGTCGGGAAGTTTCCCGTCTTCTGGCGCAATTGTGGGTAGAGTTGTAGAAATCTATTTACATGGAGTTCAAGATTATGTTGGTCTCCTGATCAAAATCGGTGGGTGAACTTGCCATATAGAAATCCTAGAACTCAGGCTGCTACGAGAACTAGAAAAACTGATGAAGACTTTGCCAATAAAGCTATTAACGGTTGTGAAGAGTCCTAGGTAAACGATTTAGGAGTTCTTCATCTTCTTCTTTAACAGCCCATGGATTGCATCTACTCATGCTGTGCGTGTTATATTTGTACATATTTGAAAAATTTTTAGTCCATTGAGCACTTTCTTTTAAGCTAACCTATTTATATGTATACATAATATAACATAAAACTTAAAAACCATTTTTGTCGTACTACCGTATGAGGCTTATCAATCTTTAAAAAGCTATGTATTACTAAAGTCAGTAACTGCGTGCGTTTTTATTTTGTTATTATTCCCCTGATTTGTTTGCTATAATTTGCTTTTGTTTTTGTGTTTTGTTTTATGTTTTTATTCTCATTTCTTATCATAATTCACTAAAACAATTACGAGTAAATTGAATGGGCTTGTTAATGTATTCGTAGTTGCCGTTGTTGTTATATGATTTGAGTTAAGTTATATGTAATTGCTGGCGGCTAGAACTGCAACATAAGTATTAGGTAGATTCGTTCGATTTGTTCCTCGTTCATTCGTAATCCAATTGTACTGCGATAATGTTCTCACTTCACTGCTTGCTGCTGGCGTTGTGGTTAACACACGCGAATTAAACGCAATAAAATTTAATACAAATTCAGCATTTTACAAGCGACAATCAACGATGTACAAAGTTATTGATGTAATACGAGAAAGAGTACGTGTTTTGCTGCCTGGAATGGATTTTGTTAATCAGTCTCATTGTCAAGGTGCAGGTGGTGACAGTATCAGTTAAACTGTTTCCAAAACTTAATTGAACAAATACATGATAGCTGCAGGTATTTATTACTACATATATTTTTGAAGTATATGTATAATTTATAAATACTCGTCGTATGTACTGAACTTTTCTGTTCTGCTCCTTTTGTGTTCTAATTTCATGCTTATCAACTTAAAAAAATAATAAAAAATGTTATTAAATTATAATCAGTGTTTGCTGTTCATAATTTCGTGCTGGTTCAGAATTCAGAAATATAAAAATATAGAAATTAAAGTCAACATGCTATATATTAAAATCGAAGTGAACGGCAACAAGAACTTTTCATCCATTGCACTTAATTGAGGTACACAGAATAGTCTCTTTTCGATAGTCTTGCGTGTTTGTTGTGCACTTATCGCTTAGGCGGACGCAGTTAGATCGTTTTAAGAGATTTCGCTTTTGCCGCTTTTTGTTGCTTCAAATGAAAATTTACTTAACGTTGGTTAATCGTCGATTTGCGAGGCACAGTTCGCTTTCAGCTTTAGCTTTTGTTTTAATAATATTTACATTCATATTTTCGCAGTAGCAAAGTTCAGTTTTTATAAGTCAAATGTGCTTGTGTTTTATTTCTTTTTTAAGAACTTATTTATAATTAATAAGTTATTCATAATACATTTTTGTTTGTTTAATTGCTGTTTCAGCAGCTCAGTTTTCTGTTGTTGTTGTATTTAAATTTCGGGTAAACTGTGAAGTGAGGAGCAGTGAAGATGCTGTTACACAATTGTTCCTCAAGAAAAATCACCTCCTGTGATAGCGACCCTGAAAAAATTCATTCCCAGCTGCAGCTGATTTCTATATGGTTAGATGAGAATCCGCATATTAATGCTTGCAGAGATGCAGATAATTTGTTTTTCTTTCTGCGTTGTTGCAAGTACGATGTTGAACGCACAAAGAAAAAGATTAAATGGTAAGTATGTATGTGCATATTTAGTCGTATGTTTGTTTGCAAATACACACACACATACACAAGTAAGAATATGAAATTTATGAAATTGTGCCAATGATATTAATATTTCTGCATATGTATTCACTTAGTTGCATGCAAGATGCAAATAAATTTAACTTTAACTGGTAATAACTGCTAATCCAATTTGGCACTGAAGCACTGGTTGGCGTGCCGTCATCTGGATATACAGTGTCGGGCAATCAAATAAGAACACCTTGTTGAATCGAAAAACCTTAAAAAAATATTTCTCTAGGCTTATGATAAATTTAAAAGGTATTTACTTAAAACGATTTTCTTAAAACAAAAACAAAATCAATTCAGTGTAAAAAAAGATATTTAAAAGTTATACATAAAATCACATTTCAAAAGGACAAGCAAAAAAAAAGGACACAAAAAACAATAAGGACACTTTAATTAAAAAAAAAAAATTTATAAAATATTGACTCAAATTGTTCACTATTGCTAATATTTTGTGGAATAGCCTTTGTTAATTAAAACCGCCTTACACCTTCTAGGCATTGATTCCACCAGAGACGCGCAAGTAGCCTGGGGTATGGAATACCACGCTCTTTGAATGCTTTGCCATAATTCGTCTTTGGTTTTAGCTCTGGTACTGCCAATCTTCTCTTTGACAATATTCCACAAGTTCTCGATTGGATTAAGGTCAGGAGATTGTGAAGGCCAGGTCATAACGGGAATTCCATTATGGGAAAACCAATCTCGCGCAAGGATTGAGGTGTGCTTTCTGTCGTTATTCTGTTGCATTTGCCATTGTCCGCCTCCGAATGCTTCGCTTCAACTTTTTTGTTTGGGAATCCCCAAAAAATATTTAAATGTAGTGTTGCCACCTAGAAATTTATAAAGTATATACCATACCAGTTTCTTCTCTATAAAAATTGTGTGCCATAAGCAGTCCAATAAAAAAAAAATCAACGGAAGTTTTATAGTGCAAGATGTTCTTAGTTTATTGTCCGACACTGTAATATAACAATCTCTGAGAATTTCATCTTGTGAGCAATATTTTATTTTAAAATTTGACAGTTTCTCGATTGTATTAGTAGTAAAACTACAAACAAAATTAATATTAAAATTTATTAATTGAAATTGTTTATTCTTGCATGCACATTGAATAATCGAATAACAATTGCCTGAAATAATTATGTCCCCTTATCTCAATTTGTCTACAATAGTTTCAAGTATAAGAAAGTTCTTGATATACATAACGACTTTTTCCTTTATTAGGTTAGATCAAACTTAAAAAATATTCATAAAAATACTTATGTAGTTCAAGTTATGTTATTCAAACTCCAATTCAGATCCACGGAATCTTACGGTATCTCTGATGCAGCTCTTTGTTTGTAAATTGTTTCTTCTTTTTTTATTTTTATTTTTAATCTGCATTCAACCGGCAGGGGATACTATAAGGCTGCTCATACTAGTGCAAGTATGAAAGACTGTGCGAGAGAGAGACATGTAAAAAAGTAAGGTAGTAAGAAAAAGACGCAAAATTTCTATCTTTTCGGTGATTTTGGAAACTTGTCACGCGTTGGAAATATCCAAAGTAACCACTTTGCTCCCACCTAAGCCTGAAGACACTATGGTACCAGTTCTTGGTGGCTATTTTAAAGCAAATCGTTTTGCTCTAGATAAATATTTTACCAATTGCAAGTTAATTATTCTTTTCATGACCTTGGTCAGTGAAGAACTAATTGCGATGGGCTACAATTCGACGGTTTCGTAGCCTTGCCATAGTTTGCGTAGCGTATGAGATGTTGAAAAGATTGTGTAGCTGGGATGTCATTGGGTCCTGAAGCCTTATTATGTAATTACGCATCCACCCATAATTTCACAGTGATCGTCAGGGTATACTAGTAATATTTGTATACGAATGGAAAGGGCCTATAGTTTAGCTTTATGCCCAATTCGAATAATAAGGCGAAGTGAAATGCTTTTTCAAACAATTTTGTATTCCTTACTGTATGCTACAAAAGGTGCTCGAAGGTAGTCTCGAATCTCAAACACAACGTTTTATTTGCAAACAACAACTATGAAATAAATAAGTATTAGAGTAAAACTTTATTCTTCAACCACGTATCTCCTAAGTAACATTCTGCGGAACATGTTAAAAGCAAAATATCTTCATAGGGGGGCATACGTGATTTGAAAATAAACTTTAGAGTTCAAGTTGAAAACTGGCTCTGAAACTGTTTGCTTGTCATGCAAACTCGGTGAAAACTTATTTTGTCATTTGATACAATGTAAGCAAAGAAAACTAAATTTCAACCAAAGTGGAGATATGTGGTTGAAGAATAGAAGTAGCGTTATATTTCCAATAGTAATAATACATACTAACATATATACATATTGGCTCAACATTAATAGTCATTCTGATTAACATATTTAACTTCCATTAGCTTCTATCAGATGCGTGCCGAACGCACAGAATGGTTTGCAAATCGTGATCCCTTTATCTCCGAAATACAGGAACTTTTGAAGCTAGGTGTTTTCCTGCCACTTGATGGTGTCGATGAGGAAAATCGCAAGGTTGTAGTGATACGAACCTCGGCACATGACCCGAAATTACATACACAAAACAATGTATTTAAGGTGAGTTGCTTTCAGTATTTATATATTATTAATAATTGAGCTGATTTTTTTTTATAGGTTAGCAAAATGATTTTGGATTTATTACTAAAATTCGAGCCAGAAAATTGTGCGCGTGGTATTGTTGCTATATTCGATATGAAAGGTGTACAGTTGGGACATGCACTTCAATTAAACCCCAAGCTAATAAAACGATCAGTAGACAGTTGGCAGGCATATCCATGTCAACCGAAATTGTTGGAATTCGTAAATTCACCCATACACGTTAATATCTTATTGAACACTTTTCGGTAAGGGCAAGGAGAAATCAATTAAAAAAATTTTATTAACATATAGCCGTAATTTTTCTTTCTAGAATTTTCATGACGCCCAAAATGCGTTCACGAGTTCTTATACAAAAACACTGTTGTTCGGTAAAATGTGCAAATCTACCTACAGATATCGGTGGAAATGGTATTAGCTATAAAGAACTAGCATTAAAATGGAAACAGATAGTAGAGGATAATATTGCTTTCTATGTTGAAAATGACAAGTACAAAAGTATTTCAGATAAATAAAATAAAAATTTTTCAAGAAATGATTTTTAGCTGGTGGCCTTAAGTACGAGTAAGTGTAGTTGATTACCTATCAATACAGTTGGATAAATATGCATTAAATTTGAGATATGTCTTAGTAGACGCTACTTAAATTAATCCTAAAACGTTAATATGAATAAGTGAGTTATTCTCACTTATGTACTCATATGTTCTAATCATTATGTGCATGTTACATTTACCCGATTTATACTAAGAGATTGAATTCTCCTAGAAACATAATGCCATTGCATGGTTTTATTAAAGAATTCCGAAAATAAATCTCTAATAATTTATCTTAGTCTTCTGGGAATGCTAAAATATCCATTTTAAAATGTAGAAATAGAAATATTTTTATAAGTATAAAACAATGTGATGAATCTTTAATTCAATGGATTAATTTTATAAATTCTACTATATTCTGTTCAAATATCTCAAATAAATATAAATGTTCTTAAAAATAATTACCTTTAAGTGCTTTTACTGAGCTGGGTGTAAAAAATTATTCATTACTGATTTATATTATGTACATACATTCATTCTGTAAACCGAAATGAAGAACTACCCTCTGATTTTCCCATAAATATTATGACCGAATTTTTTTTATTTGTTCTGTATATCCGGTATGTCCTTTTCTATTTCTTATTTAATTTCATGTGAATTCTGGTTTCGACGCTTCAAAAGAGGAAATTTGCGCCAAGGTAATGCTCTGTATTTGGTGGGATCAGAAGGGTGTCAGCTGTATCGAAAACTATTGACTCGTTTGAAGAAAGCAATGGCCAAAAACTATAAAGAATAGGCGACCAGGCACGAGACCGTAATTTTCCAACACGATCATGCGCGGCTTGGGCTCACCCGCAGTATTCATAAGACCTTGCTCCGTCTGACTATTACTTAGTTCGATCGATGCAGAATGCCCTACCTGAAATATGCTTTAATTCAAAAATTGGATTGATTTGTCCGTACGACGACGGTTGTTTTTTTGGCATGCAATCACTAAATTGCCTGAAAGATGGCAAAATGTCATAGCTTTCGCTGGACACTACTTTAAACAACATATTCATTCGATTTGATATTGAAATAAAGCTATATTTCTGTAAAAAAAATTCCCCATTTTAAGTTATACACCCAATATACTCGTATGTACATACGTATATATTTTTCGATAGAAGGAATACGAACCAAGCTGCAAATTAAATTTCATGGGAAAAGCTTTGCAAATATGCGTGATTGGATACCATAAGCTCGGTATATTGGAACGATATATTCCCCTTTATACTCTTCCATCACCCCTTCAATCCATAAATCAACTTCGGTAAGAGTATCCCTTGAACTCGAACGACATAAATATTTCAAATAGTTTCATAGTTATGCCAAAAAATATACTTAAACAAATCGAAAATCTAAGAACTTTATATATTATATGTATGTATCCTTACTTACTTACTTTTAATGGCACAACAACCCATGGAGGGCCTAGGCCGAACTTTTCGCATCCACTCATGTTGTGCGTGCTATTTTTGTACATGGATGGAAGGGACCTACAGTTTAATGCCGAATCCGAACGGCGAAGTGAAAAGCTTTTCATAGCAAATTTTACTTTTGTAGGTTTGCCATTGCCTGCCAAGAGGTGGTGCCGTGTAGAAAAATTATTTTATCTACTTTTTTTGATTTTGCCTGTGCCGAGATTCGAACCCCGGACACTCTGTGTAGCAGTCCAACGCACTACCACTACACCACAGAGGCCACAGCATATGTATCCTATACACCCTCTAAAATAAAGCAGCTTTTAGCATTGAATAGTACAACAACTAAATTTCCATGATTTTTGCATAGAATACTTTTTTTTTATCAGCCAAGACACTATAACAGACCAACTTTTGTTGTATTTGTATCAGTAGCTCCTTCTATAGGTATATTGTTCTTTGAAGATTTCACTTGCATGGAACGTAGGCGTGGTTATTGCCCAATGATGAAAATTTTCGGATCTATTTTAACTGTGTATTACCGCAGTTATTTAAAAGACTACCATATTTCAATGATGTGTATCGACTTTTGTTCAATTCGCTTAGGAATTTCTTACAATATCTCTCTTTAAAAAGGCTCACTTTTATGAGAGGTACCACGCCCACTTCCAATTTCGTTAAGGTTTGTAAAGTTATACTCGAGCTATCGTGTACCTACGACGCCTAATTGTAGGCGATAACGATCAAACAACGTTAATCGATCAAAGTGTGGTTTTACCAAAAGGCTAATTGGAAAGTTCTCAATAGCTTTTTTGATTGAAAATTGTGTTTTAGAAATCAATGCTAAAATAGCAAAAGAAATAATTTGATTAAGAATGCGGTCTTTCATTCCTAGTAAAATGATTAGCGTTAAACCTAAAGACAATTCATGGTTTAATGTGACTTGCAGATCAGCAGTCAGGTGCAAAGAGGTCGCTTTCAGGAACTGGCAGTCTAATAAGAATGCCAATACTGAACAGTTGCGTAAGCTGGAAAGAAATCGCTGTAATGCCACACAGCGCGAAAAGTTTCTACACGAACAGCTCCAGAGGCACAAAGTCTTACAATTCCTTAAGACCTTTTGGTCATTTGTATAGAGAGTAAAGAACCAATTCTTCTCTGCCAACTTGAGATCAACCACTACCCGATATCGAATCTGTATCTTGTGTTGTGCCTGAGATTTATTTTCGAACGCTATTAGTTAAAAGAGTTTTTGCAAATCTTAACATAAACAACGCTTCGGGACCCAATGGCATTCCAGCCCATGTATTGTGAGCTTCTGCGGAAACGCTGGCGCGACCTTTGCGCAGTCTTTTCAACATTCCATACACAACTGGTGTATTTCCATCTTCTTGGAAAGTTGCCAATGTCCAACCAGTTCCTAAAAACGACAAGACTACGGACTCTGCAAACTATCGGTCCATTGTAATATCTTCTACGCTATCGAAAGTCATGGAAAGTGTAATTAACTTTTAACTTGGTAAAATATCTTCAGCAAAATTAATTTCTTAATGACCGCCAATTCGTTGTCCGTCGAAGTCACTCTACGGGCGATTTATCCGTGTTGTTTATCTTGCCATTAATGCTGCCGTGCCGTATGGTTCGGTTCTCTCCCCTGCACTATTCCTTATCTTCATTAATGATCTTCTGTCATTAACGAAGAATCCCATTTACTCGTTTATAGATGACAGCACCATTTCTCATTCATATGCCGGTTCAAAAAGCCCTAACTCTTGGAAGATTGAGAGGAAAAGGAATGTTATGAATGACTAACTCAATAAAGATCTCCAGTCAATCTACGAGTGGAGTCTCACGAATAGAGTTTCTCAAAAACGAGTTTCCCAACACCGCGTTAACCCCTTAGATATGGATGGGGAAGGTATTGCGGAGACAGCGACTCCTGATGTTCTAGGCATGTCCATCCAATGTGATGTTCGTTGGAATAAACACATTTTTGACGTATCGAAAGAAGCAGCCAAGTGTCTCGGTTTTCTTAGACGGAGTAAAAATATTTCACTTCGACTGATCTCCGCATGATCTACACCATCTATATACGTCCTAAATGGGAGTTTAATTCTCACCTAAGGGTTGAAGCTTCACAAATGTAACTGGAGCTCCTGGACCGTATCCAACAAGCGATAAAGTTATAGGAGACAGTAGAGTTTCCAGCTCTATTGACTCCTTGGAACATCGTCGAAACGTGGCTTGCGTCTATCTGTTTTACCGTTACTTTCACGGTGGATGTTCTGCTGAGATGCGCAAGCTGATGTCGCCAGTTCGCGTGTTCACCAGAACTATATGAACAGCAAGCGGAACTCACGCCTTCCACGTAGACACGGTGTTCCATCGCACTATGCACTACGCAAAAATAAAAGTTCTTTTATCTGTCGTGTCGCGCGAATTTGGAATAATCTCCCTACAAATATTTTCCCTGATTATTATGATCCTTTCCATATTTAAAGCAAACGCTCATAACTGCTTCTCCCTCCTTCTTCCTCCCACGTATCAATATTCCTTCCAACACAACAGGATAGTATAAAAATGTATGAATATAAGACCGAAATCAATTTTACATAATGGGTTTCTTTAGCTGGACACAGCAGTGGGCAGACGATAATGTCATACAGTGTATTGGTTTAACGAACATGGTAGAAAATTGGGCAAGATGCAAAGAATGACGTGTCTTACGATATAAAAGGACACCCAGTTTGCAAGTGTATAGTTACAAACAAATAAATAGCAAAGCTTAAAGAGCAAAAATAAATGTGTCTCACTTTTGGTACACTATAGCTATCGGAGTTCTAGTATTTCTACCGAGTCTGGGCAGCACAATATTAAAAATGCACTGTGGCGTAGTTCTGTATTTCTGCGTTTCTGTATTTACCCAGCAGCTCTTGCCAAAAATATACTGACATTTACCATATAGTCCAATCTGGCAATATATCTTATCTTGAATCTGCTGGCATGAGAGTTTTGAACAAGTTTATTAAAACTATAAACTAATTAAAAAAAAGATTAGGCAATACAATAGGCCATATTGGCCTTAGTAAGTCCTCAATTGAAAATAAAGGACATCCACTACATTGTATGGCCTTGTATGTGCTCGGTATGCTAATGCATGGCTGGGCCGAATATAAACCATTTCAATAAATTGCATTGTTATTTTATAAATTATTTATTTATTTTCCTTTTTTATAAATAGTAACTTTGTGTTTTCCATATAAAAAGATCTACTGATGATGATATTTTTCGTACAATTACATCATTTCATATGTATATATGTATATACTTGCTATATAAGTATGCATACCTATATATCGTGTTGTATTGGTTGCTTATTACATTTAAACGAATGTGTTTCTAAATTATTGCCTTACCAGTTATATTTATGTATATTATACTTTTTGTTATATTTTTTTATTCCACTTACATATTAGAAATATACATATATGAGATACATGGTGTTTATTTTTAGATTATATGTAATTTACTTTTTTTGAGAATTGGCATCAAAGTAATAAACATTTATGTAGTTATAAAATCTTGTATTGCATCAAAAGAGAAGAAAATCGAATTAAGGCTTTTATATTGAGTATATTCATATACTGCACACATACATACGAGTATGTATAAAAAATACTATTAAAAACAATGTACGATGATTGAGTCTTTAATTTACTTTCTTGTTTATTTGTTCGTTTCGAATACCTACAGTAGTAGGTACTGTAATTGAAACACCCAGCAGTATAAAAATATTATTTGTAATAGTCGTAATTGTAAAATTCACCCCACTTACTAACTTACACACTATGTAAATAGAACAGAGTCATAATCTGAATTTTTTTACGAAGGTTCAGTATTCTGTGTTAAATGTATGTTATATTAATTCCACGATTTAAATGCCTTTAATCAATGTCCAACGTAAGTGTAGGAAGTGCATTATAATTGTAAGAGATTGCAAATCTTCGTTGGATTAAATGAAGTGGATTAAAATGAAGTTATGGTAAAGAATCGTTAATAATTTCGTTTGAAAACAGGCAATAAATACCATATTAAACATTTTACGGGAATTTCACAAACAAAAACTAATAAATGTGTTAACAAATACAATAAAAAGGGTGCCATAAATTAGAGAGGAAAAGAAAAATCAAATAAGAAATTATGTTTGGAACAAATTTTATTTCCTTTTTCATAATTTGCCATTAAAAACGAAAACTTATTAAATTAATTTTCAATTTCAATATTTTTGTATTGTATTCTCTATGTATGTATGTATGTATGATATATGGATTTGCCAATGGTATAAACGTGTGTGTACGTGTGTGTGTGTGTGTGTACTTGTGTTTATTTGCTTAATCTTAGCTTCTTAAATATGGTATATAGAAAAATATATATGTATGTATGTTGTTATTGTTATTCATCAGTTTACATGCTCTTCTCATATAAAATTAATCATTTAAGAAAAATAATAAAAAATTATTGGCAAATTGAAACAGAAAAAGCATTTTCAATTTGTTTTGCTAGCACGTTTAAATATTGTAATTTGTAAAAATATTTACGCTCATACTTAAAAACTAAATTAAAAGAAAACTCTAAATTTACATAAAAACGGCAAATAAAAAGTTAAACAAAGATTATACATACTCCTACATATGTATGCATGTAGATATTGCATATTAAAATTATAAAGAATTAATTGTCACATTCTAGTTTAAACTATTATGTAAATGTACTCGTATTATGCAAAAATATGATATTGATAAAAGAACTAATAATAAAATTTATTGTTTTACATTTTTTTAAATATTAAGTAGGTAGGTAGGTATATCATCAATATAATATATAATATATGTATGTACTTGTAATAATAATAAAACTAATAATAAGATTCAAAAAATAAGATTTCTTCATAGTTTACACATCTGGGCAAGCACGCAGTTGAATTGATGTACACACGTTTTTAGTGTGGTGCATTGTGTTCCCACCAACAGCAAATAACTCAAAATTCCAGCTGCATTTCTGCCTGCATTGACGTTGCCCGCGTCGCCATCGCCGAATCCTATATCTGCCGTTCATCCTTTGCGGTCAACTTATCAATGAGCTCTTGCAGTGGGGCCAATTCGCGCCGCTCAATCAAACTGAACTCCTGCACAAAGAATATAAAATGCTTAAATGACGTATTCAAGTGTGCCTCTTCGCCGAGTGTCACCACTTCAGAGAAATGCTGATGGTAAATGTGTGCATAGACGCGGAATAAACGTTTCAATATCGTTTTCGCTATGGTGAGGAAATTTTTCGGAAAAGGTATACCAATTTTCGATGGAAACAATGTTTCGTCATCCAATTGATCTTGCACCCAAGTCATTAAGTAGTCAATATACTTTGGTGCACTACATTTGATAGGTTTCTTAACGGTCAAGCCGTCTGCCCAGTGGTATTCGTATTTAGGACCAGCAGACATAATGCCACAACTTTCTTCGGTGCAAAACTCGGTAATGGTGCCATATAACATATTGATTTGATTGAAGAAATCAACAGCTGAAGGTAAAGAAAAATTAAAAGGAAGATTCAAATTGATGAAAATTCAACTACTACTACTTAGTAGTTGGCAATAATTGGAATTGGAATCCCAACTTACTATTGACTGCAACCCATTCGTTGAGATCCTCCCCATCCGGCAGTGCAACAGCATTTCGTAGATTTCCGGAGCCCAGTGTGGCAGCAGCATGTTTCATCAAATCATACTGATGCGTACCTTCAGGTATATTCTTTTTCGGTTTAAAGGTCTTGCTGGAACGTGAGCCGCTAAATATTACGATTATTTAATAAAAATAATAAATTAAAATAATTTTCTTTTAAAATTTTTATATACAAATGAAATTTATCAGTTAACTTTAATATGAGCAGTTTGAAACCACTAGCATCGGTCATTTCTAAAACCACACATGTTAAAATAAGAACATTTTCCAGGAGATCCGAATAAATGTTTAATTGAAAAATGCAAGTTAAAATAATTTTCTTTTAGTTAAAAAAAGCCAGTCAAGTGCACTCCTTAGTATCGCAATGAGCCTGGCCAAAAGAGAAAAATATTGCACACTCGTTTTGCCTGTCGTATAACTTATAAACATAATAAGCCTTTCTGATCACTTAGAATACTGACACAGGTGTGTCTTTTACAGCGATCACTGAAGTACATCTGAAAATCATCAAATTGCCCATAATTGAATAACCGATTAAAACGTAACATTTGGGGTCTTAGAAATGATTGAATCAACTGTTAAGGCCTTTCATTCGCAAATTCGATTGACACAAATTATGTATAAATTTTTTTTAAATGAAACTTAAATAAAATCATGAATTTAATTGTTGGAAATCGAAAGTTCAACCATGCTCTGTGAAAGGCCATGAGGGTCGTCATTAAATTATATAATTAAAATATTTAGAATTTTTAATCGAGTTTTCCCAATTAGATAAAAAGTTATCCGCAAATGATTTATGCATCAGCTGCTGCAATAAAGAATAAGAATACACGAGTTTATAGCCCAGACGGCAGCCACCTTTAGAAACGTTTATTAAAACTACAAAACTATCATTCAATTTCTACTTTCACTTGGATGCACAACGTCACAAACACTGGGCAAGCTGTGCCAGTTAACGAAGATAAGGTATTCAACCTTCATGTTGACTTATGTCAAACACAATGAAGTAATTAGCTCCGGTGGCACACCTACTATGTTTTTACTATGTTTAAAGGTTTTCCGAAGTATATCGTTCTAAGCGAAAAAATTACTGAGGCTGGTGATGGGCTTCGAATGGCCAAAGGGTTGGGGTAAGCGATCCAAAAAAAACTCAAAATCTGCATTCACAAATAAGCAAATAAAAAATATGTCTTGTGCAAGTTGGGCTGGTCTAATTTTACAGAGAATCTGGTCACTAAACGATTAGCAGAACAAGTGAAGTTACCGTCTAGTTATTTTCTGGGAAGACCTTTTCATTGATTTTGGAGCCAACTTCATAAACGAGTTAGTGTATTTTTTGAGGACAACTTATAGTCAGCAAGGCTTTAAATTTCAGGGAAACATACATACACCGATACTACATTTATAATTCGAGCATTTAGGGTTGATTTTTCCATCTTTCTTATCTTTATATCACTCCCCAATTATAAATGTTGATTATTTTTCATCAGATTAGTTAATTTTCGCAGAATCAAAAATTCTCTCTTCTCGCTATACCAATTGTGGTTGCAGTTGTTGTTAGACAAAGAAATCAAAAAAGAAAGCAGCCAATTAAGTGAAAGGTAAGACGGAGAATATCATCTATAACAGTCATTTATAACAGTTGGAGAAACTTCTTCTTTCAAGAAGAACTAGAATAAAAAGTCTCGAAAATATTAAACAAAGAAGACAAAGGTAATAAAACATAAAAATAAGAAAAAAAAAGAAAGAACAAGCCAGAAAATATAGAAGAAGAAAAAGTCGCTAAACAAGTCATAAAAAATTAGGAAACAGCCAAACAAAAGTGGCGATGATGAATGCCAGAAAAGTTAGTAACGTACATATAAATTTCTTATCTTTACAGCAGTTTTTTAAATGTTCTTTGTATTTGTTTAATTTGTTGTTCTTTTTATTTGTTTAAAATAATAAAATTCTTTATTTAACCATAAGAATTCCTGTCACCCTGAAATTTAGTTTGACACTAGAATTAGTGGCAACGCCATTGTAAAATCATGGTCAAAACTGGCAACCTGCTTTGGAAGTGAAATGTAGTTGTAATGGGAATTAGATTTAGTGGTAGTAGGGGGTTGGTTTAATGAACTTTCTACTAGGAAGAACAAAAGAACACAATTATTTGCTAATACATAATTAGCAGAGAAATAAGAGAAATAATTAGATACTTACAATAAAAACTCCATTTTCGCTGCGGCTGCTGCACTTCGTTTCCGTAGTAATACAAATTTAAAGTTATTACACAAAGAAATGTATAAAATTTGCAATTAAAAAACGCACTTTGCAACTTCTTTTCGGGTTTATTTTTAGAAAATGTGACGAATTCCCCAAAAATATATAAAAAAATATTATGTTGAAAACTAACAAACGAGCGAAGAATGAAGGCAAAAAAATAAATCAACACGTTTAATGCAGCGCCGCCGTTACTGAATATATCGGGGATCGCAAGAAAGCGGTGAGGTAATTGTATCCAAAATTCTTATGTGTCTACGTCGCAGATCGCAGGTATTTTCTATTGTTTTTATTGGCTGCTGCTACTGCTGCACCACTAAATCAATAAACTTTAATAATTTTTCCACTATGTGCAACTTGAAGTGTCTAGTTGCAGCCTTTGATGGAGCCACAGAAGTATAAATGCACTGTAATTACAATAACTTGAATTTTAAGATTTTTTTCTCTTTACGAAAACAAAGCCTACACAAAATCCCCAAGAAATCCGAATCCAATACAACACACTACTACTCGCCGCACTGATTTCTGATTTTTATTCGACTTGCTACTACTTTATCTTTCTTTGTTACTTTTTTGATTGTTTTTTTATTTTCACATTTTGACATTCTTCAGTACCTCTGCGCTCATTCACTGCACCTATTGGGTGGCATGGCATGTATTGGCAAAACGAACAGTACTTGTAGAAAAGGTTCTGCAATTAGCTAATTTAACCGTCAAATAAAATAAGGATGCCATCTCATTTTCATATTTTCACTTCTCTATTATAAGTGGTGGGTTGCATGAAGAATAAGATTTCCATTTACACGTTTCAAAACATGAGCGTCATGTTTTTGCTAATCTCTTTAGAAGTTGTTGTTCGCATTAACACAGTTCATTTCATGATTGTCAAGTTTTTATAATTGTTTTGCTTTTTATGGTATTTGACATATCGTGAATGTTTGTTTTCAAACAAACGACGCTGGCAATGAGAAAAATAAGAGTTAAATTCATGATATTAAATAAAGTTATCGTTTGCATATTTGCAAATTTTAATCTGCCTTATATCATTAACATATGTACATATATCAATCAGCTGCTCATTTAAAATTTTTTTTTTTATTTTTAATTTCGTTGGCACTACAAGCGATGATAAAACTTTGCAGCCGACTGTGCTATGTGCGCGAAATCGCAAATTGGTAAGGTCGAGTGCAGTCGTCGGTCGGCAGCGAGATCTGCTTCCCAATTGCCTGCTGAACCGGTAGAAAAGTGTTAATCTTCGCTTGATCTCCAGACTGACATTATTGTTAGTGTTTATGATGGATCCTAGGTAATGGATGGATCCTAATTCGCAACTCGAATTATTTTCTCCTGCATAAGTTTAAAGAAGTCGCACAATAGTGAAACCTCTTTTGGTATCAAATGGCGTGCGGAGGGCTGTCCCAATCTTTACTGCGCTGGCGGTGTTGGTCAGTGCCAATTTACAAAGACGAATGAGCTTTGCAGGGACACCAAAATCAGACATTGCGGCGTACAAGTGTTGAAGCCCTTAATTGTGCTAACTAAGGCGGCTTTATACCATAATCGACGCGGAATTTTACAGCATATGGCGTAGTGTGAATATCTGGTCAATGGTGGATTTATCAGGCCTGAAGCCAAACTGATAAGGTCTAATAAGTTTGTTGACGATGGGCTTCAGTCTTTCACATACTTAGTATGCTCGATAGACACTTATATGTGATATTAAGCTTATCCCACGGTAGTTGGAATCACCTTTTTTGTGGATTGGGCAGAGTACGCTGAGGCTCTAACCACTTACCATACCATACTTTCATTCGACCATATTCTGCATAGAAGCTTTTGTATGCGATTTGTTAGCTCTTCGCCTCCAGTCTTAAGCAGGCAGGCCATCTGCACCTGCAGCCTACTTCAAAGCCGTCAGTGATAGGGGGGGTTTCGGAATAGATTCCGCATTGGCGTGATTATTGCCGTCATCGCTATTAAGGAGCTACGAGAAGTACTCCCTCCGAAACCTTATAACAACCTGCATATTTCTCACCAGATTTCTGTCTTCATCCTTGCAGGAAGAGGCCCCGGTCTTCAAATAGTTATTCAGGCGTCTTATTCTTTCGAAGAATTTTCGGACCTCGTTCCTGTCCCCACACTCATGCTGTCCCCCAATTCATGCTGCGGCGATTCGTTTAGCCTCATTCCGTTGTCGGTGGCTTCTACTCACCTTGGCATTAAAGTCGCTTAACACGATCATATAACACGGTAATGATCATAAATTTTGTCGGTATATTTCCCGTCCAACGAAAACGCAATGTTGCACGAGGAAAAAATGTTCGCCAATTATATCTATAATTGGCGAACATATTACATTTTCTTTTTTCTTCGATACAATATTTTTTCTTTATAGAAAATAAAATCAATTGTCGTTATTCATACCCTGGACTCAATTATACTCGGCTTCAATTCAAGATTTAGCTTTTGATGAGGTCACTTCTACTTCTAAAAAACTATGAAGAAATTGAAAAAATCAGAACAGCTTGAAAATGAATAAGTAAATCATTCTCATCACCACTCTACTTTCCGTTAAAAATATATTATTTATGTATATTGTACAATCGCAAACAAAAGTTTTCATACGAAATGTGCCACCAGTTTTCTTCTTTGCTTAAGCAAATGACATTTGACGAAACTTAACGAACATTTTTGTTAAGTACATACAGTATAGTTTGGCACATATGAGTTATGCGTACTCGGACAGTTGCTTAAGCTGGCTTAAGCCAATGCATGCACAGAATAGTTAGGCCTTCACACATCACTCTTTCCTATTTATTTTCGGAATTTAGTGGTTAACTTATACATTACACTACACAGTACATTATTGCGGTAGTTTATTCTAGTTCCACTTCTACACTGCTTTCATATTTTCGAAATTCTTGTTTCATAAAACATTATTATTCACATCTTATTCTGATGTAATGTGAACAAAGGTATCGGAAAATCTTTCCCTGATGTTAAAATGATGCTGTTATGAAGATTGTAACAAATTTTCTTTTAGGTTAATCTATTTAAATTTTTCATTTATATGCTAAAACTCGTTAGACCACATAAGGTTCATGGTAATTTGGAGCCAAGAAGAAGGTTAAGTGTTGATAATAACTACCTTATTGCAATATCCGGACTATATTGTTGTAGGTAACTTAAATCTTACTTAAAACATTAAACGAAATTATCAACCAAGGTACACTACGAATAAAAGATATCCTTGATATTGTCCAAAATTCTTCCAGTCTGGCAACACTTAATTCAAAGCGTAGTTTGTCAACAGCATTGATTTTAACGCACATGCAGACGGTGCACAGCACGTGGAAAAATACTGAACGTGCGATTGGAAATTGGAAAAAGTTTAAGTTTGTGTAGAACTAAAGTAACATATTTCTTTTAAAATATGGTAAATTAATTAATTCTTCAATTTATAAACTATATGTAGTAAATATAAAAGTGTAAAAAGAATGTTTCCAAAAAAAAAAATTATAACCTAAATTCTACCAATTTCGTTCCAGTCAAGTTTGTATGTTCTTTATGAACATGCGGCAGGATATTCACTCTTCTCCGTTAAGGAGTTCGAGGAAATATCCATGTTTATGCCGCAGGTGGAGTCCTCTGTCACGGACATCGCCAAATTTAAATCGCTTGTAAAATTGGCTGGATTTGCACCTTTCAAAACGGCCATCGCTGCTTTGGAGAATATCAATGCAATTTCGGAAGGAATTGTGCCTCAGGATTTGATGGTGTTCCTCGATGATTTCTTTTCCAAGTTGAAGAAGAAGAAGTGCACACTTGGCATTGCGGATGCAAAACTGGGTGCAGCCATTACCGAGTCGATTGGCGTGCAGTGCAGCCATTTCGGTGTAGTGCCAGAGATTTTGCGTGGCATACGGTTTCATTTTCATAAATTGGTGAAAGGTGAGAAATCAATAATCAACAAAGAAAATGTAAACATTTTGTTTTTTGCCTCCTCAGGTTTCACTAATCAATCTGCTGGCGTTGCTCAACTCGGACTTGGTCACAGCTATTCGCGTGCCAAAGTCAAGTTTAACGTACATCGCTCGGACAACATGATTATACAATCTATTGCTCTACTCGATCAGTTGGACAAAGATGTCAACACTTTTTCGATGCGCATACGCGAATGGTACTCGTACCATTTCCCAGAATTGGTGAAAATCGTGCCAGACAATTATATGTTTGCAAAATGTTCCAAATTCATCAAAGATAGAAAAACACTAACACAAGACAAATTAGAAGGGTTAGAAGAGATTGTAATGGATTCAGCAAAAGCACAGGCAATTATCGATGCCTCAAAAATGTCCATGGGTATGGATATTTCCATTGTGGACTTGATCAATATTGAATTGTTTGCCGAGCGCGTAGTAAGGCTTTCCGAGTATCGCAAGAAACTGGGTACATACTTGCATAACAAAATGGAGTGTGTCGCACCAAATCTGCAATCGCTCATTGGCGATCAGGTGGGCGCGCGTCTCATTTCACATGCTGGTAGTTTGACTAATCTAGCAAAGTATCCAGCATCGACAGTACAAATATTGGGTGCTGAGAAAGCGCTCTTCCGTGCGTTAAAAACACGTTCCAATACACCAAAGTACGGATTGCTGTATCATTCCTCGTTTATTGGGCGTGCTGGACTTAAGAACAAGGGCCGCATCTCACGTTTCCTCGCCAATAAATGCTCGATTGCATCGCGTATTGATTGTTTCTTGGAGAAACCCACTAGTGTTTTTGGTGATACGCTTAAACAGCAAGTTGAAGATCGTTTGAAATTCTACGAATCTGGCGAAGTACCACGAAAGAATATTGAAGTCATGAAAGAAGCTATTGAAGCTGCCGATAAAGAAGCATCCGAAGTTCAAGTGCCGAAGAAGAAGTCTAAGAAAAATAAGAAACGCAAGGGGGAGGATGAATCCGTGACTGTAGCCAATGGTGCTGCTGCTGACAATGAACCGGTGCTGCAAGAGAATGGTGATGGTGAGCCCAAGAAGAAGAAGAAAAAGAAGAACAAGAACAAAGGCAATGACGAATAATCTATTGATCTTACAAGGTTAGCATTTTCTTTGGTAATCAGTCCCAATGCAACAGAGTTATTTTTAATCTAGCAATAAGTTAACAATTTCTGTTTTATTTTAATATAATCCATGCTACATAGTTTATTACCTTAGGCATTTGCTTTTGTAAACTGTATGTTTAATAAAGAGAATAAATCGTATTTTTTAATTGAAAAATATACTATCGTAACTTTCATTTTTGTTCATGTTGTGGAAGCGCAAAGATTCGTACAGTGGTGAGTTTTTTAAAGTTGTCCTGTAATCTAAAATTCTTTCATTATTATTATTCTCATGTTTTGTGAATAATGATTGGAACGCGCTCGCTCGTGTGTTGCTGAGGTAAATTCCTGAGTCGTTCCGAAAACAGGCTCGACCGCCATTTTTATTTGAATTAGTTGCGGATTTCTCTTTAAAGATATGAAACTTTCGTACAGTTGAGCCAGAATTATGAATTAACTTCAACTTCCAGTAGAAATCAAAAAACATTTCCATTTTAATTCCTCTCAAATGCAGTGTTTTTTTTATTATTTATTTTCTTTGTTAGTTACTTAATTAATTAATATTAGAATATACATCATTTTCAATTTTATTATATTTTAAAATAATGTTAATTTTATTTTTGTATTAAAAGGAGAACGTAATATAATATACTTTTTTATTATTGTTATTATAATTTTAACTATTTAAATTTTTCGGTCAATGTTGTTTTTTAATACGCTCTAATTTATTAAAACGCTACAAAAAAGAAAAACTATTAATTAAAATCAATTCAACTTTTATCACGACATATATGTAAGTTATACTGTATTTATTATATTTATACTTGTGTATACCATAAGTATGTTTTTATTTATGTACATAGTAAATAGTAAATGTACGTATTAATATTTTCTTGGCTTGTATATTGTAATATGTATATTTTTGTTGTTGTTTTTTTAATAATTACATAAACATTTATGTATAACAATATTGCATTTCACATACATAAATACTAACGACATATTTTTTTTAAATTAATTTTCATTTAAATTTTTATTACTATGATTTACTTTTCTCCTCTATTTTCCTAATTAAATGAAGAGTTTATGCAAAAACAACACAAGTCACGGAATTTTTTTTTCAAATACATAAAATATTAATTATACATAGTAAAATATTGATGTCTATTATTGTTAATATGATTTGTGTTGGTTTCTGATAGAGAACGAGTTGCACAAAAGAAATCATTAGTATGAATGAAAAGCAGGGTGCGATTCCTCTTTCACTGTTCCTCTCGCTTCAACGTGGTTAAGAATTGGGACAAATTAAGAAACTATTGAAATCTAGTAACAGTAAAAGCTAATTTCACTGTTGTGAAACCAGTGCGAACCAATACCTACTTATTTACTTTACTTTACTTTTAATGGCACAACAGCCCATGGAGGGCGTAGGCCGAGCTTTTCGCATCCACTCATGTTTGCCATTGCCTGCCAGAGGTGGTGCCGTGTAGAAATATTATTTTTTCTACTTTTTGATTTTGCCTGTGCCGAGATTCGAACCCCGGACACTCTGCGTAGCAGTCCAACGCATTACCACTACGCCACAGCGACCACCTACATATTTACTTAATTTACTTAATCGAATTTTTGAGAATTAGCAGAAATCAAGGCACTTATCTTGTTATGTGGTGGCCAGCTTTTATCCTTTGACCCTGATCTCATCAGATATTTAGAATTCAGGGACAGCGCTTTCTCTAGAGCCAGCCATTTCTCTAGCAATTATTCATGTCGGTCGGTGCTTTCTTGAATTCAAACTAATTAATTTAACCTCATCCGAACAAATTTTATGACAATCGTTTCCAACAAATCACGAAAACTATACCATATACATACGAGTACATATGTATGTATGTATATGAAAATATGCAAATAATTTAGTACCTACATACATATATATACAAAAGTAGGTACAAGTAATATTAACAAGATACTAATAATAGTAATAATTTAGAAAATAATTGTTTTTTAATTTGAAATTATTATTAGAAATCGTACAATGCTACTTTTCATTTAAGTTGATTGGTAATGATTTTTTAAATGTCGTTTAAGAGCAAAGAAGAGGAATCAGTTTAAATAATATTTAAGATATACCCAACATTTTATTGCACAATTTTGTTTTGCTTTTGTGCGCTAAAGCAAAGTATAAAGATATATGCACATACAATTAATTATTACTTTCTTTCGTTTAAATGATTATTATAATTCTGTGTGATGTTAACGTACATACGAGAACGCCGTACAATTTAAAAGCATTTTTAAAATCTAACGTCTAAATGCATAAAACCAACACCAATTAAATACAAATTTCTAAATGCTAAATAAACTAGTCCATTTATTGCTAAAATGCATATCAATAATTATTTTTCGATCTTTATGGAATTTTTAGGAGAAAAGGAAAAATTAACTGGATTGCAGTGAAAAACAAAACGGAAAAATGTGTTCAATAGCAAAATGTAAATGTAGCAATATAACCCCGCTAACCCACTAACAAGGAAGGACTACAGAGGCTAATACATCCTACATCTGTGCAGTGAGGCTTCAAATAAATGCATTTAAATTGAATCCGAATCATCAGAACGCCAGTTGAAAACTTGCTAATTGTATTGAATTAGCTGAAAGCCACAAGTGTTGATCACAATGTATATAACAGCAGCAAGAGTTGAACATAATAAATGCAGCAATGGCAAACCGATTTTAATGCTCCTTCAAGTTATTATTTTATGGAGGTTAACCCAATAATTTTTTGTAATACCTTTTAATTTTTTTTTACAAGGAATATTAAACTTGACTACGAAATTTGTCGCAATATTGCAGCCAAGTTGGTGCGTCTCTTCATGTTGCTATCGCATCCATTGTGTTACAATTGATGCGAATTCCATAGGCCGATATCATACTGGCAATAGTTTTCGCGGCGGAAATGTGTTGTGCTTTCCTAAACGTGTGCAAATCTGTCGCTAGTGACTTAACCTACTCTCTCTATCTCCCTTTATCTTTCGTTTTTTCATTTTAGCAGACAACAATTTTGTCTCCTTGGCGACAACTGTTACCAGTGTGACCACGTCCATATTGTGAAAACAAATAGGTTATCGCTAGGGTTGCGCCCTTGAGCCCGTACAAGTTGAACAAGGGGTATTGCTGTAGTGATAGGCGAGAAGAGAGTGTCAGAGATTAAGTGTTATTTGATGTGTGCGTGAGAACAGAATTGTAGTCTTTATTTGAACACGTGAATTTTCGATATATCATTCTCTTTTAAATTCAGTTAAAGCCAACCTATTCAGAGAGAGAGAAAACGAGCGAGCATAGAGCATATAAGAAATTCGAGCAGAGTGCGGCAATTGGTCCGTGAATTCTTCTTCGTTTTTGTTAGCTATTTTGTGCATATTGCGTGCACCCGGCAACACTAACTCCACTTGTTCTTTGGTAACTATCCTAGCACATTTCGGCAAGCGCAGTCGATTGGGAATAGGTAAATGCATGGAAGAATTATTATAGTTATACGGTGCAGCGCTAAAACAACTACAACATTACAATTAAAATATACAGCATTGTTAGTGTCAATACAAGAAATTGGAGAAGAAAATAAGAAGCTGAATGCATACATATCAAGTCATAATTGCACAAATTATTTTTTCCTATGGGGTTGATCTAAAGCTAAAACCATATTTTAAGTGGCCCCGGAAACAGGTTATTTGGGTTATATTGCGTTACAACATTTATACTATACACAAGTATTATGTAGTAAATACTTTAAGGAAGAGATGGCAGCTATTTAATGTTGGTATATTGACTCTCGTTTTTTTTATAGGAAAAACTATATCAGTCCCGCGTGCATTTATACTTATATTTATACAGAAATAAGTTTTTCTCCATCAGAAAGGGAAAATTAAATAAGAATTTTGTGTCGAATAAAATTTAATTCAAATGCTATAATATAGAAGTCGTTCAGATCCAATTTCTTCTTTGAGATTTATAGCTCATTAAACAAAATACGGGCGCCAAATAAAGTCAAAGTAAAATATCCCAACTTATGTATGAAGGTATTACTGAAGGTTAACAAAAATTAAGAATTATACAAATCATGTTTTAAAAGTTTCATTTTATAAATATCATTATTGGTTAAATAATTTAACTAAAAAATCCTGCTTGTTTGTTTTTATGTATGCACTTGTACAACCTTTAAATATATGGTACTACATACATATATTCTTTTAAATTTTGTTTTGTTAATTTTTACATTTACATATTATATTTATCTTATTACTTTTGCTCTTTTACATTCTGTAATTTTTGCTTTTAATTCAACGTAGAACAGGACGGACTGTGGGATATTAAATTATATACGCACATTTGTGAATTGTATGTATGTGTTTTGGAAACTACAATGTAAGCAATAAGGAAAGACAGAATTTGAAAATTCATGTATAAAGCAAGAAAGATTATTAAATTAATTTTTATTTTATAGAATTGGATATAAAATGGTGATAGTCAGTTAGTGTTGCTAACAACAAAAATCAAATACCAATTTTCGATTCTAATAATTTTTAATTACATAATTTTACTAAATACACAATAAAAGTTTAAAAAATTACATTAGATAAGGCACTGGCCGACAGAATTTGAAATGTAGGTACATGCAATTATTTTGATATAATACAAGAAACAATAATAATTCAGACAATCGTTACAGTAAAAATGTTAACGCTTCATACTCGATGAATAAATTTAATATTTTCCGAATATTTGATGCATAAGAAAACGTTTTGTTTATTGAATTTTGAGCCCTTTTACACATTTTCATACATTACGAAATTGAATGGATAATATTTCTTGCAATATAAATTTATTTTAGCGAAATGAACGAAACTTACATAAACAAATATTGCCTTGCCTAAAATTATGTTACAGCACAGTTTTCCAAAGCGAGTTGTGACTTAGTTAAGTTTAGTTCTTAGTTCTCATGATTTGGCTTAACCCCAGTATCTCATAAAAAAGTTATTGATCTCCTGATCAATTAAAGAGCTCATACAATGCTGCTACTTTTGATCAATATTAACGTATTGTATAGTGCTTCGTCCGAGATTGACTTTTATGAATAAAG
The DNA here is from genome assembly GCA_958295655.1 of Palloptera scutellata. NCBI lineage: Eukaryota > Metazoa > Arthropoda > Insecta > Diptera > Pallopteridae > Palloptera > Palloptera scutellata. The sequence goes on from OY282450.1 coordinate 51,316,115, forward strand.
CACGGAACCGAGGGTTAACGATTATGAACAATAAGTACTCACATTTTTTATTTAACTAATTTCACAAAAATATTTAAAAATGGTGAATAATCAAAAAATAAAAAAAAAGTTTTTTTTGGAAAAGACAAAATTTGAAAAATATATAATTTTTTGAAATCAGTTTGAGTCTGAATTAAAATCCACAATTTAATTCAAAAATATGCTTGCATATTGCCTACTAATTAATTCAATAAGTATGACCAAATTTCTGAAATATGCTGAAACATCAATGCGCATACGAAAAATGTTAATTTAGTCTTTATGACTGTTGACTTATAGTCCTGGTTATAATTATATGAAACTTTTTAACGGAAATTGTAGACCATACTAAATTTCACTCTTGCATAAAAATTCAGCGGTTAATTTAACAACAGCTTTGAATCATAAGAAAATCAAATGCCAGCCAGTGCTTGTGTATGTGTGCGTAGATAAAAGATAATTTATACAACATACGTATTTCATAATTGTCTTGCACAAAACAAAAATTTCAAAACGATAAATAATAAAAATGAACAAGTTCATTCATTTCATTGTTTTCTGCATTTTCTTTAAATACAAAAACAAATGGAATAGGAATGCAGGAGAACTTTTCTTTTAGGCCATTAGATATCATTGAAATATATCAAAAGATTGTGACTGCATGTTATTGTTGCTGTTATTATTATTAATCAAATTCATCGTCGGCGATTGCGATGCGGTTGTTGCATTCATTGCATTGAAATTGGCAAATATTGCTGTTGATTGTGGCTGCTGTTGCAGCTGCTGTTGCGTTTTCTGTTGATTCAGTGTATTTAAAATATTTTGCGTTGCTACTGCTGACGAATGTGTATTAAAAAATGCCGCACTTTGTTGTGGAGCCACTGGTGATGATCCTGCAAACACACCAGGTGAAGTAGCAAAACCACGAACATTGGTAGCAATGCCAGCAAATTGTGGTGGCACATTGGCCGATTGATTGCTGTTGTTGGTTGTACCAGTTGTTGGCGATTGTTGTACCTTCATTGTGTTCATCGATGGTGTTGGTATATTTGATTTGCCTGCTTTACTTGCTAGCAAGTTATCTAGATCAATTTTTAAATGGCCTGCATTTAAATTGTCAGACCATGTGGCACCGACAGCTGTTTGTGTTGTTCCCGTGGTTGTTGCAGACGATACCAAGGTTCCCACTGCATTCTGTGAATTATTGTTGTTTGTAGCACTAATGGGTTGCAGTAAACTGTTACTGCCGGTAGCTGAAATTGGTGGAAGTATATTGTCTGAAAGAATAAAATAGTTAAAAACGGGTGAAATAAATTCGCAATAAATAATAATGAATAAATGAAAGTTTTCATGTGATAGTTTCATGGTGTAAATTGTGATATTATAGCAAAAGAAAAACCGAACAAAATTACGTTAACAATCGTTTAAAAGTTTTTGAAAATAGCAAAAGTTCCTTAAGTAGGTATATGAAAACGGTAAGGAAGCAAAAGAGGGGTAGAGGGTGGGGGGAGAGGGAAGGGGGGGGGGGAAGGCAATTACTAAGAAAAAAAATTTGAAAGAAACAACACAAATTTTATTTAATAATATGGCGCAGTTATGTAGTTTTATAAAAGAAAAGAAGCAAATCATACAAAATATTCTTGTGCTTAACACTATTCCTGGTTAAAGTTTGTTGTAGCATACTTGTAGGTGTTGAATCATAAGCCATAGTGAAAAGTCTTTAGAGCAGTGGTTGTGTGTTGTGCGCGTTTAAAATAGATACGAGTATTTAGCAATGAAGTCTTTAGAGAACACGAGCAAATACTTAACAACAACAACAACAATTACGATAATAGCGAACTAACATTAAATTAACCTTTTTTTGTTTGTTTACCTAATGTGTCCGCGGTGGTACTATGCCTGGTATATTGAGGAATGCTTTTTGTTTTATTTTTGTATTTGTGCAACATAAATATCCATAAAATGTTAAGCAAAATTTAAAAAGAAAATATATTAAAATATAATAAATAAAATTTAAAAATAAAATAATAGGTAATTCGAAAAAATATTCATATGTTCTTATTAAGATCCCTAAAAATATGCATCAAATTTTCATATATTTAAAAACTGTTAAAGTTGAGCACATACATATTCGCTTCATTCAAAGTCAAATAATATCAAAAATTAATCGATGATTACAAACGCAATCCAATTCTATTCATTCCATTGTTACTCAGCAAATATCCAAAATGACTGTTGTACCATTAAAAACAAAAACGAAAATTAAAAAGAATTTTGGTACATGGAGCCAATTTAAACAACATACAAAACGCGAAACTTTTCAAAATCACATTCCAATTGAGATATCGTTTAACATAAGGGACCGTGCCCTATCACTGAGCTTTCTGAAAAAATCGCGAAAATTACTACTGATAAGGATTGTATACCAAAAAATTTATTCCCCGAAAGACATTTATTTTTTTTTTTGCAAAACAGCAATATTTTGTTTTTTTAATTTCCATTTGTTTTGGCTTCCTTAAATGTCGTGTTTATATATTTTAAAAACAAAAATCTTATTTTCTGGACTTTACCACTAACTCCTTGCAACATCATCTCTTGCATAATTTAAGCACTGTCTTTCTGGGCTGATTACTTCCATTTTTTGTAAACTCCTTTTTGTTTTTTTGAGGTTATGCTTTACCATAGCCCAATAATGCTAAATAGGACGTAACTCTGGGCAATTTGGTGGGTTGCATTACTTGGAGACAAGATACTCTGTTATCATCGTACCATTTCCTAACTTCCTTGGCATAATGTGACAGGACCAAGGAATATTGGGAAATGGCTTCTTAAAAATGGTGAAACACACTTTTTCAAGCACTCGTCTATGTATACTTCTTGATTTTTGGACCCAGTGGTAACCAAAGTTTCACTTCTTTTTCCAAAAATGTATATTGCCTACTAAATCAAAAATGTTTTGGGAAATTTGGACGTTTTTGGCTTTTGAACTATCTACGGACTTGGCGTTTAGCTTCGATTATGTAAAATTGCTGTCCAGGCAATTGCTACTATAAAGTCACCTTTCACGTAGGTTCCATCATCCACGATGCAGTATTTATATTTTGTAAAGAATTTTTTAAAGAGCCTTCTGGCTCTGGAACCTTTGCATTTGAGCTTCTATTCAAGTACTTAGGCTTTAACTAACCCTGTAAGTTTTTTGTCCACTGGACCACATTTTCAGCAGGAACTTTTCACTCTCTCAACAGAAAGATTCTCTTTATACTTTTTAATGGTTCGTTTTAACGTTTCAATGCTGACACCCACTAGGTTTGAAGGGTCCATGAAGGAGTTTCATGTAAAATGTGCAATATAGTTTTTCGTCGCTCCGTCTCTGCCATTTCGCTTACAGAGATTTCTCATATCAAAAAGGACATCACAACAATTTGTGAAAAAATCAAAACTTAATTCTAATCGCATGTATTTAAAATTTAAAAAAAAAAAAAAAAAAAAATATATATATTTTTTCGTGTACGCTCCTTAGTTTACTTGCCAACTGCTTGAATGGCATTATTATGTATGTACATACATGTATAGGTTAGTTATTTCATTATTTAAGCGACAAAAAAGTATTATTGGGCAACAACAAATTATGTAGTACGAGCGTACTTTCATGATGAAAACTTAGTGTAGTGTTAAAAATATGAAAAATTTTATAAATATTCTGAAAAATAAGTTTGAGTCCGAAACCCGATAAAAATGGACAGCTTGTTCCAAATCCAAAATCTCTAGCGAAAAACGTTTAGAAACTTGATGAACTTACTAGCTTTATGAACCGAACCCACAACAGAGTCTTATGTAAAGGGTGTCTTTTTTAGAAGTGTGGTTTTCAATCTGGCAATACTTTTTTCGGAGTTGGTCTTTTTGACAGCTGTCACTTGATTTATGCTCAGTTTGGTCTGCCATTTCATAATCAATAGACTTACTCCTTAACAACGTTTGCAAATCGTGCATTTTTATTACAACGAGATGGCCACCGATTCCGCTTTTCACAAGAAAATTTTGTTCAGCGATGAAGCTTACTTTTGGTTGAATGGGTATGTTAATAAGCAAAATTTACGCATTTGGAGTGATCATAATCCACAAGCCCTTGTTGAGACGCCGTTACATCCTCAAAAAGTCACTGTTTGGTGTGCTCTATGGGCAGAGAGAATCATTGGTCCATATTTCTTCAAAGATGAAGCCAGTCATAATGTTACAGTCAATGAGGAACGCTATAGAGCCATGATTAATGACTTTTTCGTGCCTGAATTTGAGGATGTTGATGTGGACGACCTTTGGTTCCAACAAGACGGCGCTACATGCCATACAGCCAACGAAACAATCAATTATTTGAAGGAAACTTTTGGTGAGCGCATTATCTCGCGTGGTGGGATTAAGTGGAATCGCTTGTCTACGCAGATAAGCCCAAGACGATTGACGCCTTGGAAGAGAATATTCGGCGCGTTTTTACTGACATACGGCCCCAATTGCTGCAAAAAGTGGCCGAAAATTGGGACTCTCGGCTGGAATTTATTCGAACTTGCCGAAATCGTTTTTAAAACATAATGGCAAATACTTATCTTTATAATAAAGTTAAATTCTTGGCCATAACATTAATTTATAAGCGTTTTACTTATTTCCTCTTGAAAACCACACTTTTAACAAAAAACACCCTGTACATATATGAAACATTTGTAACACAATTATAAAAGAGAGGATAAGCTTTCTACCCTTTCTGTTGTTTGTGAACTACTTATGTATATTATATAGCTCCGCATTATTCAAATTATAAATAAATCAAGCGGTGCCTTTTACTGGTATAATGTTAAACAGTATGCATTAGCGCCCACAGCGGGGACAAATGAAAGCTTTACCATTACATATTTGCATTACCAAAATATTAGGCACTTTATTCCCAATGAATCTTATTCACATATTGAAACTTACTATGTTATTTATTCTTTTAACAGAATCATTTTCAAAACATTTTCCCAAAAACCCAATCAAATTGAAAAAAATTAATTAATTTACAGTCACTTGGATTAAATGTTTTATTTAAAAATGTGAAAGTTTTTCCAATATTTTTTCTTAAAATCTACTGCATTTCATAATCAGCTTGTTCTGCTGAGAAAATTTTATAACATGTGCCCAATATTTGTGTGGCTATCTCACGGCACTCTTCAGATGTTTCACCTCCGACCAAAGGTGATTTGATGAAATCTTCCAGCCATTGTTGTATTTCGCTCAGGCGATCCGTAAATTGTTCAATTAAGACGAAAGAAGGCGTCGTCACCAGAGTAACACCGATAAGTTCTAGGGTAGCCAGACGCACCCGCGACTCAGCACTGAAACGCACAAAAGTGCACAAGTCGAATACTTCACGAGCAATCGCCGGAATAATGGGACAGTTCTGTGCTCCCATAACGATAATGGATAAGGTTTTTAGAAAGTTAACCAATAGCATTGTATCGATGTCATGAGCAATGCGATCGTATTTGACATAGAGCATCTGTTTTATGCGTGGTCCGCGTACAAGCGAAAAAAAGAATGTGCCAATAACAGCATGGAAACGATTTGCTTTTGCCGCGAGCTTCTGTTCGAATTTCTTTGATTTGCTAATGAAACGTTTTGTTTTCTCTTTGAGGCGTTGACGAATGATGCGTTGTGATTCCGCGAGACGCAATTCGTGTTCGTTTTCAAAGTGGAATTTACGCAAATGTTTTTGAGAAACATTTGTGCTGCTGCCGCTGCTGCCTTGCTTTCTGTTACCAGCTGTAATGGTAAATAGTTCTTTGCTTGTAGATGTGGATGACGATGGCTCCATTTCCTCGGCGACACCAGAGATTTCTTTTACTGCGGCCGCCAATATTTGCAGCATGAATATACGCAAATTGGCATTGTACGAAGAGTTGTCAGTGTGAAATTCACGGCAGACATATTCCGCACATGCTGCTGGATGTGCCACACAAATAGCAACGCAACATTTGAACTTTGTGCGCTCAAAATCTTCAAAATAGTATTGCATTTCCAAGGGCACGAACAGCTGCATTAAGTCTACAGCCAGACGGGTATCATTCTGTGCCAATTGGGTGCGTATAAGTTGTTCGGCGGCAGTGAGTGCGCTTTCGAATATTAGATAGTTTTCAGCTTTCTGGCTTAAGGTGTGCAAAAGGTCAAGCAGAAATTTAGGACGCAAATCCATAGTAGTGGTTATGTCATTTGACATGTCGTACGGTATGTATTCGTCATCATCGGAATCGAGCTCCATGGCAGGTGTGCGTGTTGTAGTTGGAGTAGCAGCATCATCATTTTCTACTACCATTTTACTCGGTGATGCAGTTTTCTTTGAGTCGTATTGTTTGTCAGCGCTTTTTACTGCAGCACCTGTTATAAATGCTTGCAGTAGCACCTCTAGATGCTCCATATTCACCTGCAAGCACAACAAGTTTTCGATTTTCATTCTGTGACAATTCGTTGCCAGATCATCGAGTTCCATGAGCACCTGCCCCTGTTTCGTTTGAACAATTTCTGTGTAGTCGAAACGCAAACGATCTTCATCTTCTGTTGCATCGTCTTCCATGTAATTAAATACCAATTCAACAGTTTTCATTCCTATTAAACGTTGCTGCGTATGCGTTGACTCCAAATGATTTCGCAAACCTTCGTGCAAATACCTCTTCAGTTCGTTGTCCACTTTTTCAGGCATTTCACTGCGCTTGAGATGTGCATACAAACATTTCGCCGACAAGATTATTAATTTAGAAATACTCAAATGCTCTTTATTTGTTAATTTTTGCAATGCAATTCGCTTAGACCAAACACCCAATAGTTGCTCGAAGAGTTGTTGTAAAAGATGCTGTGGCTGTGGCTGCTGCTGTACCATTTGACCATCCGACTCTTCCATCAATGCCAGATACTGCACCAGCGCAGTCAAGGCTTCATTTTTACCAGGCGCGCGTTGCAACGTCAATTTGTACATGAAACAGAAACGCCACGTTTCCGAGTGTACCGCCGCTTTGCCAAGTAACAGATACAAATTCAAATTCGTGTTGAGAAGCGTTGAAGCTAATTTGTGCGCAGCATTTGCATCGATATTGAGCAATATATTTTGTATAATCTTGCGTGGCTTCTCAGCTTTCGAAAACTCGAATATTATTTGCAGGAAATGCACCAATTTGTCACTGTCGTTGCCATGATTATAGAAATTGGAGACTATGCGTCCTAAGAGCTGTGCTATGAATTGCAAATTCAAATATTGAGAATCCTCGCATTTAAATATAAAATTCAATGCCTTTAACAAATGCTGAAGCAATATAAGTGCATAATTGTTTGGTATAAATTCATCGGGCAATTTCGTGCTCATATTATTGGCCACACAGTTGGGCAGCGCTATAAGGATTTGCAAATACTCATTAATTGCAGCATCCAACTCTTCAATGCTCTGCTCCGGTAGGATGTTCACAGTTCTTTCGAATTTCTTAAGAATTGCAGCCTTTTCCTTGCATATGTGCAAAATGCTTAAACCAATTAATTGGTCGTCCTTCAACAATTCAATTAGAATTGACGAGACTGTGCAAGGCAATTCATTTAGTTGCCGATTTAGTACGAAGAAAGCTTCGTAGATGTATGCAAAACTAAAATCCATTTTAAAAATATTAATCACTTGCATGTCGCCATCAATGCTTGCTGCTCTCGGCCATTCCTTATTGAATAGTTTGATCAAACTTTTAAGTAGGTCAGCATATTCATTTGTTGCAATTTGCCGCCAATCTATCGGATCTCTATCTAGTCCAATGATTTTCTCTGGTGTTGTGAAACCAGGTAGTGCTCCATTTTTATGCAACTGTTGCAATACGCTTTCAATTTCTTTAACGTCTGCAGCGCATGTCACATTCCCTATGGCTTGCAGTTTGGTTATGGCATTTTTAAGGTCGGCTTTAATGCTGACTGGCATCGTTGCAAGCGGTTCAGCTGAAAATGGAAAATGTGTGCATCCAATTGGAATGTGTTACCGAGTAAATGAGATTACAAAATAAGTACATTTCAAAAATCTACTGCTTCAATTACAAAAAAGAGATCAGATTGTTTAGTTTCAAATTTAATCTTAACTTATTTGAAAATTAACAAGAGCACTTAAAGACTACAACATACACGCGTGGTGTTACTATGGGCATAGACATAGTGACGGGAGAGAGAAGCATTTAAAGTTCGGACTCTCGAATATTAAAGAGTAAAGCATTTCTCAATATGGATTGCTGAGGGCGACCCCCCGTTTTGAGAAGCGCCTCACTTTCTTCGATAAGACTAGAACTGGAGCGTCTGCAGCTCACTCGATATTGGTTCTTAGAAGAAGAGGGATAGAGCTGTAAATCCAGTTGTAGATGGCAATAATACGAAGGCTGATATTCCACAACATGTACCTGATAAAAGCTCCGATATCCCGAAGAAGAGGAGAAATACACAAAGCAGAAGAGAAGAAACTTTGCCTGCGGTTACTGCTCATGTGGTTGACCAATGTGGAGACGATGTGGGTGCGGCACAGACGTGATTGTGGGATCCTGTACAAAGATAATCGAGGACTGTGAAGGTTGTCTTGGTGCTGAATATCGACTGGACACCAACACAATCAGCGCTATAAGCTCTAAAATTGCGCGTTCCTACTTAAAATTTTACAAACGGAGCTGAATGAGAGACTTAGTAGAAAACTGATCATCATTAGGAGTGAAGGTGATCCTGCAAGAGATGCAAATGTGAATGCAAATGAATTGATGAAGCATCTCAGAATACGGACTACTCCACTGAGCGTTGCAAGGTATACAGCAGTGTAAAAACTGTTGACGATTGACTGTATAAAGTAGTAGTGGTAAGCAACTGATATCATGTACATGCAATACTGATTGTTCTACATTTTTGGAATGTAACATATTACTAACCACTTTCAATGAACTTTCGTTAGTCTCTCAGAGTAACAGGTTTGCTTGCATTATTTTTTATAAATACTTTCAACTCTAACCAGTCAAAACCTTTAAATTTCTTTAAATTGTTCTTCTCAAAATTTCTTATGCAAAATAAAATTTACAATTGAGAGAGTTAAAGTATTAACTTACCCATTGGCATACTTTGATGTATCGACAAATCTCCTAGACCAGCCAAAAGATCTGTTGCAGTCGTAGCACCGGATGTTGTCATCGAGTTGTCACTGACAGCCCCTTGCGTTGCCCCACCCGTATTGAACAAATCAAATGCATCATTGGCAGGTGTTGCTGTTGTCAATAGATTACCCTCAATACCACCCATTATAGTTTGATTGATGGACGATGATGTTGCAGAAGAAGCAGCTGTACTTCTTTGGAATGCAGCAAAATCAGCAAACTCATCACTGCCGCCTGCAGCGGCAATACCAGTAGATGGTGGTTCTGCAACTGCACTGCCGCTGCCACTACTACCACCAGCACCACCAAATGCTGATGCGAAATCACCGAATTCTGGTTGTGTATCGGAGGCGCGAGGATTAAAATCATCGATATCATCGGTTATAATTGCAGCACTGGTGAGAGTTTTCTCATTTGCTGGTGGTGGACATGTTTTGAAAATATCTTCAAGTAAATTATTGTTGTTAATGTTATTGCTATGTTGTTGCTGTTGATTAAATGTAACATTATTATTTGTGGTTGTTGGTGAAGCATCACCAATTAGATCACCATCTGTTGGTGTATCACGATGCGTAGGAGAATGTATACCAGCAGCAGAAGCAGACATTTTTCCAAAATTTGCCGCTGCACCCATATCAATCTTTTTTGTACCAACGGCAGGTTTAACTGAAGGTTGCTTCGTCACAGCAGTAGTAGTTGAAGCAGCAGCAGCAGCAGCAGCACCACCACCACCACCACTACCACCTCCCGTTGTGGAGGCGGTAATTGTATTTGAGGCAGATTTTGGACGTATATTCATGTTAATGGAATTTAATGGTGGTGGTGGTTTTGCTTCGGTTGCAATATCAGCAGGACTTGCACGATCATTATAACGATAATTTCTTCTGAAATGATTTGAAAGTATTTTTATTTAGTTATTGTTTTTCTTTTTTTATTACAAACAAAAAAATACCTTGGGCTGGGTGAATCACTATCGGAGAATTCCTTTTCGCCCTCATATTGCGCATCATCGTCTTCGTAACGATCTGCACTACGAGAATCAGAATCTAGAAACAATAAATAATTATCATTACTATGTAAATATGACAATATTTAGATTTATGAACTTATGATGAAATACTTACACCAATTATCACCAAATTCATTGCGTGAAGTTCTCCAATCATGATAACCTCCGCCACTGCCACTACCGCTGCTCATGCTGCGCATCCCACCCATGGCATCACTACTCATACCAATATATTTATCTTTATTTTTCTTGGCCTTCTTGCGTTCCTCACGCAAACGATCATCATCTTGAATAAAGTCTATTAATTCTCTAACCTACAAGTAAACGATATACAGCATTAAAGGTGTAAGTTTAAACCAATTGCATCCACGAATCCACTTGTAATAATTCCTTACCTTATGTCTAACATTAATACCCTGATCCTTGCCACCCTCGTCAGTGAATGTATAATTCTCCAGTGAACGTAAATCGTATATATGCTCTCGAGATGATGTAACAACACGTTCGGAGCCATTGCGTACCAAATAATTCAAAAGAAGTAAGCTCTGCAAAATAGTTAGTTACAAACTGTATACAGTAATTGGCATGAAATCAAATTTTTACAATCACAAACCTTATAAGTTCGTCGCCAGTTGGTTTTGTTGTCCTGTAGCATACGTTTCCACAACATTGACATTACTTCGGGAAAACTTTCATATGAGAATGTTGAATGCGCTAATTCCTGCATAAGTGGACCAGTTGGGCCCCAGGGATCGTCGTTTGTTGCCTCCCGCACCTTTCCCTCAATTTCAGTGTAATTCATCACGACATTGGTGCTGTAAGTGTAAACTCGTTTTTAATTAACTTAAATAATTATTAAATCAATATATAATTCCTCAACAAATAAATACTCAAATAATAAATATGAAGGTATGTGGAAAATAGCAGAAATAAAATTAATTAAACTAATAATATAATTATAATTAAAAGAATCGCTTGTCACTTGAATTTCAAGTCGAAAGTAAATTATTTTAAAGAGATAACAAAACAGCAGAGAATTTGTACATAAATATATACATAGTAAAATTAAGTGCTTCTATTGATTTATTGCTTCAAATTGTGATAGCATGTGCATTTGTAAGTCTAATTAATAAAGGCACGACTGAAAAGTAAAAATAGTTTCGGAACATTTAATATATATTGTTCATAGGAAAAATGTAAAAAGCGTGTCATCTATTATAGATAAGTACTAAATATGTACATAAAGACATAAAGACATAAATACCATACATATGTCTGTCTATATCTATGCACAAGTTGCTATCTTACTTTACTTACTTTTAATGGCACAACAGCCCATGGAGGGCCAGGCCGAGCTTTTCGCATCCACTCATGTTGTGCGTGTTACATTTGTACATGAATGGAAGGGACCTACAGTTTAATGCCGAATCCGAACGGCGAAGTGAAAAGCTTTTCATAGACAATTTTTACTCTTGTAGGTTTGCCATTGCCTGCCAAGAGGTGGTGCCGGGTGCCGTGTAGAAAAATTATTTTTTCTACTTTTTGATGTTGTCTGTGCCGAGATTCGAACCCCGGACATTCTGCGTAGCAGTCCAACGCACTACCACTACACCACAGCGACCACTCAAGTTGCTACCCCATCGAAATTTAATGCCTTTAATTGAATTATGTATGCTATATGTATTTGTTTTAGATATAAAAATGCAATTTTAGTCATTTATAGTCAAACCTTTACCATATTCATTTTTCTCTTATTAAAGCGCATTTTTTTCATATTGGTTTATTTTGTGCTCCACAAAAATGATTAAATCTTTTAAAGTTGTAGTCCGATTTATATAAACAACTTATTCTTCTTTTAATGGCGTGTTATATTTGTACATAAATGGAAGGGGTCTACCAACAGTTTTATGCTGAATCCGAACGGCGAAATGAAATGCTTTTCATATGCAATGTTTACTCTTGTAGGTTTGCCATAGCCGTGTAGAAATTTTTAATATTATTTTTTGAATTTGCCTGCGCCGGGACACTAGCAGACCAACGCACTATCAACTACGCCACAGAGACCACAATATTTTATTTTTTCATTCTTTTCAGATTAAAATATGGTACAAAATTAAAAAAAAAAAAAAGCATTATTGTTTTTAAACATTTTTAGTTTTTTAGGAACATCTTCCATTAAAATTTTTATAGTAGTGTTCGACACCCGCATAGCTGCTGAATACTAATTTGTTAAGAAATCTTTAAGGTCTCTGGCAACCTTTCTTGTTGCTTTCATCTCCCTTTTAACTAAAGCCAAATATCTCTCAAACGGCATTAGTTCAGCGCAGTTTGGTGGATTGGCTTCTCTATGCACTAAAATCAATCATTCTAAGGCTGTTTTGCAGTAGTGACACGAGGCGAGGTCTGGCCAAAAAAACGTAGACACCTCACGTTGACTTTTAAATGGAAGCATAGTATATTTGTCGATTATAAAGCCGCCTTCGACAACACGATTAGTGATCATTTGTACGCCGCAATGTTTGATTTTGGTATCCCTGCAAAGCTCATTCGTCTTTGTAAAATGACACTGTCTGACACCACCAGCGTAGTGCAAATTGGAACAGGACTCTCTGCAGGTGACTCTCTATCGTGCAACTTCTTTAACCTTATGCTGGAGAAAATAATTCGAGCTGCGAACATCGACATCTCTGGCACTATTTTCTACAAGGGTGTCATGCTGCTAACATACGCTGATGATATTGACATCATTGGCATCAACGCTTGAGTAGTCAGTGCAGCATTCTCCAACCTGGAAAGGGTCTTGTGGTGAACGAGGACAAAACGAAATACCTTGTGTCAACAAACAAAGAGTCACGGCGTCTTGGACAAAATGTTACTGTTAACAATTATACTTTTGAAGTTGTCAAAGTTCGTTTACCTAGGATCCATCATTAATACCGACAATAATGTCAGCCTTGAGATTAAGCGGAGACTAACTTTTGCCAAAAGGTGTTACTACGCACTCAGTAGGCAATTGAGAAGCAGAGCCCTCTCACGACCGTTGAGAATAACGCTCTACAAGTCCCTCAGAGACACTGGCGAAGCTTTAGCGAGGTGGCCAAGAACGATCATCGGTTGTAGTGTCAGCTAAGTAATTAAGTTATCTCTTTTCCAGGCATTCTTTTACATAAATATTCCTGCTAATTGTGCCGGATGTCACGAAAGATTTACTCCTTTTCCTACAAATGGTCTGCCAAACAAGGAATGTCTTAGGGAATCCTATCACCTTGCTAGCTTAAAATTTTTAGGGACATTTCCTTGAGTATCTGTATTATACAATTCCTGTCCAGCAAGCTGGGAAAAGTCTGCTAAAACTAAAGTTTCATAGTCCATTATGCAGCTTTCGAATTTTTCAAAATAATCTTGTAAAGCTTTTTAGCGCATAGGATTGCTGCTTTGTTCTTTGCGGCGTATCTATCTGGAACAATTGGCACCTTGTACGTTTTTAATCAAGCTTTCTTTTTAGCTCTGCACACGCTTTCTATGTAATTAATTTGTTTCTTCTAGCCACTACAACTCCCTCAATGGCACTTGGCAAATTTGGTGTTCCCCAAGAGAATCATCTTATTTCTTTTATTTATTTAAGGTATTTATTAAAATTAATAAATTATTATACAAATAAGAAAATCATCACTAGCAACATGGGCCATCGACTGATCTTTTATTTATAAATGATCTTTCACTAATTATAACATTTTCGAAGTGTCTTCTATTTGCTAATGAACTAAAATTATATAGGTCGATTCAGTCGGAATCTTATTGTGATTTTCTATAGTCATATATTTACTCTGTGGTGTTCTCAAAACCTTTTACCATTTAACGTGAATGCTTTACTCTTAGTAGATCTAACTCACCTAACCACTATGAATACTTAACTTTATCAATTTTTCCTTACTTAATAGAGTTTGTTCTAAAAAGGACATGAGTTTTGTGTTAGATCTAAGGTTGAGGTTCAAGTATCACATTAACTTTATTTTTAATAAAGGCAAATCGATGCAGTCAGAAAGCTCTATGTTCTCACCTTGAATTTTGCTAAAAAATCTGGAAGTCCTCATTAAATAAAAAATATCTAAATAAGTTGTACTAGGTTTCTATTCCACCAACTGAATTGGAACGTTCTCCGCCCTCCTTACTAGATAGTTATTAATAACATGCCTTAAATTTAAATTATAATTAGTCTGTAAGAGTTTATACTCTGTTTGATGAAAAGAAATATTGTTAATAAAATATGGAGATTTGTTGCCACATATATGAGTTTAAAATGCAATAAGTGTTCGCTCATCTCATCTTACTTTTATGTGCATCTTATTTTTTAATGAATTTCAAATCGAAAACTACAAATATTTCAGCATTTGAATTTATCGCTAATAAAATGTACTTCTGTTTGGTTTTCTTTAAACATCAATGCCGATCACAATAATGTTTAAAACGATAGATCATTATATAAATGATAAGACATTAGCATCAAAAATTTAAATTATTTTGTTATCTAAGATTTATGTACGCTGATAAAATTAATAATTAGTTATGATAACATTTTATTATTTCTGCTTGAATTTTGATGTCATAATATAGTATGTATGTAGTATGTGTTAGACCGCCCCAACGAAGGAAGATTCTTTCGTTCGTTCGTTCGGGCGGTCTAAACGTAGCATAATAACAAATGTCACGTATAAGGGTGAAAAATTGAAATTAGAAAAGATTTTAAAGTTAAACTACCTATTTTAAGGAATAAGTAGTTGCACATTGATTTTATCCTCGTTGTTACTTTGAGTGGTTTGGGTAATTTTATGAAATAAATCGAAAATATAACAAGATAAATGTTGAGCGACGGATTTATTTTCCTAATCCGTGGATTTTATCTAAAGAAAGATTAGTGTAGGCTGGTGGAACATAACTATTTGCGGTCTCGTCATGTCTCCCTGGAGATAGATGTTATCCTGCTGGTCTTAAACGGTATTTAGCCCTTTCCATTTATCTTCTTTTTTTAATGGCACAACACCCCATGGAGGGCCTAGGCCGAGCTTTTCGCATTCACTAATGTTGGTATATATGTACATTCAGTAATGGAAGGGTCTTACAGTTTCACGCCGAATCCGAACGGCAAAGTGAAAACATTTTCATAGGCAATTTTTACTCTTGTAGGTTTGTCATTGTCTGCCAAGAGGTGGTGCTGTGTAGAAAAATTGTTGTTTCTACTTTTTGATTTTCTTGTGCGAGATTTAATCCCTGGACACTACACAACAGGCCAACGCACTACCAACTCGCCACGGCGACCAGGAATGCAGTTAGTATACCTGTGAAATAATTTGGTTCCAATCATTTTTTAGACAAATTTATTTTGAAGAATATCTTGCTTCATTGTTTGAATTGGGTTCATAAATTAGTTCTTATTTTGAATCAATGTTTGTAGCATGAGATCTAAAGAACTCGGTTGAGTGGGTTAGTGTTGGTGATTGAGCATACTCATTACAAGAAAAGGTCTGCTGATTGTAAAGAGTCTTCTTAGTAGTTAAAATAGGCTGCGGGGTAGGTAGCGTATACCAGGTGTATAACTATTTTTTAAGAAAATACACTGTCCCGAGTTTGTTTTGTTTGATGTGATGGTGCATTGTCATCAAGAAAAATCACTTTGTGTTTCCTAGCTTGATATTGTTGTTGGTAGCGTTGACCAGTAACTGTTTCACCTGGTTTCAGAAGGTCAAACCAAGCAACACCTCGCTGATCCCAGAAAACACAGAGCATTGTCTTCTTTCCGAAGCGATTTGGGCTTAGCATATGGTCGTTTACGTTTGGGATTCTCGAAATGGATCCATTTTTCATCACCAGTAACAATTCGATGAAGATATGACTTTCTTTTGCACCTGGTGAGCAACATTTCACAGGTGGTTTTTGATTTTCTTGTTGTCTTTCAGTCAATTCATGCGGCACCCACCTTTCCACCTTCCCACCTTTAAAATCCATCCCATGGCTTTTAAACGTTGAGAAATGCATTGTTGAATCACATTTAATTGTTCTGCAAGTTGTTCTTGCGTTTGACCATCATCCTCATCGAGTAAAGCTAGCAATTCCACTTTCTTCGTTTCTCACATCAAAATCGCCACTTTTAAACTTATTAAACCACTCGTTGCACTGTGTTTTGCCTAGAGCGTGCTGGCCGTAAGCTTCCACAAGCATTCGATGAGATTCCCAAGTAGATTTCTTCAATTGGAAACAGAAAATCAATGATGTCCGCATATCGTAGTTTGTAGGCACAAAATTCGACATTTTTACAAGCGAAAAAAAATATGTTTTTGTATGAAACTTGATTGTTTATGAACTGAATATTGTTGACAGAACTAAATGCGAAGAAATGACGCCAATGATTTGGTTTGACAGAGCGTATAGTTTTTCCTAGCGACACAGAGATGCAATTTCCGGTTTCATACTTGTACACCGGTAACTTTCTTTCTAGGTTGGCTGCACTTTTTGTTTTACTATGTTTGAGTTTAAATCCTCAGGACAGATGCGGGTATACAAAAGATGTAATTTTTTTTACCATTATGTTTCCGTTGTAAACTGGTTGATGAGATTGTGTAAGTGTTCTTGTTTTATTTCTTCATAAATATATAACCTCCGTTTCTGCACTTTTTCATGTTAGGGTATGATTTGTTTGATGGAAATTTAAATCACATTCCAGCTGAGTGCAAATTCTCTCAGATAATAATGGTTCCCAAACCAGTCTAAGATCCTACAGTTTTTGGCTCGTTCTCTTGTTTCAGAATCTCTTAATCAAAAAAAATTCGCCCACCGATAGAATCAAAGTAAATAATACCAACTGTGGAACGAAATGCATTTACGGGAAAAAAATATTATTCTGCTATTTTCCTAGATGTTGTTCAGGCGTTTAACCATGTTTCTTATTTTTTAATTACACTCAAAAAGTCACACAATTGCAGCTAGAATCCCGCCAGGGAGTGTTTATGGTCCGCTACTCTACCTCAGATTTACCAACAAAGCATAATTAACACACATTTACATTTACTGATGACACAGCAATTTGAAGTTCCCATACTAACACCAAAAACCCACAGGATCACCTTAAAACAATAGAAAAGGAGGAATAATAGTCCTATTCCCCAAAAAGGGACTACAAGTTGCTTTTCTATAAAGTTGTTATTAAACCCATCTGGACGTATGACATTCAACTATGGAGAACTGCGTCGCCATCAAACGTGGAAAAACTTCAAAGAATGCAATTCAAAACGCTCTTACAGGAGCCTCATGGTACATAATAAATACGAAGTCAGTTTTATACTTCTTTCTTGTTCGATGTACGAGGGTAGATCAATAAGTACCCGTCTTAGGAATGAAGAGGCAAGTTTTTCACAAATTTTGTTTTTTATCAACGTAATCTCCTCTTCTAGTACAAAACACTTCCAACGTTTCTGCCATTTCTTTAACCCCTCCAAAAAATATGATTTGTCAAACTCTTCAAAATATGCTTCTGTCTCGACGATAACCTCCTGGTTTGAGCTGAATTTTTTTCCCCCGAGCCACGTTTTCATGTTGGGGAACAGAAAAAAGTCGCAGGGAGCAAAGTCGGGCGAGTTCAATTCATTCAATTTGGCCGCGACAATTCCGTATCCGCTTGTTGTCCACCGTAAGCAATCGCAGCGCCGAAACCTTTCTCATGCTTAAAATATCATGTAAAATATTAATTACCGTTCGTTCCGTACGACACTCCTACGGCCTCTGCTACTTCGCGCACTTTTGTTCGACGATCAGCGAAACTCATGTCGTGGACCTTTTCAACGATTTCCTCGGTAACCACGTCTGCCGGGTGGCCTGGACGCTCCTCATCAAAAACAGATGTACGACCACGTTTAAATTCGTTGAACCAATATCTTACGGTTGTCATAGATGGTGAAGGGTCCCCATAGACAGCATCCAACTTCGCTTTTATTTCTTCGCATGCTTTTCCATCCAAAAATAAAAGCAAATTAGGGATCTTTATTGTTCTTTTCCCATTTTATCGCGAAACACGAAACACGTGTGATACTACTTAATGGCTGCCAAATTAAAACTAACCTATGAATTAGTTTGAAATTTAGTGTGGTGTCGTGTGACAGATGGCAGTACACGACGATAATGCCAACTTTCCTCAGCAATGCCAACAGTCTTCACACACGGGTACTTATTGATCTACCCTCGTAAATTCGGAGTCTACTAAAACTTACGAGGGAACTTTTTACCATTTTAACTAAAACCACGCACTGTTCCATGCCAGTGGAACTGACTTTTATTGTAGATTTGAAATACTTATTGTTGGTTTCTAAGTATAAATATATTCAATAAAAAATAAAAAAACAAAAAAACAAAAAAATCTTAAACACAATGAAAATGTTTTAAGCTTGTAAGCACGGATTTAAACTGGTGACATAGAGCTAGGAAAAATAATTTTTATCCATTCACGTTTATTTATTTGTTAGTTTCAGTGCCGGTTCAGGTACGCACGTGTTATAGAATTATTCATTATAATGGCACATGGTTGGACCTGCTATTCAACGCTGGTTAAGAACGGCTGAGTGGCCACTTGGTGGTTTTGTCATTGACTACCAAGAGCTGTACTTGTACTCAGACCTAGGATTTAATGACTACATTTCCCTCTCTACTACTAAAATGTGAGTAAGACTCCACTACGACTAATCGTTTAGTTTGGTGTTTGTTTTCCACTACCAGCAAAAATTTAGTGGTGATAGGTTTTTATTTTCACTACTACTAAACGTTTAGAGAAAAAAATATAGTGCAAACAAAATTTAGAGAAAATATCTCAAGTCTGGTTGCACATCACCTCATTAACTTCTACTCATATCGGTAGAAATATAAGAAGTTTATGGGAATTAACTACCAGACCAAGACGGGAATCGCACTCGCAACATCCCGGGTGAAAGTCTAGATATCGCACAAAATATATTGATGTTAGAAGAAAAAAAAACTAATCAAAATAACTTTGCTCTGCAATGTCGAGCTTCTCACATGTCTCGAACTAAACGTCTAGCCGAGTTTTGTAAATTTAAAATAGTTATCAAAAGCTATACATTTTTATTAATTTTTATTCATACTATAATTGTAAACAAATGGCAATAAGAATTGTTTTAAATTATTGTTATTGACATATATCATAATGACTTGATATGGCAGCGACCTTGAATTATTTTAAATTCGTAATGAACCACAATTAAAAAAAAAAATAATAATCTAAGTAATACTTAATAAAATGTGTAAATACAGGAAACATTTTTTATCATTTCCTGATAAATACAATATAAGAACTTTTCGTACTCAAGAGAAAATGGTAATAGAAAATGCGATAATACAAAAAACAACTAATATTATTTATAAATTAAATACATACATTCAGTAGGAAAGTATATTTTATAAAAATTAAATTTTTTATTCTTTTGTTTTCGACGGAAGTAAGCTACCGTCACGTCGTCACAAAAAGGGAAGAGGCAGAGAAGAGAATAAACGCATTATGTATGGTCAGAAGAAGTAGAGAGTCAAATCAAAATTAAAAACAAAACTAATTTGAATAAGTAAATATGTAAATATGGGAAATGGGTCTGAGTAAAATATTAAACCGTTAAAAAGAAGAAGAAGCAAAACTACGAAATTTATTTAATTTGCGTGGGGGGAGGTGTTGTCAGTTAATTTGTACATAATTACTAAATTATTGGTTGTAGAAGAGTGATTTTTTCACATATTTTCTGAGTGACTATGTAGTATTTGTTTGATTGACGTCCCAGAAATACAAACAAATGTGTGAATTGGTGAAAAAAACGGTTGATTTTATTTACCATTTACAGCTAGCTGCACTAAACACGCATAACATTACTCACCTACCTCTTTCATGACGAAAATGATTTAATAAAAAATAAACTAACCCAATTAATCGAAGATTAGTCATACCAAAGGAATGTAAATATTATACATAGTATATAAATAAAGGACGAAATAAAGGTGTGGTTACTATAGTTTAAAAGATAGCGATTTTAACTCAATAGCAAAACGCACCAAAGGTTTGTAGAATTCTCACGGAATATTTTGTATACCTACTACTGTGGGCAAAAAGTAGTAAGACTTTTTAATTTAAATTTCTCGCGGAAACCCATTCATCAAAATATTATTTTTTTAATATTGGTATGACTGTCGGTGACATCTGTGCCAAATGTCACATCAAAATAATCATTGGTGTTTAGTATACGCTTGTCTTTCTGAAGTACAAAAAGTGCATTCGGCGATTTTCACAATGAGTGAAATTATTCAACAAAGAAGTTCCATTAAATTTTGGGTGCGGAATCAAATTTCTGGTGCCGAAACGTTCAGAATGTTGCAAAAGGCCTTCGGTGATAATTGTATGTCGTGAGCAAGTGTTTTTGATTGGTACAAATTGTTCAAAGATGGTCGAGAACGCATTGACGACGAACCACGTCCAGGACGGCCATCAACATCAACTGATGATCAACACGTCAATAAAATCAAGGAATTAATTGGTGCTCGAGAATCGACGATTAACAGTCAGAGACCTTACTGGCGTCGTTGGAATATCTGAAGGATCAGTGAAAACCATTTTAAAACATCATTTGGGCCTAAGAAGAGTGAATGCACGATTGGTTCCAAAATCACTGCATTGGTTTTACGAGACCATTTTGCTAAAAATTCGACTGATATCGTTCCGCAACCATCCTATTCGCTTGACTTAGCACCGTGTGACTTTTGGCTATTTTCTAAACTCAAAAAACCGCTTCTTGGACACCGTTTTGAGTCAATTGAAGACATTAAACATGAATCGCTAAGCGCATTGAAGGCTATTCCGGAAATTGACTTTAACAACTGTTTCGAGAATTGGAAAAACCGTTGGCACAAGTGTATTGGGGCCGGGGGGGATTACTTTGAAGGGGACGAAATAGATTTGGAAGAATGAATAAAAAAATTTGAAATTATGAACAAAGTGTTACTAACTTTTGCCCACAGTAGTATATTTTATGCATGAGTGGTAACAAAAGCAGTAAAAAAGTGAAAGATTAGTAGTTTAGGTATAAACCAAAACATCAATGATTTAGTACTGATGTACTAAAATGGAAGCAACTGTTCTACAAACCAATGAACAAACAGGTGGCTGAATTGACACTAACACAGACTGTGGTCACAAATATGTATTTCTTTTTCTTTTACATACAAAAACAATACAAATAATAATACAAAAAAGGACGCAGAAGTAATATAATGGGAGAATGTATGACATAAATAACTAATTATACTCACAAATTGAAAGCATTATTAAGAAAGAAAAAAGGTCAACGAAAAACCTTGAAAATTTAACTAAAACACCAAAAAATTTAAAGAATTTCTATTTTTTTCAAATTTTTTTTTATCTATGCACATATGTAAAGTATATAGAGACGATACCTGTAAAAGTAAATACAAAAAATTACAAATACCATATATTTTGTTTAGTGCAGCAGCAATTGAATGGTTGGTTGTGTTTGCCACGGAATGTACAAGTATATGTATGTATGTAGATATGTGCTTGTGGGATAATCAGGTGTAGAATGGGATGGGGTGGTGAGGGCTGGCATATATGTACATATGTACGAGCATAGTACACATCTATTGAAGTGAGGCTTCACGTTCACTTTACCTTGAACAAATTTCTAACACATTTTCGTTAATTAGATTTCAACAAAGCAATAACAAAAAACATTGGAAATATTAAACTGAAAATTGCTGGTTCACTTACACTTTATCAGCCAATTCGCGCACTTTCCACATACTTATAAATTTATCAACCATTTTGCTTGCTCGCTTTGCAATTTCCTGCTTAAAAATGTTTCTTCTTCTTTTACACCAATTGCAAAATTTCAACTTTACTTTTCACGTTCACTTTTTCGCACTTTACACGTTGAGCAATTTTTTCGCTTTTATTCTATTTTATTTTCCACAAATCACTTTTGTAAAATAAACTGAAAAAGGAACTGAAAATTCAAATAAAATTTATGAAAATTTGGAAATTATCTTATGGCAAAATTGTTGAAAAGAACTCAAAAAAGGTTTTTGGTGATGATTTGGCTTGTTGGTTTGTTCGTTCATCACCAGTGTTCACCTGCAAAGTAACTATGCATGGAAAGAACTAAAAATGTAAAAAATGTCAAATAGTAGTTTTTATGATTTTTTAATTAAATTTTATATTGCAGAATGTAAGCTAATATAAAATTGGACAATGTAATTACGAATTGCTTTCTTAGTGATGGAGTACATGAACTTTTTGATTGAAATCATGTAGTACCACGTAACCTAAAATAACCAAATACTAAGTATAATAATACAATTAGATCGTACTATTTATCACAACTCAGTATGTTGAAAGGAATATACGAATATCTTTAAGTGAGTTGCGGTTATAAAAACGATGCCAGCCTGAACAAATTTATTTTAATATCAAGGCAATTTTTTATTTTCCTGCTATAAATTTTATATAGTATGTACAATTGGTAGTGGTAGTGCGTTAGACTGTTACGCAGAGTGTCCGGGGTTCGAATATCGGCACAGGTAAAATCAACTATTAAAAAAAAATTCTACACAGCACCACCTCTTGGCAGGAAATTACAAACCTACAAGAGTAAAAATAAAATTGCCTTTGCAAAGCTTTTCACATCGCCATTCGGAATAAAACTGTAGGTCTCTTCTATTCATGTACAAATATAACACGCACAGCATGAATGGATGCGACAAGCTCGGCCTAGGCCCTCCATTGGCTGTTGTACCATTAAAAGAAG
The DNA here is from genome assembly GCA_958295655.1 of Palloptera scutellata. Lineage (NCBI taxonomy): Eukaryota > Metazoa > Arthropoda > Insecta > Diptera > Pallopteridae > Palloptera > Palloptera scutellata. The sequence continues at coordinate 51,339,169 of OY282450.1, forward strand.
AAGAAAAAGAAGTATGCACAATTTATTACCCTAAGAACAAATATTTTGTTTATAGCTTAGTCAACAGATTGTTATTTGTTATCATGAATTTGCGCCGGAAACCTTTTTTGTTGGAATGAGAAACGAAAGTCTTGCGACGAGTCCTCGTATTTAATATCTTTTATTTAAATACAAATTTGTATTTTATTTATACATCAATAGAAACTGGTATACGATTTTATTACGTTTCGTTGCACAAACGCTATGCGACACGAAGCCTTCTGGATCGAGCAAAACACCTCTACAAGGCCCCCTTATCCTTAGATACAACACAAGAGCATATTTGTTCAAATTTTTATCATATAACGAAAAATTGGTGCGTACATTGTATCGATTCTGATGTTTTTCATACTTTTTATGTTTCTCTACAAGCACCGACAATTCCTTGCCAAACTCATTAAATTCGCTCCTAGTAGTATTGGAAATCTTAGTTATTTCTACTTCTGTCGATCTACACTTTAAACAAGACCTGTGAAGCCCTCCCCCTTCATTTATAATGTTCGCGATTATACATGAAAAACTAGCATATTTGATATGAGCGAGGTCATCACAAAGCCAGCAAGACATCTTGCGCTCGGATTCATTTTTCATTGTGAAATTTGGATAACTCAAATTTGGATTATTATAAACTCATTATTATATTATTAATGTTAAAAAGTATAAAAAAACTGTGCAAATAAAATGGATTCAAGATAATAAAACGTTTGGGGACCATTGCACATGTACAATTTCTCTCAGTTTATATTTGTAATTTTCAGCTATTTTCAACTTTTTTGTAATTAACTTAAAAAATAAGTAACAGAGAGAATTTTTGGCCCAGCTGTGATCGTGGGTAAATAGTATAGTGAAAATACATCGATTTTAATAATTTATTTCCTCGTCACTTCACGCTACAAAAGCTATCTATCTCTTTATCGGTGTCCTGTGTGATTGCATTCCCTCCTTCTTCCCTCACCTATCAATTTTCCTTCCATTCAACACATTGCTCTGCATTCAATGTATTGAATGTATCAAGAAAAAAAAAACAGCCAAAGAAGGGCCTAGGCCAATCTTTTTCACATTCACTCATGTTGTGCATGTTATATGTACCTGAATGGAAGGGAAGTACAGTTTTATGCCGAATCCGAAAGGCGAAGTTAAAAGCTATATGCAATTTTCTTACTCTTGCCTGGCGAGAGTTGATGCCGTTTAAAAAATTGATTTTTTAAGTTTTGGTTTTTGACCTTGCCTAGATTTGAACTGCGGACACCTTGCATAACAAGACAACGTACTACCAATTACTTACTTACTTAGCTGGCACAACAACCGATGATCGGTCCTGGTAGCCTCTGAGGATTCATTGGGTAATATTTTAACGTGGTGGGTTCCAAGCCCGACGCACAACCTTTTATTCAAGGCCATGGGGAAGCCCGCCGCACACATTAGTTAGCTCACTGACGGGTGCCAGATCGCTATCCAGGAAACGCCACGAGGAGGCTGTGTATCGACTTTAAACATAGAAGCGCAAAGATCGAACATGGACGCACCTGCGACTGTCATGAACTTTACCTTGTGTCCTACTCGCCAGACCCCAAGCTTAACTATCGATATGTCAATTATTTGATTTATTCAATTGTCGCACTTTGCAGATAGTTAGAAAAGGGTCAAATTTACCTTTCGTTGCCATCGGTAACCCTGGCCGCCATTCTTATATATGTCACTTTGCTTTTGACGTTTTAGTTGCCGTCGCCTTGTGATATCTGGCAGCCTATAGAAAATGTAATTTCTTTAAATAAAACTGTAAAAAAATACTGATTTACTTAGAATTTTGTTATAACCACAATTTCAAATAGTAAAGAATTTATTCAAACAATTATTTGGGTGGTAGTCTTTAAATTTATGTGATTATTTTAAAGTGAAAAAGGTTATGTAAACTTTGTGTCATTTGCAGAGCAAAACCCAATTTGGAAATCCACAAGCGTGTATAACAAGCAAAGAGAAATGTTTGGACTACAACGATATGCCGGAGGTATCTTTAGTAAACAGCTTATCAGGCGTGCAGCTGCATACAGCTCAACAGTACGAGCACCGGCAGTGTTGGCTGCACAAAATCAAACAGATGGTGGCAGTAGAATCACAGGAACGACGGAGGCTACGGGGAAAAATGAAACTGACAAACCTGCAGCAGAGGCTGAGAAAACTGCAAATAAGAGACCAATGAGTTTGTATAATTTAATAGTAAGATCTGTATTCTTAATATCATTTCACTTTCATTTAGATACTATGGTAGCAGCAGCCTTTGAGTCACTAAATGATGATTCTCCTCCAAGTAGGAGTAAGAATACAGCAAATGAGTCTAAACCAAATAATATTGATGAGCGAATAAGCAATGCAAAAACAGTGAATGGGCTGCTATCGGTATCCGAGGCCAATGGCATGATATCTCGTAAACATGCGCTGAAAATTGTATCAATATTGGCGGAATGGAGTACCATAAATCGTGTAAAAATTAACGAGTTTGAAAATGATACACGCTTTTTGCGCATATGCCGTGTTCTCGGACGCACACATCCCAAAAATAATAGCAATCTGAACGCTGCTGCTGGTGGTGGAACTGGTGGGAATGGACCAAATCGTATTTCCGGTTTTCGCACAGACGATCTCAATACAGTGCTTGGTGTTGCGGGCGACGATGAGGCGGCCAAGCTAATTGCAAGCATTAGTGTCTCACAGATGGTAAAGGTGATGAGCACACTAGCGCAGCGTAAGCGCCGCAGCACACCACTACTGCGTTCGTTGGCCTTCAACATAAGCAGCTCGACGGAGCCGCTAGATCTTAAACAAAGCGCTGACGTACTGTATGCTATGGCAACGCTTAACTTTCAGGATTCAGTGCTTGCGGCGAAAACATGCGCTGACATACAAGTCAGTCTGCAAAAAAATACAGAAAAGTCGGCAGTGGTCGGTTCAATATTGACCAGTTTAGGCATATTGAAGTATCGAGATTTGGGTAAAGATATTGTATTGCATTTAGTTTAGTTTTCTTGAAACTTTTTTTATATTCTATATGTAGACATACTAGAATCGCTAACGCAATGGACGCTGAAGAACAATGAAATCTGTCGACCTCAAGATATCAGTGCGCTGTTTTTCACTTCTTCTATGCTGAATTTCAAAAGCGTCAACATAGAAGATGTTCGCAATAAATTAGTCAAAGCAATCGTAAAGGAAGACTTCACCAAACATTTGGATTGGCTTAATCATGTGTGGGCGCTAACGGTGATGGGCTTAGTGGATAATCAACAATTGGAATCAGTGTTAAGGTACAGACAAGTGCTACAATTTCATATTTTGTTATTTTAATTGGTTTTTGCTGTATTTTCAGTGCACAATTTGTGGAACAAATGCAAACGGAAAAACTCTCGCCCACTTCGAAAATGAAGTTATTAAATTTAAATAGCTATGCACAGCTTATGACCAACAGCTATAAAGGTCCACTGTTGCCAGCGAATAGTCAAGTGTTCGATGTACCAATGGCACATTCTAAAACCAAGCAGGTGCTATTGAATGGTATGCTGGACGCGTTGAAGAGTTTACTCCCTGCTAGTAATCATGTGCAAAGCCTCGTTGATAGCGAAATGGGCTTTCTAATTGGTTAGTGTTAAGTTCAATTGTTAAGCAAACATTTTTAATTAACTTTTCTTTGGAGCAGATGCGCTATGCCTGTTTGATGCTAAACGCAATCCACTGCCATTCGATAAGGATCATCCAAATGCAATTAAGTATGTTATTAAGATAATACCTATGTACACCTTTCTTTTGTTTTTAAAACGAATTCACTTATATTGTTTTCCCTAGAGTTGCGCTAATGATGGTCGATTTCCATGACGTCTGCCATGGCACACATCGTTCTGCCAGCGGCCTAACAAACCTAACCTTTGAACTATTAGAGAAAAGTGGTTATAAAATTATACCAGTGCCCTATAATGAATTCAATACCAGCGATAAGTTACTGAAGCGTGTGCAGTATTTGGAGTCGAAATTCAAAACGATTATTGTTAGCAGTAAAAATTAAATTTTATATACTCATACATCTATGAATATTTCATAGTTTATGAATGCCGCTGTAAAACTTCTCTGTGAAAACTTAAAGAACTTAACTAAAGTGTTATTATAAATTTTAGTTAAAATTTGTATAATTTTTTTAAAAATTTGTTGTCTTATTTTTGTTCCAGTTGAACAAAAGAAACCGTATACAAATGGGACCTACTTGTAATCAAAATGTATGAAACGTAAGCCCAAATAAATCATGCAGACGCAATTGAATTACGAAGTCAAAAATTAACAGCTATTTGTTACTTCTAGAATCAATAAATAAGGATGCAAAACGAAATAAAATAAATTAAATCAATTGAGAGCAATTCATAAAATTAAACGGAAGACCGGAACATAATTAAACATCTAAAGATCATTTTAATTTTAGTGTAAATTTAATTTTTAATAAAAAATAAACAAATGTTAATTGATAAAAAAGCAATTTATTTCGTGTGCATTTTTCCATGTCTATGGAATTTGTCTATGCGTCCCAAAATTTTTTATTTCTTTCCTAAATCATTATGAGTTCCATGAGTATTTTTTTTCGGTATTGCAAGGCGTTGCTTATTCATTCCCTCGTCCCACCATTGATCTGTTTCCAGGAATTCTGTCGCCACTGCTGCTAATTTATGGAATGCGCTCCGTGCCAACATAAGCCGATTGCCTACTTCCAATATCATTTTTTGGTCGTAAACTTTTTCTAAATCCTCAACGCGATAGTGATCGCGCGCTTCCGATTCAGTCAGGCAAACACAATTCCAAGGTGACCAATCTTCACTTTTAATCCAGCGAGGTAAGCTGTAAATGAATTAATTAGTTTGATTAGTTTATTCTAATTGCCTGCCATTACCGTAGACAATTTAAATTTTCATTTTTACTCAAGATTGAGTGTCCATGCCATATTTGATCAATGATGTGTCGTATATCATCCAGCTGCATAACGAATGCAAATGATGCATTGCAACGTTTCTTGCGCTCCTCACGCTGTATAGAGCGCAGTATGGATGTGTACACGGTGTTGTCTAACGAAGCGATCTTTAGATAATAGCATCGTTTACACGTATCCACTTTATTTTGTCGTGTCCGCAATACAAATTGATTAAATGGTTTCACTTGCTTACATACATCACACATTCGTTGACCAATCTCTGGGTAAAAGTTAGAAGTTTAACGGTTAAAAGAAAAAAGCTTTGAGTTTCAACAGTAGCAAGCGTATGAACGTATTATATATACTTTCTGGTGGTTTGTCCTTTGAAAATTTAATCAAGTCCAAGAAGAGTACACACTCTTGTTTGCGTAATACTTCAACATCACAGTATTGTGTGTGTAGCAAGAGATTTATTTCTCGTTGTATAAGATCCATGAGCTATGATAAGCAGAATGTAATTTGGTATAATTAATTAGAAGATTAGAGATGGTAAAATGGTTGAATTCAAATATCAGCTCAATCAAATCAAACCAAGTAGATAAGTAAGAAACGGGAAATGAAGCAGCTGGAACACAGCTCAGTTATGTTACTCGTATTTCACATGAAAATCAAAAGTTCAGCTGGTTCACCTTATACCTGGGATATAATTTTTAGATCTAGATTCGGTTATTTTCTAATAAACACTTTGATTTATTCTTTTTGCTTAGGTCCTATAAACTGAGAGACTTGAGCTGTACCCACTATTTCGTCCGATCAGAAGAAATTACAATATACAGGTACATACAAGGTGTGGCAAACGTAATGCGTCATAATATGAATTGGTTGCCATTTTGTTAGAAATGAAAAAATCGGGCTCTGTTTTCACGGAAAGTTTATTTGAAAATGTTAAATTGATGACATAAAGTTGAAAAAATGATATCGGGCAAAATAACCACCTCCTAAGTTGATGCAGATTTGAACTTGTTTTACGGCATTTTTTTTTTGTAATATTTTGAATTGTTGATCGCAAAACATCTGGTTTCTTCTTCAATGTTGGCTTTCAAGACTTTGTGGTTTGTTGTGGTAAATGCGAGATTTCAAAAAGCGTCAAACGAAGAAGCCTGGCGCCATCAGATCTGGCGATCTGCCCGGCCAGTACAAATCTCGGAAAAGGGGGATCATACGTCCCGGATTTTGTAATATCACAATGGCATTTGACGCCAATTGCAAAAATTATGGTACATCGATATTATGTCATTACTCATGCCCTACCTTGTATTGTAGATACATTTTTTTACTTACTTCTGCAAAATTTGGAAATTCTTGTTCATTTAGTATAAGTATCTCTTTTATTTTATGTAGTAGCACTAAACGTTCCTTTTTACCCAATGGCTTCTGCATATCCTTGTATAATTCCGTAAGAAAGCGAACACGCTGCGTACGCAATAAATCGCAGTGAATAACCTTATCTAATGTATATAGAATAAGTAAGAGAAGATATACCATATGTAAATTAATTACCATCACAACTTTAATAATAATTTGAATTAAGTATTTGTATGCAGTTGCTTTAAAAAGGGTTGATATCTCTAAAAGCTATTTATCTACTCGTATAACTTTTTACCTTTATAACCAATCCACTTGATCGGGTCTCCCATTTTTTTCAATAATTGCTCATCTCGAAAATCCTTCATCGCTTTGAAAACTAGCGTACGTTGTCGCTCAATGCCATTCAACATTTGTATCTCCTTATCTAGCAATATATTTACTTCTGCGATGCGTGCAGGACCTTCATACAAGCTAGCAATACGTTTAAGTTCTGCGATTTTCCATTTTTCCACTTCACCATAGAGTAATTCAAAATCGTCCTTGGAGCGGGGGAATTGTTTTGCACGTTGCTCACGTTCTATTCGTCTATCGACTTCCAGTTTATATCTTTCCTCTTCTGCAATGCGATTGGCTACCAAGCGTCTGTAATGTAATTTGCATTATGGTATGTATTTGTAGGACATTTTAAGGTTGCCAGTTAATATTAGTAGAGCCTCTACAGTTCAGATCTCGATAAGTAAAAACCAAAGGCCTCGGACGTTTCTTGGGATTTGCATTTTCGAGGCTCTACTGTATTTCATAAACAGCTGGAAAGTAGGTATTTTACCGATATTCACGTGCTGCATTCTTCATGAAACGCACAATTAGGAAGCGTTTCCAATTTCGTTGTATCAATATAATTTTGGCCAGTTTATTCTCGAGGCGCATCTTTTGCGCATACGTTTGATATTTTCGTGCAGTTATAGTGAAATCCTGCGCCTCTGATACGAAACGAATATTATTGCCATCCTGCCAGCATTGTGTTGTTTGATCGTGCATTGTATCCTGTAGAAAGGGACTTGCAAGTGACATTATACAATATAGAGCCAATGAGGAACTTACAATAAATTTTTCTTTGTGCTTATGAGTCTGCGTATCTCTACTGTAATATCGCCGATGCTTCCATTTATCGAAATATGGTCCAGTCTGAGTGAATGCATCGAAATAGTCGACCCCTATGGCATGGCAATATTCAAATTGAAGTTAATTTAATTAACAAATTTTAGCGCTGAACCTATGCAAAGTGAATTTCTGAATTTCCGAAAGCTCTGGGACAATGAACCAAAAGAATATTTCTTTAAGGAGAATACTAACTTTCCATCAAACATCATCATCAAACAAGTATACAGAAAGGTCAAGAAATTTTAAAAGTGAAGTCGTACAATTAAATAACACATACGAGTACATTACTGAGTAAGCTTCCTATTCCACGTTTTTGGAAAATAAACTCAACTTAGTCTAGACGGAAAATACCATAACGGAAATATTATGAAGTTTTAAGACATCCTGGCATATATTACAGGCTTGAGCTCTTCTACATTCACCATTTTCGATTAGAAAGTAGAAGTACTCGTAATTATCAGTTATATAAATTTGAAAGGTATAAAAAGTAGAGTCACTAACAACAGTTTTCCTTCAACTAATTTTACAATATATTATATTTTTCTCGCTATAATCAGCATACTTGGCCTCACCATTTTTCAAATACGAATATTGTCTTACCAGTAGCTTTATTTTTATACCCACACAAAAATGGTTTGACAATGGCTTTGTTTTGAATTTCCACAACAATATTCTTTGCAGTGCCATCAAGGCTATCTTCGGCAGCTATGTGGACTGTTATAAAGTCCGGCAAACGGAATTTCCTAAAAGAAACAATTATACAAGGAATAATAGAAATTAATAGTTGAGTGCTTACTAGGAACTGCGATAAATATGTGCCACTTACGCATAGTAAATATTCAAATCTAATTTAGGTTTAATATAACCTTCATCATCCCAGTCATCTGCTGGCCGTTTTAATTCTTTTAACTCCAATGTAAACTCGTATATACCGAATGGATCACGATCCGTTTCCAGTAACATGCATGCATCGGAAAGCTCTCGATTGCATAATTTGACAGATAAATGACGCGGATCCACTTCAAATTTTTCTGCTATATCCTTCTTTACTTCTGATATTGTTAGACAATTTGGATATATTTGTGCAATCATCACTGTCTCAGAGACACGAAATTTCACGGTGACATTTTCAATGGGCACTTCTTCTTCACGAAATACTTCCTCTTTTATGGTGTCGTGTGGTGCTTGTTCCTCATCGCCGGATGGCTCAAATTTAACGTAACGCAGATTGGGTAAATTATCTTCACACTCATTCATGACTCGTGCGTCACACAATTCAAATACAATAGTTTCACAAAAGATAAATATAAATAATAAGAAAATAATAAATTTATTTGATTAGTTTTCCTAATAAAGACGTACTGTGTCTACCTTGAATTTATGTACCTATTTGTTGTTGATTTGTAGCCTTGCACATGAACTTTTTCATTTATTGTTTGGGAATTTGGTCAATATGTTGATTTGTTAGATTAGGCAGATTGTCTTGGTTACGTAAAAAAAACAACAACCGTTTCCATGTAATAATTTGAAGAGAATTGAAGAGTAATGAGAGTAGGAAGAGCATGATAGTGGAAGAGTGCAGCAGCTAGGATTATGGAATCCATTGGCCCGAACATTTCAACCTTATCGACTTCGATAAATATGAAAAGAATTATATATCCACTTTATCCCCCCTCACCTATGCCACTGCTGTGGAAAGCTAATTTGTTTTATATTGTCACCAGTTTTTATGTGAAATAAAAAATATGATGTTTCGATTCATTTCCCATTTCTGGGTCACAATGTGCCAAACGTTTTCAGATTTTTTAACAAAATGGAGTAAATTTAATTTAATTTATTTAAAAATCACAATCTGTTAATAGAGTTCATCTATAAAATTAATCCCCCAGGATTGAATTAATCATGATTAAAATTTAACAGCATTATTATTTAAACTTTACTTAATTAACTTTTTGAAACATTTGAAACTAAGCGTTGGCTCTTTTATTTACACAAATATAGTTTTCTCTATTTCATTTCCATTGATTCTATTTTCCTAGTGGGTGTTTAAGCAGGCGCAAGCATGAAAGACTGTTCGAGAGAGACAGGTAGAAGACTAAGAAAAAGGTGTAGAACTTCAACCTTTTCCGTCTCTCTCCAGTAGTAGTACTTAGTATCTCCAGTAGTCTTTCTTATTTGGTGTAAACATCCACCTACCAATGTAAACAGTGTAAACATACACCTACTAATGTTTTATTTATTTCTAAATTCGTTTAATACACACCCATAAAAATTACTTCATTTTTCCAGTTATATATAACTTCATTAGCTATTCAGTTTGTTATAGTGAAAGTAACATTAAAGGTTTTTTCCGCCAATTTATTTTATAATACATGACTTTTCCTTTTACATATGAATTATGAATATTGCCCCAGACTTTTAAATGAAAAAACAATATCTGAAATTCGATTTATTCGTATTTAATCAAATAATAATAATATGCTACATATTTCTTTTGTGTGAGAGAGAGGAAAAGACTTAATTAAAACTTAAATCAAATTACTGTTTTAATTTTTTTAATATTGATTTGTTGGACTATCGTAGATCAATTAATTATGCTATGTTACATTTCACTTTCTATAGAATGATAATGATTGAAACTGTTATTCGTTAATTTTTTATTTAAATTCCTATATATGGTATGTATGTAAAGATTGTATCCGTAATTAATTTAAGCCGAAGCCAAAGCTTAAACCTTTATAAAGAGTTCGGAATTTATGTTAAAATTATGTTTTGTGAATATGCAGTTGTTTAACATAAAAAAAAATATAATTAAAAATATGTCAGAAACACCTTTATGATGTTACTAAGTATTATGACACTGGTATGTAGCTACAGTGTTTTTATATACATGCCATGATATTCAGATTTTGAAGTGTTGAATATTGAGCTATTAGAAGAACCATGCCTATTTTACCAACGTGACTTTTGAAAACTAAATGAAGAGCTCGAAATAGTAAACCCAGTAAAAATAGTAAAAAGTTACAAGTAAACGAACTGACATAAGTAATACATATGTACTCGTACTAAGTATGTATAAGTATGTACTTATTATACAACAGAAATATTTAGAAACGATTTTATTATTTTTTTCAAATTTGTTCGATGTTTTTTACTTATTTTTACCAAACTTGCACAAATTTGATATCTTTTATATTGTTAGCAAAATTATCGCTGATTTTATAGCTCAAATTCTTATGGCTTTCTTAAAACGGGATTTCAGTAATTTTGAGTCAAAAAATATAATTTTTCGTTTTTTGTTACAAAAAATTTCATTTTCTTTCATATTTTCTTTATTCCGTTACACTGTGCAACAAATTAAGGGTCATCATCTCTGATCTGTGTGTTGTCTTTAAATTTTGAAAGTAATTATATGTGGTAAGTTTTGAGAATATTTATCTGCTCAATTTTTATCGTTGATTGTTAATTGTAATTCTGATTGTTGTTGTTTGTGGTTCAACTAAATATTTATAAGTAGTATAATTTTTCTTTGAACTTTTTCCTTGAATATATGGTATTAACCCATAAAACCCCCCTTATTTCAAGAAATATGTTACCCGTAAAATTTTTCTATAGGTCAATGAACAGCAGAAATTTGTCACTTGATTTTAGTAAAAATAAACCCAAAATTTCGAAAATGCTTCAAAAGTATACTTTTTATACGCAGTGAACAAATCTGAAATTGAGTAAAATCAAATTCTTTGAAAGAAAATTACTGAAATGTGCTTTAAGAAAGCTAAGAGAATATGTGTAGCTATTAAATATAATTTAAGCAAATTTCTCAAAAATATTAAAAAAAATTGGAAAATATAAGATTGTGACTTGTACTTATCAAGATAGGATTATTTAAATAAATGTAGCTCTAAGGATTTCTAAAATAAACTAAAATAAGAAAATAGTTTTTAAAATATAATATTATATCTAATATTACATATATGCATGTATGTACATAAAGATTTAAACCATTTCTTGTTTGAAAAGTATGATATAAGGTCGTTTCTCAATGAACTCATTATTTTCTTCTGCTTTAGCTATGAATAATTCTCCCATAGTTACCGATGGTAACTTTTACTTACTTTTAATGGCACAACAGCCCATGGAGGGCCTAGGCCGAGCTTTTTCGCATCCACTCATGTTGTGCGTGTTAGATTTTTACATGAATGGAAGGGACCTACAGTTTAATGCCGAATCCGAACGGCGAAGTGAAAAGCTTTACATAGCAATTTTTACTCTTGTAGGTTTGCCATTGCCTGCCAAGAGGTGGTGCCGTGTAGAAAAATTATTTTTTCTATTTTTGATTTTGCCTGTGCCGAGATTCGAACCGCGGACACTCTGCGTAGCAGTCCAACGCACTACCACTACACCACAGCGACCACTACCGATGGCAACAGTTCCCACTATTTACATTTCAACTTTAACTGAAAATCGAATGTTACCTTCATCTATCGCCGAATGTGCTATGCCAGTTACAAAAAACTCTATCACGATTTTCAAATGACTCTTCAATCGATGATATAAGATTACAAATAAAAAAATTGTGTGTGTCAGTGGGACGCCCTAATGAAGTTTATTTTTAGCGTTTTACTTTTGCGTTTTGGGTTTTCAGGATAGATTTAGTAATCTTGTCTGAGCAGACATTACACGCGTGACCGAATTTTTAACGAACATATTTTGAAATTTTTATGTGCTGATTTATGCAAATGATAAGCCATGTATAGTTCAGTTTGATGATTCTCTAATCCCAGGTGTGCTACATCTGGAAAAACTTCATTTTGATCGTTTGTATTTGCAATGCACGCAACGCCCTCTGTAAAATCATAATCTCCATCAAAATATTCATACTCAAAGCATGCGAACTTATTTGCTACATCATTATAATTTTAATCTTACCATCATGATAATAATCATCATCATTAAAATATTCAGGTTGTATGATCTCAACAGGCGGAAAATTTGCCACTTGCCGGTCTGAGAACTCGCGAATGTTATGGGGTTGACTATAAACTTGGCAAATCTCATCTATGTTTTGTTGTGCTGATGCGAGTTGATTTCTTTCCACGGAGGAAATACATATTTTCAGGAAAATTTTCAAGTAAATCTTCTGGCCTTCTCTTTTGTTGAAAAGCTGGGAATGCGGCTACCTCAATAACTGTCGGGTGCTGTATAATCTGAGGACCTTCGTTGGGACTCAATGAGATGAGGTTGCTGCAATTATTGGCTCTAATGAACTCATTTGACATTCATGCTCTTTCCGCATTAGTCTTGCCAATTGTTTTTCAATGAAATTCGAATTCTATGCCACTCTCGCGATCTGTAGGTGCAGGTTTTGGGGTTTTTTATTTTCACGATAGCAGAATCTGAATTTTGTTGGACATCCATTTTTCGACGAAGTCTACATTCTCGCTGTCTTTCAGCCGCAGTTTTTACTGGAGATTTTATCGTAAAACAATCACCATTTGTTTGTACCTCGGGTTTGTTTTTTTCAGTCTATGCTCGCTCATTCTTTCAGCTCTAGAAATTTCTTAAAATTTTTTATTTTAAATTAAAATTTTTGTTTGAAATGTCTGATTTTACTAGAAACTTATGGGCAGCGCCCTCTGTCAATCAAGTTTGACCATTTCCGCGTCACCACGCTCATCTCATAAATTTAAAAACGATTCTAAAGAAATAAACTTCAATAAAATTCAAAAATTGAAATTGATGACCTTTTGGTTCCGAAATTTAAATTTTCATATCAAAGAAATATTTTTTTAATTAGGTTTCCAGTTGAGATGTTTGATAAAATCGTTGAAATTCAGTTTTGGCCAAAAGGTACAATTGTGAAAGATCAGATTTAGAGAAGATTTGGGGCTTCTTCGTATGGATCCAAAAAACTAGCTTGGATAGCAAATTTTTTTTTTTTGAAGTTTATATTAAAATGTCAAAGGGTTAAATTCGAAGTTAAACAACCTATATCTTAAAAGTTTTAATTGTAATGCGAACATTTTAGCTTTCAGTGAAACTGTGCTTATACCATCCGTACATGATGTTGAAATTCTATGTAATAACTTTCAACTTTAAAAAAAAAATGGAGAATTGAATACTCAATATTATTGCTACATAAGTACGTAAAATGGAGTCGGTTCAAAAACAATTTCTTATTTTTGCAATGAGTAGTTTTTGTTGGAATCCGCTTTTGAGTCGGTTAAAACTTGTTAATTTGCCGACATTATAGGCAGAAGTAAAATGCTGAATATAATATTGTTTATAAAGTTTTTGAATGGCATTTTATAATCTTCGTATTTGCTCACCGAAATAAACTTTAATTTACCCTGTAGAAGGTCACGTTATTGTGCATATTCTGATTGAACTTAGCATATGCAGAACAATTTAATACTTATGAGTATTCAAAATGATTCTTTTCGTGGAATATGTAGAGATTTTAATGAACATTATAATCTATCCTTTTAGCATTTCTGATTCTCTGGAACACACCAAAAACAAACTTACTTAGCTGCTGGTTATACTGGTGTTCGCTGTTCGACGAACACATCATATTTTACTCTCGTGCTGGGTGTAGTGGTTACATTGGTGTTCGTTACAGAGTTTCTTTTCAGTTCTTTTTTAATGCAATTTTTTGCACAACGGCAACACTAAATGGTATACCAAAAAACTTTAAACGATTTTATTAATATGGAGTCACTCTCCTGGAGTCACTAATAATATAATTGAAAAATTATGAAAATAATATGATTTCTCTTCAATAGTTTTATGAATAATATATTTAATATTCACTTTTAAAAACTAAAAAAAATTCGCAACTTCGCTTTTTTGCATATGAAAATAATGATGTACAGGTTTGCATGTTTTCCTTCTATTTTACATACATTTTTGTTCTTTTTTTTGTAGAATAACTCATTGACTACTTGGCGTGCTCGGTGTACATTTCACCCAGCATATCATGTTCGGTGTGAGAGAGAGTAAAAGCTCTTTTGTTCGTGTTCGGGCAACAACAATTGCATGGTGTTCGCCGAGTAAATTTTGAATATAACCACAGCCTTACATAGTATACTAAATCGATAAAAAGCTCATGATTTATGTATGTATATGTACATATCTGTAGTTGTATGGAATACCTATTCGGATCCGTGCGATATGCATATGCGCCCCTCGGTTGTAATCGGGGGATAAGGGTCGCATAGAACGAGTACTATAGTTATGTACTTATGTGGGATCACTGAAGCGACGGCGATAACTTGGCGGCAACAAAATCAAATGGAAACATATTGAACATAAGCGGTCATGATCCGATGGGGAATTAAAAGAATAAATTACAATTGGTCTCAAGTGAACTAGGTATTGTGTGAACAAGTGTAATAAAAACACAGAAATTAAGTATGTTACTTATGCATGTATAATGGAAAATCTTGCTTATTATATTTGGTTCTAACAAAAAATATTCAATCCTAACACAAGATACCATACTTCAGCTTCAGCCACATGTTACATACTTATACATAGTAGCAGACTAATTTAGACATCGTCAATTCAAAATAAAACTCATGAATTAAGGTATGCTTTATGTTTTCAATAAATAAACTTTTTATTAAAATATAATTTCGATTTAAGATTTTGTGGCGTAAGTTGATTCTTTGATTGTGCATGCGCATGCGCTACTTGCAATCTGAAAGGTTTTCCATTAAAGTAATAATCACCGCGATGTACACGATAGAGTTTACTTTCACTGGCCGTATCAAGTTGCTTATCATCATTTGCTATTGCGTCGCCGCCGGCATTCACTTCCGGTTTCGTAGTACTAAATGGGTACTTTGAGTAATGGTGTTGCTGTTGTTGCTGTTGTTGTTGTTGTTGCTGTTGCTTATGTTGTTGATTGATGCCACTACTGCTGCTGCTAAAACTATTTGAAACATGTGGTGCCATGTCTCCAGCAGGTTTCTCCATGATAATTGGATTGATTTTCATTGGTTGATAATCATAACCCACACCGGGTATATAACGATATGGCGATGCCGGTATGGGGATATAATAGATTTTTGAATCCTTTTTTGCTTTCTTCGATTTTAAACCATTAGAATATTTACGCAAATTCAACGGCTTCGAAGAGACAATCAGTTCTTTATAGATATTTGCAATATTCGGCATAGAAGAACTCTGATAGATCACTTTGGAGGCAAGCGCCGATGTGGGCTGCTGATGTTGCTGATGCAGTTGCGTATGCTCTGATAATTCGCTAGCGAGCGCATTTGGACTGATGGCATAGGCAGTGATGACTAAGAAGTTAAGTGATGATGTAAACGTAAACGTCAGGAACACAGCGATTGGGAAACTACTGTATGCGTTGAAGAATGGCATGCTGGAAAGAGAGAATAATAGGAAGATTTTAGAATGAATTATTAGGTTATTTTTGCGGTTAGCACCAGGCCAGAAGTTGAGGCAATAACAATCTGTGCTTTTAAACTGATAGACTGAATCGGATTAAGGACTTACGTGAGTATGTATAGAGTGCAAGATTTAAATTTTGTGCCATTTTTTTTCTGTGCAAGTGGCTGCTTTTAAATTTAACAGCTGTCGTCTACGATTATTCCGATTATTAAAAATTTGGCTCTACTCGAAGAAACAAAGCGTTATCATTGTGGAAATGGGGGCGGAAATGCAGTGACTGTGAATGGCATTTCTAACGATATCATGTATTGGTCTCAACTAGAAGGACATGTTGTTTCAAAACAGCGCCACCTGCTACACAGCGCAGGATAGAATCCAGACTGAATCATCTCACAAAACTCCGATGTCAAGTGGCCACTAAGATCGTGCGATTTAACGTCGAGCGATTTCTTTCTTTGGGGTTTTGTGAAATCCCAGGTCTAAGTGAATAACTCACAAACATGAGCTCAATCTCGTCGGAGAGATAGAACCACAACTTTCTAAAAAAAATGTCATCGAAAAGTTCAAAGTTCAAGAGTCTGTTATCAGAGCCGCAGAGCCATTTGCCGAATATTTGTTCCAAACTTATTCGGAACATGTCTACTTTACAATACATTAAAAATATCACCATTCGCTCAAAAAATATGCGTTTAATTTTCAATTAAATCGGGCAATTTATTGTCTAATTTAACAAACTAAGTAGTCCGAATCTACATATCTGTGAGGAGCTTAAAGCCAAGGTTTTTGGACGGTTAAAAGATCGTCGTACATAATAACACTTTGTAGTTATTTAAACATTAAATACATAAACTTTATAAACGTTTATAAACATTTATGTACATTTTTGGTTTCCCGAAAAATCAATCAAATATTAATGTAAACAAATGTAAGTGTTGCTATTAGCAGTTTTATTTGTTTTTTGCTTACATTTTCACCCAACGTGTACCATTTTGCTCTTAAAAGTAAATTATTGCAACGTGTCCCTGTTTTGATAGCGTGATTTCATATTGAAAGCCAATTAATTTGGTGACCGTGGCGGTCAAATTTTACTCTCACGCTCTCGCTTTCAATTTTTCATTTTTGTAATGAAGCAACAACAATTCGTGCCCATAATGTGACCCTGACCGTCTGCATAACAAAACACTATGTTAAGATTCTTTTAGCCAAGAAGAACGCCGACGATTTCCGTTATTTTGGGACATATCATGTCTAAGGTGATTAATGTTAGAAAGCAATGATGAAATGAATGAAAACAATCGCAATCTTTTAATTTCACTAACTGTCAATCTAATTAAAGGTGAAAATAAAGTGTAACAATTGACAGCTGTCTTTATAATTATTGGGCTAGCACCCACATTAGAGATAGATAGCAGTAGGACAACATAATCGTATCTACCGAAACATTCAAGCATACACTCAACACCTCTCACCGTTCGACAAATAAAAAAACGAAAAAATAAATGATTGATGGATGGCGGTGCGCATGCGCAAAATACCTCGCACATTTTCAAAACAATTAATTTTGCACCTATTAAACACACGAAAATTACACGCTATAATATTTTATAATTTAATATTGAGCTACAACAACAGCAAGCAAGTGAAACAAAAAACAAAAATATTATTATGTGCGCTAAAGCGTAAACTTCCAAAATATTCTCACGTTTACCAAAAAACAGAAAAAAATTAACACAAATATTAACAATAATAGTTGAAATGAGGTAAACAAAAAAATTAATTTGACGCTTCTTCTTTTCGTACGTATTGAGTTTATTTGAGATTTTGATTGATTTAAAAACTCATCATTAATAGCGTGCCGCAACATACAATTCTTCGCCATCTAACGATCAGTCATCGATCGATCTACTGATCGTTTGGAGCAGCCGGTCAACAACAGCCGTGATTGTAGTCAACTCTATTATCTTCTTGAATGCCAATTTACTTAATGAGTTGTGCGTACATTTGCATAAATAGATATGAATTTAAATATGGAGATATGTATGTACATCTAAACATATGTAGTCGTATAGACACAACGCCACACATATCACATTTCATGCTTACATGATTAATGAACGCAGCAATGAGGAGTTAAACGATTGATTAAATTTGACTTAAATAGGAATTTAAATTTTTGGCTTAAGCAAATCAACACAAGTTGAACACAATTTTTCCCTGTTCTTCAATTAATTCATTTGGTTTGGAGCTTCAGGTTTTTGAAATTCCTGCTGTCGTTGTAGTTGTTGTTGTCATCGTTGTATTGCTGCTGATGAGACCACACACTTATGGATCGTGTCAATCTGAAGTAGACGATGCTTTATTTATGCAAATTAGTTCGCCAGAAAAAGCCAATTTTTTAAGTTCTTTCCAAATGATTTGTTTTTGTTTTCGTTTACTTTTTTTTATCATCTTTTCAAGATAACATAACAGATATTTAAACAGCATACATATGTAAAGATGATGCGTTTAATGTTTAGAGAAAATATAAACCTATGCAAATAAAGGCGATGTCTTTGTGGTGCTATTTCTGTGTTGAATTCCGCCCTTATCATTAATGAAGTTTAAAAGAGAGAGGCTTCAGAAAATTTGTATTATCCTTAACATAGAACAGAAAGTATGGGATTTAGAAGGCTTCTTAGTTTTATAACTTTTATTAGTGTATCGGAAGAATCTAGTACATTTGTATTGATAATTTCAAGAATCGGGTATTTTTGGAAAGAATCGGGTTCTGTTTTGTAGCAAAAATTAATTTTTAACCATTTTTAATTCTGACAATGTTATTTCGCTTCATTACAAATGCAACATATGGCCACAATTGAACGAGCGAGCTGCTGGAAGCTGAGACAGATTTTTGGTTTTATTTTACTGAATTTAATTTGATAGAGCAATTTGCCTTTAACTTATAATAAAATAATAATGTAGAATGTATCAAACAGACTGTTAATGGCTTGTATGCATTCGATTATATGTAAATACACAATACTTTTGAGCAAGGAATGAAAGCGGATCAATATAACGTTACGGATACGGTTTTGAATAGTACGGATTTGACAATAAATTTTCTTTTAATGGCACAACAGTCCATAGAGGGCAGCCTACGCCGCGCTTTTCCTATCCCCACTTGTTCTGCGTCTTATATTTTTACATGAAGGGAAAGGACCTACAGTTTTATGTAGTTGGTAGTGCGTTGGCCTGCTACGCAGAGTGTTGTGCCATTAAAAGAAGAAGAAAAATGGTTAGCTCTAGATGAATTCCCAGAACAGAATATGCCAGGGTCAACAATAGCAAATTTCATAGAAAGAAAAATAGAAGCAGGATAGAAGACCAACTGGAATGAAACTTACTTCGAAACAGCCCATTGTAAAGAATCGTTGTTATATATGGTATCAGGACTGTAAAACGTGTATAGATTTAATCTAAGAAAGCATTAAAGACTCATCAACCATTCTACTGATTTACAAGTATTTACTTATTTAGACTGTTCTTGGCAGGCAATGGCAAACCAACAAGAGTGAAAATTTGCTTTCATAAGCCTTGTAGGTCCCTTCCATTCATGTACAAATATAACACGCACAACATGAGTGGATGAGAAAAGCTCGGCCTTTGGCGCTACATGCGGCCATAGTCGACATTGATAAACTGAAGTTCATTTTGGTAAAGGCATAACTCTTGCCACAATAGCAGTCTATCTCTTTACCGGTGTCTTGTGATTGCATTCTTCCTCCTTCTTCCTCCCACCTATCGATCTTCCTTCCAATCAACACAATGCTCTGCATTAACAAGGGTACACCTTGTGTGTGAATGTATCAAAACATTTTACAAAATATACAATAGTGCGAAATTCCAATGAGCTTCTAGAAAGTCCATGCAAAATATGTGTTAGTAAGATTTTGTGCTGCTTGCAAAAATATATATCAAAATAATAGGTAAATCATTATATAATATAAAATTTTGAATTTTTGAATTATTTCGCCACAGGCAACTGATTTATACACAAACGACCCAGCGTGTCTATTTGTATATATTCTACATATGTGTTTTTTTGGTTTATGACAAATTGAAGAAAGTTGAAGAAGTTGCGCAATTTTAATAAAATGAGAAAAAAAAAATTTTTAATTAATTAGAAATACTGCAAGAAACACATTAAGCTTGGGAGACAACATATGATATATGATACATAGCAACTCCACCAGAGTTGTGCTAAATATATTTACAAGTAGCCGCAAGTTTGAATCTGTATGCAAGTATACCGAGTATGGTATGTATGTATGTATGTATGTATGTATATTTGAATTATGGTTTTGTCTTCATTTTTCCTTAACCACTTTGTGAATTAAGTAGTTAAGTTTTCTATTGTTTTATTGTTAATTGAAAATTCAAATTTAATATTCTTAATTACATACATACATACATATGTATGTATTCTTTTGTCTTTTGGTATTAAATAACAGTCAGTTAGTCATTCAGTTAGTTTTGTAATTTCTTCTTTTCCTTTTTTATTTTAAATGATATTTTTATCTTTTTTGGTTTCTTCACGCTTACAAATTTCATGAAATGTGAGAACACAATAACATCAAATGCATTTACAAGCGAAATGCAAAACAAAAGTGAAAAATCTTTGAATAAAAGCCAAAGTGTATTTTTTTTAATTTGACTTCTGCAAAAACTTAAAAAAAAATAATGATAATAATAATCACGTTGTCAGCGATCAGAGAAGAACTGCAGACGTTATACATTTTTAAATTATTGTTTTTTTGTCATTATATTTATAAAGAGAATATATTCAACTCACATTGTCGAATGTGTATTAATGCGCTGAGGTATTTATCTCATATATAGTAGGTCCGCTCCCATGCTATAACGCGGGTGAACGCGTTCACCGAAAGAAGTCAACGAAGCGACGATGTTCTTCTTGCACGAAATAGTCTGTACTTTCTACGGGCAACAACATTGAAAGTGTCAAAGCTGTTTTATGTTTGTAGAGAGAAATCGCAAGTTTGAAATTGAGGAATAACTAGAATTCTGTGAAGAAAAATGTTCAAAAAATACTTGAGTCTTTTTAAATTTGTTAATATTTGGACTGCAATTTTAACATTCCCGAAAGATTCTGTTTTCACTTTTTCACGTTTTGTTTCCGGCAAGAAATGTGTTTTTTTTTCGTTCCCGTACATTTTTTGTACACTTATGTCTTTCATAAAGAGTATTTTTTAACTCTAATTCTACTAAACTTTGCCTAAAAAGTACGGGAACAGACCTAATATGAAATGAGCTACCAAGTACTTTTGTACTTTTGCTGATGAAATGCATAAAGTTTATTTAACAGCATTTTAGTTTAGTCAAAGAAGCGATACCGAAAGAAAAATAAACTCAATTCCGTTAAATCCACATTACATACGAGTAAGTGTATGCACTTAGATTTCGCTTTAAAAGTTAGTTTTGCATTCAATGTTAATTGGAAATGAAAATATTTATGCGCAGTGCTTCATTTGGTATTAATGGATTTAAATGTTAACACCTTGCTACAGTGGCAGGCATGCAATGCATCAATGCCACTGAATACAACCAATATTTATGTAGTTTATAGTTTTTTTTAGAGAGGTTTAGAAGAAATTTTATTTTTAAATTTTTTTATTTAAATAAAAAGATTTCATCATAATATTTGTGCTCCAATTGAAAACTGTTGGCTAAATGCAGGCTCTAGTGGCATTGTAATACTAACACATCAACTATTAATCACTTTCCCTACCAATCTTTAATATATTAGATTATAAAAAAAATATATGGGGCTATATTCCCAGGTATATATGTACATACTCGTACCAAAGCATAGGAAGCCGAATTGAAGCATTCAGCCGCAATTCAATCTTGTTAGTTTCTATGGTATTTTATGGTGGTAAAAAAAACATTCAGTGCTAACTGTACAATTGTCTCTGAACCAAATTATCTATGACGAATCACTAAATAGAAAATGAAGGCATGAAAGAATCTATAACAAAATTTATAGCCTTCAGAGACAAAATTAAACACAATTTACTTATGAAATATACGTATTTTAATAAAATTTATTAGGTACAGGTGCAATAGAATATAAATTTCCAGCAACTACTTCATATCGCGAGGATTGCGCCCCAAAGACTTATTAAAGAGAATAATTAAAAAAAAGGTTTCTTAATTAATATTAAATATGGTACATTTTATTGTTTCTTATTAATTTTTAATGGGTTTTAATTTATTATTTAACAGTTTACTAAATAAACCATTCTAAATCTGTCTATGGAAATTTCAAGCAGAACCTGCATTATTTCTACAAGGTGTAATATTTCTTAAAGTAATGTCATAATGAGAATTGGCTGCCATTTTGTCAGAAATAACACAATTGGGCTCTGTTTTCACGAAAAGTTTATTTGAAAGTGTAAAATTGATGACATTAAGTTGAAAAAATGATATCGGTCAAATGACCACGTCCTGAGTTGATATACAATTGTGCTCGTTTTACGGCATTTTGGATTCATATTGGTGCTTTGAAGGTATGTATCACTCCATTGCTTATTGTCAACTAATTCTACAACTTTCTACAACATAAATGT
Organism: Palloptera scutellata; assembly: GCA_958295655.1. NCBI lineage: Eukaryota > Metazoa > Arthropoda > Insecta > Diptera > Pallopteridae > Palloptera > Palloptera scutellata. Next base: position 51,361,726 of record OY282450.1, read on the forward strand.
CAAAGCACAATGCTATTTGATGCCACACTTACGTTATGTCATTACTTTTGCTTCACCTTGTACAAGAACTGAAGACACTTTAAATGTTTTTAATGACACCGAAACAAACTACGGAGTATGGAACACAGTAACGTACATATATCCATATATTTGTATACCTATCAAAAGGAAATCTAAAAATAGATTGCCCTAAAAATTCAACTACTTAAGAATCGAAAAGAATTTCTAAGTGAAAAGTTTCAAAATAACTGCAAAATAAATAATTATTAATTTTTAGGCTGAGCTAAAAATCAATAAATTGACTGACCAACATTTCGCAGTACACGTAAAGTATATGCACAATTATTCGTATGCAAGTAAGCAAAACGAAAAACTTAAGAAACACGCTTGAAACCTTTTTTACTCAATGATTAATTATTATATTTTAATTTCAATTTCATGTTCGTGCAGTGATTTCCAAACTCCAAGCTCCAAGCCTACATTTCCTGTTTTTTCAACACTCACTCTTCAATTTCTGTTGATCCAATTTATGTTGATCCTCTTTAAAAATCAATTAAGATTAATTACAGTGCTAATATATGCCCGTTAATATTGCACTTGTTTGAATCAGCAAATATTTATTTAATGTTCCAAATTAACACATAATCGATTGGTAACAAACAACTAACAACAAATAACCAAATACTGCAAATTAAAATATTATTAAATAAACAAAGGAAAAAACCGAGATTTCGAAATTTATGCAAGCGAATACGAGCGAGTGCAGCGGGATATCTTAATATACGATATAAATATTTATATTTTTGTTGGTGTGAACACCTTGAACTACCGCAAATAAATGAGGTCTGAGCTGTAATTTGTTTTTCTTAAAACAAAATTCGTTTGCAGAGTCGAGTCGTCTTCTCGCTAAGTCGTCATCATCATCATCATCATCATCATAGTCAGCGCCAGCAAGCACTATGATGGCTATAGCCAACAGCAATGTTGAATATGAATAAAATAGCAGCAGCAAGATCAGCAGTAGCTGGTAGCAGAAAAATGAAACAGCAGCTGTAGTAGCTGCCGCAACATCAGCAGCAGCAGTTGTATGTAAAGGCTGTGGCATCAGCAAAAGCAGCAGCAACAGTAGCTGGCAGACAGATTGTGGTGTTAACGATGACGATGCTAACTATAACAGCAACTACAACAAAAATAATAGCATCTTCGTTATTGTTTTTACTGTGTTGTTATTGTTGTATTGATGGCATTTTGCTAAATATTGTTGACGACGTCACTGACAACTTCTTCTTCTTCTTCTTGTTGTTGTTCTTTTCGCTTTATATCTTTCGCTACTATGATATGTAATTTTTTTATTACTGTCTTTTTTGTTTATTCTCCTTTGCTTTACAAACTCAACAGGTGATGATGTGTGTACATGATGCACATACGACATTCAACAGAATTGCAGAGAAGAGTTTCAGTTGCAGATGTACTCATATGTTGATGTTAATGGAGAATTTGATGAATGCGCCTGGGGTGGTAATGGTTCTGATGGTGGTGGTAGTAACGATTATTTTGCGAATGCTGACGGTGAGGATCCATACATGCGTTGTATTCAATAAACCGGGATGTTTGCCATTACATTCATCAGCGCAAAGTCAACATCAAAGATCATCTCCCGTACATTAATATACTGTATATGTTGATTTTCCTTATTACTCATATGCAACTCACATGCGTTTATGTTTTATGTACATAAGTTTTGAAATTTTATTGTTTCACTTTTGTGTAACCAACTATGCATAATTGTTGTTCATGTGTGTGTGTGTGTGTGTGTGTGTGTTTGTGTGCCTGTACTATGATTCAATTTCAGAAATTGCTTTTTATAGTAACCTATCAGTTGCAATTAAAAGTATTTTAATATCTTCTTTGCTAATAGTAACATGCATGCAGCAAGAGCAGAAGCAGTAGAAGCATTTGAGTGGGATTTACTACTTCTTTCTGTGTGTGAGTGTGTTGCTGATAACACTTTGTGGTGCAGAACTTCATTTCTTATAAATATTTATGGAGGAAATTCATTTCTAAGTTATTCAATGCATTCACCGATTGTGATGCTAAATAAAAGGAAAAGCTTTTTGTTAGTTGTTTACAATATTTGTGGTATCAACAGTGCGGCGAAAATGCGTGCATTTTCTCACCCCCTTCCATTCAGTTGCTCCATCTTTGTCCACTACTTTTGTACGTACAACTAGTCAAAGATTACGATGCCAAATGCAACTAACTATTGCCGCTTCTATTTGGTTTCATACGAGTACTTACTTGCTTACGTAGGTAACTCCTCGTGCTACCGATTTGCATAACAACGTATCAAATTACTCAAGGGAGGACTTACTAACTATATATTGTACATACAGACTCACACATTCACTAATATATAGGAGTTGGTAATAAAGAGGAGGGAAATATAAATTCGATATAATTTACGCAAAAGTAAATTACAAAAGAGCATAAAATAACAAAGTGGTTAATGGTTTGCTTTGCTTCGCTTTATAGTGTGTGATTTCGTAATAAATACGTGTTGCGAGTGGGAAACATCACCAATACAAAATTTCAATTATACCTTCATCTTCTACAAATTCTTACATACTGATTCATAGAAGTGAGCTATCAATTTAAATAATAACTTTATTTATTTTATTATACATATTTTATTATACTTATAAGTGAATAGTAACATCACATTGCGTGTGATGTTTGTTGTTTTTGCTTTGTTTTGAACACAGCCACAACCACAGCCTCGTATGTTTAAGTTTATTAGGTTATTAAAAGTCGTATATGCCCTTAGGATGTTCCATTGAACCAGAAATGTCAATATAAAACTTGAAATTTAAATTAAAAATAATAGGAGATTTTATGCATTATGTGCCGTCTTATGTGTGTACAAGTATGAATATCTATGCTAATTACACTAAGCGAATTTATGTAAGGTATAAGTATGTATGTGTGTAAATATATTCTCTTCTAAAGTACTTAACAATTTCGATGACTTTGCTGTTATTGGAAAGAGATTGTTGATTGTTGATTGTTGATTATACGCACATATATCAACATATTCATATGTATATGGTTATGGTTATAGGTATGTAGTTTTTAATATTTCTAAAAACATTTTCATAGTTCAGAAATTAAAAAAAAAATTGAAATGCAAATCAAAATTCGATATTTTTACATATATAAAATACTTGTAAACATAAAGAAGAAGTAAGGATAACAGTTCGTGTAATCCTCATGTAGTACAAGGTGGACCATTTATAAGTTAGATTTTCATTTTGGTGTTCATAAGAAACGAATAATTTATTTTCAGTGTGGTTTTTCTCATTCGAAGTACAATCCTTCCGGTTAATTGTGGAACACTTTTTCCTATTTTTTTCAAAAGACATTCTCGACTGACCTTGCTGTAGTCTATTTCATGAACCCAATTTTTCAGTACATTTTCGACTGTATGGAGCTTTACTTGACCGATGGCTGTACCAATTTCGTCTTGAAGAGCCTCAATCGTGAATGCGAAAAGCTCGGCCTAGGCCCTCCATGGGCTGTTGTACCATTGAAAGTAAGTAAGTAAGAGCCTCAATCGTTATTGGATGGTGTGCTTAACACTTCTCTTTAAAGGCTCTCCACAAATAATAGTCCAATGGAGTCAAATCGTAACTGCGTGGTAGCCAAGGCACATCACCAAAACGGCTAATAACGCGATTTTACAAGTTCCCACGTAAAAGATAGATTTTTGCACGGTTCGTGTGATACGGAGCGCCATCCTGTTGGAATCAAAGTCCATATCTTTTAAAATAGGTTACATATAATCAGTTGTCATTGTATGGTAGTGCACACCATTCACTGTAACGCACCTTCCTTCCCCTGAGTAACACCACTAATTTTGTCGGTTGGAATGTTGTCTATCCAATAAAGATTCAGTTTCACGCACACGTTCAACAAATGGACATACAAATTGCGTGTAAGGCGCTTCTCTCCTAATGAATTTTAAACGTAATTTTCTTACACTTTTTGGAGAGATTCACCATTTTGCAAGTAAATTTTTAGTATTTTCTAACGTTGATCAAGCGTATATCGACTCATTTCGTTAGCCTCAAATATTATAAAATTTTTTCGTTATAATGCGAATGAAATTAGAGTTGCCACACTAAAAATATCCAGTAGTTCAAATTCCAAATGTTAGATGGACCATCCTTCATAAAGTAACGAAAATACTGGATAATGCATACACTTCTTCTTTGTTGGAATTTTTTGTCACATGGGATAATCAGATGCAATTGATTCACCAGATAACGCTCGGACAGATGTTGAAACTAAGTATGTATGTATGTTAAGGTCTGTTGAGCTCGTCTCGAATGATATAATTTATTAATCCTTAATAATTTATGACCACAGGGGGGAATATAGAAGGTTAGGTTAGATTGGATCTGTATAAAATTGAGAACCACGAGAATTCGCTAATTAATTTTGGCTATGGTCTTAATATTCATCGATGATAGCTCGGACAGACTTATGAAGGAGGTGAATCTTGGAGTTATAGTAACCTGCTAGCCAAAATGGGCATTTAGTCATAAAGTGTAGGACTGTTTCCTCTTCTTACTCAGACTCAGACAAAAGCATGGCAGAAGTTGTTGAATGGAAGCCATAATTTTTAATTATGAATCAATAAGAATTGTCCCGTGATCACAAAAGTAGTTTTGCTGATGGAGTTCCCGCTAAGGTTGAGCAGCTGTCTAGTATGTCTAATGTCCATTGTGGGCCGAGTAAATCTAGTAGTACAACAAGTGAGATCTGCTATCCAGGATCTTTTTGCTTCCTCAAGGTAGTTTTTCTTAATGGCCAATTTAACAGACGTCAGATGAGCACGTTCAATTCGCCATTCTGATTTGTCATAAAACTTTAGGCCCCTTCGATTCGTGTACAAATGTAACACACTCAACTTGAATGGATCCCAAAAGCTCGGCCATGGGCTGTTGTGCCATTAAATGAAGAAGAAGAAAGAAGAGAGAAGCACCGACGGTGCAAAAGGGGATTTGAAAGTAACGAGCCACGCTTGGCTGAATCGTTGGCATTTAAGTTGCCGAGGATATCCATCCATATGTCCAGGTACTCAGTATAAGTGGACCTGAACACCTGATATACCATATTGACATTATTTCCGCCTGAAAGACGGAAGACGGAAGAGGGAAGGGGGGTATGGGCAGGAAATTTGTGCTTTAAATTCGGAGTAGAGCTAATATAGTCTTTATTTGTAGGTATACACATGTCTCGGATAAGAATCTTAACATGCCCCAGGTCCGACTTGGACCAAAGGGATATAGAACTGAGTCTGGCAGCTAAGCACTCAGCTTGTTGCTTAACCAGAAGTGAAGTTGGCACCCAGTGAAGGATTGCAAAGAGTGCTTTCATAGAGCTAGTGCGGAAAGTCCTAATATTCAATAGCGGGCCACCACAAGAAAGCGTCATGAAGAAGATTCGACACCATATTGCACTCAAAGTCCTCTTACAGCACTAGAGAGCGCAAGAGGCTTTTCGCATCCTTTCCACTATGTTAGCTTTCCATTGAAGCATCGGGTTAAGAGGCTTCCTAGATATTTGACACTTTTGCTAAGACTTGGCGAAATCCCAATTAATTTTGTTATATTTCGGCGATATTTAACTTTTATTTAGAAAATCTCTTAAACGCTTTCACGAGATAAGCGAAAACTGATCATTTTTATTTCCTACTGAACAAATTAAAAACTGAACTACTTTTCTTTGGTTTTTTTTTTTTTTTTTGATTGTTTGGTTATTATTTTGAAACGTCTCCGCCGCATTTTCAATAATATTTTACTTTCTTCCAAAGAAAGCCTTAATTGGTAAACTAACCCGATTGTGAGATTTTTCAGTAAAATAATTTCGCAATTTATCAATTTATCAATATCGATAGCATCGTGACTGTTCGTCTGTCTGTCTGTGAAACAATATACCATATGAAATTCGTCAGCGTATTGTCTCATTATTGGCAGTATAAAAATATGAACACAAAGTTACTGTCTTTATTATTTTCGCAGCAATTTGCAACAACACAAGTGTAAATACTAATAAAGATAAAAAGAAAACGTTAATAATTTCAAAGGAGTTGTATAACATTGCAAAATGTGGATGCGAAATGATGATGTGTGATTAAGCGAACGTGTTTGCATGTAAAATAATGATGCGAAAGTCATCGCCATTAAGCGAAAGATAACGAATAAAAGGTTGAATCGAAAAAAGAGTTGAAAACTTTTTAAGTTGAATTTTAAATTTTTTTTTTTTTTTAGGCAATGACATTTGCACAAATGCAACAAAACTCAGACACTCAGACAATAACAACAAAGGGTCTCCAAAATGATTTTTTTTTGGAGTTTTGTCTTTAAGGTTAGCGAACTTTGCAGAACATAAAAGAATCGCTAGAATTATGAAATCATTTCTTTAATGCACTTGATCAATTAATATTAAGACACTCAAAGAACTAAAATTTAAAATATGCAGTAAAATTAAAGATTTTATAATTATAATTGTTATCTTTATACTTTTAACAATGCTAAAATGTTTAAATTGCATGCTTAGCTACAAGGTTGTCACGCTTCTCCAAAGTTAACTAATGGTAAACTTTGTGAATATTCCACCATGGGTGGTAGTTGCTTTTCATGAAAATACTTAAATATGTATGCTCTCAATTATAAAACAATGAAAAGATTTTCAGGAAAACTGCACAACATAAGAGAACTTGGGTTCGCATTCGTGAAACAAGCACAAAGACTGCAAAAACAAAATCTTAATGATGTAACATTCACAGTCAAAGAAACCACTCACAATTGTTGAAGGAAGCGCCATTTTTAAAGGTAGTAACTAAGTAGTAGCAGTAGTTAAGTCAAGCCAAGTCAAGTCAAATGCTACAGTTAAAGACATTTACACACATTATAACCTTAATGAATGAAATAAATGTTTATGTAAATAGGTAAATGTGTAATTATGATAAACGAAAACGGAAATAATAAGAAAGTTTTACTATACCATACCTTAACTAAAATGTTTTAGACAAATATTAATAGCTCTATGAAAGTTAATCAATTTTATAGCGAACTAAATTTTGCCATTCTTTTTTTTCTACCATAGAATGCTATACACTATTTTTACTATCGTACGATCTTATACTTACTTTGCAGTTCTACAACATAGATTTTAATTTGTTTAGTTACTCTAGTTCCTGCTGGTATTTTAATGTTTGCTAATAGATTAAAAAAAGTGCGGTCCTGGGATTAAAACTTACAAATTTTGTAGGTACTCGTATATGTTATTGTATTGGCTCGATTCCTCTGAAACACCTGTTGCTGACTCTAGTTTAAAATAAATATTTTACGAAAGCATCTGATCATGCCTTAGTTTTTCTAATAGCAGCCCTGTATCACAACAAAATCCTTTTTTAGACACAATTCTTAAAAGAGATAAGTCATTTGATGTCACAAGAGCTTTCACACGACACGACATGCAGTTTGTCGCGACTTTTTTGTTATGTCTTAAGACAATGCCGTCTCCTGTAGCTTTAGATTTACCTTAAACTAATTTTCAACAAAGGGATACTAATGTAAGTTAAGTACATATTTGCCTTATAATTGATATGGGCTTCCTATCAGGGCACCACCGCAATTGGGGGAAACACACGAAAATTCTGGCCGTAGGAGAGGAAAGAAGCTGTTGTTTTTTCAGATAGAGAATGAAATGTCGGAACACATCTTCTAATAATGCGAGGCACTCAATCGCAAGAGAAAAGAATATACGGGGCTTTATTTACTGGTCAGAAACTTTGAAAATTAAAAATTTAGAGCCGAAATATTAACTAAGGTTCCTCAGTGAGATCAACCTTTCTGACTGCCTATAATCTTTTTTTCACTGAGGGTACAATATCATATACATACTCGTGCATACCTAACTGGTCGCTGTACACTTGACCCGTTTTATCTGTTTATCTATTATATTCCTCGTCAAGGTCGTGTTTACTTTTAATTAATTCTTTAAGTAAAGTAAATTCAAGTACATACTTTCATTAGGCTCTGACCTTGGATAATTTATTTATTTTTTAATGCGCTCACTTCCAATTGAGGAGGCATGTGCTTTACCTCATTACAGCACTTTTTGGTCAATGTCAATAAACTACAATTCTCATATGAATGAGCAGAAACAGCAGTTAAAACAACAGCAGCTAACATCAAAACTGGAAACATTATGTATGTTTGAATGTATGTACTAGTACTTGCATGTGTATTTGTTTTTTATTTTGGTTGCGACCACTGATAGTTCCACAGGCTGATGCTGCCGCTGCTGTAACATTCTTAGGGCAAACTCGAAACTCGGCAAATCATTTTTTATGTTCTTCTGCCATTTTTTCCATCATCAAGTGCCACCATAACCAAGTGCCCGTGTACGAGTAGCTATACTCCTATCTAATTCCATTTCATTTGTGGCCAATAAAATTTAATTTCTATTGAAAGATTTCCATCTGTGTTAAAAAGTGAGATGTGAACAAATATACAGACACCTTCAAATCTAACAAAAAGTAAACATTTTTTTTACATATATTTTGATTGCGTTTTCTTTTAACTGAAATAACTTTCGGGTACATTGATTCTGTAAATTTTTCATGAATCTTATAACCATATACTAGCATTTTTATGGGTTTGCGTGAGCTCTAAACTCACGCTTTTTTGTGGCTACTAAAACTTTTTCTTCTTATATCTATTTTTTGATGTTTTTCTTTTTTTTTCGTTAGAAGTTAGTTTTTGATTTACGAGTTTTTTGTAGTGGTTTGTATTTGATTTTTATTGTATAAGTATGTAGTGTAATGCTAAAAACAACATTATTATTATTATAATTATATAAATAAATAGATTATTGGAGAAGATAAGAAATACAAATGTATATGCTTTAAAGCCGGTAAATGTAAACCGTATATGAATTTGACACTTTACTTTTACTTTTAATGGCACAAAAGCCCATGGAGGGCCTAGGCCGAGCTTTTTCGCATTCACTCATGTTGTGCGTGTTATATTTTTACATGAATGGAAGGGACCTACAGTTTAATGCCGAATCCGAACGGCGAAGTGAAAAGCTTTTCATAGCAATTTTTACTCTTGTAGGTTTGCCATTGCCTGACAAGAGGTGGTGCCGTGTAGAAAAATAATTTTTTCTATTTTTTGTTTGTTTTGATTTTGCCTGTGCCGAGATTCGAACCCCGGACATTCTGCGTAGTAGCCCAACGCACTACCACTACGCCACAGCGACCACTGAATTTGAAACAAACAACATAAATACTCCTAAACGCTTTACATATGTTGGCTAGCCTAAAACATTTTAAGCATTTGTACGCAATTTTATACAGCATAACATTTTACCAAAAAGTAATCTTCTTCTTTATTCTTTTAATGGAACAAAAGCACAAAGATGGGCCTAGGCCGAGCTTTTCGCATACCACTCATGTTGTGCTTGTTATATATTTGTACATTAATAGAATGACGGAAGTGAAAACCTTCTCTTAGGCCTACTCTTTTGCAGGTTTGCCATTGCCTGCCAAGAGGTGGTGTCGTGTACAAAAGTTTTCTGTTCTACTTATTGATTTTGCCTGTTCCGAGATTTTAACCCCGTACAATCTGCGTACCACCAACTAACCACGCTGACCACAGTAATCAGCGCTTAATATTTAAAAAATATTTTGGCTTTACAGTTTGTATTTAAAGAATATTAAATTATTTAGCCCCGTTTTTCTTAAATATCAGGTAAATAGAAATTCATCTAGATAAACAACAAATTTGATTTGAAATGTTATATATAACCTTGTAGGTCTGCATATATTTTTCAGAGATTGCAGCTGACTAAACTTTTGTGCAAAAACATATGGAGAAATATGGAGAAAGTAAAATTTTACACATTAACTATTAATAATTTCTAAAATAATATTTTGATAGTATTTGATACCCGATATGGCATACACAGTGTGAAAATACAAATAAGCATTACATTGGGCTGCGATGCCAACTTGAGAAACGAGGTTTGGGGAAGGGAATCTAAGAGACGAATGATAGAGGTGAGTCTTTATTAAATTACCTTAAGTATATACTTAAATAAGTAATACTAATCTTAATCTTATATGTAACGTGGGAACTATGGAGGTTGGGAAGAGGCTTTAGACGTTATATTTTGAACAGAAAACAATTTTCGAAAAGTCAGCAATTGGAGGGTGTCCAATCAGAACCCTGCTCCTCATAAAAATTCTAGAAGGACCGAATGGAGAGTTCCCAAAACAATAGTTCAATAAAATCCTGTACAGATCTGGGTGAAGAGGTTAGTGCTTTCAACGCTGCCATGAAGGTTGGCTTTAATGCCTTCTGTCCGATCACTTACTGAAGATCTAAGTCGACTCAAAGAAATGACTAGAACAATGTTCAACATCTTCTACAAGCAAAAATACTTTCAGCCATATAAAGACTGTCTGAAAGAATAAAGATATCTATCAGAGTAGCTAAGAATGTAGCTAGGAGAGATTTCTATGATTCAATCGAGACAACTGTAGGTATACTTTTATCCAAAGAACACTCTTGCCCATATTTTCTAAGGAAGAACAATGAGGAAGGGACGAAGCCTTTAGCTGAATCTTTAGACTTTCTAATGATCACTCATTTCCCAGGCAACTCAACTTACATGATTCTAAAGTTCAAACAGCTGTCATATCTACCGAGATCATCAATTCCACAGTATTCATTTGGGATTTGGGTGATTCCTTGGTTAGAGATTTTCTTCAAGAAATGTCTGTTACTCGGATACGTCCCATTAAGCTGGAGACGGTTAAAAGTAATATTTATTCCTAAGACTGCAAAGGGGGACACGAAACTGCTAACGATTTCCGATCCACTAGCTTATTATCCTTTGTTATCAAAACTTTTGTACGTATTCTAGATGCTCACCTTCGAGATAAGATGGGTGGAACGTTCATCTCGAAATCACAACACGCCTACTTCAAAGGCAAATCAATAGTAACTGCCTTGCATGAGGTAGTCAGCACTATTGAAAGATCAATTGAACACAAACAATTCTCTCTAGTGGCCTTTCTAGGCATTGAAGGCGCTTTCAACAATGCCGCCAATACAGATTCCATTTTAGCTGCTGTACACAAGGAGGTTTCAGACGCGAGTCTAAATGAATGTATCGAAAACATGTTCAATACAAGGAAAATCATTGCCGAGTTTGGCAGTAAAAGCAACAACGCCCGCAGGAGGGAGTTCGGTCTCCTCTGCTCTGGATAATCGTAGTCAATGATATGCTTACTACTTTCAATAGAAAAAGCATTATAGTAGTCGCGTACGCGCATGACATTGTGATACTACTGAACCCCAAAAATACTGAAATAATGCTTTTTACCACTAAGACAAAAGTACCTACCTTTAATATTAAATTAAACGGCAATTAGCTAAATACCTAGGTGTTATTTTAGGTCCCAAACCCAGCTGGTAACTCAATATAGAGCACAGAGAAAAGAAAGTAAACATAGTATTCTATAAGTACCAGAGCATACTGGGTAAGAAATGGGGCCTTCAACCAAATATATCATTGCGTTATACACAACAGTTGTAAGGCTAATTCTGACATAAGCGGCTCTGGTCTAGTGGACGCCTTTAACTTAGGAGTACTAACTAAACTGAGTAGAATATAAAGATCAGCTTGTATTCTCATTACAGAACCACTTAGGTTCATCCCTTGACATCGAGACCTACAGCAAGACCTGTTGCAATTCCGTTTAGCAATGTTAAGGCCACTCTTGCTTCTTTCTAGCTCACTATAGACAGGCACAAGTGCAAACGACTGCACTTCGACTAGGAAAACGTGGCTAGAAAATAATGACCTAAGGACAAAACAACTGATCGAGTGTTCTCTTCCCAATATCTCACGCATTGCCGGTGTTCTCACAAGCCACTGTAAGACTTAATCATCCATTCAATACTTCCTGTCGTAGCTGCCAGGAAGAGGGCGAGACGGAAAGTCTCTTTCACTATTTATGAGCCCGCCCAGATTTGGCAAGAGAAAGACGTCGCTCATTTGGCAAACCATTCAACCAACATATTAATTAAATCTCAGAAATCCAGCCAGATAAAAAGCCTGTCCTATATTTGAACCTCATAATGCGAACATAACTCTTTGGTGTTCAGATAAAGAGACTTACACTAACTACAACCTCACCTTTTACAAAAAAAAACATGTTACAGAAATAATACGAAATAAGGAATGTGGAATTAAAAAGGCGCTTTGTACTAATTTTTGTTCCTCAGATGAAAGCAATCACTCAACAGTCTCAACAGTCTAAACCGAGCTCTTTCCCAAAAATGAATAAATATTCTGGAATATTGTTATTTGTACCTATTTATTATTTTTTAGTCCCAGCTGTTTTGCTCTCCAAAAGAGGTATTATTATATTTTTTAAAGTTGGTAAGAAAACATGAACTATTAGTTTTAATTTATGATTTACCATACTTATTTAGGTCAATGACAATCATTGCATTTCTACATAATCTGTTTTCACACAGTTAACCTAATATTTCTCAATGCATTTTGTAGTTCTAAATACATAATTAACTTCTACAATCATTTTTAACCTTTTCTAAACTGACCATAGCTTATATCCGCACAACAGTTAATATTTTCATTTTCAACATTTCTATCAACAGAAATCTCATCGCAACAGTAAATAACAACTCTCACCAATTGATCTAATTGACTTTTATTCTTTCTTTTTAACTTTCGCTGCAAACACTTCACATATCTACACATACATACTACGCACAATAAACTTATAAAAATTGTTCAAGATTAAAAGAAATTCTTTTAAAAACGATCATCAGCTTTGATCGCATAAAGTTAAAGATATTGAAAAAGTTTTCAAATCAGTTCGATCTGCGGTATCTGTTCGATTATTGTTGCTGGTGTTGCTGCCGCTGCTGCTATGATGTTGCTTCAAATGATGTATAAGTATTTAATATGTGATTTAAATCATTTGGAAATTGCAAATTGGAATGATGATAATGTTGGTTATGCTGATAATGATGATAATTGTTGTGACGGTGGATACCTGACGAGTTCAGGTATTTAAAAAATAAATAAATTGTATAAATAATTGCGAATATTTTCATGTGTAATTGCTTGCAACGCTTTAATTGTTTTAAACAAGAAACCATATTCACACACAAACACACACACACACACATATTTCTCATATGAAAAATTTTATGTCTTATTGTTTATTATTAGGCATTTATTGTTATGGTATCATTGCCTCCGAGAAACATACATACATATCGCTCATTTGCTGCAACACTGTCGTAACTCAAAAAAAATAAATTTTGAGAAAAAACTTTTTTCACTTTACCTCTCGCTGCCTACAAATACTTTTCTAACGTAAGTTGCAGACGTAATTTGCTTCACAAAAGGTAAGCCGCTTTATAACAGTTATTTCTGTATATTTAACTCGGTAAAAAGAAGAAGAAAAAACGAATGTCTTACAGCAGACGAGCAATATGTAATAAATAAAATACTCACGTTACTTTATGGTAAGTAGGACAATCACTATAATTTAACCTTCCTTCTTATACAGAATAAAAATCAAAGTCATTTCAATAACGTAAATAAAGTTCGCTTTCAGTATATGTAAAACTAATAAAATACCTTTATCCCATCAAAAAAAGAATAACTTCATAAATTTCATGCAAAATCACTATTTTTAAAAGATATTTTATATAGGCACACACTCGCATCTACCCAAAAATTAAGTAACTTACGATTATATTCTATTATAAAATTTTACAAAAGCTTCACGTAAAAACTTTTCTGCTTCTTTTCTTTTCACTAACATCATCCAAAAAATGCGAGCGGTAAAGAGCAAAAAAAAAAAAAAAACATCGCTACTGGCATGTGTAAAAGTGTTTTTATTTTTCCATTTGCTTTGAACAATTTAAAAAAACATTGTTTAAATTTGAACAGTCATGAAAAGTGTCAGCTACCTTTAGCGTTAGTATAAATTAAGATATGCACCTAATCGAAATAAGTATCTATAAATAGTATATACTACATACATACTTATATACTTTCCTACTATATATTGGATTTTATTAGTATTCAGTTCGTAATTTTATATAATCGTGTGCTTATGGCTAATAAAATATAAATCTTTTTATAACCATACTAATTTTTCATATTATTTTAACACATCGTTAAGCAGCGTATTCATGTGGCTAATGAAATATATAAAAATCAAGTACTTATCGATAGAATTAATTAGAAATCTTCTTTTTTTAAATCTGCATCTTTTAATGAAAATGAGGAAAATAGAGCTTCCTTTCAATAACAAATCGAATGAATACATTATATTACATACATTAATAGTAGTGCTCATTGGCAATTTATGGATTCCTTGCCAAAAAAAAAAGAAACCACCCATCTTTTGAGGCTAAGAACGAACCAAGCCCTGATACTTTCAACTGAATTTAAGCGTATTCCAGTAAGGGCATTCTGCATCGATCTAAATAAGAGATGGTGAGACGCAGCAAAGTCTGGTAAATATGGCGGGTGAGCCAATCCATTTCCCATTCACTATCTTCCAAATAGTTTTTAAGCGGTCTCGTGCCTGGTCTTTGTTCGGCCATTGATCTCTTCAGACGAATTAATTGTTTTCGATACAGCTCTCACGTAATACTGTCAGCAGGTTTTAATCCCACCAAATACAGAGTATTGCCTTGGCGCCATGAATATTCTGCATAACGCCAGGGCGTTCCTTGTCTTCCGTGACAAAATCTCTATCTTTTATAGAGTTGAAACCAGAATTCGCATGTTTTAATCGATGGAGTATATTCATGGTGGACGCTGTGACGTAGTGGTAGTGCGTTGGAGTGTCCGGGCTCCGAATCTCGGCACAGGCCAAAGATTTCTACACAGCAGCACCTCTTGGCAGGCAATGGCAAACCTACAAGAGTAAAAATTGCTATGAAAAGCTTTTCACTTCGCTCTTTCGGATTCGGCATTAAACTGTAGGTCCCTTCCATTCACGTACAAATATAACACGCACAACATGAGCGGATGCGAAAAGCTCGGCCTAGGCCCTCCATGGGCTGTTGTGCCATTAAAAGTAAAGTAAGTAAAGTATATTCACCGTAAACTTTCAACAAAAATCGATCACTTTCAGCAGCACTTTTTTTTTGAATTAAAAAAGGAAAAAGCGCAAAAAGGTTATGTTGTTTATACTTTGGCAAATTAATACATAATAAAAAAAATTTAAATAATGTAGCTAAAACATGAAACTAGTTACAGTAATGCCAGATATGATTTAGTACAAGTTACGCCTTTCAATTGTGAATCGCTCATGTTCAAGTTATAAACCCAATACTTTACTTTTTACTAGTGGTTTGTCTTAATAGCTTTTACTCCCACATGAAAAATTATGGTATTCTTTGTTTGAAGACTGGAATGGGACTATTTTCTATGTCCTTTGCCAAGTTAAATATGATTCCAGCGTAGAATTATTCTACTCTTCCATAAGATCCAGCTACATAAGTATAAAATTAAGTAGACCATTTTAATTGGCAACGAAATTAATGTAATATGAGTTCAGTATTTTGAACTGGTGGTCGCTGTGGCGGAGTGGTAGTGCGTTGAACTGCTGCGCAGAGTGTCCGGGGTTCGAATCTCGGCACAGGCAAAATCAAAAAGTAGAAAAAATAATTTTTCTACACGGCACCAACTCTTGGCAGGCAATGGCAAACCTACAAGAGTAAAAATTGCCATGAAAAGCTTTTCACTTCGCCGTTCGGATTCGGCATTAAACTGTAGGTCCCTTCCATTCATGTACAAATATAACACGCACAACATGAGTGGGTGCGAAAAGCTCGGCCTAGGCCCTCCATGGGCTGTTGTGCCATTAAAAGTAAAAGTAAAATTTTGAATTGGCTCTCCAAGCTGGGAGCTACTAGGGTTACTTTAATTTACTTTTGATGGCACAACAGCCCATGGAGGGCCTAGGCCGAGCTTTTCGCATCCACTCATGTTGTGCGTGTTATATTTGTACATGAATGGAAGGGACCTACAGTTTAAAGCCGAATCCGAACGGCGAAGGAAAAGCTTTTCATAGCAATTTTTACTCTTGTAGGTTTGCCATTGCCTGACAAGAGGTGGTGCCGTGTAGAAAAATTATTTTTTCTACTTTTTTTTTTTGATTTTGCCTGTGCCGAGATTCGAACCCCGGACACTCTGCGTAGCAGTCCAACGCACTACCACTACGCCACAGCGACCACTACTAGGGTTAACTGTAACAATTTCACAATTTAGTCCGAGTAGATGCTCCAACTAGAGACTCTAGAATCTGCAAAATGTGGGCCATAAAAGCATACAAAATTTAAACACCATATTATTATTTATAAATTTAATAACAATTAAATCCGCTACAGTGCAGCATGTACACATAGTAAATACATACATACATACATTCATACGTACATATTTATGTATTGTTGTGTCAGAGTCTCGACATTTTACAGTTTATTTGGTTTTTCGCGACAGACAACTTACTCATAAGATAGATACGAGTATGTATGTATCCAAATAAGTACATATGTATGTATGTATGTAGTTTGTTAAGTAATTGTTTAAAAACATGTAAGATTTTTGACCAACATTCAGGTATAACTAACGAGATTATTTATATCGTTGCATGAGAAATGAAAATGGAATATAATAAAAATTTTAGTTTACCAGAACCAAACGATTTTTTTTCGAGTGTGCATTAAAAAATAAATAAAATTCGAGAAAGGTTTTTTTTTCTCAAAGGTTTATTCTTGAAAGAACTCTCAAGAAACTCATAACTATGCCAATAACTATGTACAGGGTGTTTTTTTTTTTAGAAATTGTGGTTTTCAAGAAGAAATAAAACGCATATAATTTGATGTTATGGCCAAGAATTTAGATTTATTATAAGGATAAGGATTTGCCATTATGTTTTAAAAAAGATTTCGGGCAAGTGGCCGCTGCGGCTGGTTCGAATAAATTCCAGCCGAGTGGCCCAATTTTCGACCACTTTTTGCAGCAATTGGGGCCGTATGTCAGTAATAACGCGCCGAATATTCTTAGGCGTCAATCGTCTCGGCCTTATCTGCATAGACAAGCGACTTCACATAACCCCACAAAAAATAGTCCAGCGGTGTTAAATCGCACGATCTTGGAGGCCACGCCACAGGCCCGCTGCGCGAGATAACGCGCTCACCAAAAGTTTCCTTCAATAAATTGATTATTTCGTTGGCTGAATGGCATGTAGCGCCTTCTTGTTGGAACCAAAGGTCATCCACATCAACATCCTCCAATTCAGGCACGAAAAAGTCATTAATCATGGCTCTACAGCGCCGTTCCCCATTGACTGTAACATTATGGCCAGCTTCATCTTTGAAGAAATATGGACCAATGATTTCCTCTGCCCATAGAGCACACCAAACAGTGACTTTTTGAGGATGTAAAGGCGTCTCAACAATGGCTTGTGGATTATGATCACTTCAAATGCGACAATTTTTCTTATTAACGTACCCATTCAACCAAGTGAGCTTCATTGCTGAACAAAATTTTCTATTCATTATGAAATGGCAAACCAAACTGAGCGTAAATCAAGTAACAGCTTTCAAAAAGACCAACTCCGAAAAAAGTATTCCCAAATTGAAAACCACACTTCAAAAAAAAAAAACCCCTTTATTATAAATAATTTTTGTGAATTTGGCTGTTTCATGAACAACGTGCTGCAAAAGCTCAGATGGAATAATAAATGAAAGGATATTTACAAAAATAAACACATAAATATGAAAACGAATTTTAAAATGCAAAACATAGGTTTTCATCCACTCAACTGTGTAAGCAGCCCACGTGGTATTACCATGGACCTATATAGGTATGTTCTACTTACTAAAGGACAGCAACTCTAACCTAACCATAAAACTACTTTTCTCGGAACTTAAGGCAATGTGACGGATATGTCAGGTCTATGTGACGGATATGTTTGAACTCACAATCGATGATCGGTCTTGACCGCCTCGATAAAATTTCGCCAGTCGCCTCTGATATGCGCGCGCTGGGGAAAGTTGGTAAGGTCAAAATCTGCAGTCAGGTCTCCCTGAACCTGATCTTGCTTAAAAAAAAATAATTTACAACAGTGATATTTTGTCCAAGACTCTTGAATTTCATTGTTATTTCGTTTTGTCCTCGTTCACCACTACGTCCGGCCCACACGACGAGACTCCCTTTCCAGGTTGGAGAATGCTGCACTGACTGCTCGCGCGTTGGTTCGAATGATATCAATATGATTAGCGTATGCTAACAGCATGAAACTCTTCTAGAAAATATAGCCAGAGATATCGATTTTCGCAGCTCGAATTATTTTCTCCAGCATAAGGTTAAAGAAGTCGTACGGTTAAAGAAGTCGTCACCTTGTCTGACACCTGTTTTGGTTTCAAATGGCGCGAGGAGGTCTGCCTCAATTTTCACTACACTGGTGGTGTAGGTCAGGGATCTATAACCGAGGCTTTTTCTGAGGATTCATTGGTATTGTTTTTAACGTGGTGGGTTCCAAGTCCACAACCGCACAACCGTTTATTCAAGGCAACCGAGAAACCCGTCGCACTTATTAGGTAGTTAGTCGCAATCCAAGAGGCGCACCGAAAAGGCTGTGTGTCGACTTGAGACGGAGGAGCGCAAGGATCGAACATGGAGTTACCTGTTTGTGCGACTATAAGTAACTTTACCTTGTGTTCTCCGCCCCAGGTCTCGCCCGGACGTATACGTATGTATGCACATGAATATTTTGTATTTTGATAATTTGTCATTTAAAATTGATTGGAGAAAAGTTTATAGCAAACAATTTCACCTTCACCATGTATTCAAAGAAGATTACAGTGCTTAAAAGCACTGTATTATCAATGGTAATGTAGTTGAGTAGTAACGTGAAATATGAAATATAGCATGTAGACGTGATAGTTATGTGGACGAGGTGGCCGAGTGGTTAAGGCGTTGGACTGCTAATCCAATGTGCTCTGCACGCGTGGGTTCGAATCCCATCCTCGTCGAGTGAATTTTTTTTCTGCATTATTTTTTGTTCCCACAGCTTTTCTGTTTTTTTTTTATTATTAATTTTTCGTATCTTCCTCATGTACACCAATTTGGTTGGCAGTAATTTAATATTAACTATATTTGAATCTCTTTTGTAATTGAATATGTGATTATAAGATCGAACTTCTTGATATGGATGATTTTTGAGAGTGGTTATAATAGAGAAAATTCTCTAACCTTAGGGAATAGAGATTCAAATTATCGATTCACTTCTAACACGCAATTTTATAATTTAAATAAGAATTTATAATTTTTTTTAGTGGTTGCGATCGTAATTTCTAGAAGAAGTCACTGCTTTGAGGTTCTTAAATCATTCTAGAATAAATCCCGGTAATTATACTAGCACCCACTACTTGATATCTATATTAAGTAGGTACGTAAAAAAACGTTCTTACTTCACTGAATTAGATATTGTCATAAAACATTGTGTTAATGGTCATATCAGCCATCTGATTGCAAATACGCGCCAAACATTTCTTTTCCAAATATTTATACTTCACTTCTCTCTAGTGTAATCTTTGTTTTTGTTTATATTTAGTTTAAAAAAGGTAGCAATGTGATGAAAATATTTTACATTACATTAGCAAAGATTAGACCCGTTTTATAAACTCCATTGCCGACATTTAAATTTTGCTAATAAAGAACACTATTGTTGATTAAAGCCCTAAAGTATACTTCATAAATAATTGCGAATTGTAATTATAACATATTTACACGATATTTGAGATCGATACATGCTGAAATTTCACGTTAATTTTGTAAACAAAAATGATATAATTTGGATTTGGTTCTATTTGTTGCAAACTGGATATATCAAATAGATTGCAAAAAATTAAGTTCTAATTTTTATATAATTTAGTTATGTAACTGTGCAAATTTTTACCGACTCATTCTAAAATAAAGTTTGAATATATTTTGTTTCATTCATTCATGTACAAATATAACACGCACAACATGAGTGGATGCGACAAGCTCGGCCTAGGCGGGCTGTTGTGCCATTAAAAGTAAAGTAAGTAAATATTTTTTGTTTTGGCAATATTCCCTTAATTTTTCAAAACATTGGCATAAGGTAGAATTTCAAATTCAGCTTTCAATATAAATACGATAAAAGAAAAAGAAAGCTTTCTAGGTAATATTGAAGGTTGACAGAATATTACCTTGAAATCTGATTCAAATCGTTGTCAAAAACAAAAAGAAAAAGACAATTCGGATGGAATTTTTTTCTTTTGCTCAAGTGACAGTTCTAAATAAAAATTTAGTTTAGCCCAAATGATATTTTATGCATAATGTAGCAGCGGTATAGTAGTAAAGAAGCAGGAAGGCGTTTCTGTTAAGTTTTAATGTAGTTTTAGTTTATTAAAATTAAATAAATAATTTCAGAAAGTTGTGTCTCTGCCTTCTTTAGTAGTTGTCGGCATTGATGGTTTAAGTGCAAATTGGAAAGCTTGTCAAGCTTTGCACTTGAGGGAAAATAAAAAGCATACAAAAGCGTTGGCAGCACTTTAATGTAAATAAAAAAGCAACAACGTCAACATTTTCAGTAGCGATTAACTGATTCACTTTTATTATTTCTTATTTGAATCAATGTTCATTGTGATTTTTTCATAAAAAACAGAGAATAATATAATAAATTGTAGAAATTTTTTAAGTGTAATGGCTTTGTATTAAAGCAGAAAGTGAGAAAAGAGAAACAATAGCGATTAAATGATGTCCTACCTTGTGGGTCACAGCGGTGATTTGGTGCACCTAAACGTAGGGGGTCAACGGTGAGTTCAAAATGACAAAGACGGCTCTTTGTTGTTCGCCCTTCTTTTCTGGTGCACCCACCATTTGCTAATGCATGTTTTATTTTGTGTGTCTTATAGATTTTCCACGTCACGCCAGACACTTACATGGATTCCAGACACTTTCTTTACAGCTCTACTGAATGGCCGAATTTCCAGTTTGCGAGATGAGAGCGGTGCAATATTTATCGACCGCGATCCTACGTTATTCTCAATCATATTAAATTATTTACGTACTAAGGATGTCGATATAAAGAATTGTGAAATTCGCTGCTTGCGTCATGAGTCTGAATATTATGGTATAACACCGTTGTCGCAGCGTTTGTCGTTGTGCGAAGACCTAAATCATCATTCCTCATGTGGGGATGTGCTTTTTTATGGATTTTTACCAGCACCAGCAATGCCGTTGCATGATAGTTTGCCATCGTCAGCAGTGGCAGCCACTGCGGCAGGCGGTTCTTCTTCGGCTTCGGCTTCGGCTTCTATTGTCACTTCTATATCATCAGCATCGTCATCGAGTAGCAGAAATAGTGGTGTTGGTGGAGTAGGAGTAGGACTAGGAGGCGCAGGCGGCTGTGGTGTTGGTGATAGTGGTGGTGGAATGGTTGGTGCTGCGACAACTGATGTTGCCACAACAGCTAATGCCAATGCTCCCGCTGCACCCATAGAACCTTGTTTACCATCTACTTCGACTGGATTTACAGCAGGAGGAACGATCAACGCACGTCCTGGCTCAATGGTACGTGTACCAGAAACATCTGCCTCTAGTCGTCATTCTCATTCGCGCAATTCATCGTGGGATTTGCGATGCGGTCGTTCTGCTGTCGACCCAGCACGATCTTGGACAGCGGCGCCTAGCCATTCACGCAATGCGTCCATGGAATTTATGCGCCATTCGCGCAACTCTTCAGCAGATTTGAATAAATTGATTAAAAATGATATGAACTTGGTTTTTAGTTCTACGCTTAGCTCGAATTGGGTGGTGGATCCAAATAGTGGTAAGTGATGGGTTTAGGTTAACATTTTACTATGTATTGTAAATTGAAATTTTCTCACATATTCATTGTTTCCCTCTTGGTTCTAGTGCAAATTATCAAGGCACATCAGAATTGGATAGCTGTGGCCTATGCACACTTTGTAACATGTTACCGAGTGAAAGATTCAAGTGGCTGGCAATTGGTGTTCACATCGCCACACATTGATGCCACAATCGAACGCATTGCAATCAATTCAAAGGTCAGCACCAGTAAATATTTACTTTTACATTAAATTAATTTTATTTTTTGTTAATATTTAGGTTAATATGTCCACTGGTGAACCCATTCCAAGCAAAATGGTTGCTATTTCATATGGCAGCCAGATACGTTTATGGAGCATACACGAAGGTGGCGGTAATGGTGGCAATAAAACTGATATTGGCACTTTCAACCTCAATGTGCGCGTTGAGTATCTCTTTTTCATTGGCAGCCAACTGGTTGCGCTATCGTCTTCGGGCAAGATTGGCGTATGGCACGCAATGACACAACACTGGCAAATACAGGATTTGGTGCCGGTATTATCATTTGACTCGGCGGGCTCGTTTTTGCTTTTGGGCTGTAACAATGGCTCAATTTACTATATAGGTTTGTTATTACCCAAATTGAAATTGTAAATTATGGTCATTGCTTTTAGATATGCAAAAGTTTCCGCTACGCATGAAGGACAATGATTTGCTTGTTACTGAATTATATAAGGACCCCGCATTGGATCCAATAACCGCAATTTCGGTTTATTTGACACCAAAAACATCAAGTAGGTTTTTCAGTGTTCGAAGTTAGCCAAAATCAATTGGACTGATTTCGCTTCTTATATTAAAGGCATCTGTGGCAATTGGATTGAAATCGCTTATGGCACTAAATCGGGTGCTGTACGGATAATAGTGCAACATCCTGAAACTGCGGGTCATGGACCGCATTTAATCGAAACTTTTACTGTCCACCAGAGTCCTGTAACAAAGGTGCATTGTGCATTGAGCATTGAGTATTGAGCATTGCAATTTGTTTGCATCCAATTTTATTTACCATGATATTGTCTTTTCCAGGTTACGCTTTCTGAAAAGTACTTGGTCTCTGTTTGCAGTGAATATCATCATGTGCGCACGTGGTCGCTCACACGTTTTCGTGGAATGCTCTCTACACAGCCCGGCTCCACTCCAGAGGCCTCGTTTAAAATTGTTGCACTTGAAGCCACGGATACACATTACAGCTATGCGGCTGGAAATGATTTTGGCCCGTATGGCGATTATGATGAACAGATTTTCGTACAAAAAGTTGTACCCGAAACAGATCAGCTCTATGTACGTTTAGCCTCGAATGGGGATCGTGTTTGCGTTATTAAATCGGTAGACTGTTCGACAATCACTTCATTCTGCGTGCACGAATGTGAGGTGTCATCGCGTATGGGCTCACGTTTCGTACTGACCGGACATTGTAATGGCGCCATACAAATGTGGGACCTTACAACCGCATTGGCGTTATTTTCAAAAGATGAACCCCAGCAGAAAACCTCCGGTGGACCCGATACCCACGAGCTTCTACGGCTACTTGACCAATGTGAGATCAGCAATAGCCTCAGCTCAACGCCTTGCATGTCACCGTGTCTTTCAGTGGTGGGAGGCAGCGTGGGAATTGCCAACTTAGCACGCATGAAGGCGAGCAATGTTGCGTTGTTGCAATTGCAAACGGATAACGCAGAGAAATAGAAAATGATTATCTTAAAATAGTACGATACAATGTACTTCATATGACTATTACGAATATTAGTTAATACATCTACTAAATACTTACATATATACAATTTCTAGGATAGCTATGAACTCGAATGTGAACGTGAAACCTTCCAAAGGTATTTTTGTTTATTTCAATGATAAAAATTCGATAAATTTTCTTTTCTTCTTATATCACCATATATTCTTAATGAATTATTATTACTGTGCATGTAAAAAAGGAAATGTACTCTTGTTAAAAATATCAAATATACACATATAAATCATCATTAATAAATACTATAGTTTTTGTGTTCGCATTCAATAGTTGAGTGGACGCTCAGTACTGATAGTTCTTACAATATTACAGCCTCAGTTGGAACTTATTATATTCAGTCAACCTCAGCTCTGAGGGACACTAAAGGAATCCAGAACTGATGCGGAGTAGACTGCTCAGGTACATTTTCCTGACCCTGAAACGTACAATCGGCTTGTTTCAATGTTCATTGAGTGTTAAAGGGTTAGTGGCACCTAAAATATTGTGATAACATTTGTCTGTTTACAATGCAACTTATTAGATGATCAGAAATTCTTCGTATATATTTTATAATAAAGAATTGAGCGAGCTTCATTGTACAGCGTACCGTGTCTTCTTGAATATCTAGGCAAAATATCAGATCGATGGTGTGACAAAAGTGTAAATCATTAAAGAAATCTGTACAACATAAACTTTTCGGTAATAATTGAACAGCACATTCCCGAGTGTAAATCGTCCGAATTAGAGAAAAAAATAAATTTTTTCGAAATTTCTAGACGATACTTCGCTAGAAGAGTAGAGCTTCCTCAGGGATTTCAATTTGACTACTTTTTATTAACCCCTTCTGTTATAGACCTTTGTTTTCAGTTTCTCTACAGGGCTCCACTAGAAATAGTTTTTGGCCACCAGTTCTTCAGCAGTCTCCTAAATTATATAAACTTAAACATTTGTTGGTAAAAGCTTGTTTTTTATTCAGTACTAGCGGACCCCATGCACGTTTCACTGTGCATAATTTAAAAAGTAATTCAAAACAGTTAAAATTTAAAGTTTAAGTCAAATTACCGGCATTGGAGCCACCTCCAGAATCATTACGCTCATTGGTTTTAGGTGGTGCACCTGAATCAAAGCATTTTTTTGGCAAACATTCAATCTTACAATTCATGTTTCCAAATGACTTCATTCATTCATTTCATTCATTTTGTGACCACATTGAAGGTAATTTGCATGAACAACATTCTATTGGTGTCGAAATGAAAATGAAATTGACAATTATGAAAATGATTTTCACAACAACGTTTTTCCCGCTTCTGATTGTTTTTTTTTTTTCCTAGATCCAAGGACAAATATATCACAGCCTGGGTTCTTTATTGCCCTTTTCTGATACAGAGTATTAGTTTTTACAAATTTATTTCTTTGGTAATTGTGATCAGCAAGTTGATCGTCGATGTTCAATTAAGTAGTGTAAATTTGAAGCGAGATTTTATTGAACGAATCCAGACTTTCATTCAAGAGAATAATGAATTGGTTCGACGACTTTTCCGTACTGCTCTCGACCAAATGCCTACCGATAATCACAAAATTGTAATAAAGGCCGATAAAGTACCATGTGGAGAGCATGCCAGAAGATTTAATGCTACAACAATGGATGAAGTAGCAATTGTAATAGTTGGTGATGAATTTATTTCTCGAGATATTGTGCTGCATCGAAGAGATAATGGAACGAATCCACAATTGGAGGTGGCTCCAATGCCGGTAATTTGACTTTTCCATTAGCACAACATAAATCTGGTGACTCATTTTGGAATTTGTACGCTTTGCAATGATTACATACGTCATCCATAGCACCAATAACTACAGTTCGATGTAAAGTGTAATCAATCGTCGAATCATAATTGAACGCAGCTCGCTTAAGTGAATGCGTTAAGGGGCTCAAAAGTTGTAGGCATTTTACTATTTTTGTGGGTGTGGCAGTGGGCGGATAATTAGCCTATGTCCTTCAGAGAAGCATGTACTTTAACATGAAAGTTGAATTTTTGAAAAAAATCGAACCGTTTCCGAGATCATTCATCACATTGTTCTTGCACAACTGAATATTTGGGAGCTACTGTCATTTCGATGCTGTTTAATTTTCGATTTTCTCATTCAATAATCTTGTATCATAAATAAATCTTTTTAAATTCAGTTGTCCCCCACCCAGAAGAATACAAATTTCCAATAATTTATATTTATTGATAAACTTAAAACATTTCCATTGAAATTAAATAATAATAATACAAAAAAAAAAAAAAGAATTACATACATACACAACAATTAAAAAATAAAAATCGCTTAAATTTATAAAATAATTTCCACACATACACACATATTGTATACATACTATATGCATGTTACTTCTCTGATTATTCCTTTGATGAACTTATACATAAAAACATTTTCATTATGCATGTACGCAATTTGTTTTTCGCAAGAAATCAAGTAAATATCTTTCTTTTTATCTATTTTTAAATGTACATATATAAAATAATTTGTCCAAATATAAATTAAGCAGCTGCTTTTCTCTCTTTGTTAATATAAATACATATGTATGCTTGTTTGTATATCTATAATTGTAATAGTAAAATATGTAAGTATGTTTGCATAAAATATCTATTTTCTTATTAATAAACAAACAAAAAAATAAAACTAATAAACATAAATAATAAAAATATTACATATTTAGTTGCGCTTCCCTTAAACTTTCAAGTCGTATTGGAATATTTTTTGTTTCTTAATGGATTTGGATTTAGATTTATGTTTTTCATTCATTCATTTTTCTTTATAAATACAATAATCATCTTTATTATAATACTTTTCTGTATAGCAAAATCAAACTCATTTATATTTAAGTCGGTAGTTTGTTATTTTTGAACGCTTCAGAGCCTGGTTCAGACATGTGCCCTCGGAATTTGAAGAAAGTAAACGCTTTTTCCTCTATTGATATAAAAAATATTAAAAAAACCGAAAGCAAACAAGAAAACGAAAACTTGAAAATTTTCCATCAACTTTTGCTGGCATGATGAAAGACTCGTCAACATCGATCTATACGTTATATAGACACATTTGTTATATTTTGCCAGTTATATTCATTATTTTTTTCTTATAAATATAAATAAATGCATTACAATTGTGAATGTAAAGAAGAGGCTACATCACAGCTATCTCGATGTATCAACGATGTGTACGAAAAGATGTTGTATGTATATATTCTTGGAGCCTGCAAAAATTTATCGATTTCTTCTATTGCTTACTCGATGGAAGCTAAACACGATCGTGATACTGAATATCGACCTTTGAGATGTGGCTTGACCTCTGTGCAAAAATATTACCGTTCGAACTACAACATCTGACTTAACTATTGGACTTGATCCTGGCCTACGTTTAATCGTTGGAGGAATACTTAATGGATACCAATCAACATTTCAAACCATTACTACCATGATATTGTTGATTACCATTCAAGAAGAAGAAAACTTACTGCCTCAACACAGTTATCGCTCAGTCAATCACGTAAATATACCAAACATCAATTGGAAATATAACAGGCTCACATTTGTAGAGAAACGACTTTCCACATGCTGGATGTATTGCCTCATCGACTATATCCTCAAATTTTCCAATGCGTTGTTATATCCGAACGCCTCAAAGCAAACTCATCAAGTCCTTACGGACACAAGGAGCTGATGCCTTGGAAATGAACATAATATTTCGGAAAGTACCACCAGGAAGATCTAACATCAAAATCAACACGCCGGTACCAGTAACAGTAATAACAATACAGAAAAAATCATTTCCCTTTTTTAAAATTCAAAGTGCACCTGGATCTGAAGAGGTTAAAGGCGTACATTGTATGAATATAGTATTTTTTATAATTGTATATGTAAACCCAAATAATGAATGTAAGTATGTATGGTATATAGGTAGATAGTAGAAAGTAGTGTGAAAGTGGCGGATATTTCTTACGTACAATGATCTAAAATTTTACATTTTAAAATTGCTACTTTGTAGAATGCAAATGAATAGTTAGTCTAGTGGCAATGGCTATTGTTGTGTTTACTTATTATATTCAATTACTAAAAAGCAGCATAGCA
This sequence comes from Palloptera scutellata, assembly GCA_958295655.1. Classification (NCBI taxonomy): domain Eukaryota; kingdom Metazoa; phylum Arthropoda; class Insecta; order Diptera; family Pallopteridae; genus Palloptera; species Palloptera scutellata. Next base: position 51,389,641 of record OY282450.1, read on the forward strand.
ATGTTGAATATCTGCAGCTCCAACATCATATCATTCCTGTGAATATTGGGGCAATAGATACTTCTCCATTACTATAAAATCACATCATGAATGTTGATTATCTGATAAGACTTGTGCTTTGTTTAACTTCTATGTCACATGCTGAGGAAGCATTTTTCACAATTGCATAAACACTGGCTTTTAAAGTGGATTCTATATTATTTAAATGAATTACGTACATCCCCCACGTTCACATTGTAGCTTTATAATTGTAGTTGTATTTGTAATATGTGCTTGAGTGTGTTGCTTGTGCATGTGCTAAAAAATATCTGCTCGTATGAATCCGAGTAAATTTGCAGTTCATTTGAATCAAAATCATTTGCATAAACACATAAAAATATGTGTGTAACCTAATATTTACCTAACATTTCGCAATGTGTCTTACATTTGTGAATCAACTTTAAGCTGCATTCGTTGCCTAACAAAAAACTATTTTCACTTTTTAAGCAAAGTTATAGAATTTTCTTCTATTCACAATTACGAAATAATATTGGTATTCAATGAAAGACGTAAATGCGCCGATATGATGTAAATTGAATTTGGCGGGCGCATAATGTAGACCATTATCTTGCATTTAACGCCAAAGTAAATACGATGCATTCACGTTTATCATTGCATACCCATAGTGTGTTTATATGTATGTCACAGTTGACAATTAATAATTGTACATAAAGAGGACATTTTTCTTCTTCTTTTTTTGGCGAGCGATACTTATTTGTACTAAAAATATTATGTAAATACTAATAGATTTATACCATTACATCATCACTATAACTTCCAATTAAAAAAAATACCTTCAATTGATATGTGCTAAAATTGCTAAGCAATGCTTATTTCAAATATACTTGTAGATAAATAGAATGCCCAAAAAAAAAAAAAAAAAAATTACAGACATTAGATTGTTAAAACTAAACTTGAAAATAATCATCGACTACATCGGTTGCACTAACATCAGTTGCATTAACTTTGGGACCATTTGCCGATGTTCTCTTCAGCAATGGTGTAGTGAACGACGATTGCTCGCCTCCACTTGCAGTATTTGTTAAGCTACGCTCATCTGGTGTTAGTGGAGTACTTAGCTGCGTATCGGAGAAGTCAGTTTGAAGCCTCTCATAAGGATTTTCTTGACTTGTATTCAAATAGCAAACAGATTCATAATTTGGATCGGTATCGCTACCAGTTAGCGATTCATATTGCGAGGATGAGGAAGGTGTTTGACGTGAGCTCATCGTGCTGGTAGTGCTAGTAGTTGTAGCATTCGTGAACGATGACATTGTCGAACTATTATTCAGGATTGATGACGAATTCAATGAGGAGGGCGATGTTATGGGCAGCTCAGGCAAACGGGGCGTACGCAAATCATCATCACCACTGCCACCACCGAGTTTGGCTGGTGTTGATACTGAACTAAGTGGCAAATCGGGCGCTACTGGTATTCTTTCTTCAGCAATACGTGCATAATGATCCGAGTCTGTATCTCTTTGTTGCGATTTGTTCATTTCACCTTTTGTCTCTAATATGCTGGCGTAATTGTGATTGGTATCAGCATTCGCAATCGCTGATGCACTAATGGAATTTTTAACCTCACCAATGGTGCTGTAACCGATGGTAATATCCTCACATTCCTCTCCCTTTACCTTGCTATAGCCATCGACATCGTCGAGAATAAGCGATTTCTTTTCGATTACTTTGGCGTAGCCATCATCTGAGAGACCGGCAGAGTTCGAATTCGAGTGGTTTGCTGATGTCGTTGTGTATTTGGGAGTTGCGAGCACTTCGTAATTGGGATCGTAGTCAGACGATTTCTTCTTGCTATCTGGATCGGATTGATTTTTCGGTTTCAATAGTGTCTCATAGCCGGGATCACTGTTATTTTTCATACTAGGACTGGCTATGGTTTCGTAGTGTTTCTCTTCGTTGCGGTAGAGGTGATGCTTTTGTTGTTGTTGCAATTCTGAGACATTCGGTGGTTTGGCATTTGTGTAATTGAGAGGATCTGAGAAGTATGATAAATATAGATTGACTTTACATCAGTGGGATGCATTTTATTCGAAGTGATATAGGAATGCGAATAAACTAATTCATGAAAATGAAAAAAAAAAAAAAAAAAACGGAAATGAAAAATAAATGAAATCAGTTGCAAAATTGAGTTAGCATGAGTTCTATGAAATCAGTACAGTACGTTCAATAGAAGTAAATAACTTTTTCAATACTAGTGCATGCTTGTCCGCATTCAATCTTAAACTTATCTTAGCAAAATTCTTCAGATACTAACCGCTGCTTCCAAATAAAAAATGTCGAAATTTTCGTTGATTTAAATGAAAAATCGCAGAAATTTCTCATTTTCGCAAAACTAATCAATCATTTTTAGGCAATACAAAATGTGGGAGGAAAATAAATAAACAGAATATATAGAAATATTATAAGAAAAATGCACAGAGTTTCAGATAAGCACAAGAGATAATATAACAAATGTGGTAGCAACTTTTGCTATTTACACCTACCTCCTTCCTGCTGTCGCTCTTTTTGCAGTATGTTGGTATAGCAATCGGACTTTCGATTCTCCATGCCGACAGCATTGCGCATACTATCCGCGGGTATAGTTTCATAGCCGTGGTCTTGCGCACTGTAGCTGTTACTGCGCATTCGTCCCTTACCGTCGATAATACAGTTGCCCACCACTGTCGTAGATACATTTATTCTATGTGCTTCGATGAGTTCAGCGGCAGCTGAATCGAGTGGGCTAACACCCAGGGATGATGTATGGTCATTGAACTTGCGACTCATAATAGGTGAATTATTTTGTGACGAAGGAGAATTGCGTGAGAATTTGTTCTTTTTCATAACCTGCAGAAGAAAGTGTCTGATAATTCACTTACGTTAAATTAATTAAATGTCATGTTCATACTTTGGCATACATGCCCTCAATATCTTTGGATGGACTTAAACTTTTGTTTTTCTTTTGTGGTGAACCCTCAGCGCTAGCAATGGGTGCAATATTTGAGCCTGAGCTACTAGAATCCGGCACACCAACGCCACCGCATTCAATCACAGATACAACGGAATTCCGTCCGGAGGTTAGATTCGATTTGGGCGTGGGTGGAAGCGGAGAATTCGCTTGGCGTTTCTCCGGTTTAGGCGAGCCCAAATTGCCAACTGATGAGCTAATATTCGATGAGGACGAGGCTTGCCTCGAATGCATTTGCGCGCGTAAACTATCAACTGGCGGTGGTATGGGTGTTGTATGGTCTGAGGCGCTACTGGTGGGTCTATTGTGGCTGTTCAGTACATGGTGGGCTACCATGGAAGAAGTGTTGTTGTTGTTGCTGCTTTGTTCCGACGGCAAAGGGTTATGCGCAGTTCCTGTTGCCGCCATAGCCATGGAAGCGCTTGAGTTATTAATTTCAACGGAAACAACAATGGAATTGGCTTGCATCGGTTGAATTTGGGCGTAAGTTTCTGAACCACTTGTGTATATATCAGCGGCTACATTATGATTGCTGCGTAAGTTTGGGTCTTCAATAGCAGCATAAGTCTCATCTGAAAGAAAAAAATATATCCTATTATTACTATCGAAAGGGTAGAGTTTGAATTAATGAGCTAAAAACAAAACTTCAAGGGAAGATACTTGGAGCTTTGGTGAGTATTCAAGTCAAAGTAAAATTTTTATAAATTAATAGAACTTGGCTTTGTATTTTTAGTGATGAAGAGCAACGATCTTCAATATTCTTCAGTTAATAGCTCCAATGAAAATCCACAACTTCTGACTCAAACGCGAAATTTTTTTAAAACTTCACCAAGTGTTGCAATTTTTTTAATTTTAAACTTTTTCTAACCTGAATCATCCGACACTGTGGCATAGTGTGAATCATTTACATCACGTGAGTGCGCTACACTACGTTGCGTCGTCTTTGAGGGTTGCTGCGCCAAGATATTGGCCAAAGGTTCACGCACGCTTATGCTTGTGTAGCCTTCTGACAAGAAAGGGAAACAAAATATGAGTCAAACATGGCAATTGGCATCAGATGCACATTCAAACTTACTTGACGAATCTTGTGAATCCCCGCTAAAATGTTGATTCGCAATGGGCGGCGTCATATATGGTAAGTCCTGACTTGCCGATATCATGCCAGCTATGGCAGATGCTGCTGGTATTTCAGCTTGATGCGGTGCGGAATCATTGATATTTTGCGACGAATCGCTATGATGAGAACTACGATTTAGACTGTCATTGTTTTTCATTTGACTACTATTACTGCCGCCAGTGCTTGCTGAAGAAGTGGAAGTAAGAGCGGCATTTGAACTGGATGGAGCATTTAGTTGCGCGTACGGATGCTCTGTGGAACGTACCTGGAATTGGAAGAAGTTGTCTGTAGTAAAAGAAACGAAAATTGATTTATATTTAAAATGCAAGTACGCGTACTTTTGCATAATCATGCGGCGAATTCTTAACTCTGGAATATGGTGAACTAACATCGTCTGCTTGACTTATGGAACTATGCTGGGAAACGCTAGTTTGTTTTTTGAGACTGGGTGTAGCTGCAAAGTGATTTAAGTATATTTGTATAATTTAATAATGAATTTAAAGTTTATGAATGTGCGAAAAACTGACGGCTTTTATCTCGATTGTTCTGCGTATCGATTAGTCGCTTATCGGCCACTGTTTCATAGAGTTCGGAACCATTATCGCCATTTGTTTCAACCACTGGTATATCGGGCAGGCTGCGATGGGCTGCCGTGCTGGCTCTGAGTGTCCAAAAAGAAAATTAATGTCTCTAATTAATTTATGTAGGTAATCAACAAACCTTTTCTCTGAATCTGCATTGGAAACGGTTGACAAATTTAATTCTGCTTGCGATTCGCTATTGCCTAGCGTAGTTACAACAATCATATCATCGGGGTTTTTCAATTTAACCATGCCCTCAAGTCCTAGCAGCTCATTTCTGTAATATGTACGAAAAATATGTAATTAGCATAAACACCCTGTATACGTATAAGAAACAATAATAAAATTGCACCAATTTGCATTTAATTTGAGTATACAATTTTCCAGCTTGTGCGTACTCAAGCGGCAACGAAACTGAAGCAGAAGCAACGATCCATCCATCTTACAAACAAAAAAACTCGAATAAATCAAATTTTAAAGGGAGCATCTACTATATTTTTGTATTAATGGCATATTTTCCATATCTACAGTGTTGACGTAGCAAATATGTTGCATGCAGGCGCTTCAGTCAGCCTTTGGGGCATAGCAGTGGGGCAACAACGAAAGCAACAGCCGTCACAGCGATGGCAGCGCAGCCTACTTTCCCCTCTCACTAATAATCATAACAAATGCTACACAAAAGAAAATAAAGAACAAAAAAAATAGTTTTTCACTCACTTCGGAACTTTTTTCTTGCACCAAAGACACGCCGCCAAGATCATAACCAGCGACAGTGTTACATTAATCGTCACCAGGAGTACGTAGTACGTTGGAGCGAATTTTTCAATCATGCTGTTGTGTTGGTGCCTTGGAATGCGTTTTCCCTGTATAAATTCACTCTACAATATTTTCTGAAAGCAAACGCAAGACATTTGATTGCGATTTTTTCGATATTAAACTTTTGCACTTATATTTGTGTTTTAATTGACATTCAATTGTGGTGTCGTTGCCTTTGCCTTGCACAATTTTTTCATAATATTCTCTGTGTTTTCAGCAGGAAAATGCATTTTTAATCAGTAAAAAATTTAATGATGAACTGAAAAATACTCTTTTCCGCATTTGACACAACACACCTTTCTTCTTTGACAGCAATGTCGTCGACGTCGACGTTGTTGGTTGTCAAACACCACATTATTTGACAGCTGTGCATTTTACAGTATGCATAAGAGAGAGAAAGATGATTATCGAATGTATTTCATCCGTCTTTCAAGCATTTTACACTCAAGCATATGTCATTAGAGGTACATTTTCGAAATATAAATGAAAAACTGAGGCTGAAAGATAAGATAGATTGTCTTGATGCAAGCTACTCCCACCTATTCCAGGATCCGTCGTGATAAGATATTTTCGTATTCGAAAATATCTTACAAAACACGTCTTTCAGATAAATTTATTATAAAAATTTGCAAGAATGTGACAAAGGCGACTTTGCAGCACGAGGCTGACTCGTCAAAAGCGTAACTGACCTCTTACTATGATGCTTTCAAAAGTTTATAAGCCTGGGGATCAAGCAACTGCAAAATTTGTTATCACTTGGTGTTTTTGCCAGTGCCTGTCGAGAAATGTACTGTAGACTTGCTTATAATATTCATTTACTTCATGTCGGTAGGAATGTACGAAACAAATTATTAACAAAAATGAAATGCCAAATGTAGAAAATGTAAAACGAGAAAAATCTAAAAATTTGTGAATATTGTCTTTAAGAAAAAAGGCGAATGACAAAGTCAGTTTGCAGTAACAATAATACCATATGTACAGTGGCGAGCAATAATGGATACATGCTGGTCATATTTGACTTTGGGTATCTGTAAAACCTATAAAAATACACCAATCGAATTGGAACTGTCACCTTTAATTTCTTTATTTATATTTAAAAAAGGAAAAATATTAACTATTTTCAAAATTATAAAGTTAATGTAACTTTTAGTGCTTGCAATGAAAAAAGGCAATGTATCCACTTTTGCACTTTTCGAATTCCCTATATGGCAACACAAATTTTTAAAACAAGAGCAAAATAAATTTGGGGATTCCCTACGAGTGCAGTTACCGTTTTCTAAAATATTGTTAAACTTGTCAAAGAAAACATTACGCGACACTTTTTGATCGATTCAGTAACTCGTTTTTACATTTTCTACGAGAATCTCCATTTTCGAGCAAAAATTAAGAAAATATCAAAAAACTTGCAAAACCAAATTGTTGAAATGACAAAAAACAATAATTCAGCAAGAAAAATTGCTAAATCACTAAATATTTGCCACCGTACTACAGTGCTTCAAGTAAGAAAAAGACGCAATATAAGCCCACCTGGAACCAATAAACGCGACCACGATTGCTTACCGATAGGCATATGGAGCGCCCCAGGATGTCCAAGCAGAAGACAACAGATAACACCAAAAGAAGCTGCAGCGGCCATATACAAACCCGTTAGTGAGTAGACAGAATCGGACTTGCAGCGTCAATAAAACAGAAAAAACCAGTACTGCCAACGAAAAATATTGCGGCACGTCTAAAATTTTGCAAGGATCACAAGAATTGGAGCGTAGAAGATTGGAAGAGAGTAGTTTGGTCAGACGAGGCTAAAATTAATAGGTTTCAGTCTAATGGAAAGGAATACTATTGGCTCCGTCCTCGTGAAAAACTGCAAAAGCACCAAGTGAAAGAAACCATGAAGCATGGTGGAGGTAGCCTGATGGTGTGGGACTGCTTCACTTGGTGGAATGTCAGGCCATTGGTGAAAATTGATGGTATCATGAAAAAGGAAGACTATCTTCGCATTTTGGAATCAAATCTGCCAGACTTTATGGACAAAAGCGCTTACCCTGAAGATGAAGTAATTTTTCAACAGGATGGAGACCCGTTTTTATAGGTTTTACAGATACTCAAAGTCAAAAATGCTCTCCATTGTATGTGGAGAGCGAAAAATTTAGCTTTGTTTTCTATGTTCAAATTAATGAATTTTGTTCATTTATTTATGATTGTAATTTGGAAAACTATTTCTGAATTTAACGAGTTTTGTAATGAATATTATTTATGTTTTTGTCTTCACGGAGAAACTTTGTTTTGTTTTATACTTAAAATTCTGTTTTTATTAATCTATAATACTTACACTAATCTGAAAACTACAAATCTCGAAGAAAATTGCGTAAAAATATCCGAATAAAAAAATTTGTGCGTCATTGGGACGCCCTATAGAAGTTTACTTCTTCAGAAAGTTTGCTTTTTGGGTTTTCAGGTTAGGTTTAGTAATCTTGGCCGAAGAAATTTTTAACGAACATGTTTTAACACCTTTTGAAATTGGATCAAAATATTCAGGTTGTATGATCTCAACAGGCGGAAAATTTGCCACTTGCAGGTTAGAAAACTTGCAAATGTTATGAGGTTTACTAGAAACTTGGTAAATCTCGTCTATGTTTTGTTGGGCTGATGCGAATTGATTTCTTTCCATGGAGGAAAGATTTTCAGGAAAATTTTCAAGTAAATATTCTGGCTTTCTCTTTCGTCGAGAAGTTAGAAATTCGGCGACTTCAATTACTGCCTTACTGCGTGGTGCATAATCCATAATTTATGTGTATATACATATGCAGCCTCATGTTTTTCATACTTGACTGAGAGAGGGCGCTGCCATTCATTTCCGTGACAATTTCCGTTTTGCCACGTTCACCTTTTACCCCCTCGTAAATATTGATTCTAAAGTAAACTCCAAATAGGTCTAAAAATGATTGCAGTTTGTACGCTATATATTCTTTCCAAAAATTGGAATTAAATAGGACTTCGTTGATTCGACGAAGACTACCTCCAAGGTATTTAATATATGTAAAAACTTTCTAGTGTTAAAAACGTATTTGTTTTTCATTTGGAGCCGATTTCGATATCATTTTTAAAAATCATTTTATAAAGGGAGTTACGATATATAATGGTGTTTAAGCAACTTCTGGACAATTAAAGCCGTAGTCTAGTATACTTCTTGCATATTTTTCTACCTAAATTATTTCTATTACAAAAAAAAGCGTGAAATTTTGACACAACAACTTTAGCTCTCTGTGTCGACTTCACCTTGCTAAAGTAGACCTTTGCAAAATCAGATTTCGGTATGCAAAACAGGGCGTACTATCATATTTCTATCCACACTATGCCTGTGTGCCGTTCTTGCGCTCAGGCCGAACTTCGGTTGTTTTTACAATCTGCGGCCGAAACCAAAGCCGAAGATTCTAACAATATAACAAAACTAAATATCTAAAAGTCAATTTCTTCTTTCAATCAAGCATGTATGTATTAAGAAAAACGCAAAGATATCCAAACCCAGAAACAAAAGACAAACATAAAAATTGTGAGGTTAAAATTTCACTTATTTGTATGCGGGACATAACACGAAAACCACAGAAACATCGCGAAACTTATATTATCTTTTCCAATTTATTTTATACGGATTATTACTTAAATATTGATTTGGCTTCGGCCAAATTTCGACCATATTTTCCGAAGCCGAAACCAAAGCCAAATATGCTATTGGATCATATAAAAAGAATCCGAAGTTGGTATCCACTTCTTGGCAAGCAATGGCAAACCTACAAGAGTAAAAATTGCCAATGGAAAGTCTTTCACTTCGCCGTTCGGATTCGGCATAAAACTGTAGTTTCCTTTCAATCATGTACAAATATAACACGCACAACATATAACATCAAAACATCACATAGCGTATTTCTTCAAATATTTGACTTATTTTTAAATCAATGTAATTTTTTACACTAGCCACGAATTTCACAACTGTAAAATGTAAGTGGTCGCTGTGGCGTAGTGGTAGTGTGTTGGGCTGCTACGCAGAATGTCCGGGGTTCGAATCTCGGCACAGGCAAAATCAAAAAAAAAGTAGAAAAAATAATTTGTCTACACGGCACCACCTCTTGGCAGGCAATGGCAAACCTACTAGAGTAAAAATTGCTATGAAAAGCTTTTCACTTCGCCGTTCGGATTCGGCATTAAACTGTAGGTCCCTTCCATTCATGCACAAATATAGCACGCACAACATGAGTGGATGCGAAAAAGCTCGGCCTAGGCCCTCCATGGGCTGTTGTGCCATTAAAAGTAAAAGTAAGTAAGTAAAATGTAAATAAGTGTTCGTTTGACATAATCGGACTAATGTTGCTATACTTTTTATATGGCCCAATATTTTGGGCTGAATAGTCGAGGAACCAAAAGCGGAAGCCGATAGTACATACATTAGGTCCGATACTACTTATATTAGACCTAGACAAATTTTCAGAATATAATTTTTTATGACCTAAACGTTTTTCTGAAACCTCTTGAAATAAATAGAATCTGGAAGGAAAAATATTTAAAAAGATTTTTCTAATATATTCCGTTACTCACTGTGTGCTTGTCATAATTTTTGGACGTTTTCGTAGAAAATGATGTTTAAGAAACGTTAAAATTAAAATACATAATCAAAATAGTATTTTCACTTCTGACTTTGACAAAAAACAGTGTTTTTCCACTGTTTTTTAAAGGTCTAATAAAAATTTTTGGAAAAATGTTAAAAAGAAACTATCTCGCAAATAGTTGAGGCTAAAGTTGTAACTTTAAGAAAAATATCTATAACATTCTATTTTTTTTTGATTTTTTAGTTTTTAATAGTTAAAATTGTATTTTTACCCCTAACACTAAAAATTTAGCTGGCACAGAGTTCCGTTACTCTAGGAAACACTTTTTCAATTTCCTATCCTATTTCTTTGTGAAGATTTTTCAGAAAAACTTTTAAGATTGTTGGACAGCTCTAGTGTTCTTACATCGGAGAAATCAATCATCGAACATTTCCACAAACTTTACTAATAACGTTTTTTCTTCAATAGCAATCCATATGTATAATACCATACCCAAAGTTCATACGCGTACGAAATGGTAGAAATTGGGGCATTATCCAATTCGGCAAAAAAATGGAAATGGGAGGAAAAATAATAAAAATATAATATTGGACGTGAACACTCTTGCCAAAGAATTGTGTACGCACATGATCGTATCCATCGTAAGCGTGTGTATTTTTAGCATATTTAAATTTAGCATTTTCCCCAAAAGAAAAGAAGACAACAACTTTCCTTAAATTTCCATTATACATATAGTAAATACAAAATTCTCAAACATTCTTCTTTTGTTTGTGAAACTCCACGTAAATGAACAATTTCTCCATTGCAATTAAGTCATGGCAAATTTGCGATTATAAATTTTGGCCTCAGTGAATCTATGCTGCACTTATATCACAGAAAGAATTTGTGAAAGAATTTCTGTGTATATCGTGTCTCGTTAAAAGCACGGGAAATTTAATAATTGATAATTTGAGAAAATGGCAAAAATTGAAAAAGTCTCAACGGAACAGCATGAAGGCGAAGCAACTTGCGTGGCATATTATAATAATCATGTATTTTCTGGTGGAGCTGATGGTAAAATCAAAGTTAGTATCAGCAGTAATGCATAAAAGAGTTTTTTAATGTGGCCAACTAGTATAAATCATACAATAAAAACGAAATCTTATTAAATTAATGGATAAGTTTGAAATTGTTGGCATAACTTTGTGAAGTGTCATGAAACGATTACAGAAATATAACATTCGAAGAGGATCAGTTTCGCTGTTTTTTCAATATAAATTTAAAAATTTTGATAAAAGTTTTTAATATATGGTAAAATAATTAAAAGTGATGGCAAGAGGAGAAATAATAGAATGACTCATTGAGAAACAATCCTGATGAGTTTAAGTATGTGTCTGCAGATAAACAAATCTATGTACATATGTATGTATGTATGTACACTTACCCACATAAGTGAACATTCGATTACAGTTTTTCAATTGTATAACGTGATAATTCATGTTTAAAAATTTTTTGAATACAGTTTTAGTTTTTTGTTTTGTTACGCTAACAACAACCACAAACAACCAAGTTCTTGTTAGCAAAGCATATAAAATGAATGAAAAAGGGGAATCCCATATAAGACATATCTCACAAAAGTGTGCATACCCTTTACTGATATTTGATTTACCGTTATGTAATTAATTTTTTTTTGGACTTTTGTGTGTTGGCGTTGTCAGTTTTCTTTAAATTGCGCCCGTGAAAACATAGTTTCTTGTTTAAATATAAAGGATGATTTTTCAGCTACTTGGTTTTTGACGTTTATATTTCTGACAGTTCACGCGTGATTCTTGACATGTGTCAAAAAAAAAATGCTCAGTTTGGTTTCCCATTTCATTATGAATAGACTTACGCCTGAACAACGTTTGCAAACTATTGAAATTTATTATCAAAATTCGTGGTCTGTGAAAAATGTGTTTCGCAAGCTACATCGCAAAATTGTCTTCAGGGAGGAGGCTAATTTTTGGCTCAATGGATACGTGAATAAGCAGAATTGCCGTATTTGGAGTGAAGACCAGCCAGAGGAAATTCAGTAGCTACCAATGCATCCCAAATAATGCACTGTTTGGTGTGGTTTATTGATCTCACGTTTTGGTACAGTCAATTCGCCACCAAGATCGTGTGGTTTGACCCCGTTTGACTATTTTTTGTGGGGCTATGTTAAGTCTCTTGTCTATAGAGACAAGCCAAACACGATTGCTGCTTTGAAAGTCAACATTGAAAGCGTTATTGGTGAGATTCCGACCGAAATATGTGAAAAAGAGTGCCAAAATTGGACCTTCAGAATGGACCACTTGGCGCGTAGCCGCGGGCAATATTTAAGTGTAATTATCTTTAAAAAGTAAATGGCCAAAAAAGTTAAAATCAAGCTCTTAGAAAATCACTCCGTAGTTGTATAATGTTAAAAAGAAAAGAGACATTATCAGATCTACGAAAAATCGTAACCGAATTAAAAAAAAATTAGGAAAAAGCCCTTGGAGAAATCGGAAAAATATCCAATTTATCGAAGGCGTTTACAAGACTGGTGCCTATGAAAATATGCTTCTCCCTGGGCGCCCGCCTAAGCTGGACTTGAGGATGCAAAGGCAAATTCTGCGTACAATCAACGTTTGTCCTATGGAAAATGACGTTATCATCACGAAAGGCATCGGAAATTATCATGGAGTTTTTGTGCATCCCGAAACCGTTCGAAGATGGTCAAAAAAAATTATTTGCATTGTAGAGTAGCGGGGAAAAAGGCATTGCTAAAAGATGCAAATAATGCTAAACGGCTTAACCAAGTATGCTGAAAAATACCAAAACATCCACCAAACTGACTTTTCGGGAACGTGTTATTTTCACCGATGAATGTCAATTCAATGTTTTCTTCAACGATGGTCACAAAAGTCTGGCGTAAAAAAATACTTCCCTGCAACAAAAAAATATTGTTCACACCGTTACGCATGGTGGAGTGGCAGTGATGGTTTATGGTTGCATGGCGGCAAGTAGTGTCGGAAACATATGATTTATCGATGGAATAATGGATAAACATATGTATGTATATTGATATTCTTAAGGATACCTACATGTATCCAGAGTTTCGAAAAACCCGAATTGCCAGGTGAACCTATCATGCTTCAAGACAATAGTCCGAAGCACACCTTTGTCTTGGTGAAGGAATGGTTGCTCTACAATGTGAAATCGAAGTTGGATCATCCGCCATATTCTCCTGACTTAAGGATAACTACATGTATCCAGCATTTATAGTATCATTTGAATAATCAGATTAAGAAAAGGCATGATACGTCAAAATTGAATCTAAAGGCTATTAAGTATAATTGAAAAGGAAGCCATACAAAATACTAAATATATGTTATGTACACCAGCGTATGTACAATAAAGCGGCTCGGTCCCCATACAAAAAAAAAGTATGAAAAAACTACCCCTATCTGAAAGCTTATGTTCAGAGTATTTGAAGCTTATTATTTTTTTTTATTTTGGACCACCCTAAAAACCGCCAAAATTAATTTTTGTTTATAACTTTGGCAGTTGATGTCCGATATTTATAAATGCTATATTGGTGTGGTCGCTGTGGCGTAGTGGTAGTGCGTTGGACTGCTACGCAGAGTGTCCGGGGTTCGAATCTCGGCACAGGCAAAATTAAAAAAATAAGTAGAAAAAATAATTTTTCTACACGGCACCACCTCTTGTCAGGCAATGGCAAACCTACAAGAGTAAAAATTGCTATGAAAAGCTTTTCCTTCGCCGTTCGGATTCGGCTTTAAACTGTAGGTCCCTTCCATTCATGTACAAATATAACACGCACAACATGAGTGGATGCGAAAAGCTCGGCCTAGGCCCTCCATGGGCTGTTGTGCCATCAAAAGTAAAAGTAAAGTATTGGTGTAAGAGGCTCAACGATTGCTACATTTTCTACATTAGGTGTTATTCATCTCCGAAGTCATTTGTAATAGTTAGGTCGCGTACACAGAGTTGTACCCCTGGGAATTTTTTCTTTCACAAATTTGAAGCACTTAGAAAATCATTAAATTCTTGCCGAAGAAGTGTTAAGAAGGTTAATAAACGAAAAAGTTATAGCTGCTTAAATTTTGGTGCAATTCTTATTGTACCTATAAGTACTTAAATAATTTCGATTTTTTGTTGTAGCTCAAATCAAAAACCAATAGAGTTAATTAAGCCATTTAATATATTCAAAATTTATTGATATTTAAAAATTATACATTAACAGTTAAATAAAAACGTAAACTAAATGATTAACTATGAACCAATAAATATTTTTTTATTGAGATAAATTTTGACGTGATTCCCGATGGCTGTAACGCTCATGACTTTCCAATTTACTTAGTATATGACCCACACGCTTCTCATCTGAGACTGCAAGTGCAGATTCGCTTACAACACGAACAAAACGCTCAGTGTTTTGCGAATGACATTTAAATTCTGTGAAAATTAAAAGTAATTAGTGATATATTAAACTTTTTTTACTCCAGAAGATTTACCTGGAATATTTATGATTTCACTGGCTGCAAAATGAAAATGTATAAGTTGACTGTCCGTGTAGAACTGGAGACAAGGTGGTTCCGTACATTTGAATTTCTTCATACTTGTGTACGAATTACTATTGAAATTTATTATCCCATGTTTTGGCGCATTAAACGTACGAAGTGTGGATTTTGGCGTGCGGTTCTGATTCTTTCATATGTTTCCGAACGTATGTCTTGATCCGGATCAGTTATCATTGCCAACAGTATGTTTTCTGGGTGATAATAATATGCATTATATTCGATAGTCGGACGAATAATCAACTGAACTTTAATTTGTAACTGAAGGATCCAGCAAATATATTAAAAAAAAAAATTGCCTGGGGGGTACAACTCTGAGTACGCGACTTTCGTGGTATTATGTGCTTACCCGTTGATTATACCATAATCATACCAGATTCCAATGCATTGGTTAAAACTGGACAAGAGCTTCCAACGTGAAAAGCGAAAGGTTTTAATGTTTTTTGATAATTGTTAGGCACACCCAGAAGACGTACAGAAAACTAAAGTCCAGAACATTGGTGTTTTTTCCACCAAATATGACCACCAAACTGCGACCACTTGATCAGTGAGTAATTTCAACTTTGAAGTTTTCCTATCGCAGTAGGGCCCTCAAAGAAGCTCTAGAGTGTATAGAGTAAAACAAAAACCACGATTGCATTAATCATAATGAAATGATTGTATTAATCATTTATCAAAAGCTTGGGATATTGTCGTTAGTAAACAAACAATTGTCAACTGCTTTAAAAAAGCTTTGATTTGTTCAGTGTTCTCCATGGGACGAAGAGGACGACATACATTCAATTTACTTGAATGAATTTGATGTTATGATGAATCCTGATTATGAACAATCGCTAAGAAAAAATTAAATATATTTTAATGCTACTTTTTAAGATTATATTGAGGTGGATAATGAAGTTGGCTTAGCAGGATTTCCAACAGACGATGACATTATTGAGTATTATAGCACTAACTCAGCTGGTCGCTGTGGCGTAGTGGTAGTGCGTTGGACTTTTACGCAGAGTGTCCGGGGTTCGAATCTCGGCACAGGCAAAATCAATAAGTAGAAAAAATAATTTTTCTACACGGCACCACCTCTTGGCAGGCAATGACAAACCTACAAGAGTAAAAATTGCTATGAAAAGCTTTTCACTTCGCCGTTCGGATTCGGCATTAAACTGTAGGTCCCTTCCATTCATGTACAAATATAACACGCACAACATGAGTGGATGCGAAATGCTCGGCCTAGGTCCTCCATGGGCTGTTGTGCCATTAAAAGTAAAGTAAAGTAAGCACTAACTCAGCTGATTCAAATGATGGAAGAGATTGCTTTAGAGCTTTGAATTTATACTACAAGGATTTGAATAAATTTGAGTCTCTTTCTATTGAAAACTTCTACTGCTGTCTGTAACTCTAAGTCTCCATAATCTTGGCATGTTGGCAGACGAAGAACAATAAATAGACATTTGACATTTATTACGATACAAATTAGAAAGTAAAGGCAGACCATGTATTCTTTACTTTATAGGTTAGAAAGTATTATTATTTGAAGCAGTCATCACCGATCAGCTCTATTTTTCTGTTACTTTTACTTACTTACTTTTAATGGCACAACAGCCCATGAAGGACCTAGGCCGAGCTTTTCGCATCCACTCATGTTGTGCGTGTTATATATGTACATGAATGGAATTTTCTGTTAAATCCTCAAATTTCCCTAAGTCAGCATGGGTTTTTCAAGGGGAGATCCACTGTAACAAACCTCTTAGAATTTTCGAGTGCTATTATAAAGGTTAAAAGTTTTCTATTGGGTTTCAAACGGAAGTAATTTACACTGACTTTAGTAAAGCTTTTGACAAAGTAAATCATAATCTTTTACTAATGAAAATTGACAGAATTGGTTTTCCTCAAGCGCGTATTGACTGGATTAAATCCTATTTATGTAACCGGAAACAAAGGGTTCTTTTCAAGGACATTGTCTCTCGCAATATTGATGTTTCTTCTGCGGTTCCCCAAGGCAGTCATTTGGGACCAATTCTTTGTTCGTTCTTTATAAATGATCTTCCATCAATTATTCGATACTCTAAAGTTTTAATGTTTGCGGATGATGTAAAGCTTTTTTTACCACATTATTCAGCCGCGATTCAAGATCTGTTACAGAGCGATTTAACTTCACTTTCTGACTGGTGTTCCTTAAATTTGATGACTGAAACTGGATAAATGTAAATTTATGATATTTTTCATGGAGGGTGCCATTGGTGGCAAATTATTATATTGGCACTAAACCTCTGGCTAGAGTCTTCAATTGTGTGGATCTTTTGACCCTAAACTTCGCTTCGATTTACATATAAACACATGTATAAATAAAGCCAAAGGTGTCTTAGGTTTTATTAAGAGATGGTCAAAGGAATTTAACGATCCTTATAAGTATTACTAAAATGTTATATATTTCACTTGTAAGACCGATTTTAGAATATGCTTTTGTAACATTAATAACGTGGAGTCTGTTCAAAAACAGTTTCTTTTATTTGCTTTACGAAATTTGAACTGGAACCCCTTAACGAAGCTTCCTCCTTATAAAGATCGTTTAAAATTACTCAATTTGCCTTCACTTGAAAGCCGGAGAGTTATGTTGAAAGTATGTTTTGCGTTTAAATTGTTGAATGGATGGACAGACTCTCCGTATCTATTAAATGAGCTGTGCATTGGTGTTCCTAGTCGCGTTTCTAGAAACCTCATACCTATCAAGTTAAGTCTCTGTAAAACAAATTACGCACTGTTTGATCCTGTGCGTTGTATGTGCAATGATTTCAATAATCTTTATGTGCTAATAGACTTTTGTATCCCCGTTAATACCCTTAAACAATCTTTGTTATATCATTTAAATTAATACTAACTAATGTTCCACGCAGTTGTTGATAAGCCAAATATGTAGCTGCTATTGACGTCCACTATCCACTTGATTCGTGAAAAGCATCGCAGTCCGGACTGTGATTGTTTCGGTCATCAGTCCGTGCGCTCGCGATACGGATGCGCCCCACGGTCGTGCAGGGCGGGTGGAGGCTCTGCTGGGATTCATCGAAAAAAAAAACCAGTTATTCATAATAAATATTGTTTGTGTGTCAATAAAGTTGTTGTTAAGACAATTGAGGGGATACGACACTGAATAAAAGACCTTTTGAATACCCCAATTATTTGTGCACAAACAAATTGTTTCAGAAAGCAAAAAAAAAAGAGTACATATAGAAAAATATTTAAGAAAGATTATATGGTAATTAAGAGAAGACAGAGAATATGTTCTCTATAACGAGTACGATTGCCAGCGCTTTTTATGAAGAGCATGTGGTAATGCTTAGTACACTATTTAAATTTATGCCAAATGAAATCAATACAACTTCCATTTACCTGCCATTGAAACGTTTTATTGAGTTGTTTTACCTACGACAATTTAACTATGCATTTTTATTCTTCACCATATTTCTTTTCTTCTGCTTTTTTCGTTACAGATTTGGGATAATGATCTTAACTTAATTAGGACAGTCAATGCACATGAAGCCTACATATACGCAATGGTAGTGAATAACAGTGGCAAAGTCTATTCGAGTAGCTGCGTTGGATCTGTGAAATATATGCTGCCACCATACAACGGGGATACCCTTCACCAGTTGCTCGTATGCGATGATGCCATTCAAGCGATGTACTGCGATATTGATATTTTGTATACGGGCGATGAAAAGGGCGTTGTAACAAATTGGCAAGATGATAAAATGCTATTTAAATTTAATTTAGTTGAAGAAGTCAAATCGTTGGCGGCAGAAAAATCCCTCATTTATACGGTGCGTGATTTGGATGTGGTGGTGTCAGAAGTGACTGCTGGAAAATCAGGGAAATATAGTAATAAAGCTGTAATGCCGGGGAAATCACCGTTGGCGCTGGTCGGCCCTATGGTGGAGAATAAAAGAACATTTCTAGTATTTGCCGATCGTACGGGTAAAGGTTTGGTGTTGGCAAAGAATTTGCCACAACAACAATTTAACATTGTATGGAGTTTGCCCGTAAGTCTATCTGAATTGTCTTCAGTCAAAGTAATAGATTATGCATACATAGTACATACATAGTATACGTTAAGGTCCATAACAAAACGCATATAAATAATTTTGGATAAATGAACGAATTTAAAGAGTCAGTAGGATATATTGTATATTTTTTTAAAAACATTTGTTATGTAACTATTCTTAAGTGGCAATTCATTTTTAATATTTATTTATTATTGTATTTAGAAATGTTGCGTTTTGGTCCGTCACATAGTACATATTTATTTCATTTTGTTATGAACCCTCTGGAGCTGTTATGAACTAGGTTTGGAATTATGGCTTTTTGTTTTGTATGAAATTTTTAAATACTTAGTTGTTGTTTAAAGTCCAAATTTTGTTCCATTTTGATTTTCTGTTTATTTAATATGCATTGAGCACACATTTCCTGTACATCTGTCGCAGGAGAAGAGAAACCTATGTTAAGAGTATTGAAAACATTGTAAAAATATGTTTTTTATATTGACTTGTGATGAAAGAAATAATTTTTGAGATTTATTGCTATTGTAGTGGTTCGCTTTCGCTGGTAAAGTTTTGAGGAATTAAGCTTCCATTTTTACGCCAACATGAAGTGTAAACGTTTTTTTGGCCTGACCTCGCTTCATGTCACTACAGCCAAACGGCCTTAGAGTGGTTCCAATCCACCAAACTGTCCAGAACTAAGGCCGATTGAGAGGTACTGGGCTTTAGTAAAAAAGGAGTTGAAGGTAACAAAAAAAGTGGCCAAAGACCTTCAAGATTTCAAAAGAAAGTGTTCTGCAGCCGCTGTGAGGGTGTCGGACACTACCATAAAAACATTAATGGAAGGGGTTCCTGGAAAATTAAAACTTTTTATTGAAAACTAATAATTTGTGGTTTCTTGTTTTTATTTTTTAATCTAAAAATAATTTGCAAAATAAAATACTTTAGTTTAAAAAAATCGGACTACTGGTTCAAAAGATTTCATCATTTTTGTACCAGACAATTTTATTCGACGCACTCCTTATTTTCATGAAAAATAGCTTTAGCAATGGTATTCACTCTCCGACCTGTTACCGAAAATACTTTTGTTTTTTGCTTTCTGGTGTACATTTGGAACTATCAGTCGTATCAGATATTGATACTGATAAATTTTTGCTTTGTTTTTACAGAGCTCACGATTGAGAATAATCAAATAACTATTGAGCTTCCAACATTTGTATCAATATTTTGTTTTGTGGCTGCAAGGTTTGTGTAAGGACAGAGTCAACAGATCTTTATCAGCGTATCTGCGAAAAAATATAAACTTTTTTAGATATGTAAAGGTACCAAAACATACTTGTAGCGTAGTGGTAGTGCGTTGGACTGTTAAGCAGAGTGTCCGGGGTTCGAATCTGGGCACATTCAAATCAAAAGGTAAAGAAAAAAAAAACAATTTTATTTACACCGCACCACCTCTTGGCAGGCAGTGACAAACCTAAAAGAGTAAAAATTGCCTATGAAAAGCTTTTCACTTCGCCGTTCGCATTCGGCATAAAACTGTAGGTCTCTTCCATTCACGTACAAATATAACACGCGCAACATGAGTGGACGCGAAAAGCTCGGCCTTTGGCGCTACATGTGGTCATAGTCGACATTGATATGGTAAAAAACTGAAGTTGGTTGTGGTAAAGGCATAACACTTGCCACAACGGCTGTCTATCTCTTTATCGGTGTTCTGTGATTGTATTCCCTCTGTCATTCTTCCTCCTTCTTCCTCCCACCTATCAATCTTCCTTCCAATCCGCACAATGCTCTGCGTTCATAGGAGTACACCCTGTGGGTTGAATGTGAATGTAAACAACAACAAAAAATACTTTTCACGACGGTTTGCACGTCTATTATTAGTTCTGCGAAAATGATAATTTCTTTGTTTCCCGACGTTTATATTTACCTAATTTTAATTCTGCTTTAATCGTCATTGACAATTCGCTAAATAAAAACAGTAGGTATTAACAATTGGAATAGAATTCTTACTATTTTACAATTATTGTAGATTTAACATAACAATAAAATTAATTTTTACCATTGACTTTTCAATAATATCTCGAATTTGTTCATTGCTTATGCAAATGGAAATTTTTTCATTTTTGTCTTAATCATAATGATTACGTAGATTTCAATATGTAGAATAGGATTCCGTTAAAATATCGAAAAACTTAAAAAGTGGATTTATTGCGTTTTGTTGTGGACTCCTCATATGTACATATGTAGATATGTATGTTATTCAAGGGTGCTAGTTGTTTCAAAGAATTTACCACTTCTGGTATATAAATCATTGGAGATTGCAACTAAATATTGTTTCTATGTTTAAAATTCCTCCTAGGATTGTCATGAAATGATTGTGCTTTCCATTTGCGGTGATGATAAATATCTATATTCCGGTGGTTATGATAATAAGGTAAAAGGCTGGACAGATTTGGAGAAAGAGGCGCCAAAGGCATTAGGTGAAGTTGATGCTGGCAGCTGCGTGAATTCCATATGCCAAGGGGCAAACAATTGGGTATATGTGGCAACATCCGATGGCTACATTCGACGGGCGAAGTTCGTTTAAACTTGCTCCGATTTTTATGTTTACTTAGTTATGGCGTGTCTAGTACATTTTAGAGTGCATATAAAGGCTGATAGTCTGTTACACAAATACAATACATTAATTAATAAAACGATTAAGGGTTTCTTGTGTTTTTTCTCTTCAAATTTTAATTTTATTTGAATATTATTTTTTTTGTGTTGTTGTTTTACTTTCAAGGAAAACAGTTGTTTTAATTTGTTCTTTTTATTTTGTTTCTTGCAGTTTTCGTGCATTTTTGTTTTAATTTAAGTTTTTCATTTTCAACTAAGTAATTTACATATGTTTTATTTTCACTTGAAACATTTTTATTAGAAGTTTGTTTCACTGCCGAAGTAAATATCACAACAAATAAAAATATCAAAACTATAAATGAATGTGTATGAATATGTAAGTAACATAAAATAAATATTATACAATAACACAAACATTTCTAAAATGTATAATACAAATATATTTTCAATAAATAAATATGTATGTATCTAAACATTTTATACTTTTATTTTCCACGTAAACTCCATACTTATTGATTTTTGTTTTACTCGAAGATTGTCATTCTGCATAAAAGTTAGATTCCTATTCAAATTTGTTTGTCTAATTTCATGCCAATTTCATAATTGTAATAATATTTTCACTTGCATTTCATTTATGTAGTCTTAATTAACTAAAATACATTTACACAATGTCACATTTACGTATTCATTTTACTTATTTAATGATTTTTTGTTTAGTAATTTATTAAACATTTAGTATACCTACCAAAGTTTCTTTCACTACATTTACCATGTCCTTTTCCTTATGTTGTACAACATTTATCTATATTAAATATGTGTACACGTACATATGTATGTATACAAATTGTTTTTGTTTTTTCTTTAGAAAACATTTTAAACGATTTGTTTTTCTTTTCGGTTAATCTCTTCCATTTACACGAGATCTTCCACTCAATGTTATTTACATTTATGTAATGTTTTTGTATCTAAGGAATTACAAATAATAATAAATAAGTATAAGTTTTTTCTGTTTATAACTGAATTCTATAGAATTAATGGTTGTGAATGGTGTTACATAATTCGTTGACTAATTTTAGTCAAGACATGTTGGAAATATGTATTTAGAAAAGTCACGAGATTGATATAAGTATGCATTTAGAAATATGTATGATTTCATGCATCGCAATTATGTAGATGATTCACGAGGCCTCATAAAATGTCCTATAAGTCGTTGTGTCATACATGGAAGTTTACGATAGTTTTAAAAATGTTGTCGTTCACCTCCATATAAAAACATTATAGTGAGTAGAGAACTTAACTTTCACCCGGGAGGTTGGGGGTTCAATTTCCCTCCTCTTGGTCTGGTGGTTAATTTTGTGGTTAAAATTCATATATTATATTTCTAGCGATATGAAGTGAATGAGAATTATAAAAAAGTGTACAAGTACACCACTTGGCAAAACAATTTCCATGTGATAAAAAACTGCTAACGATTTTTTAGTTATAAGTATTGTAGGCCTATCCAGTATACGAGTATATGACTTCGTTGCCCAAACTCATCCATACTTCGCAACTTAATTTGTAAAGCATGCCCACATAAACATAAATAATTAAACTGTGCAACGTATGTTTTTTGAGTAACCTTTAAAATCAGGTGTTTCCTGTTGCTTTGATACTTCTTCTTCTTCTTCAATTGTCATTGAATATTTTTGTTCTGCCAGAAATTTAGCATAAAAAGTTGAAGCACAACATTTTATTAATATTTTATTTATCAGTGCTGCAATATCACATTCATATTTTATATAATTGGGTCCTCACACGTGTCGTATTTTTCTCCAAATTGCACTTACGACTTTATGAGACACTGTGAATTATCTAATTGCTTATTAAAAAAAATTGGACAGGACCACCTTGTGGATAAAAGCCGAAGCCGGAAATGGATCATAAACGTGATTAAATTGATTGCATTTTATACTTTTCTCAGCAGGCCGGTTTGTTTTTCAGAGAGAAGTGGTGTTCTGGTCCAACATAGCCATTACTTATCATACTAATTCTGACAAATATGGCACATCTAAAGGGAAATAATAATGCACAAAGTATAAGTACAGAAGCTATCCGTTTATGGTGAACGGAATCAGACATGCTAGTTTATATGCTTACAGTAACTCAACAAATTGATCAAGTGAAAAGCCATTTTCGGAACATGATAAGCGGGTCAAGAATGTTGACAAATCGTAAAATATCAGCGCTGAAAAGTTTCTACTCACTCCAATGAATAAAAGTAGTGAGAACTTTTTGATATTTTCAGGTACACGAGGATCTCGAAAGTAGCGAAACGTAGATCATAAAATCTTGCTTTTTAAAATTTCGTAGTCGAAAGTTTTTTAATGCTTCAATCTTTTATATTGCCCTGTACAAAAACTTACATAATGTAAAACGAATTTTCTTAACCGAATGATGTTTATTGGGTATACGTTTCAAAGTTTAAGACTAAACTTTATAATTTTCATACATGTTTTGGTTGAAAAATTTAAGAAATTAATTTTTATGGTCCAAGTGGTCGTTACTTTGTGTTCATTGGAGTGAGTATCGTTATTATTTTACGATTGGTCAACATCCTTCGCCATTTATCATGTCCCAATAATGTTCTTTCACTTGATCATAATAATAAAACTATCACAAGCAGTCAGAGTCAGAAAATTACAGTATTTGACTGCCAAGAGGGCATTGTAGTATTCATAGATACCGAATAGACCTTACATATTTTACGCAATATATATTACGTATTATACAAATTGAACTTGTCACAGATGTGAGGAACATGGCGTGCAAGCTACATAGCTTCGCCGCAGAGCGCTATATTGACGGGCTCAAAATGAACTGCGAGATAGCTAGGAGATTCTACTCAGAACAAAACTAATCTGGGCTCCAGGTCATAAAAACATTAAAGGCATTGAAAAAGTCGGAGTAAAGTGAGTAAAAATTTCTCAGACGCACTAGTGAAAATTATCCTGAGTTAAATAAGGGGGGATATACTTCTTCTCACTTGTTCATTCTAGCAGATAATATATGTAAAGATTTCCTATATGCGCTGGCAAAACACGATCAAAATAATGAGATTCCCTTTCACTTCCACTCCCATCACCCCGGTTTTGTGAGGACCAGACCATCAACCTTTCAAAGACAAAAAAATAGAAACTTCCTGAGATTGGGAAGTTATTCAATTTCTTAATCAATTTCTTACTAAGAGTCGAACGACATCCATTGACACAGTGAGGGTGTGGAACCCAAGAAATTGAACTTCCACATGGCAGGTAGTAATCACCATACTAACCTACTACCAATCTAAAGAGAAACATTGAGTTTCTAGAGCAGTGTTGGCCATTTCGCTCTAACCGTCGTTTAGTGCTTTTTCTTGTGTAAAAAATACTATCAATCATATCTTATGAACTCATTACGCGAGAAAAGTATTACCGTATAGAGCGACAGGTTGGAGATGCTTACTTTACTTTTAATAGCACAGCAGCCCATGGAGGACCTAGGCGGAGCTTTTCGCATCCACTCATGTTGTGCGTGTTATATTTGTATATGACTGGAAGGGAACTACAGTTTTATGCCGAATCCGAACGGCGCAGTGAAAAGCTTTTCATAGCAATTTTTACTCTTGTAGGGTTGCCATTGCCTGTCAAGAGGTGGTGCCGTGTAGAAAAATTATTTGGTCTACTTTTTGTTTTTGCCTGTGCCTAGATTCGAACCCCGGACACTCTGCGTAGCAGTCCAACGCATTACCACTACGGTTGGAGATGCGTTTTGCTCAAAAGTTTAGTTTTTCAGTTAAAACAGCTTTGCGGGCAAACGAGCGATTTGCAAATATATTCGTAATTTAAAAAGCTTTAAAGGGTTCATCAATCGTGAGTAAGGAATAAAACTTTTTGAATCAAGTCTGAACAAATCAAGTCTGGCTTCTTGGACTCTACTGCAGAGCACTAAGTGGCCGACACTGACCTAAGAGGAAACTTGGAAAGCGAAGAATATTTTCGATGAATATCTATTTCATATATTTATTTTCAATTAAAACTGGAGGAGCGTGGCGTAAATATTTACGATTAAGAGTCTCACATTGAAAAACGAAACGTCAAATGCCAATAAGAAATATTGTTTTTATGTGCAGGTGTAATTTGTAAAATCGTTTTCAACGTAAATAGTAGGAAGGCTGTAAAAGTATGCATGTAAGTGCGAAGAAAAGAGTTGGTTATTTAGTTTCACATGTTTATTAATTATTGCCATCTACTTTTGTCCAACAATTTATTATCATAATTTGTATTGTGAATTAATTAAATAAACAAAAAAAAAACAAAAAAAAAAATCTCAAAAAAAAGCATAAAATTCTCTCTATTATAAATACGTATACATTTAATATTGCTCATTAACTAAGTATCGAACACCGCGTGTGTTTCTATATGGTAAATATGTATGTTTGTGTGTGTATGTGTGTTTCCTACAATAATTTTCCTTACATAATATCTAATGTTTTTCCAGTATGAGTGTAGATTGCATATACATACATACATACATAAGTTTATAATCTTAACTAGCATTAAAATGTATGTATGCCCCCAGGAAACATTGACATAAAAACGATTGCATACATTTGCTTTTTTTGCATTTTTTCGTTAGAAAAAATTAACAAGTGTATTGTGTAAAAAATTGTATGTTTCATTTTAAGAGAAAATAAATCAATAAGCAAATTGTGTATAAGGAAATTAATTATTTTAAGTTTAGTTTCTGAAAGCAGTGTTCTTTTTCATCTTACATTTTATTGCTACAATAAATATTTATTTTTTATTTATCTACTATTTCAATTAATTTCTGCACATTCTTGCACATACTTACATTGATATTCTTCTTGCAATTTTGCTTGCTATATTCGTATGTAGTCTTCTTTTTCTATCCATATGTTAACATTAAAATAATACTTATATCACATACAAAGTTATACAATAACGTACAATACACAGACATACCATATGAGTATCTTTTATGTAGCAAAATATAGTGAAAAACAAAATAAAGTGTGAGATTTGGTACTCTCAGTTCGGCTAAAGTGCGTTCTTCAGATTTTTATGCCAATATTTGATAATTTTCTTGTTAACGACTGAGATTGTAATTTAATGTTTGCGGCTTTAAGCGATCAGAGAGTGCTTAGTCGAACGCGTCTATTCATTTCGTTATACTTAGTAGGTATTCATTTCACTTTGTAAAAATTTTATAGCTATTCACGACTGATTGTTGCTGCTTACCATAGAGTTACTGTATATGCGAGTACAGAGTACAGAGTACATACAGTAAAAGTAAGCGGATCTAAAGGAGGAAAGAAGGCATGGGATTGAGGAAAGATCGCTTTTCCTTTCCTTTCTGACAATAATCTCAGTCATAATGATCGTTGCTCTAAAACATAAGTTTTTTGATGAACAAATAAATAAGATACCCTCTGTCAACCTATGGTTCTATATGGATGATATCTCAGGAAAGAAGGCATGGGGTTGAGGAAAGATCGCTTTTCCTTTCCTTTCTGACAAAAATCTCAGTCATAATGATCGTTGCTCTAAAACATAAGTTTTTTGATGAACAAATAAATTAGATACCCTCTGTCAACCTATGGTTTCATCTGGATAAGTATCTCAGGACTTATGTTTGTTCCAAGATTAACATGCCACATATGAAGTAAATGACAAGTTTTGTTTTGAAATACTAAATACTTTATCTAGTATTGGCGATGAATTTATATAGATGGCTCGAATTGAGCACTCAACCATTCATATTCTTGTTGTCTTTCGTTTTCTTACCATTTTGAATGATTGATAAGATTATAGCTTAATGTGGGACTCCTTCCCGTTGAAATATTGGTTTCTGTATTGCGTTTTACCCAAAACTGTTTTTTTTGTACAATAGTGTACATGATATCTGTGTGGTCGCTGCGGTGTAGTTGATAGTGCGTTGGTTCAAGTCTCGGCACAGGCAAAATCCAAAAGGGGAAAAAACAATTTTTCTACACGATATCTGGTGCCGGGCGCCATCTATTGGCAGGCAATCGCAAACCTACAAGAGTCAAATTTGTCTATGAAATGCTTTTCGGATGCGAAAAGCTCGGCATAGGCCATCCATGAGCTGTAGAGCCTATCTCCTTTTTAGAAAATTTACTTTTTTGGGAGTAGTTTTGGATGGAAAAAAATATTTTTATAAAATTAAATTTTTTTGTGGTTTTTGAAAATGTTATTAATTAAAAAGAATTATACAATTTTAGTAGTTTTGGATGAAATTTTTTTATATTATAAACCTCCACAAAATTTTTATTCATACAAAAATTTAAGTATTTAAATTAAAATTGTTTTCATCCAAAACTGCTAAAATTGCACACAAACGACCACCTCGATAGTCTAATAGATAGAGCACTAGACTTTCACTCAGGTGGTTGAGGGTTTGATTGCTTCTTTGGTCTGGTGGTTAATTCACACTTCTTGTATTTCTACCGTTTGCAGTGAACGAGCACTATAAGAAAGTCACTTGGCAGGCAATGGCAAAATCAACAAGTGATAACAAATAGCAACCCACCGGCGTCCCACCCTATGGCAACACAATAGGCCCATCTGGCCTATTATCAGCGGCTAAAAATAATACACAACTCAAATACTGTTTTAAAGTCCCATTTTCTTGCACAGTGTTTATTTTCCAAAGTAAAATATAGTATGCGTATTTGGTTTCTCTTGGCTGCCATTATATAAAAATTTTTAATATAATTTAATTATATATATAATTTATAAATAATTTATAAATATAATTTAGGCTCATTAGGTCCATCTAGAAGTATTTAATGATCGTTAGGTCCATCTTGAGCACTTATAAATTTTTCAGTTTACTTCAGATCAACAACAACAGATCTACAGTCAAAGCAAAAAATTAGCAATATGCAATATGTTTAAGAAAGATTTCTCAACTATTTCTACGTACATCAAAAAAGTGATTAAAATTTCTTAAATGTTTACCATCTAATTGAGGAATTTTCCTTAATACATAGGAATCAAGATCAATCTCAACATATTAAGAGTCGAACGATGCATTGAAGAATGAATGACGAATTTAGTTGCTATATATTCCATGAGGTTTAATTTCGATTTTGGTGTTGAATTTTTAATAGAGAATACTTTATAAAAAACTATGCTTGTGGTTTTTGATTGTGCGATTTTTGTGGACAACCACGTTTACTTAAGTATTATAAATACAACCGTGTGCTTTTTAATCCCCTTATCAAATAGAATAACCCCCATTATCAGTGTCGTCGGGGCAAAGCAGGTTCAATATCGCTAAATTGGACTAAGTATGAGTAAAATTAAAATTAATATTGGAATATCGTTTTTGGACCATTGGAACCAGCAACATTTAATGTTCGTCCACCGTAATATGTAATAGGTATAACAATGACTCCTGAACAACTAAATTTTAAGAATAAGGATCTAAAGTTAAAGTATATTTTGTCTTTAGCAAATCTCTTCATACATTTTTAGAAATGAATACCCTTAATATACATACTTACATACATATAATAATACATTAATACGACCTATATCTATAATTTTACTTGTGTCTCAATCACTTCAATAGTACATTTGTTACACATAATAAGCATTGTATGGATTACGTTTTTGCATACACGGCAATACACATTCCAAAGTATTGCGAAATGCTTCACGAAAATCTCGATTGAAATATGCATAAATCAAGGGATTCAATGTTGAGTTAAAGTAACCAATCCAGAAGAGTACAACAACTACCACATCCGGGCACGGGCATGCTGCACCACAGAGAGATGTAATAACGTACCTATAGCATACGTAAATATATTGAAAGATGAGATTATTCGCAGTTCGAGATTAAGTACTTAGCTCGCAAAAGAGTTAGTAACTTTCATTCAAGGCAAACAAGCACAAAGGAGTAAATATGAATTATGCCTACTTACCAGAGAAAAAATGGCAGCCAACATAGCAGAAATACGCCCATAATTATACCTAAAGTTCTGGCTGCTTTATGTTCGGCTTTCCAACCTTTTGTTGGTCTTACAGAACCGCCTAGAAAAGTTAACAGCAAAAAAAAAACAAAAAAACAAAAATCATGGAATATGTTATTATTATGACGATTATTGTAAATGTAGTAAAGCATGGTAAAGTAAAGTATATTTTATGTAAATATATGCTGAAGTAGTAGTGAACTTGTGTTAATGTAAAGTAAAGTATGTACTTGTAAAACTATTTTCAAAAAGGGCATTCATTAAAATGAGAATTTAATTGACATCACAGTGAAAACCATTAGAATTAATTAAATAAAACACTTAGAAGCTGTTGTAGGAAATACAAAACAATATATGAATTCAACGGAAGTGTGTTTTCTGTGTGTAAATATGTATGTGTGTGTGTGTGTAGATGTGCATGGAAATTTGAATAATGTAAATTCAAACAAGTTAGAAAAGAAAACATCAAAGTCATACCTACTCACTACATAAAGGATATCTTATTGTATTGATAAGTTTTAAGGATTTAGCTTCTATCTGTAGAAAGTGGGGAGTGGAGGAGTGCATATCTCATTTTCATTAATGTGCATATCTCATTTTCATTAATGGAACTAAATAGCTGTAAATATTTGAACTTCGGGTAACGATTTCGAAAGTTAGACCCAGAGAGTCCAAAGTAAAGGAAATTGAAGGATACTCTGTAATAATAAAGTAGATTATATCGTGGCGTGTAAATTAAATTCAATTCAATTCAAGAAGATTTTAAAATAATTAAAAAATTTTTGTACGAAAAGAATTGAAAAATGTTAAGAAAAGAAATGAACTTAAAATCTGTCATCCCTCATTTTATAGAGAGGCTTAGAGGCTTATTGTAATTAAAAAATTGTTTACCTTAAATAATTTCACTTTCAAAATTGGAAAAAGTTAAAAAAAAACCTTTGGATTTGTTTTTCAATTTGGATAATTGCTTTTCCAAATTTGGCAAGTTCATCTTGTGAGATTAAATCTAGTGTATTAAACAGGCTTAATGAACGTTAGGTATGGCATAGAGAATCCATTGTAAACATACATAATACATATGACGTGAAGAGCGTTACTCTTGTTTGAAAAACATTTTATTGGCAAGTGACCCGTAGACGCATAAAGGTAGTGTCTATATCAATCAAGTTTCAATGAAATTAGATCAAAGAGAGCAATGAAATAAGTAAAAGAAAAATCAAAAGAAGATTAATATTTGAGAGTTATTAATCCTTCAATGCAGTTATTTTAACTAGTTGAATAGTTCGCAAGATGTGACGGTAGTTCAAAAACCCGTATTGGGGTATTAACAAAAGAAATTCGCCGGGGTAGGTAAAACTCGCATGAACGTTACTTTGAAACCGGAGCTGATATCACAAAACGTAGCTAGGATTTCTCTTATATTGACGAATGCTTTCGAATGATATAGGCTGAATTGCGTCCATTTTTCATCGCCCTGAATTTGTTACACTGTGTAATTCAGCAAACTATGAATGGCTTGTGTCGTGGGCTCGCCGTGGCATAAATGTTTTGCTCTGAATTACTCCGCTGAATGTTGTGGTTGGATAATAGACGCCGGGAAAATTCAATCTATAGAGTGAAAAGAATGTTTCATGCTCAAGACAAAATGTCTCATAGTAGAAGGGCAAATTATATTAACTGCAGCACTCCGCCATCGCTTTACTATATCCATAGGCTAATATACTCGTATGATCTCAATACTTGATATGTTATGTACGACTTCACTGGGTAAACTATAATAAACCTATAATACATATACTCGTATGTATAGTGTCTTCGTGGAAAATATTTCGTATCGAAAAGTAGTGCACTAAAGGTCAATACTACCTGAACGGTTGCCTAAAAACTTTCTCTTAGGCATGAAACAAGAGAATTGCACTTGGTTAAGGGTTTACGTTCTGTTAATTTATTAACTATTTAACTTCTTAACAAATCGTTTTCCAGGTAGTACAATTTAATAACTTGATTTCAGATGCTTATGAAAATTTAATGAGCAAATGTCTACGTGCTATAATTTAAACAATAACATCGTGATAACATCGCTTAAGCCAAAAAAGCCAAAAAATGTTTTATTAAGACTATGAGGCACTAAGTAGTCTGTGGTCTGTAAGAGACAATCGGAAGCCTCAACCATAAAGAATTATGTATATTAACCTGAAATTTAATGATTGAAATTAAAATTAACCGCAATTTAATGTTTGAAATGAAAAATGCACGTGTTGAATATGAACTTTTCAGTAGTGATTAAGTGCCGGCTGTGTAGCTCATCTTCTGAAATTGAAGTATAAAAAAAGCTTAAACGTAACGAGCAGTAAAGTTACTACATTGGTGGGTTTACTGGTGTTGCGCCCTTGGTGAAAGCGTTTGCAACATTGTTTTTATGATTTATGCACATAATTATTGAGGTGTTTATAAAAAAGCGTATAACGTTTCCTTGTTTAATGATTTAAAAATATCTTTAGTAATAAATATATTTATTAAAAAAATGCATGAGAAAGAGCGAAAGTAAAAACGAGCGAAAGCAAGAGCAAAGTAGTTAACAAGTGAGTACAATTGTAGTAAAGTAAGCGAAAATAAGTAAAGTAAGGAGAAGCTATTTAAGCGTAAATTGTAAGCAGAACAAGAACAAGAACAAGTTTGAATAAAATAGCATTGAATAGAAAATTTTATCTCAAGCGAGAAATTTGATATTTGATATGATTGATGGACGAAGTGCGATGGTGGTTAGTTGGTGGGTGGTCTTAGTTTCTATAGAATGACTTTCAAGTTCGTATGTGTTTGTTTGTGTGTGTGTGTGTGTATGTATCTAGTATGTAGTTAACATGTGTCCAAAAGTGCAAAATGTAACAAATGTAAATAAAATCTGACTGAACGCACTTAAATAGAAAGGCAAACTGTACATAAAACCGAGACAGTTTGAAAATATGTACTACCACATACGCATGCATACATATTTACACAGGTAATCTCATAGAACAACTTATGTACATTCGCAGTAATAGTAGTAAATAGTAGTAGTAGTAGTACATAGTAGGAGTTGTAGTAGTAGAATTACAGAGTAAAATTAAATAAAAATATGGTAGTAGTAATGCAAAGAAAAGCAGGCGGCAACAATTGGTCGAAAGTAGTAATTTTATGAAACGTAACAGAACAGCGTAGTAGCACTACTTAGTATAGTAAGTGGTAGTAGTAGTAGTAGTAGTAGTAGTAGTAGTAGTAGTAGTAGTAGTAGTAGTAGTAGTAGTAGTAGTAGTAGTAGTAGTAGTAGTAGTAGTAGTAGTAGTAGTAGTAGTAGTAGTAGTAGTAGTAGCAGTAGTAGCAGTAGTAGTAGTAGTAGTAGTAGTAGTAAGTGGAAATAGATTATGTAGGTAGTAGCAGTTATTTTTCTAGTGATCGATAGTAGTTAAACTGCTCCGTTTTCACTACCTTTGCAGTTGTACTAAAACAAACAGGCTGTAGGTTAGTTATCTTAACAATTTATGTTTGCTGTTATCACAAACTAGCATGTATAAATGTATGTACGACTGAATAAGATGAGATTTTGCGTGTATGTAGAAAATAATATAAATTTTTATTATTTTGTTTGTTTATTTGCAGTAATTTTTGTGCTTGCTGTTGTTGTTTTTGTGGTTGTTGTTTTGTGGTACGTTTTGTGGTACGTTTTGTTTTGTTTTTGAACACACTCACCGGTAGCGCCACATTGACATCCTTTAAGGCGTCGCAATTTTCTATTTTTACGATGCCAACAAGTTTTATGCCAAAATCTTTTAGGTTTGTTGTTTGGATTCGTTTCATTACTATCGATTTGTGATTTATTCAATATATCGCCACATAAATGACATTTGATGTTGTTGGTTGTAGCGGTGTCGTATCTTTTTCTACTAGTTGCAATTGTGGTGGTGTTGTTATGTGTGAATGTAATATTTTTTGAATGGCTAGTGGTGCCAGTCTTTTGCTCAATCATATCAGCTTCTTCCTCATCGACAAAAATGCAAATGCCACCACGCCTTTTCAACGATGACTTAGTCGAAAAGTCTGTTTCTAGAGATGTGGAATTGAAGAAGAATGTCGGATGGAATTGGAGTTGAAGTTGGAAGTTGATTTTAGTTGTTGTTTGATTGGTTGAATGGTGGTTGGTTGGTCGGTTGATTGGTTGATTGATTGATAGAGTTGGAAAAATATGTTTGAATGGGTTGATTATTATTTACAGAAGTAACAATTTAAAAAACAAATGTAAATTTTAATGAAATTGGATTTTAATAAGAGTAGTCTACAGATGGAAAGAGTTAGAGAGAGAGAGAGAGAGAGAGAGAGAGAGAGAGAGAGAGAGAGAGAGAGAGAGAGAGGGGGAGAGAGAAGGGGGAGAGAGAAGGGGGAGGGAGAAGGGGAGAGAGAAGGGGGAGAGAGAAGGGGGAGAGAGAAGGGGGAGAGAGAAGGGGGAGAGAGAAGGGGGAGAGAGAAGGGGGAGAGAGAAGGGGGAGAGAGAGGAGGAGAGAGAAGGGGTTGAGAGAGAGAGAAAGATAATTTAATCAAACGCTTAATTAACGTATGTACTATAAGAATTGCACATGCTATGCATGCGGTACATGCCGAAAGGGACTTCATATAAATTATTGTATTTATGTACATTCGTTTTTTATGCAAATTAAACATTTTTGTTGAAATACTATATAAGAAGGTACATACAGCCTAACAAACATACAGCCTAAAAGTTTTGTAGATAACTCCATTTTTTGAAGTGAATTGTAGATAATACAAAAATAGTACATACATTTATTTGTAAAGGGTTTTTCGATAGGGACATAATATTAAATATTTTTATTAACATTTACATTTCTATCTTGGTGAAGTTTACGAACGAGCTAGGCTTAGAAATTACTGAAAATCACTGCCGAAATTCTGAGTCGGTGGTCGCTTACTCCAATTTTCGGCAATGATAATCTTACCAATAGACAGGCTGTGTCTGGTATAGTGGATAAATTCGAGTCAACATATTCAATATTAAATGTTTCTGAGCTACTGAGTCACAAATCAAATCAAAATTAGCCAAATCAGTCGCTTCTACGCCATTCACAGGATTTTGGCTAATTTTTTGTAAAGATCTTCGCCTATACCCTTACAAGATCAAATTAACCCAAGAAATGATGCCTTGTGATCATTTGAAGCGCCGAAATTTGGCTGCAAATGTGCTCGCAGGTGTCACAAATATTTTTGTGATACACTCAACACACAGGGTGTACCGGGTTCAATTACTGTACACTCTACCCGTATGCAGAGCATTGTATTGATTGGAAGGAAGATTGAAAGGTGGGAGGAAGAAGGAGGGACAATGAGAGACGGAATGCAATCACAGGACACCGATAAAGAGATAGACAGCCGTTGTGGCAAGTGTTATGCCTTTACCATAATGATCTTCAGTTTTTTTTTTAACAATGTCGAGAATTTTTGCTTTGCTTAAATGAATTGGCTGAATTTTAAAGATTTCAGCTTTGAAGAGTCTCAGAATATTTATTGTGGAAATAATTGTTGCCACGGAGGGAGATAAGAAGTGCTTCGAATCCAGGCGCCCTTGTGCATAGCGAACGTGCTCTAAAATACTGATATTTAGTCGTGCGTGTTATTAAGTCAGCGTAAAATTTTTGTAAGCTGACCTTAAGTTTGTTCATTTTTATTCTTGTTGGTATACTGAAACATAGGATAATTTAGTAATTTTTGATCCGCGAATACAAAATATATATGTGCTTAGCAGCTTACACTAAAATCTTCCGTAAAACAAATTCCTAGAATATATTAACCTATTATTTCCCTCTCCTGATTTACCTCAATACCACGATCTTATTCTTTTTTTTTTTGCTTTTAATGACACAATGGCCTAGGCCGAGCTTTTCGTAGCCACTCATGCTGTATGTGTTATATTTTGGTACATGAATGGAAGGGACCTACAGTTTTATGTCGACTCCGAACGACGATGTGAAAAGCTTAGCATTGGCAATTTTTACTATTGTAGGTTTGCCATTGCTTGCCAAGAGGTGGTGCTGTGTAGAGATTCGAACCTCGTAACAGTCCAACGCACTACGACTACGCCACAGCGACCAGCAAACGATGATCGGCAGAGGCTTATTAGAATGTTCTAGATAAAGAATAACTTTTGTTACGTAACATCAGAAACGTGAAACAGTTTTAGAACAAACATAAACAACTGAACAAGAAAGAAACAAGTGAACGGTCCACATCAGCTACTACAATTTATAGAGTGTTCATCAGAATTACTGTTAGAAGCGATGCTACAAACAACAAAATTCCGGTTCACCAGTTCACAGAAAGTTCGAATACAAAACGAATGGTAGGTAACCCTGAAATACTAACCATCTTTTGGACCATTCGTAAATTTCACTAGTTTTTTTATTGTGTCGTTGTTTAAAACAAAAAAAAAAAAATTTGTAAATTGAGTCCAAAATATTTTTGGTATTGTCACGGTATGCAGCAACGTGCAAGGAGCTGTCCACAAAAACCTTGATTGCAGTGTGTGTGCATTAAAGTGACGTCATGGGCACAAGTAATAGGTTGTTTGCACTTGAACAGCAGGTACCTCTTGTTGGCTGAGTGGCAACACTGGGCTCGTTATTGTTGCTTGTTCTTTTTATGTACATAAGTAGATATAAGGATTTAACACAGAACAAATGTCTGATTGATTTCAGTTCTCTTCGTTCCTTTGAATACAACTCATTGAA
Organism: Palloptera scutellata; assembly: GCA_958295655.1. Classification (NCBI taxonomy): domain Eukaryota; kingdom Metazoa; phylum Arthropoda; class Insecta; order Diptera; family Pallopteridae; genus Palloptera; species Palloptera scutellata. Next base: position 51,425,801 of record OY282450.1, read on the forward strand.
GAAATCCACTTCCTCCGCCGATGTTCTGAAAAGGAATTTATTCTTGCAAATGTCTTATTTTTAAATCATTTCCCAGCTTGGAAATGCCTGTCTTGTAAATTGAAGTAAATAGTAATTTAATACAACCTTGGTAGTCAGTAAGATGACTTCACAAAAAATGCACATTTTTGACGATAAGGAACAATGAAAAGTGTGACATAGAAAAATAAAAAATAATAAAAATATATACGAGTATGTAAGTATAAGAATATTACAACAGAAAGAAAAAACAATGAAAAGGTTAAACAATGAAATGCCCTTTCGACCACAACATTTGGAATTGTAACAATTTTGCTGAACATTTATGGGTATGGGGAAATGAGTTTTAAAACTATGCGATTAGAGTATGGTTGTGTGTGTGTCATTGTTGTTGTTTGGTTGTTGTTTGTAATTGTAATGTTCGTGTATCGTGTTTCATTATCATTACTAAATCATTATCATTATAGCATTAATATTTATTTAGAGTATATAATAGGAAACGAACTCTTGTCTGTGTTTGTCTACTCACTTGCTGAACTTGTCGATACACGCCCCATCGGTATGTAGTTGCGACTATCGCTATTGTCTTGTGAAAAGTTGATGACATTAATGTCGTACGTCACTGAAGTTTGACGTTTGCGCACCGTTTGTATGCCCTCGTAACCGGCGAGCAAACTGCTCCGATGACGTCCTGTCGAGGTAGTTGTGTGCGTAGTTTCAGGTTCGCTGTCATGACGTTTGAACAGGGGCGATGTTAAGTCTTTCTCCTCTCCTGTCATGGAACCATCAATACCTCCGCCGATGCTACCGCCACCACCGCCACCACCGCTGCCAACACTATGCATTGACGTTGGCGAGAGTGTTGAGTCGAGAATAATTTCTGGTTTCGGGGATATACTGTGCGATGTGGACGTGACGGAGTGTTGCAAGTTTAACGATTGCGGTTGCTGTTGATGTTGCGGTATTGGAAGTGAGGTGAGTACATCTAGGGAAACGGTTGAGGTGTCGCTGACGAATTGATTGCTTGGCGAATTGGTGGAGAATGGAGGTAACGTAGCGGTAGGTGGCGGCGAGAGAAAGTATACATTGACTGTGTTGTTGTGTGTGCTACGAAAGGACGTTGGCTTAATAGTGGGCAAGTTTTGTGCGGAGTTGAAGTTCGGTGTAGCCGGTGGGGACATGAAAAAGTTAACGCTACTTTTGGTAACTAGTATTTGATCACTCAACGTACTCAATCGTTGTTTTATATGATGTGTCGTTGTGCCATCCTTCGATTCGCTTGAATTTGACAACGAGTGCACTTGCTTGTGATGATCGTGTGTCGAATCGACTGATGTCTGTTCGGACAAGGGGAAACTTACCGAACGGAATAGCTCTACTAAATCGGTTTTGGATGTTATGAGAACATTACTCTTTTCTGGCAGCTCGGCAACACGACATTGTTGCTGCTGTTGTAGTGGTTCAGGAACTAAGGGATCGACAAGCGACGAAGGTGATAGAGAGGGCGGTGGTGTGGCTGGTACGAGTGGGGACTCCGTTGAATACTCACCCAGGTGGGTGGAGTCGTCGACAGCGACGAATTCTTGTATGGTGTTGGTGCCAAAGTCAATGAGTTGAAATGATCTAGTTTTTCGTTTCGGCGATGTGGCTATATCGAACTCGTTGGTCAGCACAGAGCCAGCATCTTTGAGAGCATCGTCTGTCTGGTCACTCAGTACATTGATGTCCAGCAGTATATCGGGGGTATTGAAGCGTGCGGCTGGCTCCGTGAAATACACAAACCCTACTTCGGAATCCGTATCGCTGTATTGAGAGCGTAGCTGCTCGTGCTTACGGTCGCGATTAGAAATGGACCCATTGTAGCTGTGTGAAAGCTTGCGATTACGTGAGCGTCGAAACAGCTGAGCCCGACTGCTTTGTATCTCCTCGGAATTGGCGTGATGCCGTTTCTTTTCGATTGAAAAACACTCGGTGCTGGAGCGTTTGGTTTTCGCTAACAGTGATTTAAAATTGAAACCTTTCTCCTCTTTGGCAACTCCTTCCTTTAGTGACTCCAAGTGCTTTTTCTTCGATTTGGTATCGGTGATTGTCTTGAGGAACTCTGAATCACTTAGCGCGAAAGGTTTTTTACTTCCTTCACCACTGCGACTTCGATTTTTGCCATTCTTCATTTTAATGAAATCAGTTTCACTCAATGCTGGAAATTTGCCACCAACTTCTCCACCAAATTGCTGTTCGACAGCGCCACCTTCAATGCCTGCGGTTCCAGTTTGCTTCTTAAAGTACAAATAGTTATCTTCGATAAGTCGCTTCAGTTCCTTGTTATCCTCCGCAAAGGGTAGGCATGTCATTGGTGCCTGCTGCTGCTGTTGCTTAATTTTAAGATTAATAACGCTATCATAATAATTGTTCATTATTTCATTATCATCGCTTTGAATGCCAAACACTTGGTATTGCTGTTGTTGTTGTTGTTCGGATTCACAACCTTGGAGCTGATTAGTACTGCTGCCGGCGTGTTGAGGTTTGTGTTTGCTACTGCTCTGTGTAGCAGTTAGCGGACTCATATGCGCAGTCGATTTGCTGGGAGGAGAAGATGTGGGAGGATTATCAAGGGGTGATTTTGTGGGAAATGGTTGCTGGAGATCATTTAATCCTTCCGTCCATATTTGCGGATTGAATGCGGTGGTTGCTTCTTGCCCACCACATGATTGCAACGTTGCATAGTGCAAGGCAATCATTGAGGGTGCACTGTCAGTGTGCGTCACCTTCTCGTAACGTTCCTGTTCGAGGTCACGCAAATCGATGCTGCTGCGGCTGAGTCTACGTGGCGGAGGTGATGGCACGCGCAATTCATCGCATTCGTCCTTTTCATCATCATCGGTTTGCGGAAGGATATCCTACGGTGGGGCAGAAAAAGAAAGCGTGAAACACGATGGCGGAACTGAAACTATCTTTTGTGATAGGAAATGAATGAAGCTAAGTGTACTTAGAAAGAAATGCTTCCAACTTCCATAGCGTCAAAGTTCATCAAAGAAACAGTACCTACTACACATTTAATGTTAAAGTAAATATGAAACTTACCTCCAAGTTGCTAATCGCACTGTGAGTCTCTTCTCTCGTTAGCGTCAGTTCGCAGTCACTCGGATGCAGATATTGCAGGTTGGTCGGATGTTGTGTGTGACCCATGTGCACGCTATTCAAAAGGATATTTGAACTCGTGCGACTTAATGCCTTGCGCTGGCGTACAGCTTCTCTGTAAATGCATAGACATAGATGCATGTATCAATCAGTTTAATGGCATCTTTAGCTTCTACACGCAAACTTACTTATAAATTCGCCAATACATGCACAACATCACAATGCCGGGTATCCAAAAACTAACCGAGCTCGATATTAACGCATACGCCTTATTGACCACAAAGGAACATTGATCCGGATGTTGTGAGATTTGCTGTAAATGCTCGCTCGTTGTATACCAACCGAAAAATATGGGTGTGAATGATATCAGAGCGGGCAATATCCAAACATTGGCCAACATGAAACTGACAGTTTTAATAGTCATATTCAAGGGATATTCCAGCGGGCGCACAATTGCGTAGTATCTAAGAAAAGGAAACAAGCTCACGGTTAGTGAGGTATGATGTAAATAAGTAATCATAAACATAATTTTTACATTGCGTGCAGATGGCTACCTGCATTCATACGCTGGAAATAGGAAATAATTAAAAACCACAGTGCTAAACATAGTCCAGAATAAATCCCTGCAGATTAAGCATTTTCCTTTGTGTGCTTATTGCGTATTTCTATCATTCTCTCTTTAGTATTTATTTATTTATTTATTTACGTGTGTGTGTGTGAGCGTACGAGTACATATGGCAACATAAGGGAGCATTAATCATTTAATTTTTCCTCATAACTTTAATTAGCGTCTTGCTTGCTTTGATGACAAAGCAATTAATAACACCTAATTTTAGCTTCCTTTCGTCTCATTGCTACCAACTTTTACAGGGACGGTCCCCAAAGGGATGCCTACTCATACTTACAATTGGGTATGTACTCGTATGTTTTCTGTTTTTCGTTGGTACTAGCTTTATTATTTTGTAATTGTTATGATTAACCCAGTGTTTACAGCTGCCAATACTAAATACTCACACTTTTTCACTAATACACTTAAATTCTTTCCGTTGGCAGTGTGGCTGGCATGCCAATTTTGATCAAAATGAGGGTACAGGCGATTTGACATAAGAGAACAATGTTTGACGTTTCTGCCAAATGTGAGGAAGAAGCAAAGAGAACGGAGGAGAAAAGTGCGAAAATTTCAAACTTGTATAAGAAAGTGCTTCTCTTTACACGACTGACATTTTGTTAGAAATGAAGTGGCATGATAATTGACATATGTCACACATACATACAGTTTTTAAGTTTTTTGATAGCCAATATTCTTCTTTGGCATGCCAACATTGACAAGTGTAAACGCAGGGTTAAGTAGGTGTGAAAGGAAATGTCAAGTGAAGGAATCATTTACCATATTTCTGATTGTTCAGAACAGCTAGGTCAGCTAGGTCAGAACAAACGATTTTTTTAAATGTTGTATTATTTTACTTTTATGGCTTTTATTAGCTAAAAAACAATGTTAAAGCAAAAGAGAGCAATGTAAGGTAATGCAAAGTAATTTGTTTTGAGAGATTTAAAAAGTTCCTCGCTAACGTAATAACAATTGAAGACATATTTCACATTTTTGTTTCAGCTAAGCTAAATGGCAAAAGTCTCAACCAGACTGACTATTTCGTTTTTGCAAAGGCGCGCTTCATGAAGCTTCAAGTTTGCGGATGTAAAAATTATTATTTATTTCAATATGCTATTTTGAAAGTCATAGTTAGTATCAATAAAAAGTTTCTAATTAGGCGTGAAATTTTAACATGAAAGTTGAAGGCCCCTTTAATCGGGTTAAAGGCCAAATCTGTTTTTGGGACTGTTTAATTTGGTCAATAAACTTGTGTGGCATGGCTGAGTGCATCGAAGACAGAAAGCAGATGACAACTGCAGAATTGAGTTCCTTCAAATGGATTATCGTCGATCAGTATGTGGAGAATGATAAAACGTAGGATGATGGATAAACGTAGGAGAAGTATTATATAATATTGCCAAGGTTAAGGTAAATCACACTATGATGCGTACGGTCAAGGAAGCCATGTCAAAAAAATCATGTAGAACAGGTCTTGTAAAAGTGTTATCCACGATTTTGCGGATGACTGGCTGAAGAGAAACATGACAGAATTGGTGACATATGCTGCCTTTTCGACCGAGAAAGTGTTGATGAACTTGTTTGTCAAATATAATACAGCCAACCCCTACAGTGGAGTTGAAATTATATTTTCTATATATAATCGTAACACTTTCGTTTAAGTGTTTTGAGAGAAAACTTTTTTTTTATACAAAAAGTTAACGCTAACTTCCGTGATTTTTTTTCGGAATTAACGAATTAACGTTAACCACGTCATCTGTTTGATTAACGCTTTTCGGGTGAGCAAATCCGCTTTTAACGGAATTATCGCCATTCTTTCGGCTAGATAAGCCGCAATCAGGTCTCTTGATTCGGCCATCAAAACATCTAATCTAGTGGAACAGAATTTCTTACGGACCTAGACGTACTGCATAACATTACCCTGTTACGGATGCCGAGACACATGAGCTGTAATGGCACTGCCCTGCTGGAATCCTGGGCGGAACAGGTATTCACACCATTGAACTCGGTCAATCGAGAAGTCTCGACCAGATAGTTCACAAGAGTCAATGGTAGAAGGAACAGGCTGCCGACCTGCAAACTAAGATAATAAGTGGAAGAGAATAGTTCAACTCATAAATAAAAACCGAAAAGATATCTGGAGACTGAACGTGGTCGTCAATACCGACTTCTGGCTCATTGGTGAGCAAGCAATCAAAATAAGAATCTCCCATAACACAAATTCTGGCAGCTTCAATTACCCGGAAAAAAGGGAATATTTCTTACTTTCTCTGTGAATTCCCGGCTCTGGGCGAACTGAATTACTTTGCATCAATGATGTTAATTTAAAGTCGATTTTAAAAGAAAAATTGTAATGACAATGCATATGCATGTACAGCATTCCCCACATATAAGCACCCATGTATAAACACTAAGGTTAGGTTTAAGAAGAGTATTTCATTAGATTAGTGATCATTTCCACTCGGATACTAGTTGTTGCCCACTGTAAATTTCTTTATATTGTGCTTTATTGTTGTTGTTTTACAGGTATGCAATTTTTAATGTAGTGTTAGCTTTCGTTGGTATGGAGTTATGTATGTAATTATGATTACATATAGGAATAGTAACATATAGTAAATACATATAACATGATCTCATTCCAAAAACAAATGTTATTTTTTTACTATAGATTGTTTTTCCCTTCCCACAGGAGGGCCATAGACTTTCATAGCACTTAGTCCGTTGGACCATTGTACATACTTTTTCCTGATTGGACCTACAGTTTATTACCAGTTCCGAATGGTGGGGCGGCAATTTGGGGTGGTTGTCACTTGGCCATTGACTTCAAAGAGTTGTGCTTGCACACTTTCTTAGAATTCACATTAATTTCATACGGTAAACGAATCTGTAACCTCCCGGATGAGCGTCTAATGCTATATCCATTTAATTATAGAGGTTGACTATTGAATTAATGCTTGCCTTCTTAAAAATAATAGTAATAATAATAATAACTATATACTATATACTATATACTACATACTATATACTATATACTATATACTATATACTATATACTATATACTATATACTATATACTATATACTATATACTATATACTATATACTATATACTATATACTATATACTATATACTATATACTATATACTATATACTATATACTATATACTATATACTATATACTATATACTATATACTATATACTATATACTATATACTATATACTATATACTATATACTATATACTATATACTATATACTATATACTATATACTATATACTATATACTATATACTATATTGTGGAAGCATAAGAGTACATGCTCGGTTTGCATGTAGTATCCCCCGCTTATTAACACCCGATCACGAACATTTTCAAGCGTGCTTATAAGAGGGGAATACTGTATATGCATTTGTAACATTTGTAAGTATACAAATATGGAAGGAACTTACCTATCGACTGATATGCAACATAAATGTAAAATGCTTGCTGTTGAAAAATAAACATCGAGGCTATTGTAAACATTACACATGAATGGGCCGAACATCCATTTGCCACCTGATAGCTCAACCGATGCATTAAATGTCATTGCACAAAGCGCAACCAACATGTCAGCCATGGCCAATGATACAACAAAATAATTTGTTATAACACTGCAAAAGAAAAGAAATTTCAGAAAAATGCAAGTGAAAATGTATTTGTGTAAATATATGAATATAATTAAATGTAAGTGCCTTCTACTTAAGTAAATAAACATCATCTTTAAAATGTCAAGTAAATAAGTACCTATTTCTACATCCATACTTATTTACAAACATAGTATGAAACAAAAAGACGGAAAAATTCATATTTTTAAAATGTGTTGCTTAGTTTGCCTTTTACAACGGAAATTCTTCTCTACAAAATGTGATATAATTTCCGGTGCTATGTAGCTCGTAGTTGTACTCGTGAAGGCGTCGCGGCATGCATGCGCTCTCTCTCACTCTCTTTTCAGTATTCAGTATTCAGTATAACCATGAAACAATAAGTAGTTTCGTGGGTGGGAGTGGACGAAAAGTGAGAGAGTGAGAGAGAAGCGAAAGAGTGCATGGCTATGTGGTAGTGCTGGTGTTGCTGGTGGCGTTGAGCGCAAGTTTCGATTTTATGCCATTTCGTTGTATCCACTTTTTCGGATATTTAAATTATATTTCCTTTTTTCGCTTTCATTCTTTCTTCCCTTTATGCGCGTAATGTTTTGTTGTTGATATTATTTATGTTTGAAAATTTACGAGTTAATAAGGTCGTAAGTAAAATAATGAAGTGGAAGGTTATGAACAGTTCAGCTAATTGAAGGATGCACGCGCTCACAGGTTAGTGCAGTGGTAAATATGACGGTAATCGGTTCCAAACTTAGAGTATTATGGTTACATTTTTACCAAATAGCCTATTTAACAAGCTACTTGAGGCAGCTCGTAAACTATAGATCTCGTAAACTATAGATCTCGCAAACTATAGAATTCGGCAAACGTATTGTTATTAAAAAAATGATTTGTGCAGTAGCAGAAGTTTTCAAAGTAAATTATTATTTATTTTTATTATTTATTTATAATTTGTTCATCAAGAAGTTAAATATAAAGGAAGAAACAAAGCACAATCGAGCTGGATCAATTGGAGTTATATTATTTTATATTAAATTATTATTTATTTCATAACGTCTTTGGATTACAATATCTATATAGACTAAATAACAATATAAAGCTTAACATACTATATTAAAAATAATAAATTTAATAAAAAGGAAAAATTCAAATTTTTTTTACTTTACTTTTGATGGCACAACAGCCCATGGAGGGCCTAGGCCGAGCTTTTCGCATCCACTCATGTTGTGCGTGTTATATTTGTACATGAATGGAAGGGACCTACAGTTTAAAGCCGAATCCGAACGGCGAAGGAAAAGCTTTTCATAGCAATTTTTACTCTTGTAGGTTTGCCATTGCCTGACAAGAGGTGGTGCCGTGTAGAAAAATTATTTTTTCTACTTTTTTTTTTTTTTTGATTTTGCCTGTGCCGAGATTCGAACCCCGGACACTCTGCGTAGCAGTCCAACGCACTACCACTACGCCACAGCGACCACATCGGTTCCAAACTTAGAGTATTATGGTTACATTTTTACCAAATAGCCTATTTAACAAGCTACTTGAGGCAGCTCGTAAACTATAGATCTCGTAAACTATAGATCTCGCAAACTATAGAATTCGGCAAACGTATTGTTATTAAAAAAATGATTTGTGCAGTAGCAGAAGTTTTCAAAGTAAATTATTATTTATTTTTATTATTTATTTATAATTTGTTCATCAAGAAGTTAAATATAAAGGAAGAAACAAAGCACAATCGAGCTGGATCAATTGGAGTTATATTATTTTATATTAAATTATTATTTATTTCATAACGTCTTTGGATTACAATATCTATATAGACTAAATAACAATATAAAGCTTAACATACTATATTAAAAATAATAAATTTAATAAAAAGGAAAAATTCAAATTTTTTTAGAAAAACAAATAATAGATTCGATATAAAGTATTTAGCAATTTCTTAAAAGAACATTTTGAAAAAGAGATGTCTTAATTATTTTCAATACATAATTCATTATACAATGATAAAGCACGAGTAATAGGCTCATTACGAGCATAAAGAGTTCTATGAATTTGATAATGAAATAACGAGTAGTGCCGTAACGTTCTAGCTGGAATATTAAAATTTACAAGTTGTAATAGATGGGCACAATCGAATTGGCCAGAGATAAGATCATGAACAAATGTCAACGATTGAATCTTTCTCCTCGTTTCAAGAGTTTTCAAGCCTAAAAGCAAAATTCGCGAATCATAGGAAGGCAAAGTTTCTCCAAAACTCAAAGTATGAAGTGTAAAACGTGAAAATGATTTTTGAACTTTTTTCAATCGAAAACAGTGAACAGTAAGGACTCAAAATAAACGAGGCATACTCTAACCTTGACCTTACAAAAGCATTATAAAGACAAGTCAGAGTGTACGGATCAGAAAATTCAGAGCTATTTCTGCGAACAAAGGCAAGCAAAGAATACGATTTTGGAATTATGTAATTTATATGGTCAACAAAGGTAAATTTAGCGTCAAAAATTACTCCTAAGTCTTTAATTGACTTAACATTAAGTAAATATGTACCAGCAAGGGAATAAGAAAAAGTAAATATATTATTGAATAACGCTTGTTGAAATTTAATGGTGAAAAATTTAATAAACTCCATGACAGCAGATAACAAAGATCAGTCTGCAAAAGAGCAGCATCGTTTAAATTAGCAATATTACTGAAAAGTTTTAAATCATCAGCTTAAAGTAAAAATTTTGCAGAACGAAAACATTTTCCAATATCATTAACAAATAATGAAAAGACCAAAGGGCCAAGAATGCTCCCCAGACTCTCCATTGAAGATACGATTGGATCCAGCTCAGGAAGTGAGAATGGAATCCCATTTTAGACAGTTTTGCTAATAAAACATTATAAGGGACCTTGTCGAAGGCCGTAGAAAAATCTGTATAAAGAACATCAACTTGATGTCCCAATTCAAAAGAGGTACTGCAAAAACGCGAAAAGACTGCTAAGTTAGTCACAGTTGACCGACCAGCAAAGAAACTGTGCTGTTCAAGGCAAATATTTCGCTTAACTAGAAAGAATAGCCTATTCTGAATAACACTTTCAAAACGTTTAGAGACATTCGATAGCTTAGAAATAGGTCTATAGTAGGTCTATACATCATTCTTGCTACCGTCTTTAAAAATTGGTGTAATAGCAGCCATTTTCCAAGAGTCAATAAAAGTACCACTCCTTAGAGATCTATTGAAAATATCACGGAGAGGCTTAGATAAAGACAAAGCACATTTATTAAGCAAAATAGATGAAATTCCAATCATTATCAGCTTTAGCAGAAATTTTCATATTAGTCTTGGCATCAGTAATCTGTTCCTCAGACAAAACAAATGAACCAATATTCAAAAACGAGTCTACATTATCAAGAATCGAAACATGGAAATCTGAATTAGCAGTTACATAATTAGACTTAAAAAAATCAGCGAATAAATTAACCGTATCTTCAATTGTATAAGAATGAATACCATTGTAATATGTTGAAGTAGGAATACAAGAGCCGTCCCGCTTGGACTGAATAAAATGCCAAAAAGACTTAGGATTCAATTTAAAAGTGCTCTTACCGCGTAAAATATGATGCTTGTACAGAAATTTGTTTACAATATTCTCTCATATAGTGAACGTACATTGTGTAGTGCTGGGGATAATTAGTTGACTTAAATAATTTTACATTTTTATTGCACAGATTTTTTAGTTTTTTAAGACCCTTGTGTACCATGGTAACTTATGCACTTTAGGCGCAAAATGTGGGATTTGCTCAGAGCATATAGAATGCAATTTAGCTTTAAATAACTCAAAACAGTCCGCAACATTCCGATTTGAAAACATATCATTCCAGCTAAGATTAGCAAAAATATTAATTAAGAGCTCAAAATTGCATAATTTAAAGTTAAAATAATTATTCGATAGAACTCAAATTCTAAAACAAAAGGAACATGGTGAATACCTTATGAAGAAACATTCTGAAGCATGAGCTTTAAAATTTCTAGAGACAAATATTAGATCTAACAATTTGTTAAGTAAATTAAAAAATGGATTTATTTGAATCAAGTCAATGCTAAATAAACTATCAATAAAATAGATTTCATTAGAATTATTTATATTAGATGGAATCAGTACATTATCGAGAAAACTCCACACAATTTTACTAAAATTGAAATCACCCAGGACGTGAGTGATTATCCGTATTCTTAAAAGATAATTGTAAACTAACAATGTTATCGACATGCGCAGCATTTAAATCATATAATTTATGTTATTACTTTACTACTTATTATTATTATTATTATTATTATTATTACATTATTACTAATAAACTAAAATTAAAAATAAAGAAGACCAAAAAATAGCCAGAAATAAAGAGGAGTGAGTGCAAGTTGATTATATATTGGTATTTGTATGACATTTCCTGACACTGGTCTCAGTTTTGCGATTTTAATCCTAAAACTCTCGCTCCAGCCATTCAAATTAAAAAGCATGCGTTTGAATTTCCAAACTTTGAATCTACTGAGGATTTCAGACTCGGGATTTTAAAAACTGAGACGTATTGAACAGGAGGCATGGAAAGGGGAATGTTTGAAAGGTAGAACAACATGACAAAATGATTTGCATTTGCAATGGACTACGTATGCATTACAATTACTATTTAGACAACAAAAACAAATGCAAAACTCACCGCAATTTACGATTACGTCGTACTGAGATAATAACCAAGGCATTTCCTAAAACGGCAGCTAAAATAATCGATGCAAATATGAATCCTTTAAATATGACAAGAGACAAGTCCAACCAATTATCCCCAAGGATGTCGGAGTCGTGGGTGGTGATTATGGAGGCTGTCCCATTAAACATTGATGATGCTGACGGCGATGATGCTAAGGATAAATTCGCATAGCTATTGCTATTGCTACTGCTATTACTAATATTGATTGTTCTTGTTGCTGTTGTTGTTGTTGTTGTTTTTATTTCAAAAGTATCATTGATTTCAGCATTAGTTGTTGACAATGCAATTGCAGTCGTAGCATTTGTGGTTGTTGCTGATGTTGCTGCTGCTGCTGCTGCTGCTGCAAGGGAACTTGTCAAATTTGAAAATAATAAGGATGTTGATGTTGCTGATGATGACGATGCCAATGAAGTTGACAACGTTGCCACTAGGGAAGAGGTCGATGTTGTTGCTGCAGTTCTTGATGTGGTTGTTGATGCAGTTGTTGTAGCTCGGGCACCCTTGGTAAAGGCAGTGACAGCGGCAGCGATAATGGTAGAAGTTGTGGTGCTCGCAGTGGTGGAATTTCCATTTAATGATGATGAAACAACATCGTTGTTGTTCTTCGACATTGCACGGTTTGTCATACGTGCTGCTGTTGTTGTTGTTGTTGTTGTTGTTGTTGTTTGTGGCGTTGTTGATGCAACTGTTGTTGTGTGCGAGTATGTTGCTGATGAAGACGAACGTGGGTGTGGCTGTGACGGGGCGTTGTTTTTTTCAATTTGCTATATACGAATACCAATTTAAATGCGATTGATGATGATGAGAAAATTTTGTCGGTTCGTTCTTTAAAAAATATTTTTAATATTGCTTCTGTTGCAGTTGATTTTGTTGTTGGTATTGATGCTGTTGCTGCTGCGTTTCTTGCTGCTAGCAATGGCAAAACCAGTCGAAAAGGTGCGATTGTAGTTGTTGAAGCTGCGGTAGCTGCTGTTCGTATTGCTGTGGCTGTGGCTGTGGCTGTTGTTGCTGTGGTTGTACTTTTGAAATTAACTTTCAGCGCTGTTTCACATGCAGATGGCGACACCAGCATTTTCACATACTTTCTTACTTATGGCATTTCAATTAACACGATTATATGAGAAAGAATTTACAATTTATAATTGGAATTTAATGAAATGAAAATGATTTGCAATATCCAACGCAAATATCGATAGTGGTGGCGTTGATGGTAGCGCTGTTGTGAGTGCTGATGATTGTTCGGGTAGTGGTGCTACCTGCCCTATACATTGCCAAATTTTTCAACATTGTCAACATCATCAACATCGTGGTTGGTATCGTTGATTGCTTTCGAGTAAAAACAACAACATACTCATGAGCTTGATACAAAAAACAAAAATTTTAAAAATAATGAGTTGGACGCGCTTGTTTGTTGTCTTTAACTATTTCCGCTTCCTACTCGCGTCGTTGTGCGTCGTCTGCGTCAAATCAGGCGTGTTCGTTTGTATCTTTTTAATTAAATACCGCAGCGAATGAAAAAAACCTGTAACGGAAATTGAAAAACAAAAGGATTTTTGTTAATTAAATGTGATTTTCCTCTTTCTCTTTTTTTGTTTCATTTTTGCTTTTACATGCGCTAGTTAACTTGCCACTCCTTTGGCCATTTTCGATTAACCAAGGGAGAAGCGTTTTTTATTCTGGTTTGGTTTATTTTGTTACCTACAAACAAGTGCCTTCACATTTGCTGTATTAATTAAATTTAATGTTTATTTGCATGTACTCAGGCAAAAACGGTCTAAATTCAAGAAAAGTGGTAATAAATCAAGCCCATTGGTTGGTGAAAGTCTGTGAAGGTTACCATATAAATTTTTAAAACAGCAACAAAATTCATATCTTAATACTGAAAATAATGTTTTGTAATAATATTATTTTTTCCTGACCTTCAGAATATGAGTTCTGTAGAATTAAAGCTCCTGGCTTTTATTTTAATCTCAAACTGAAACGGATTTATTTTTAGATAGTTTTGTGATTAATTTAAGAATTTGTTCTTGTTTCAAAAAATAAACTTTTATTTACGACCGAAAAGTTTTTAGAACATGTTCATACTTTATTTATTATCCACATTGCTTTTGAAAAACCAAATTTCTCTCTCCTTCTCTCCTCCTATCCCGCTCCTCATTCTTCTCTCTGTCCTCTCCCTCGTTGACCACACGAATACATGTTCTCTCGCACTCCGTCGGCATGTAGAGAATATTTTGCTATTTCTTTCATTCCACTCTTGCTACATGTTCGATCTTCATGTCAATGAATTCACTGAATCTGAATTCCTATGAATTTTGTTGGTGTACTTGTGTGTATCTCCTGACATGTTTTTACTTGTGTTAACACAAAGCCATTTTTTACAGCCATGAGCAAAGTGCCTTTCCAACCGTAAACTTTTACCCGAATAAAAATATGTGTGCCGCATTTATGGTATAATGATAATAACCAGGAATTTGTCGAATGTTGTAGCCCGCGATCTTGAATCTCTCCAAGTTTTTGGTAATTGTTGCCTGCGTAACATCTTGCGAGTTTATTTACTGGCCGCAAGATGTCTCAAACTCTTGCCTGTATCGTCAGAGATGAATTAAGGCATGAAATTCAAAAACTTAAATGGCAATGTGTTGGTCATAAACTTGGTAAACCAATCAAAGGCACTTCTATGTGTGCTGTGAGATTGGAAGCCACAGGACAGCCGTAGAAGGAATTGGCCTGCACCTACATGGAAACGTCAAACAGATTATGAGTCCGCCAAACTGGGCCACAGCTGGAGCGAATAAAAGATAGCGTTGGATTCTCACGGGATCGACGTAAGGTAATGATTCTGAAGAAAAGCACTAATTTGTATGTGAGTACTTCTGAGTAAGTAGGCGTATAAAACAGCTACCAACTGCTTAAAAATTAAAATTTTCTTTCAATGGCACAACAGCCCCTAAAGGGCATAGGCCGAGATTTTTGCATCCACTTGAATGGAAGGGACCTACAGTTGTATGCCAGCTGCAGTAGACATAAATATACTACATATCGTATATAAATTTATTTGAATCAGAATTTCTGTAGTTAAATCTAATAAATTATTATTTTATAGACTGTCATTATATACATTCAGTAGCGGGAAATGATCATTTAAAAAGTCCGCTTTAATGGATTATACAAATTATTTTTGTTGCTAAGTTGGCATCACTGCCCTCTATCGTTATGTGATGTTTGAGTGATCAGCGGTCTGTTATTTAGTTTGTTTACAGTGTTTGCGATTTTTATGTACATACAATGAATAAAAATATCGAAAAAAGAATTTGTCTTAAATTTTGTATTGCAAATGGTATTTTGTGTGCCGAATCACTGAGAATGTGACAGAAGGCTTACAGTGAATCAACTTTATCAAAAACACGTTCATATGAGTGGTACAGTGCATTCAAAAGTAGTGGAAGATTTGCCTCTGTCTATCCGGTAATGTTGACTGTTTTCTTTGATTATCGCGGTATTGTGCTGTCGAAATTCTTGTCAGAAGGTCAGACGGTAAATAAAGAATATTATCTGGGCGTTATACGGAGTTTGTGAGAAAGCAATTTCGTCAAAAAAGGCCAAGTTTGTGGTAAGAAAACTCGTGGATTTTGCACTACGACAACGCACCATCTCACAGGTCAATCATTGTGAACTAAGTTTTGGGCGAAAAACAAATATCATCGAACAACCAATACTTACTTTACTTTTAATGGCACGGCGAAGTGAAAAGCTTTTCATGGCAATTTTTACTCTTGTAGGTTTGCCATTGCCTGCCAAGAAAAAAAAATTGGTGCCGTGTAGAAAAATTATTTTTTTCACTTTTTGATTTTGCCTGTGCCGAGATTCGAACCCCGGCCATTCTGCGTAGCAGCCCAACGCACTACCACTACGCTACAGCGACCACTAAAACCAATAACATCCCCAAAAACAAAAATTCCCCTAAATCAAAATCACCGCTTCAAGTAAGTAAACAATGCCAATAATGAATAGCATGGGATGAGTTAGTTTTACCTCCAGGTAAACTTAAATATAAAACTAACTTTATGACCCTACTTTTATAACAAAGTATAGTATGGTCATAAAAAATAAAACTTCTCCCGTTATCTTGCACCTTTTTTGTTATCTTTATCGAACTATTGTCAATGGGCGCGTTCGCTTGACTGATCACTGATGTAATCATTATCACTTTTCAGCACTTTTTATCACTAATTACCAATGATCGTTAATCACTATTTTTATGACCAATAATCTTGTTTTTTCCAGTTATGTAATTTAGCTTAAACAAAGAGCTTATTTTTTAAATCCTTATCTTCAGGATTTTCATTTAATTCATTGTAAGAAGATAAGATACTTTCAGGAGAAGCAAACGATAAACTTGTTTGGGAATTTGTTTTGTTTTTGTACTTAACGCTATAAATTTCCGTCCTTGTAAGATTCATGAATTCAATCAAACTTCCAATAAAATTCGCAAAAAATTGCAAAAAACAACTAGAATACTTGTCTGTCATTTCTTGGTATGTTGCCCTAAGCGATGTGATTTTTAACGCACACACTCACACTAATATACGTATGCATATAAAATATTTATACACATTCATACCATACATACAAACATTCGAGTGTTATGTGTGTGTGTATATTGCAGCCATTGCCAATTTATCAGTAGAAGGAAGAAGCTAATATTTTTAATGCTTTGGATTATGTTGGATTAAAGCAGAATTTGTCAATATCAATCAATTTAATACTTGAATTTTGAGGATGAAGAAATTCGGTGTAACTTTGCCCTTTTTATTTTCATTATTTTCTGGATTATTATTATTAGTTACTTATTGTTTGAGAAAAATTTATTATTATTGTGTGAATGTTTGTGTCTGTAAAAAAAATTCAATTATACTGGGTGTCACTGGGTGGCTTTAAATCGTTAGCTGTTTTTCTTTTATTGAATTGATAAAATAAATTGACAAAAGGATTTTGTAATTTATGTATGTTTTGAATACAAAGTGAAAAAGCATTCAACTGAGAAAAACGAACTAGCATCAGCTCCGCTTCAATAAATAAGGCATTTCCTTACATGTACGAGTACACGCATACAGTGTTGGCAAGAGAATTGGCACACACCCATTCATTATCTTGCAGAAAAGGCAAACTAGAACTTAAGTACTTTTATGTTATGTGTATTTTTACTTTTATGTATATGTACTTTTATGTTATATGTGATATGTTATGTGTGTGAAACGGTTAGATTTTTTTCAAAAATTCAACTTTCATGTTAAAGTACATGCTTTTCTGACGGACATAGGCTATTTATCCGCCCACTGCCACGCCCGCAAAAAGAGTAAAATTCCTATAACTTTTGAACCCCTCAACGAAGCAGCTACTTCAAATTGAAAACACATCAATAAGGAATGTATTTTTATTTCATATTTTTATTGCATTATTTTTTAACGGAATCACTTGTTTTGATACAATTTGCTTATCTTTCCACAAGTGAGACAGTTTTTTCTGAAACAAAGCGATCGTTCCGTGTAAATTAGCGAGCCGCGCATAATTCGGAATTTGGAATTGAATTTCTTTCGATTTTTCATTATTCATGAATTTCATTGTAAAAGCAGAAGTGTTTGGTGAAGTGCGCTGCTGGATGTACTTAATTGAGTGGCAGAAACGTGGATTGCCCCATACACAGATTCTCATTTGGTTAGTCAACAAAATTATTGAGTAAAATTGAGTAACGAGGCGGTGTGCCGCATATTTTCATTTTCGATACATGAACGTTACCCAACCGTGCAGCATTTAGCTGCTCATCTTTAAAACGGACAGCGTGTGTATTTTACCTCGGAGAATGCAGCGCAAAGAGCGGAAACGATGGTGTAATTCTACAAAAGTTATCCGGCAACGTAATCAATCCAGTCTCATCAACTGACATTGCTTTCCAATTCCAATTGTCATCAATTGCTTTGAAAATTCAATAGCTGATGCATCATTTTGCAATTGAACACGAACACGAACACGAAGGAAAAGATATTTTTACATGTCTCCACAAATACGATGATTTCAAGCAAGCATATATTTCATCGACAGCGGTTGATCTTGTTATAATTGGCAAAGTTTGTCCGAAATCTCCTGACAACAAAATTACTCTTCCACCAAAGAAATTGGTAATTTCCCTAATATTTCTCATTGTCAATGAATTAAATTTTGCTATACAATCCAAAATACCAGGTGTTTTGGTTTTGTATAAGTCTATTGATACTGCTACCAATGAAGAAGATGCGGTTAACTATCCTACAGAATTTTTGAATTCTTTGGATTTACCCGGATTTTACCGCCGCATAACCTGCAATTGAAAGTCGGTGCGACTATTATTATGCTTCGTAATTTGAATCAATCGAAACTTTGCAATGGTACGAGGCTTGCTGTGAAAAAATTAATGGTCAATGTTATTATAGCAACTATTTTGATTGGAAAATTCAAAGGTGAAGACGTGTTAATACCACGAATTCCGATGATGAACGTGTACAATTTCCAGTGCGAGTTGCATTCGCAATTACCATTAATAAAGCGCAAACTCAATCTTTGGAAATTTGTGGTATCAACTTAAAATATCCAGTATTTTCTCATGGACAATTATACGTAGCCTGTTCACGTTCGCGAAAAGTTCGGCCTAGGCCCTCCATGGGCTGTTGTGCCATTAAAAGTAAGTAAGTAAGACACGTGCATGGGGTCCGCTAGTAATATATAATTTCCATTCATGTTTGTAAGTTCTGTGTTTTGATTCCATACTTTCAAAACTTTATTCTGACGCATTTTGTAAGTTATTATAGAGTCTACTCAAGGTGCAACTAAAGAAAAAAAAGTTGTTTGCGACCTGAGATAAGTATGAAATAATTCGCCAACCATTACTGTACCTACGCATTCATTCTCCTATGTTTGTGTGCATAAGCAAAAATAGAAACTGACTCTTAAAACAGTTAGAGAAGTAGATGTCGAAGTGGAAGCAGCAGAGCGATATGAAGGAGAAGGTGAAATGGCATGAGCAAGCAAATAAGCAGGAGGGGAGAATACGCAAGTTGCTTTTTCAAAGGTCTCTACTACATAATTCAATGAAATTCTTTTTTCTACTTATTTTGTTGATGGGTCCGTTGGATGGCTGCTGGAGGAGCCTATTGTATGCTTATTGGCATTGATGTTCCATTTTCGCTTTCCCTCTCTCTCACTCTCTCTGGCACTCTTTCACATTCACATACAGTAGCCGGTGAAGTACTATTATTTTAAATAATTTGCTTATTATAGAAAAACCGAGAGAGAAAATATAAACAACAAATAATAATAATGCAAGTAAATACATTAAATAAAACTAAAACCAGGAAACATAATTCAGACAAGAAAATACCGACTGGACACAATCCCGACAACAATTTAAATCTAACTTTTATAAGTAATGCCTCCAATGAACTGAAAATATAAAATCCAATAAATTATTGAGTTGTGTAATATATTTTTCAAAAATGTCTCTTTGGGATCATTTCACTGTTCGACAAAAATACATTCTACCAAAAATAACAATGGATTCTGAGAAAACTCTGAAAAGTATTATATGTACTTATGTCAAGCGTTTTAAGAGTTTGAGCCAAAATTCGGTTTTTCTATTCCTAAAGTTTGCCCATTTTTAACAAATTCAGTATAATAAACGATAAGACAACTTGTTAATTTTGCATCTGAGCTTGTTTGTGAGTTCAGCAGTTTATAGTAAAATTTGTAGTAGAGCATTTCCCACGAATTTATTAACCCATTAGGTCTCTTTCTTATGGGTATTTTTTGCCGTTTTAAGAAGAAATTACTACTTGTTTTAGTAAAATCACTACTTTTTGTATTAGACACAAATACATAGTTATAGCTTTCCTGTATATTTATATAAAAAAAAAGTGTGTGTGGCAGAGGAACTCCCTACAGAAGTTTACTTCTTCAGAACGTTTGCATTTAAATTTCTAACGATTTTTGTTTGAAATGTTAAATTTGACGAGAAACTAATGGGCAGCGCCCTCTATCAAATGAGTATAAAAAAAATGTGGCATATATGTTCACACATAATTTGTCATACGGTACTTTTGATAAAGGGTGGTGCCCATCATTTAAGTATGTGTATACACATATGTATGTGTATGCATCCTCATTTTCTTTCAGACTCAATTGATAGAGGACGTTGCCCATCATTTCCGTGACAATTTTCGCTGCGACTATCATCTTTTACCCCCGGCGTAAATATAAAAAACGTTTCTAAAGAAGTAAACTTCATTAAACTACAATCAAAGTAATAATGATTTTAAGTTATGTGAATAGAAAAAAGTTTTAAGAAGTTTGGAGTTTTTATTTTTTTATTATTACGTACATGCTGAAGAGCTTTTAAGCTTTTTGCCCCAGAGTTCATGTATAACCGATAACAAGGAATCCTTGGAATATCATCTTCTTCGGTTTTTTTCTTTTAATGAGATAACAGGCCGTGGAGGGTAAGGCCTAGCTTTATACATGAATGGAAATGTGAAGTGAAAACTGCCACGCCATGGTGACCAGCGACGATCTTACCTAGGTTAAAAGTTCATAAGAATCGGGTAATCAAACCTAAAAGTTTCGTATTAGTAGTAATTATAGTTTTATGTTAAACTGGTTTTTAAGCTCAAAAGATATTAGGAACCCTTCAGCCAAAAGCGTTCTAAATGTATTAAAATTGCGGATTTAAACCTTATGTTATTGGAATGTAAAAGATTTACCGATTGGCAACGTGATACCTACTGCTTCATTAGTTAGAGCCAAGTAGCAATAGGAATAGTCGTTAGATGCATGTGTGTGTGTGTGTGTGTGGGTGTTGCTGGTTGCTGTCTCAAAAATATCATTATTGGCAGGTTGTCGAAAGTATGTCATGTGTAAATACACATACTACAACCATACTACAACATATACATACATATTTACAAAACACACACTTGTATTGTGTTAGTATTGACCAGCTTGCTCTACTTTGACATGAAAATAATTGACAACTGCTGATTTAGTATACTCTATACACACACATACACACACACATATAAAAGCGATGCACATGTCTACATATGTATGTATCATAATTGTTTTTTTGTATTGTTTTGCTGTATAAATACAGAAGAACCTATATCTACATATACATATACATAAGCACTACCCCAGCATAGGAGACTAGTTTCTGAATTGTCCACATGAGTTAAGTCAAGCTCAGTATTGATGACTATATTGATGCGAAGTGACCCTAGCGTGATTATAATAGATTTTTCCTTTCTATTCTTAGCTTTTTTTTTGGGTATTCCCTTTGCACTGTAGCCGTGTGCTAACATATTTGTAGTAGAGATTTTTTGATGTTTTTATAAACAATTTTATGTCTTTTATACATATACTTGGAGTGTGTACATATATGTTCATACATATACAAGGTGAGGCAAAAATAATGTCATAATGTGAATGTGCAATAATTTTTGCAAATGGAGTCAAATGTCATTGTGCTTTGACATTTAACTATATTGTAGGCAAAATTAGTTGACAATAAACAATGGAGTGATACATTCCTCCAAATCCCAATTTGGAGCCAAAATGCCGTTAAAGGAGCACAAATTTGCATTAACTCAGCAGGTGGTCATTTGACCGATATAATTTTTTCAATTTAATGTCATCAATTGTACACCTTCAGCTAAACTTTCCGTGAAAACAGAGCTCAATTTGATTAGATCAAAATGACAACCAATTCAAATTGTGACCATACTTTGCCCCACCTTGTATGCGTATGAACAATATGTAAATATATTAATTCATGCGGTTAAGTGCATTTATGCCTTGGTTCATATTCAGGTGCCATTTCATTATGCCATATGTTCATTGGAAATATGAAATACTTATGCTCACTAAATATGAAAAGTTAAATCAAATGCAGTGATTTCCTTTTGTGTTTCACTAATTGGGAGAGTTTTGCACGGCAGTTTTCATGAGAGTGGAAGTTTTATAGTTTTGATAATTCTTTTATTTATAAAGCAAAATATTATTCGGTGATTTTTTTGTTTACAAAAAAATAGCTTTATTTCAATGACTAATCGAATGAATACATTTTGGTAAGTAGTGTCCATCGGTAGCTGTAACAATTTGCCATCTTTCAGGCAATTTATGGATTCCTTGCCAAAAACAAACGGTCCATCTTCTGAAGCTTTGAACGAATATATCCAATTTTCGATGCTTTCAACGGAAGTCCAATAAGGGCAATAACATCTAATAAAGGAAATAAGTGATAGCCAGATGGAGCAAGGTCTGGTGAATACGTCGGGTTTAGCCAAAACTTACCATCAACTATTTTCCAAAAGATTTTTAACCGGTATAGTTTTCATGTTGGAAAATTATAGCCTTGTGCTTGGTCGTTCTCGGCCAAACGATAATAGTTTTCCGTAATAGTTTCATTTCATTAGTGCATTATTCTTGGTGGTCGCTGTGGCGTAGTGGTAGTGCGTTGGACTGCTACGCAGAGTGTCCGGGGTTCGAATCTCGGCACAGGCAAAATCAAAAAGAGAAAAAAAAAATTTTCTACACGGCACCACCTCTTGGCAGGTAAATGGTAAACCTACAAGAGTAAAAATTGCCTATGAAAAGCTTTTCACTTCGCCGTTCGGATTCGGCATGAAACTGTAGGTCCCTTCCATTCATGTACAAATATAACACGCACAACATGAGTGGATGCGAAAAGCTCGGCCTAGGCTCTTAATGGGCTGTTGTGCCATTAAAAGTAAAAAGTAAAGTAAAGTGCATTATTCTTATTGATTTTTCAGTTTTGATATAAAGATATTTGCTCTAGTTTCTCTGCTGTGACAAAATGCCCGAATGGAAGAAAGATATTTCCTTAAATGATTTTTCTTGTGTTTTTTCTGTGGCAGTACCTGGTATGACAAACATATTCCCAATTTGTGGTTATATAAATAGAATGCTTACCTTGTTTGATACTGAAATAGATTTAGTAATTTGATGTATTTTGTGGTTTTCTTTTAAAACAGATTTTCTTAAAATCTCTAAAAAACATCAAATATTTCCTCTTTTGTGCATACATAAACGACTACAAATTTATTATAGTAGTATTATTTAAATATATTAAAGTATGCAAACCAAAACTTATAAATTTCTAAATGAAGATTTCTCAGAATACTAAATGTGACGAATTGATGAGTGATCCCAAGAACTACTACAAATAAAAGTAAACTTTATCAAACATTGCCAAGTTTAATGTAAGGATGATGATTGCACGAAGTATAGGACTTCTTTCTGGTTTTGGTAAGGTAAGGTTTATATCTCTTGTATACAGAGAACATATTAAAATATTTAATTTCTGAATTGATAATGAATTAACTTTAACTATGTGTAAAAAATTTGTTGTTTGAAATTCGTAGAGTTATAGAAATTTCAAAACATTTCACTAATATTAAGACTGTTTAAATAAAGTAGTAGCAGAACTTATCCAATGTTTATACATAGTTGAAGTTGTAATCAACTGGGCTACTAGCGCATGCGAAAGATTAAATAAAAAAAAAGAATGTATTTAACTCAGAAGAAACAAAGGACTGGCATGTAACTGTGATTTGTGTTACCAAAAGAGGTGATATTTATCTTCAAAACAATCATTCCTTTTGACCGCATGACTAGTTCATTGCATTATTTTAGGTATTTTACTTACTTGTTAATCATTGTGAGCTAAATTGAAGGTAGTGATATAGAGTAGCAAAACTCCATACCAGGTTTGGCTCTTAGACGTCACATATTATTTGTATGGCTTTGAAAATTTTGGGGCGTATGAGCGATTTTTTTAATTTATACTCTTTCAGTATAAAGCCCATAGGCTCTAAGTCGTAGATAATATTCTTTAAGTACTCTCTCCAGCAAAGTAAAAGTTAATGTCCTAACTCACAGTTTTTTTAATATATCTTGCCAAAAAAAAGTACAAAGTATACATTTTGAGAAAAAAATTTATAAAACTGTATTTTTGAAATCTCGAAACCGCACCAGCGGTTGCACGTAGCAATCTAACACATATTAACTATTTTACGGTGACCAGTTTTTATATTACAATAAAGTTAATACTCAAAGTATTCTTTGTTGTGAAAATTTTGACCAACTTAAATCAAAGGTCTTGTCGTGGAGACGGTGGCTTCCCCGTGCTCCACGTCCTCCGAGAGCAATATTTGAAAATTTTTAGATAAAATTTCTGTTGAAATTTACTTTTTTTTCATATGTTTTTTACAAATGTTTAATCTGCTCTTAAAGGACAAAACGAAATACCTTGTGTCAACAAACAAAGAGTCACGGCGTCTTTGACAAAATGTCACTGTTGACAACTATACTTTTGAAGTCGTCAAGGATTTCGTATATCTAGGATCCAGCATAAACATCAACAATAATGTCAGCCTTGAGATCAAGCGGAGACTAACTCTTGCCAACAGGTGTTACTACGGGCTCAGTAGGCAATTGAGAAGTAGAGCCCTCTCTCGACCGACGAAAATAACGCTCTATAAGTCTCCCATCCTTCCCGTCCTAATGTATGGCGCAGAGACGTGGACATTGACCATCAATGATGAGAGGCTGTTAGGAGCGTTCGAGAGGAAGATACTCCGTATGATCTACGGTCCAGTATGCGTGGACGACATGTATCGAATAAGATGGAACGATGAGCTGTATGAGCTGTACGCCGACACTGACATAGTCAAGCGTATAAAACTCCAGGGGTTTCGCTGGCTGGGTCATGTTGAGCGAATGGAAGAAAGCGCTCCGGCTAGAAGGGTGTTTTATTCGAACCACGGTGGAGGAACACGCAGAAGGGGACGTCCTAATCTCCGTTGGAAAGACCAGGTGCAGGGCAACCTGACTGCACTTGCCCTTATTAACTGGCGCAACCGCGCGCATAGCAGAGGTGACTGGCGAAGCTTTGTAGAGGCGGCCAAGACCGATCATCGGTTGTAGTGCCAGCTAAGTAAGTAAGTAATCTGCTCTTGCCTCTGAGAAACATATTTTGCCTAGGCGAATTTTTCATTTCACATGAAAATTTATTAATCTTATTATTTTTCGTTGATATTCAAAATTAAGTACGTAGTAGTTTTAGCGAGGTGAAGTCTGATAAATTTAAGTCATTTAAGTGCAAAGCAAAAGAATGTAGCAATTTTAAGCACTAGTTATTTTTGGGAATAGTTTATAAATGAGTTTGCAAATGAGTTAAAATTATAAAAAGTTATATGCATATTTCGTAAATAAAGGGTCCGTCCATGGGGTGAACATCTTCTTTTCCCTCCCGGATCTGTATTTTCTTTTCACGGCCATTGGTGTACCTATAATGATAACAATGTCAGGCAAAGTCTCCCGCTTTTTCAGTTGCCCTGGAATACATTCCTTTTTCACCCGCAACTCTTTCATTACGTGTTTCATGGGCGGTGGCCAATCATTCACGACTGATGTCTTTTCGTCGCTGAAGTTATCGTCTTAGTTGGTAGATTGCTAAGTCTAGATGCCTGATGGCCATGCGGGGTTTGTTCAGTATGTATATCGTTGTTTGTTGTTCATGTCAGACTTTTTCAGCTACTCCGTGGTTGTGGTTCATTCTTGGGGTTCAGAGAGGAGCCATTAAGGGTTTTTGATTTCATATTATGTCCGCTTACTACCACTGGAATCGAATAGAATTTTCTATTTTAGAATTACCAAGTGGATCGGCTGAAGGGGATATTTTGAAATGCAAAACGTCTAGGAATATCTATCATAGGAATATCTAACCTTCTATTGAACCGATGACATGCGATGAATGGTCATAATAGTTTATCTACAGTCTACCGCCAAGGGTTACTCCAAATTGCCCAAATTATAATAAATATTGTACATCAATTTAGATAACTACATGAACAAATCCTCAAATTAAGGATGCGACATTAAATATTTGATGGGAAATATTTAAAATGTAATTAAAACCGTATTTACTGTACAAATTGTAAGCCACATATACATATGTACATTCTCTTTCCAACATATCCCTGCAACTAACTGCAGACCACTTCACACATGTTGCTAAGCAAACAGACTAAAAATATTTCTAGTCCATGCATCCCTTGTACATGACCCGATTCATGTAATAAACGTCGTTCTTGTTGACCTCAAACAAATCCGATTGCACTTCGAGAGCACAATCGTTTATATTTCGCCGAATGTATGGAAAACTTGTTTTATACGTCGTACATTCTGAATTATTTTTGAAAAGATGTAAAATAAAACATAATAATAATAAAAAACGACTACTCGATTGATATGATTGACATACGAGGTGCGATAAAAAAATAACCGTTATTTTCAAATTTCGTGAGTTACGTATGTTCGATTTTCGCATTTTTTTTCTGTTATGTTGGTACACATGTCTGCTATATATATGTTGGCAATACCAACCGTTTTGGATTGTCAGTTTGTTTTTGACAGATAAAAAGGTTAGTCGTGTTTTGGTGTGCTCTTCGATTGTTTACTATTCAAAAAAATGGATCAAAGAAACTGTATTCAGTTTTGTGTAAAAAATGAAATTAAATGCGCAAGGACATTTGAAATGTTGGCTGTGGCCTTTGACGAGTCTACTATGAGCAGAACACAAGTTCAATTGTGGTATAACCGGTTTAAGGAAAGCCGAGAAGATGTCAATGACGATGCTCGTCCTGGTCGCCCGAGCACGTCAACAACCGATGAAAACATTGACGCAGTGAAGAAAATGATTTTGGATAATCGTTGAATCACTATCAGAGAGGTTGCTGATGATGTTGGCATATCGTTCGGCTTATGCCAAGCAATTTTTACGGATGTTTTAGGCATGAAACGTGCGGCAGCGAAGATTGTTCCAAAATTGCTAAATTTTGACCAAAAACAACGTCGCTTGTGCGTAAGTTTTTGTCCAAAAACACAACCATTATCATGCCTCAACCACCGTATTCCCCGGACTTGGCCACCGCTGACTTTTTCCTCTTCCAAAACTGAAGACACCGATGAAAGGAAAGCGTTTTGCTGCGATTGAGGATACCAAAAAGCGCGTTTCAGAAGTGCTTCGAGGATTGGAAAAAACGCTGGCACAAGTGTATTATATCTGAGGGGGATTACTTTGAAGGAGACAAGATAGTTGTTGATGAATAAATAAATACTTTTTTAATAACGGTTATTTTTTGATCATACCTCGTATATATATAATACACAGACTCGTTGAAGCAGCGGCAAAGAACCGAGCAGCAGTTCTATTTTGTTTTGCTTTGCTCGCTATTTGACACTACATATTGATCTTAAAACCATCTTACGTACAATGCTTATATGTAGATCACCTAATAAGACTTTTGCACCATGATCCACAGTAGCTGGTTCGAGCCCAGTTAACGTTATAAAATGTAATAAGTAATTTATTTGTTTAGAAAAAGATAATAATAAAAGTTAAGTAACTAAAAACATTTAAATTCTTTTTCCTGTGCCTCGAAGTAGACCAATGTAAATGGTTTTCGGATTAGTACGATCCCGTCAGTACTGATCCCGTCCAATGACAAGCCTCTATAAAAGTTTGTAGTCATTTCTCATGTGTTTCGACCAGACATGCAACAAGTTGTGTTCCGCGCGGTCTAGTAAGTATATCACTAGTATAAGACTAGACCGGTTGGTTACAGGAATGTATGTTGCCTAATCACACTGGCACTCACACACACTCGCAGACACATTTGCCAGTCGCACACATACATATACCATAAGTATGGACACACACGAATTTAGAATATCTCGATTGAACGGCGAATGCTTGCACAAATAATTACAAATGAGCAAAATATTTGTATAACAATGAGAAATCAAGTAAACATTCATGGTCTGAGTATGCGTACGTAGAAATATCTGGATACTTGTAGTTGTTAGTTGCGTGGCAAATTGAAGTTAATTGCCGCAAAGAGAAACAGACAAAAATAGAAATGGACCAAAGCACACAAAAATAACAGAAGCAACAAATGACGATGACAATGACGTTAATTGTGAATAAGTTGAAAAGGAGATGAATAGAAGAAGAGAAGAAAACCTATGCGACAGGATTAACACATACGCTGTAAGAAGTGTGCGCATAAGTATATACGGGTATGTTTGACCAATGTTTGGATGCATATATTGAAAAGGACTAAGAGCCCACACAAACACATACTATACGCACATAAATACACGTAACACCCATACATATGTTCATACACATGCATGTACGTGTATGTGTGCGTGCAATGATGGCTATAAATAATAGAGCGCAATATCCGCCATTTAAACAAGATTGATTGATTCTGTTGTTGTCCTTGCTGCTGCTGCTGCTGCTGTGACTACTGTAGGACTTTTGGGGCACATAAGCATTTCAGAGAGGTGGAGGCAAGGGAAAGAAGGGAGGGGAAACATGTCCAGCTTGAGATGCATGCATACATACAAATTTAAAATGTTATTTTGCATAAAACACGTAAAAGGATGTGATGTGCGCGGGCGTGCTGAATTTACACCTCAGCAGGATACAATCGTTGCTGGCGGACGTCGCACCAGACACTGAGAAGTTGAAAGATAAAGTGGTTGTTGTTGTCGTTGCTTATCTCTGCTGCGATAATGATGTGTTGCTCTTGCGTGTTGCTGTCACTATTGTGTACGTTCTTGTTCCCGTTGATAATGGAAACGCTTTGCATTTTGATATCCTGCAGCGTTTAACACCAAAAGCTAAAACAACAAATAGACATTTATCACATTGTTAAGTCAGTGCAGTGGTGGTGTTATTGTTTCATTGTTGCTATTGTTGTTGTTATTATTGTTAACTAGGATAACAAGAGTTTTAACAAATCATTGTGCGTTTGTCACTCTAAACTCTTCTTCATTGACCATTTGAAGTTGATGTGTATGTGTGTATGTGTATGTATTTGTCTGTGTACATTGTAGATTTCAGCGCCTATAAAAATTCATTTGCAAAATGCTTCAGGCATCAGTTGCTCGCATTATTCTAAAGTGTTCTGTTCTGTCCTGTGCTCTTTGTGTGCCCCAGTTACTGCTGCTGCTGTTCTATTGTATCGCGTTTGTGCTAGTGACATATGCACTCGTACATACATATATAAAAGCATAAGTCACACAATTAAAAAAAATTGCATAGAGCATCATCACACACCAAAAACATAAAGTAACTCAGGTCTTCGTTACTCGCTCATTCTTTGTTAAGTGCTATTATGAGCAGTTTAGGCTTCTTCACTTTTCTGCTGATCGCATTATGCTGTTACGCTTTAAGCAGCTCCAAAACTCTACACAATGAATATCAGGTAAGTGTGTAGTCCAGATTTATAAATGTGTCTGCATGTACCTACCATAGAAGCATTCTGGGAGGAAATCTGTAAACGATTTCTTCAACTTCAATACGTGAAATCAACTTCAATTCGTGTTTACATGTAGACTAGTATAGTGGCAAATACTAAACTATACTAAAATACTATATTTTAAACAGAATCTTCTGTGTTAAGGGTAAAATTTATAATTTAAAAAGTAATCAAATCTTTGGCCCATTATTCTGCTAGCAACAGCAACCAGAATCCTGCATCATACTTAGTTGGTTGGTTGGTAGAACTGGTGATTCGATCTACGCATCTACGCATCAGTTGCAACTACCTAGCTGTCAACAACCATATGTTTGTACAGCAGCTCGGCTAGTTCCAGCCCATGCGGTTTAGATACCTCTACAGGTCATTGATGTTGGTTCGCTTAAGATTGTAGCTATGCCACAGCGACCTACTTGTCTTAAATGTTGCAAGACTTTTCCATCTTCAATCTGCAGTTTTAAGAAATGTTATATTAATAGCTACCTTGGCCGCATTAAGTGGTATAGTATGAATACCAATTCAGCAAGAGCTGAATTCATTCATTATCATTTCATTCTTTTCGTATCTTTCATCTTTATATTTCGATGTCCCGGGACCCGAGATTAGAGTAATGTTGTGCCGTTCGCTTTTCCTTCTGGTCCGAATCCAAAGCCTGGATAGCGGCTTGGCTATATGATTGAAAAACGATAATGTTTTTGTAGGTATGATCTGCAATTACTTATGTAGTATCTTACATGCCTCCCTAATTGCAAGTATGTCCGCTTGAAACACACTAGCCGAATTAGGGAGGCGCATAGCCAGTACCCAGTTTTTCACAATATATACCAGTTCCAGTTCAAGCACCACAATCCATTTTGGAGCCATCTGTTAAGGTTGTGGTATCAAAGCTGTTTATCAAATATGTCTTACTCCATTCCTTCTTCGAGGGTAGAAGTTTTGATGATTGTTTTATTAACAGATTTCCATGGCCATAGTTTCCATGCCTTCCAGCGACCTGCTTCCCTTAACCTGAGTGCGCTCATAGTTACCGTTTTCTTTATATTCATAAGGATCTACTGGATACAAGTGCCTCATAACAAAATCAGCCTTAATTACCCGTTCTTCAATATTTAGTATTCATTTACTTTACTTTTTACTTTTAATGGCACATCAGCCCATGGAGGGCCTAGGCCGAGCTTTTCGCATCCACTCATGTTGTGCGTGATATATTTGTACATGAATGGAAGGGACGTACAGTTTAATATCGAATCCGAACGGCGAAGTGAAAAGCTTTTCATAGGCAATTTTTACTCTTGTAGGTATGCCATTGCCTGCCAAGAGGTGGTGCCGTGTATAAAAGTTATTTTTTCTACTTGTTTTTTGGTTTTGATTTTGCTTGTACCTAGATTCGAACCACGGACACTCTGCGCAGCAGTCCAACGCATTACCACTACGCCACAGCGACCACATTAAACATCTATTCATACAAATTTTAATAACATGATTTATTTGACTATTTTCTATTACAGCGAGAAAAGGAATAAAGTTAGTTTATTTTTGAATTGCACAGCGTTATTACAAGATCTTAAACAAAGTATTAGGAAGTGCATTCCAAAGACGAATAGAGTGTACAGAAAAATGCGTTTCAGATTTTAAACATGAAACACGTAAACAGTTAATCATATTAGTTCGATTGGATATAGAAAAGTTTAATCTCGAAAACAAATAACTGGGTTCTGCATTACATATAATTTTATGCAACAATAAAAGCGTTCGATAGTTCAGCAAGTTATCAAAGGTTAAGCCATGGATTCTTTTAGCATACTGGGAAACTTGATCTCTTCTTTTTAGTCCAAACACACAACGAGCAATGTTATTGAAAAGAGTATTTAATTTATTTTTACTTAGACTATCACAATTAGCAAAAATTTCGCAGCCATATAGCATTGTTGGTATGAGATATGCTTTAGCAAGAAGCATTCGTATATGAAGAGGAGTAAAATACTGCGTCGCTGTAGACTTTCCCAACCGTGTTACTTATGTGGTTATTCCAAGTTAGAGTTCTGTTGAAGGTTACCCTAGATTTTTTTTGCAGAGTCTATGTATTCAATATTGCTTCCATTTAATGAAAGATTAGGGGCAGTGGAAATGCCAATGATTTTCATGATTGCTCAGTTTTTCATACATATTTCCGTGACGATCGTATTTTATCATATTTTACCCCCGACTCTTAAGAAGTAAACTTCAACGAATATAGCTCTGTATAAAATAAAATTTCGGCATTTTTTTTAAGAAAACCTTTTAAACAATCTCCTATCCAAAATTAATTGAAATGCCTTATGTTTTCTTTTATCAAAAGAGATTGGCAAAGAATTATAAATTAAATATAAATCACATGTACCAATTTACTACGAATTGTTTTCATCTGTTTTCGCAGTTATGAGTCATTTGCTAATCGTATCATGAAAATAGCTAGAAATTTGTGGTAAGATTTTACACAGTTTCGGTTCCGTAATCATCACATCAATTTCAATCACAATTGTCTGTCAAATCCCCATGGGCATGACCGCTATCAAACATTGTTATTACTGTCCTTAATACTAGCTGATTTCCGTATTGCACACATATAATGTACATACAAAATATGATTAGCCAAGTTCTTAAGTTGTTTGTTGCTCTTGAGTAGGAATCTCAATAATTCACATTTTCAACATGTTCGCATTTGAAAGGGGTCGAAAGTGAAAACAATTCAGGTTAAACTATAATGAATGTCACCAGAAACAATGTCAATGAAATTCTATACCCTAACATTTAGCTACATGTGAACGAGCATGTGGTATGAAAAAAGACGATACGATAAGCGTGAGGCATTGAGAAAGATGTGTTACTCACACATGCACTATTCTTCTTATTCTTCATTTCCATTGCATGTGCAGGATAACAATGATTTGCTTGAGTTACTGTCGTGCCAGTCTGTTTGTGCGTTTGTGTCTGTGTGCACAATTCGTGTAATTTGATGATTTCTATGTCGCCATTTAACTTTTACAATTGGAACAATAAAATAAGGACTTACACACACACACACACACACACATATATAAAATCAAACGTGCATACCGAAACACCACACTCATACACAGAAGCATTTGTATAGTACATTTCTGAGCTCACGCATAAATGTGCACGTAAACGAAGAAGGATATGTATTCTTTTTTGATAAACTTACACAATTGTTGCTTTTTTGGCTTGCTTGTGTTTGTGTTTGTTATTTGTTATTTATTATTTGTGTGTGTGTTTAGTATTAGTTTTGAATGTTATTGCAGCAACTTTGCAGCCTTTTGTTAAAGTTTTACACACACAAATCTTTATTGAAATCATAGCTATAGAAGCTAAAGTTCTAAGTTCTGTTTCAGCTGCTGCTGCTGCTGCTGCTGCTGCTATTGGTGCTGAATTTTAACACATACATACTAAATACTTATGTATGAATGTAGAGACTTCTACTTTACTTTACTTTCCGATGTTAGTTTTATGTTTAGCTCATATCTTGTGTTTTTTTTCTCTTCCGCCGAGCTGAACCAATTTACCAATTTCATTCGTATGTAATTTATTGTATCTTCTCTGTTTGTGTGAGTGAGTGTGTGTTGAAGAACTTTCTGTATACATTGGCTCTTGTGCGATGTTTCGTAGCATTTGCAATATGTAATAAATAACAATTACGAAGAATTTCATGCACCGTTTTTAATTTGCAATTTGTAGCGAAATAAGCAATTTATTTGTTGGACAATTTAATGTTCTGAGAAGTGACCAAAACTCATTTAAATTTATTATCATTGATATCCATTTAGAATTCATATCCAGTATAATTGTTATATTAATTCAGTATAAACTGGAATACGATCTGATTTCATAAAAATTGTCAGAGAAATTTACTTAAATTTAATTAAGGTTGGAGATTTTGCCCAGTGTAAATGGAAAATGAAATAGCCATGTCCTAGAGTTATAAGAAATTCTTGTTGAACTAGCATTTATTTTAGCTCCTACGCGCATTGATGTGACTACTTACTTTTGTCCACAAAACTTTTTCATTTTCCTATTTTCTTATTTTCTCTACATTCGTTAAGGAAATGGCCAAAGTAAAAACGCCAAATAGCGCCAATACCAAATCGTCAAACATTGTCGAACAACATAAATTAACACACGCTGCTGAAACACTCAAGGATGAGACGCGTCAAAAGCGATCGCAAAGAAATGATTATGCTGATTTGATGGCTGGTGGCAATAACAAAAATGTGGTGCGCAATTTCATGCCCGACGATAAACAATTTCGTAATTTACCCGAACCACTGTACAATGTCCTCATGCGAAATATATTTGGTAAGTAGTCGCAATTCACCGCAAGGAAGGAAAGGCTTTGCTTTCGTTAATATTTCGGTAATTTTCTATTTTCTTTAGCAATTATAGAAAATGCCAAGGACTCACAGACGACATCAGCGACAGCATACCGACCCAGCCCACGAACAGGACGCAGTAGTAATTACCAACTGCTGGACGATGTGTCCGGTGGCGCAGATGACAGTTACGATGATCTTAATATGGTGATTGATGAGATTAACAACAAGCAATGGCAATTCACGCCACGTGTCATTAAAAAATCAGTGCCATTTAAGCCACGTCTGGGTAAACGTACGCAGCAAATGTACGAGTGAAGTGGACGGACGCATTGTTAGGCAAACGAATTGAAACTGAACGATTGATGATTCTATTTAATAGAGTATTTTACTATGTATATTAGTTACTACCTACAAATTAGTTATGTATATCCAGACATATTCACTACTACTTAAGTAGTTGTCATATGAGAGGAAATGAATTTCTATTAAATTGTATCTAATATCGCATTAAAATTTATGTATGTATATCAATTTATTGTTAACGAGTCGATTTCTATTACACTAAATGATACAGGGTGTGTTTCAAAATATTTAGCATATGTAAGTAGCATTACGGCTAGTAATGATGGCTGGTAATGAGAGAAGTTCAACTTCATACATATTTTGCTAACACACACTAATCATATGATTCAATCTTTGTAGGTATATAAAAATATTCATGTATTATATGTAATAATAACATTCACCCTGGTGAATGTTGGAAAACACAGGAGAAAGAAAAGCAAGAAAAATTGTACAAATCAAATGAAATATGACACATAATAAAACCAAAAAGAAACAACTGCAAAAGTGCGTTAAAAGCACGTAAAAGGACAAAAATATATGTATATTAAAAAGGTAATATTTATACTACAACACGCAAATGGCATCATTTATTCAAAACTGAAACCTTGACAGACAGAGCAATAATAAAGATACGCACACATGCACCGACACACAAACACATTCGGGCATGTGAGTAGTGCGGTGCTACTCATATCTATGAAGATTACCACATACCTGGTCGAAACCAAATAACAAAAAAAAAACACAAATACATACACATACATATGCAAACACTCACACACATGATAGACACTCCAGCAAAAATCTTAGAGCGGATTATGAGCGACCGGAGCGGATTAATAGAGAACGTATAGTAAGTGGAATTTCCGGAGAAAGTCATCAACAGTCGACGCAGTCATAACAACAAGAAATCCGTAGCTGTAAAAGCCATAGAAGGCGAGAGGTGGCTTTATGGACAAAAAGAATATTGTGCAGTAGTGACTTTAGTTATGAAAAATGAGTTCAACTCCGCCAGCTGGTCGCACATTATGCAGACGCTTATTGACGTAAGAACACCAACATACCAACATACGCATTATGCTTAGGAGTAATTTAACAGACAGTACCTTTCTTTATGATACAGATGATGGCGCAAAATACTACCACGTAATAGCTGGAGTGCCGAGTTGGTGGAGCGTTGGTCTGCTGCACAGATTGTATGGCGCAATTCCTAAGCGGACACGGATGCTTTAGAGAATGTCACCACAAATATGGACACGACAATGAGGACGAGTGCACGAACGAGTACAGGATGTACTGGTGAAAAAGAAGGTGTAGAACATGTATTTTTCCGCAGTCCAAGCTTCGCACTAGAGCGATATAAAATTGAGTGTTGTGGGACATCGTAACATCGGACAACGTTGTAAATTATATGATATGAAGGAACTTCGCAGTGCAGAAAGAATCCGTAACAGCGAAGTTACAAATAGACGTGACGAAACAGTACTGACGTTTGAGCAAATGAGCTCCCACGGCCTCCTGACGAAATGCTTATCGATAGTTCAGGGAGGACAAGCCGTACGGATATGATTAGATTTTGGCTGGTGGTAGTGTTGCACTGACTATGCTTTAAATGCTTTTGTTCCTTAATAAATAAGAAAAAATGTAAAAAATTACATTCTGGTAGATGGATATCAGACAGGTAAAGTTTGACTTAAATTGTAATAATTTCAAAGCATTTCAATGTGAAAATGACCCCAAGCATCGCAGTAATGCACACACACAAAGAATGCCTTCCAATATTAATTTTCGTACTACCAAAAAAAAAAAAATATATATATTTAACATCACCCACTGGTGGATTAAAAGGGATGAGGTGGAGGGCAGAAACTGCCTCTTCGTCATAATTAAATCGGCCGAAATAGCCATTGATTTTGAACACTTCTTGAAGGATAGAAGAAGAAGAAGGGAGAAACCCTTCACATTTTTTTATTTGCCACTGGATTCGCTAGTGATTCAAGAAGTGTACTGCTTGTGTGTGCAAATACCATATATGGTAGTTGTGAACAAAAGTTAAAGTACTGCAGAAACTTTTTTCTTATCGGACTTTAAACTTGCAACTAAAAGTTACATGCCAGTCAGCAGCACCGTATTTAATTTATAATAGAGCATACTCGTAATTCTGATCTCTGCTATTTGGTGTTACTTATGTGGTACGATCAAGAGTGTCGCGATGTTGCTGTAGAGGAAACCGCTGTTTATAGAGCCACCCTGCAGTTAGCCTGCAGGTGCAGTTTTTTAAGACTGGAGGTGAAGTACTCACAAAACGCATGCATGCGTTTCTATGCAGAATATGGTCGAATGAAAGCATGTCAAGTGATTGGAAACTCAGCGTATTCTGCCCAATCCATAAGAAAGGTGAATCCACGTCTGAGCCAACTACCGTGGGACAAGCTTTCTTAATATCGCATATAAGGTTTTATCCAGCATACTCTGTGAAAGACTGAAGCCCATCGCCAACAAACTGATTGGACCTTTTCAGTGTGGCTTCAGGCCTGGTAAATCTACCATCAACCAGATATTCACACACTAAAACAGATCGACACTCACCATCCATTCGTCGATTATAAAGCCGGCTACGACAGCACGATTAGGGATCACTTGTACGCCACAATGTCTGATTTTGGAATCCCTGCAAAGCTCATTCGTCTTTGCAAAATGACACTGACCAACACCACCAGCGCAGTGAAAATTGGGACAGACCTCTCCGCACCATTTGATACCAAAAGAGGTTTCAGACAAGGTGACTCCCTATCGTGCGACTTCTTTAACCTTATGCTGGAGAAAATAATTCGAGCTGCGAACATCGACAACTCTGGCACTATCTTCTACAGGAGTGTCATGCTGCTAGAATGCGCTGATGATATTGACATCATTCTCCAATCTGTAAAAGGAATCTCGCCGAGTGGGTCTAGTGATCAAGGAGGACAAAATGAAATACCTTGTGTCAATAAACAAAGAATCATGGCATCTTGGACAAAATGTTACTGTTGACAATTATACATCTGAAGGCGTTACGGATTTTGTTTACCTAGGATCCAGCATTAATACCAACAAAAATGTCAGCCTTGAGATCGGAGTTGGCGGAGTTTAACTCTTGTCAACAGGTTTTACTACGGGCTTGAGAAACAGAGCCCTCCCTCGACCGACGAAAATAACGCTTTATAAGTCCCTCAACCGAGTGAGATCTTACCAATCTACTATAAATAGTTAGAGAATGATATAAATAGCAAACTAATTTTTGGAATTCGTTAAATTATTTTTTTATTTGTATGATGCGCCGTAGGTGCACTAGCAGAATTAATACAAAAAAGTTATACAGCAATTATATTTTTGGTTTTTTTTGGTACGGAGAATCCGAGTATGATGCTATTTTTTCGAAGAAATTAATTGTTAGAAAAACTAAAGGCGGAAAAAACTAAAAAATTATGTTTTGGTTTGGAGAAATCACGCCTAGATTCTAAATAAATGGTCGGAGGTAAAAACAATATTGCAGAAGATTTTTAATTAGATAAAAATAAAGGAGGTCACTGAACAGTAAAATAATCGCAGGCAGCTTCTTGTTTCTTGTTAGGGGAAAACAACTCTTAAAAAAATATATCATTATTTAAAATATTAGTGTGCATATTATATTTTAATCAACAAGTTTTTCAAAAGTGAGCAATTTTTTTCCTAGTGACTAGAAGCTACGGTTATTTTGTTGTTCGGTAACCCCATCTTATTTTTTGCAAAGGAACATTTATCTGCTCTCTTAACTTTGCCTCCGACCAATTGTTTAGGCTGTAAGCGAGGTTTCTTCAAAAAATAGTGGTATGTATTTCGAAGTTTCTCCACCGTAGTGACTTCAAAATACATTTTTTCCCAAAAACAGCATGAGATTTATATTCTTTAGACCAAAGATACTTCCAAACATGAAGTAATATAATATTTGAATTTTTTCTTCTTATACTTGACTGGCACACCAGTTTGTTAAAATTCAAATACAGTCGTGTCTGGTTATAGTGAACACTTAAATTCTTACATGGATTACTCTAAATAGTGAACAATCGAAAACATCGAAACTGTAAACAAAACTTTAACAAAAAGCAAAAAAATAATTTTGAGGAAACCTGCGCTTGGAAAATGGTTTGCAATCGAAGATGACGAACCGATAGATTTTGAGAAAGATTGCGAAAATATTGCAGAATCTGACGAGGACGAAAATGGAGATATATATAGATCTCAAATCCTGCAAAGATAGTGAAACAATTGAAAGTTTCGATAAAGCTATCGAATGGGCTGGGGCCAACACTATTGATTATGCTGCGAAGTCTACGATAAAAAGCGGTCCCAAAGTCAAGTCATTTATTCCCGAATTCTTTCAATAAGCACACCTTGTACATTGCTATTTTCCCACAAATTTATTCTAAGGATCTCTTGCATTTACATAAACGAATGTACAAATATAACACGCACAACATGAGTGCATGCGAAAAAGCTCGGCCCAGGCCCTCCATGGGTTGTTGTGCCATTAAAAGTAAGTAAGTAAGTAATGTGTATATTGATATATATATATTTATAAAATTCCACAACTTTTTAATGTTTCCTAATGTACTAATTTCAATTATTATTTTATTATCAGAAATATTCCTCCTCTGTAGAGCTAACCGACTACTTAACTAAAAGGCAATACATAGCACCAACAATTATTTGGAGACAGGGCAGGGACTTTCAAACAGCCTTGACACTAACCGAAAAATAGAGGTTTCATGACTGCTTGCAGTAGAGTAGGCTAATGATTCAAATGATAGTTAATGAACCTGATACTAGCCACTATGGCTAATTTCAGTCCTAATCTTCAATTCTTCAGAGCATTTTATTGATTGCATGATATATTACAAACTTCATAAAAATACCAGGTAAGGCCAAAGAAAATGCTAAATATCTTCGCCATTGTTGAAATAGACTGGAACCCAGGAAACACACAAAAATTTTACCAATTTCGAGCTTATAACTTTTGTTGAATATATCAAAATATTCAGCTACTAACGGGTTTAAATTTACATTAGGGTGAATATGTAGTGCCCTACCCACTCAGCTGTCGAGGTATAATAGGTAAAATAAAAAAAATAGGTAAACTGTAATAGGCAATGCTTCTATTTGGACTTGAATCTTAGTTCCAACAAAATTTTACTCAACTAATTTTTGACATGTTTAGGAAATAGCAAATTAAGTTGACAAATACTTTTCATGGATTGATTTCGGATTAGAAATGGTTAAAAACTGAAGAACCCATTCTCGCTAAAAATAAAGTATTCGAATAAAAAAAATACACCAAATTATTTTATAATATTTTTTGATTGTTTGATTGCACAAAATTAATATTATTCTAATAAATAATTGAACAAGCTTGCAAGGCTAATTTCTGTGTGCCACACTACATACTGCACCTGACTACATACTGCCTACAATATATTTGTTCACTTAGAATGATACGTAATAACAAAAGAAAATCGAAAAAAGGCAAATTATATATGTCTGTGTGCGTATGTATAGATATGTTTATGAGCGTGTGTGTGTGAAGAAGGTAAGTATACTGTATATTGGCAACACAACTTAAATATTGAAACATGATAACTGCAACTGGTGATAAATTTAAATCTGTACTTAAGCAATGCACACATACACACACACACACACACACATACAGTCACACCCAAAACCACTCATTCACACGCATACACACAATATATTTATTTACACCGATTATCTCCACTACAGCTGAGCTTGAGGTTAGCAAGCTTGATTTTGTGTGTAGTTATTTGTGTGCGTTAGTATGAGTGTGCTTATGTTTGTTTATGTATGGTATGTGTTTATGTGTTTGAAAACACTTTTACTGATTAAATGACGCAATGATACCGCCATAAGTATATAATTTTATTCCTTCTACTCCATATTTTTTGTTTTGTATTTGTTTGGCTTCCTGAGCTGCTGTTGGGTTAGAAGAAGACGGTGACGCAGGCATTAAGACTGCTCCAACCGCTTTAGGCTTTTAGGCTTCTGGCATCTAAGGGGTTTCCTATATATGATTTAGCCGTCTGCTCTTCTGCTTTATGATGGCTTGATAGCTTGATGGCATGGCAAATAATAATGACAACAAAATAAAGAAAGAAAGAAAGAAGAAAAGGATTGCTAAGTAATATATATGTATGTATTCACGAGTTACATATAGCACACTTGGATATGCTCCCCTCATGTATATATCATACATATATGCATGAGTGTGAAAATGTAAAAATATTGCAAATGAGTTTTCCGTTTTCCGATTTCCTTTTCCTTTTCCTCTTATTTTCTTTTCTTTTCTTTATTCATCTAATCTCTCGTTCCCACTGACACTTACTTACTTACTTTACTGCTTTATTCTTACTTGCCATTTTTTTGAAAGTATTTTATTAGATTCATACTTCAAAGCTGTGAAATTTATGTGTAAAATTACCCTTAAAATATTTAGAAATTGTTTAAAATTGTTTGCAGTAATTTTGGCATACAGCTGAAACAGCCTGTTGCTGTGGCAGTGGCAACCAACAACTGCTTACTACAGCAAAATGTTAAATGAAAAGTGGAAAGAGGCAATAAAGGAGCATAGAAAATTTTAGGTATATATAAATATTACATATACTATATATACTATACTACTTATATGTATGTATGTAATAACCTTTTCGTAGTAACAAACTTTTGAATTACATTTGTGAATGAAAACTGCCAACTTCCAACTGGCAGCTGGTAACTGGCTAAAGTAAAGATATTTCTTGTGTCCTAAAGTAAATTTATTACAATTTTCGGTTGCGTTTTCCACGTTTTCTTCAAATATTTTCTTTCTTTTTTTTTTGCTACAATTTTATGACTGTAGTTTGTATTGCAGGAGTTTAATCAATATTTTATGTCATGAAATATATTTGTATTTCTATTGTACGAGTAGTCGAAGATCAAAAAAATAAAGATGTTGCTGTTGATGATGTTGGTGCTGGAGGCAGTTGCAGAGCGCAGGCAGCTTTGGGACTGTGAAAAGGGTTCTCTGGTAAATTATGATTGAAATGCTATACCTATTAATGAATTTAGCATGTGAAAGTGTGAGATTTATGTTACGCTGGATGACAGACAGTCGCGAAATTACGAGGTTTTGCTTGCGAATAAATTGAAAAGGATTCTTATTACTATTATGTATTGCAGAACTTTGTAGTTACGAGTATTGTTGCGCATTTAATTTAACTAATTAACTTATTGTGATTATGAATGTACAATGTGTTTATGTATGGTAAGTATATAGGTAAAGAGTGATTGGTATTTCTCTAATTATGTTAATCAAATTTAAAGTTGTTTTTACTTAAGTATGTATCGAAGAATAACTTTCATTAAAAAGCTGATTAATAAATTCCAGGAATTGTGCAAAATGTTGATTACTTTTGATCAAAATAAAAAATTTACAGAGTTTCAAGTGTCAGTTTCAAGTGTCGCCTCAGTGATTATGTTTTTAGTAATGAGTGTTTCCTCTATATGAAGAATATAGCTGTTTCTTTTGAGTTGTTGTGATTGTGCATATTTTTCCACTTTTTTCTCGAAATAATGATTTCAAGTGCTGCCAAGTTTAAACTAAGCAGATATACCCGTACTTCACGGTAAGTGTTCTTTCAAATGGGTATTTAACTATGGTTCTATCGGTTTTACTTGCCAAGATAGTGCCTCAAATGGGTCTTGATGGTAATTTATTGTTTATAATATTGTTCATCTATGAGAGTAACTTACCATTTTGAAAAGTTTATCTTAAAACCTTGATATGGATTTTGCTCACGGCTTATCTACTTTCAGAAATTATAATTATTTTAGTGTATAGTTATTTTAGTTTATATATGCTATAGTTGTTTTCTATGTGAATATTTATACTGGAGCTAAGCCTGT
This sequence comes from Palloptera scutellata, assembly GCA_958295655.1. NCBI lineage: Eukaryota > Metazoa > Arthropoda > Insecta > Diptera > Pallopteridae > Palloptera > Palloptera scutellata. The sequence continues at coordinate 51,468,079 of OY282450.1, forward strand.
GAATTAAGTAGGAAGGAAAATACTTAAATTTTTTATCCTTTTGTGGAAAAAAAAACTATGGCCTTTATTAGGTTATTAGAGATTCGTTTCTCCTAAATTTAGTATTGGCACACCAGATATTTGAGGTCGCAGTGCCTGAAACTTTGGGCCTAAAAGAATATCGAGCCCCAGAGAATCTCAAAAATCTCAGTAACTCTGCGTCGTTAATACCAAAATAGAATTTCGGTTGAACTACCTCAACTAACTTTTTTATGAAAGATTTTGAAATAAGCTGTTCATAATGGTAAATCAGTAGCAAGTAATTGTAGCTTTTTTCCGCTATTCAATTTCATTAAGACCCATTTTTCGGGCATAATTTGGTAACTAAAGGTAATAGAGAAAGGATATTTGGAAGAAAATTTATTTAGGCAAAGCTTAAAAGCACTTGAAATCAAAAATTTTCGAATATATTAGTTCGTGAACCGTGCTTAGAATGGTAAATACTTCTATAATATTCTAGGTATATTTTATAGGAAAATTGTTCTCGATGGAGTAAAATCGATGAGCATCGAGGTATATCGTTGTTGATGCAGAAATATCTTAGCTCTCAGTTGAACCTTAATTCGAAGCCGTGTGCATCGGTGAGCCATCTCTCATTACTTTTTGCTCTATGCTCACATCATTACTATGCTAAAATTTATATGCAACAACAACAATCCGGATAAGGTTTTTACTTCTAATAATATTTCGATTTTGTAATGTAATTGTCTTTTTTCTAAAAAGTTGTGAAGGCCAAATTAAAGTTTCTCTCTCGAGAGGTTGATGAATTTCAGGTTCACAAAGTAGTCGTCAGTATGGGCCAATCGATGGAGCTGACCTTCTTGTTGAATTTTATATCGGCAATAATTGCCTTTTTAAAATTCAATAGAATTTGTTTCTGACCTGAGTACACATTCTAAATATATACATAGTAGATGCTACGGTGGTATTAAAAAAGGATCGGTTTGAAAAAAATGTATAAATAAGATATCAAATCCTCCATTTGGGAGAGTCAAACTTAAAGCTATGAGTTGTTTTATTAACTCATTGCTATAATATATTGTGATATATGGTATTCATCTGGAAGAGAAAAGGCGATTTCATAAACTATTCCGACTGATGATGTTGAAAGTTTTTTATTGTGGAATTATTCGAAGGTGCGTAATCCGGGGTCGTATGAGTGACTTTATTTCTCTTTCTATTTAGCGAAATCACGAAAGAGTGATAACAATGCAAGTCAAAATATTTACACCCAATCATACAGAAAGCAAGAAAGAAAACCCAACTCTAGTGCATACCTCTGGAATTGCTTTTGAAATATGAAATATGATTTTCGAAATGAATAACGCTTAAAATAGTTTTCGCTACTGTGTACCAGTTTTATTTTCAAATCGTATTTAATTGATTTTCAATCGAAAACAATATTATTTATTGCGCAATGCTTTTTAATTACTGTGATATGAATTGGAAGTGGGTAACAAACGATTTCAATGCATATTTATTTACTAACAAGTTTTACGATTGTAATATTACTTACATAAATACTAGCGAAACTATTGCGTAATATTAGATATGTTTAGGTAAGTGCTCTAATTAAGTAAAATCACATATGACTATCCGACATAGGCACACACACACACACACACACAACACGTACACGTACACACTAATAAAATGAATCTAACACATTTAATTTTCATAATAAAATTCGCTAATATTCTTTATTGATGATGAATTATTCTCCAGCAATTTCATTAAATTGTTGTTGCAAAAAATCAATAATTAATTACAAATTGGGAAATAAATTTGTTTTGCTCATTTTTGGCATGTACACAAATCATATTTATGCACCTGTTTAAAGTGTGCAATTTGTTCTAGAACCGAAACTATTACCTGAACGACGGGGTATGAGTTTGGGTTTGTGTAATGTAATCGTTTGTCAAATGTAGAAATATTTAAGTTACGAGTATGTGTGGATTAAAACACTTATTAAGCGTGTGTGTGTGTGTGCCTGTGTGTAATTCAATGTGTGTGGAAAAGGAAACTCAAAACTCATAAACACACTCACATAACCTCACTGAAATTTTCGCTGTCTCTCTCTTTCTCGAATATTCACACTTCTCACATTTGCACACACACACACACATACACAAACAAACAATTTCCAATTTCCTATTTGCAGTAGTTTAAGTAAATTTCTGGTTTGATTTTCTTTGTATTTTCTATTTTTACTTTTTGGAGTTTTGCCAATGTGTTTGTAGAAGAAGTTAGCCGCAAGAGTGCGAGAGTGTATGTGTATGGCAATGCTATTAGCCTTTTGGGTGTTAATATTGTTAGTAGCAGTGTGTGTATTGTTAGTGTTTAGTTGATGGGCTGGCAAGTTGGTTGTGTGGCTGGCTGGATGGCAGTGCCTGGTGTCATTTGGGAGTGGCCCTTTGAGTAATTTGAGCATAAACTGAAAATGATGTGAGGCACGCTTACACTAAGGCCACTATTATAACAAATACCTACGTACATACATACACACATACATACATAAATCTTACATACATTGAAATGTGTTTATATATTAACATTAATCTAAGGCATACATTCATATCTTCATGTGTATGTCAGCTTGTGTGTATGTTTGCATGTTTTAGGCGCCATATTGTGTGAATCATTCATTTTCGTTGATTTTTTGCGATGTTTTCTTTGTTCTTATTCATTTATTTGATTTCATTTCTTTTCTCTCTATATTTTTTCTTATTTATTTGCTTTCTGAACATATTATGAAATTATATTATAATTTATGCTCTTGTAATAACAAACAATAAATTCAAACAAACTAACAAAAAAAAAAACATGTTCATACACACACATCAATACACAGATACATACTCGTATATGTATATGTACAAGCACACACATTCATCATACATATGTTCATAGTTACGTACATACATGCGTATGTATTTACATATTAAATAAGTAAACACCAATAAATAAATCATATTTTTTTAAGTAATTTGTTGATCCACTGAATCAGCAAAAAAAAATAATATTTTATATAGATTTTTTAGGGTATGCGGCATACACACAAAGAGCAAATTAAGCAGATTTCGATATTATTAAATGCCAAACAATTCAACAGCAGCAAAATATGCCGAAATATGAAATGATTGTCACTTCTTGTGGTTATTTTACTTTCACCCTTTGTTCTGGCGGGGGTGTTTTATTAATTTAAAATAATTTTTCACCTTCTTACTCCAATTAAAATAATAGAAGTGATTATAGTGCATAAAATATTTTAAGGATTATCAATTAGCAAAATTTTTGAATGAGAAATGTGAGAGTGTATTGCCTTTGATGTTTTTGAGTTGTCTGTGAAGAGTTTTTGTTTGTAAAGGGCTTGTCAACAGGGTACAACAATTGAGATATCGGGTTGAATTTTATTCCAGGTGTACTGCACATGTTACACTTAAGTGTGAAATTCGATATTTTTCAAATGACCAACGCGAGCACGTTTGAACTGATCGAATCTTTGGAGCCAATTTTCCACCACTCTGCCAAACGTATCGGCCGGAAGGTTGGACATTTCGCATTCGATATTTTTCCTGAGCTTCTTTAACGTTGTTGGCTTATTGGCATAAACCAACGACCTAACGTAACAGCACAAAAAGAAATCCAACAGCGTTGAATCGCATGGGCGAAGTGGCCATGCGTTCGGACCATTTCTCGAGATTACACGATTACCGAACTTTCCCTTCAAAAAATAAATTCTTTGGGCAGCTGTGCGGCATGTGACACCATCTTGTTTGAACCACATATCAGTGATGTCAAGTACATCATATTTCGGCCGTAACATGGCGATAATTTTCATCGAAAAAAAAATAATTACGGTCCAATCACACCTTCGACATGAAATCCACACCACATGGTCACTTTTTGTGCATGCAATGGTTTCTTTTGAAGGACATGTGGGTTTGTGCATGCAATGGTTTCTTTTGAAGGACATGTGGGTTTGTTGCTGTCCCTTAACTAATATTTTGCTTATTGCCAAAGTCATTAAGCCAAAAATTAGCTTCATCGCTAAAGATGATTTGTGTGATTGCCTTTCCTCTCTGATTCTCCCTCCTTCTTTCTCCCACCTATCAATGCTTTGCATTCGTAGGGGTACACCCTGTGAGTTGAATATATCAATAAAATTGCGACCACTGTCTCAGAATTTCGGTATTAATTTCCAAACGTTGCTCGTTCGTGAACTTCACCATGAGAAAAATGTGCATTTAAATTCAAAATTGATTTATCCCTATTGAAAGCCCCTTTATAACTTTAAAAGTACAGCAACTCGTTAGTAAAATGGAATTTGAAGAAATATCTTAACAGCTGCCTAAGTTTTGCGTTTAGTATTTCGTTCTGTTAAAGCTACGTTAAAGTTAGTGAGATCGAATATTGAATGCATTGGCAATATTAACTGATAAGTATTAAATATTTCACTTCACTTCAGTGTTTTCTTGTCAATAAAAAGTCAATATGAATATATGAACTCATTGAACTGTAGTCATTTTCTTTCATAGAGGAATATCAGAGCTCTATAACTGCAAACTCTATATTCTGCTGAAGATTTGTGGTCTATCTTTAGAAGGGGAGGTTTGCATACAACACATCTACAATCTTTGAAAGCACTAGTAACTAAATACATACATTGAAGATTTATTATACGATCACTGGGCTGATCGAAATTGTATACAAATTAAAAATGCGCACTCCATATTGAAGACAACACTCTAAACCATAGTAGTTGATTTGAATGTAATCTATGCAAACAGCAACACTGCTGTACACAGTACAGAATCATGCGAGGACACTCGAGATGCATGACGTAAAAAATTTGGAACCAAATGGGTGATACGAAACGCAACAAAAACCCACTTTATTTGAATTCTACATTCTACTCTTTCCACATGTTCGGTGATTCTGTACTGTGTGGTTGTTAAAATGAAAAAAAAAGTATTATAATTATTTTTTTTTTTTATTTTAATAAATTAAATGTTGTCACAAATAAATATTTTACAGGTGAAAAAGGTGTATAGCAAAAAAATAACACAGCAGATTCGAATTAATCCGAAACAATGAGTGGATGAATTTTTCAGCAATGCTGTGGCGTAATGGTAGTGCGTTGGACTGTTACACAGAGTGTCCGAGGTTCAAATCTCGTCACAGGCAAAATCAAAAAGTATTGAGGAAAAAACACCTTTTTCTTCACATCACCACGGTACATTTTCCTTACTCTTTCTATACCTTTTGTTTGCGCTACATGAGGTCATAGTCGACACTGATAAACTGAAGTTCATTGTGGTAAAGGTATAAAACTTGCCACAATGGCTGTCTATCTGTGTATTGGTGTCCTGTGATTGCATTCCCTCTCTCATTCTTGCTCCTTCTTTCTTCCATCTATCAATCTTCCTTCCATACGGTAGGAATGCTCAGCATTCATAGGGGTACACCCTAAATGTTGACTGCCAAAAAAAAAAGGAAAAAAAAGAAAAGAAAAAGAGGACACTGGCTTGACCAGCTGTTTCGCAGAGATACTTTACACTGAGTTCAGAGTCATGGTGATGAAAATCGGTGGGCAAGTTCACTTTATTGTTTGAAGCAAGGTTGATCGCAGTGAAAAGTTAAGTTGTTTCTAATTAAATTTAATGAAATATACATTGATGCCAAAGAATAGTCACGGTTCCTTATCAGTGATCTTTGATAGATAGATCTACTACTTAAAAAATAACTATGGTATAAGCAAAAGTACTAGACAATATTTTTATTGAATGGTATTTTTGCAAGGACCTACCACAGATTTTCGATTATTTGTTGTTATTCTCTTTAATCACTCTTTGTACCATCACTTACCACCAATCTGTAATTTTATTTTCCATGATCGATCGAACCTGAGGCAAGTGTTACCAAAGTGACTTACTCTTTTATAACGTAAAAACCAATATCTGCTTGAACAATTGATTTCTATATGGGAATCGATCCTAAGCCTGACACTGGAACTCGAGTCTAACACTCATTCACAAAACCACTCTTGCAACCGAAATTGTTGCTTAAAAAGAAATAAAGATGGCACCGCAACTCAAATGAAAAGTAGCGCTGGTCTGATCTATTAAAAAGAATCAACCCATCAAAGTTCGATAACAAATTTTTCCCTTCAAATTTATTTTCCCTATGTCTAATGGTCATGACTGAACGGATCCGGCGACCTCGGAAGTTCAGATTAGCACTGCGAAACTTGTGACTCTTATATTGCATTGCAAATTAAATGCCAGTTGGGAGATCATTTAAGTTGATAAACCAAACTTAATACGCAATTTCAGTTAATCGTTTAGTCGTTTTGATTTGTATCAATGGTTTTATTATTATTATTTAAATCAGTTTTAATTTATGATAACCTTTCTACTGAACTTTAATCTTACACTCTTCGTATTCACTTAACTTATTCACGAGTACATTTGAACTTCTTATTTCATGAATAAATTAATAAAGGGGACTAATAAAAGGGGAAAAAATTGAAAAACAAAACAAAGAACATTAAATTGCGGCGAGGGAAAAAGACGGAATGACAGGGAAGAAATGTTGAATAAGTAAATGTGTTTTGTAATACCTTTGCTGGTGTATTGCATGATATAAAAAGTATTTTGCTCACCAACAAGAAATCAAACTAATGGAAAAATAAATGCATATAATCAACGAAATAAATCAAATAAAAGGGAATAAAATTATTAAGATTTACGCTGTTTCTAAATGGGGAATGAAAGAAATAAGTAAACAAAACAATATGAAATGCACATGTATGTGTGAATTATTCATATTTATTTATATATATATGTATGCATGTGTGTGTGTATGTGTGTGTGTGTGTGTGCATCTGGGGGCGTATACCATACATTTAATATTAGCCATGTAACAAAAGTAACCACTACACAAGAGTATATATAACTCTTGTGAATAAAAAACAAATCACTGCTGCAAATGTCGAAATGTCAAATTTAATCACTTTTTAATGTTTAACGAACTTTCGAGCACAGCTGGGCTGGGAAAATATAAAAATAGCTGCTAGCTGCAATTTGAAATTATATGGCAAGGTAAACGTACTCGTACGTAGGCGTAGGCATGCCGTTATTTGGTGGTAGCTGGTAGTTGTAGACCAAATACATTTATAATTTATGCACTCAATGTGAAATGCTGGCAATGAATGATATGAATGAATGAAATGAAAGCAAACAAACAGCGTCGTATCTTATGAATACACTTGACATTACCAACATTCCACTCCAAGGATTATATTCATGTAATTATTTCTGCAATTATTACGAGGTTACAAGGTTACAGGTGCACATTCATAAGGAAACGTAGAAACGTAGAGGAGTAAGAATGTTCCATATTTTACTTTGGTTTCTGAAACACGTGTGGAGAACTATACAAATATCACAATCTGATCTAAAATCGCGGCGTTGGATAATATCTGGACACTGAACTAAGTGATTGCTAGGAACCATTTAAAATGTAAAGTTTGTAATTTTGTTGATTGTGTGATTTCGATGGCGTTGTTTTGGTTAAAGAAAAAAGTAGCTATTTTTTTAAAACAAAATATTCCTAACTTTTCGCATGTTACGAATAAATTTGGAAATATTTGTAATATTAGAATTGTCTGTATTATTTGGAAATACTAGTAATCTAAATTGCTAACAAATTGCACAATGAGAGAGGCATAAGATAAATACTGACCCACAGCGATTTTCTATAAAGATTTTAGCAGTTATGATCGTTGCTCCTGAAATAAAGGATCCGAAGCTGAGTTTGTGTAATCATTAGATTGGCAAGTGATATCAATTAATTTTAGAATATTCCAAATAAATAATTTTTCTATATGATACCACCTTTTGTTTGCTCATGAGGTACGGCAAATCATCCGGCAATCATTCAAGAACTAGTGAAAATAAATTTGAAAAAACAAATCAAACTTTTATAGGTTCTTTGTTTTTAATAGATCAGGGGTTAGTTTTAGGGTTCGAGAGCCATTGTAATTTCTTTATAAGCAACAATTTAGGCCACCAACGTTGTCTTGAGAATGAGTGCTAGGCTGTAGTTCCAGCATCGGTACTTCGTTTCGTTGTTACGATTCGGAATATAAATTTTCTAATCATGTATCAAAATACCTCAAATCTATTTCAGATTTTCTTTCAGTTTATTTTCGAGTATTTTAAGTTTAATTCTGAATGTTTCAAAATTTTTTACAAATAAAGGGTGGTCCATCTAACATTTGGAAATTAAACTACTATGTGCATAAGTAGTTTGAGTGTGGCAACACTAATGTCATTTGTATTATAACTGAAAATTTGTTTTATATTTGCGGTTAACGAAATGAGTCGATCGTTATCCGCAAACAACGTTGGGTAATACTAAAAATTTACTTGCAAAATGGTGAATCTTAAAAATTGGGCAGAAGAAAAACGTATTCCATGCAATGTGTAGATGAATTTGTGAAACGTGTGCACAGCGAAAAAAATTTAATGCTGCGGCTCAGAAGAAGGAGGATGGCGCGCTGTGTCACATAAGCCGTGCAACAATCGAGCTTTTGCGTGGAAAGTTTGAAAATCGTCTTATTAGCCGTTTTGGTGACGTGCATTGGCCACCACGCAATTGCGATTTAATATTTGTGGTAGCCGTTAAAGATAAGTGTTTAGACTTGTGGTCATAATTTTAAGGTTCATTATGTTTAAGGTTATTTTTTGTAATCCTGGCAACCCTTAGCAGCTCGATTTTCCTTTCGTTAAGTTTGGAGAGAATAGCGGGGATATTTCGGCAATCTTAAGTCATTTTACCGAAATGTTTAAAGACTTATATTACTACTAATCGAGAAGCCGAGAAGTAAAGACGTCCACCGCAGCAACCAACCCAACATTTCGAAGACCCGTTACCCGACACCTGTGGTCGCTGTGGCATAGTGTTAAAGCGTTGGACTGCTACGCAGAGTGTCTGGGGTTCGAATCTCGACTAAGGCAAAATCAAAAAAAAAAAAAAAAAAAGTTAGAAAAAATAATTTTTCTCTACTGGACCACTAACTTCTACGAGCTCCTCGGCGAAAGTTATGCGTATTGTCCACGCCACGATATTAGAATCGTGTTATGCGACTTTAATGCCAAGGTAGACAAGGTGGTCGCTGTGGCGTAGTGGTAGTGCGTTGGACTGCTACGCAGAGTGTCCGAGGTTCGAATCTCGGCACAGGCAAAATCAAAAAGGAGAAAAAAATTATTTTTCTATACTGCATTCGGCACCACCTCTTGGCAGGCAATGGAAAACCTACAAGAGTAAAAATTTCTATGAAAAGCTTTTTACTTCGCCGTTCGGATTCAGCATAAAACTGTAGGTCCCTTCCATTCATGTACAAATATAACACGCTCAACATGGGCTGTTGTGCCATTAAAAGTAAGTAAAGTAAGTTACTCGACACCGCTACTCAAAGCATTAACGAAAAACGAGGTGGAAAAGGTATGCCCCAATTATATTTTCATAATAAATAAATCTTGTTAGATTGTTTACTGCTTTCTTTTTTTCTACACGACTATTTTCAACTTCCCTCGAGATCCCCCTCGTCCGGAGACGCAAAGCCTTCACCCCTTTACATGGTCCTTCGAGCACTAACAGCAAGATAAGCAACGATTGAGGCTCTTAAGGACGAAATTAGTGCAGCCCTCGGTCAAGTATAGCCATCGGTCATGTAGTCGAAAATGTACTGAGAACTTGGGTTGGTCGTATGGGCTACTGCCAGGCCAGCCGAGGAAGCTATTCGAATAAAGTAGTGTTCCGCAATTAACCGGAAGGATTGTACTTTGGAATAATAATCTGTAGGTCCAAAAATATGGTATCATAATGGGCCTTTCTGGCCTAAGTGTGCCCCTGGACAGCAACTTAAACCAAACCAAACCATTAACAACATAATTATTCATATATATTTCCCTGTATTCAACTACTTATGGTATCGATAATGGCGTGCTGTTGTTTCATTTGTTTAATGACATTTAAGTATAATATGAATAGTCAGTTGAGTTAAATCGGGGATTTAATAAATTAATAATAAATACGAGTAAATAATATGTATATTAATCCTACATATACATTTTTTAAGTATAAATATATAAACTCGGTGAACTTTATTATTTCATTTTGTTAATTATGTTCATTTTTGCGTGCTATTAATTTTCGAACATAATTCAATTCTATAAAAATTTATTTAATTTTTCTTTTTCTTTACAATATTTTTATTACGAATCATTGCGCCGCGGCCCAAATGACGCGCCGCTGTTTAATTACCCTAACGGCTAAAGTTCCTGTAGTTGTTGATGTTCTCGTTGCTATTGTTGTAATTGTGTATTTTGTAATTATGGCATTGGCGGCACACAACTTTTATGAATGCGTGTGTCACAATCACAATCACAATCACTTTGAATAAATTGTTCGTTGCTCTCTTCAAGGAGCAATCAAGCCAAAAGTCTCTTGAGCTTCATTCATATTTACACACACACACGCACATACACTCATTCAGGTCGTAGATGTACGCGAAGTTTGAGCAACATTAAATACGCTTTAAATTAAACTTAATTATAAATTCGTTCTTCATTCACTAGAAGTGTCAAGTGAAAATTTTGTTTTGTACTTTATTTTTTTTCTGACTTGATTTTTTTTTTAACCTACCTTGAAAACGCATTTAAAATTTTCATGTGAAATGATTTAATGATGATGATAATGAAGTCTTCTTCTCTTTGCTAATAATGCGCTGATTTTCTTTTTGCATTTTCCGTTATGGTAAATTTTAATGCTTTCAAGTTGTTGAGGAATTTTTATGTCTCTTTAGCTTTAATTGTTATTCAACGAAAGATTTTTAACGAATACATTGACATTAGAAAGAGGGTTTGACAGTCTGAGTCAAGCCAGAGCAACAGACTGCACTAAAGCAGTGTTGGGCAAACCAATACACAAACATGCATGCTCGTGTGTGTATCTGAGAGAGCGACAGCGCTTATATATTAGCAATTCATGTCAAACAAAACATGCACGTTTAGAATAGTTTATTTTTAGGGTAAATTTCGATAACAAATAGAAAACTACACTTGGTCAATACTACTTTTTATCCGGAGTATTGTTTTTTCAAATAAACCGTAACAGAACGACAAACAATGCGATCATATTTTCATGAACAATTATTTGTGAAAAAGAAGTCACACTCCCATTTATCGTCAAACATTTTTTTCAGTGCTTGTGTTTAAAAATTTTGCATAAATTTAGCAGCGAGATGAATGCTAAAAGTTAACTAACATGATTTGCGTTGAAAAAATTACTCTCAAACTTCTCCCACGTTCCATTGTTCGTTCATAGTTTGTAAGCTACACGAAGAAGTAGTGTAGTAGTGTACGTGTGACAGCATTGCGTCGGCAGAGAATGTGTGCCTATTATGTGTGAATAGGAATATCAAAATTGCCCGACACTGCACTAAACTCGTTATAGTTTTACCCAGTATCATCTCGGGATTGAATCCGAAACGAATATCTGTAACGATAACAGTAACGGTAACGAAGTGCTACCGGTTAGCGGTAATGAAAATTTAAAGAGGCTGTAACTTTTAAATCAACACAAATGTTTTATAGGAAAATTTTTTAAATACCTGCGTTGCCGAACTACTTATCTCACATTTGGAAGGTATTGAGATATTTACAGCAGTTTCAACAAGAAAGCAATCGGCTTAAGTCACTGAAAAAATTAAGGTATCTTAAAAAAAATTTCAAAGCATCTTGAAATGATTAATTATTCATTTGCGCAAATATATTAATATGGCGTCCAGTCGCCACCATTCTTTGTAATTTCATTACAACGGAAATGAATGCTATCGATTTATTTTTCAGCATATGACCGTGTTAAACTTCGCCATATTACCCTAAGAATCCGTTTCAAATGATTTATTGAAAGTATCTTTTTTCCACGTAGTTTTAACTTCATAAGAGCCCAAACATTTTCGATCGGATTCGCATCTGGCGACTGTGAGGGCCAATCCAATGAAGTTATGCCGTTTTCCTCTTTCCAACTGCTGCAAAAGCGACTAATCGCAGATTTGAAGGTATTAAGATATTTACAGTAGTTTCAACAAGAAAGCAATCGGCTTAAGTCACTTTGCTACACAAGCGACAGCGATGTTTTGGGTCGTAGTCCTCTTGAAGAACCCAATATCGGCTTCCTGCCGAAGCCGTTGATGGTAGAAGTCCACGACAATATATCGTGGTCATGAAGTTGGCATCCAAATTTCTCGTGAACATGATTAATTTACCAAATCCTTGTTTTTTGAAGCATCCCCAAACATGAACCTTTCCTGGATGTTTCACTGATCGTTGGAGCATCTTACCGTCTTTAGTGAACCAAGCACGCTTAATGGAGTTTGTCATCCAAAAGGAGGATTCGTCTGTGAACACCACTTGGCTCAAATCGTCATCCACATGTTCAGTTGCCCACTCTTGGCGTTTTTTTTTAATTGCTTTGCAATTAGTAAGGGTTTTAGCCGATTGCTTTATTCTTGAAAGTACTGTAGTTGCATTTAAAAGAATTTGGTACTATCGGGGGTTTTATTTTAAGTTTTTACAACCGCAACGGTAAATATTTCAATCCTTTGTTTCATCAAAATCTTTCCCAATCCATGCTTCATTTGAGAGAAGCAAATGTCAGAGAATTATCATTTGACACATTTTGTAAGTGAACATGGGTGCTTCCGCCAATACTTGTTACAAATACAAGCATGTCGAAGACCCATACTGTTTATTTTGAAACAACAAATACGAGAACGCGGAACACATACTGATGGGATGGGTGAGATTCGAGAACTGGAAAAGAACATGCCACAATCAACAATGCCCGGGGATGATGCCCAGATGCGAATGGCATATTAACTTACTAACAATGTGGTGGAAACGTGGAACGTGCTCGCGGTATTCCTATGAGCGATACCGAATTCCAAACTTAAATGTAACATGTGCTCTACACCGGTAACAAATTTTCAACCCGATATCTTAAAGGGACTTTCCCTATTGAAAGTCCCTTTACATGTTTAGAAAGTATTGAAAAATAGATAAGGCATTAGTTACTTCGACACGTATCCACAAAAATATTGTTTCAATATTATCAGACAAAATACGTTTAGCAGAAGAATAGAGTCACAATTGCGATGTGCGTTGTTTGCGAACTTAATTTCTCAGATTTATAAATTGCCTACAGAAAAAAGTCTCTGAAGATTTGTATGCACTTCATTTGCAGTAGCAGTGAGTAATGAAAAATGATATACACTTAGGCTAAATTAGAAGAGATTTATTTAAACGAGCAAGTGTGCAAGTGTGCAAGTGTGCAAGTGTGCAAGTGTGCAAGTGGCAAGTGGCAAGTGGCAAGTGTGCAAGTGGATGCGTACGAGTGTACATCGTGTAGTTTGTGAGTGCCTGTGTATGTTCTGTATGTAGTGTAAATATTTAATACAATTTCAATGCAACAAAGACTTGAACATGTTGGGAATCCATTAAACTAAATCCATTTAGATATTCAAATAGAAATAAAAAATGAGGACAAAGAAAAAACAGAATTTAATTTAAATTCAAGTGTTTGCAAGTGTATGTAAATCCCGTTTGTAAATATATGTGCGTATTTGTAAGTATGTCTACAGAAAAATTTATAGACATACATACCATGTATGTATATTCACATTTGTATATGCGATTTCACTTTAAAATCAATCGCTGTTGACAACAATTGGCAACAAACTTCAAACATTTTTTCTCTTATTTTTGTAAAACATTTGTTTCAAAGCGAAATTTTTATGCATACATTTTTTGCATGTCAACCTTTTGTTTTGTTGTTTTTTGCCTTGTGGCAATTTTATGATATTTTTGCATTTTTTAACAATATTTTTATGTAAAATGTAAAATGAAGAAGAAAAAAAGAAAAATTTCAATTTTTCAACTTATTTATTATGGTGTTGAAATTTTGTTGCTGAATGAAGTGTGAAGAGCAATATGAGAATGCTTTGTGGCGATATTTGAAATATGTATGTATATTTGAAATGCTTTTATGCCTCATTTCAAACATTGAATACCATATCGTCACTATACGAAATTTGTCAATTTTGAGCTTGCATGCATACCATAACCCTCATAGCTTCTTTCGGCTTTATTTAAAGCGTTATTTGGCTAAAAGTCACTGTGGTAATAAATGTGTGATATGCATATGTGTGTGTGTGCGTATTCGTGTGAGTGACACGTGTATTGGCAAAAAACTCAAGGTGGAAAAACTTGCACTTACACACAAACACATGCAAACACACACATACATTCAATCATATATATGTATGTGCTCGTACATAAATATGTATGTACATACATCTGTATATGCTCATATGAATACATACATGTCTCGTTATTTGAAGTAGCGTTTCAGGCGCTTGAAGCAACCACTTTGAGTGTTATTAAAAAAAGTTTACAATTTGTTCATTGAATATTTATTTAATATATAAAATACTCGGAAATTTTTGCATTCCACTGCATTGTTGAATTATGTGTTTTTAGTGTGTGTAAAATGTGGTAATAAAAGTTTAACAAATAGTTTTGTTAGCTATACATATGTACAAAAAACAAAAAAAAAAATTCCGAATCAATTTTGTGTTGAATTTACGCTGTTTGTGTTCGAAGTAGAAAAAAAAAATAATAAATACCACAAAACCGAACGCACATGAAACTTTGAGTCGAAAATATATTTGCTCAAATTGAGGTATTAAGGTTTTTCTGCTGCAAACTTTTCGTGGCAAACCATGGACTCCTCGTCTCTTTAACAAAAAAAGTGAAATAAATTAAAAATATGCGTTCCGTTGAAAAATATTTGCAACACACATACTCTTACATGGAATGTGATATGCAAAGATTATATAAATATTAAATTTGCATGCTCGCATGTAGAAAAATATGAAAATCATCTAGTTGTAATTTACAAAATAACTTCTCTCTCTGCACTGCTCTCTAAATGTAAGCTCTATCTTCAAACATATGCACACATAGTACTTATTATAGAATATTTCGTTTTATTGATGCCATTTTTAGCTGTCATTCTATTCAACTAAGTATAAGCTATCCACCCGTATCCTCTGCAAGGACCCGTCATTCATATTATATTACACATAAGTACATACATACCTACATGAGTTTACATAATTTATTTACTTATTTGAAATTGTTGTAGTATTTTTGGGGGGAGCGGGTGTTGAAGAGGGTGTTGGATACTGTGCTGGGGTTTTCGACTTTCTTCGTTTCGGTATTTTGAAATTGTATTTCAATCATTCTCAAACTTACATAGTCGTCATTCTGTCTGTCATGTACACTGAAGACCACTCATACTCATGTATTCTCTCTCAATTTATACATTTCAAGTTGGGTTCTTTTTTAATTGCTATCGACTGAATGGAATATTACAAATTAATGCTGAAATAATGATGCTAATGACAATGAGAATAAGTAAGTAGCCATAAGTAAATGAAAGCTAGGCCGCTTTGAAAACAATAGTGGGATATGTACCTTACAGTGATAAACTGGTGAGGAACTAACCGGGCCGACTGCGAAGTTTCAAGAGCATTATGGCCAAGGTTAGATAGGAGGAGAACGAGTGCTCTCTTAGGGCTGAACAAGTATGCTGTGCATGAATCATCATTATTCAGCAATTCCTTTTGCAAATTCGAACAAGCAGATTATGCAGAAGTTGTCACGACGACTTGTTTCACCTTCTATGTTAATGACCAAGACTGCAAAAGAAAAGGCTTTAGTGCTCAAAGTCAAGATTCCTTACGAACTAAAACAGATATCGATAGTGGGGACATCGAATATCCTTGCATTCATGTGGAGAATCAAATGGTTTAATAAAGATTAACCCTGGGCTGTTACTGATTGGATCGATTAGACAACATGCCTTTTATCTGGCACTCAAATATAAAGGTATTCCCAATGGACCTATTGGTTTATGATTAAAAAATTGTATGGCATATTAGGCTATGGAATTCATTCACTGCCTTATAATTTTCGTTGTGTCTCTAGCATCTTAAGGCACTATTCGAATGTGTAATCAAATCAGCCGAACATCTTATGTATAGTATTGTCTAAAATATCAGTCATCACGTTATTACCTACGCCTAGTTTATAAGTTATTTACTTGAATTGTATTTAGTTTCAGTTGAAATAAACTAGTACCAACTCCAAATTAAGCAAATTGTTGTTAATTTACGTTATCGTGTTGATATTTTGTGTTTGCTTGCCACATATAAAAGATTAAAATATGCTTAAACATCATAGCTTATGGTAGGACATAAATTTGAGATGTATTTCTCTTCCTCTTCTTTTAACTGTATGCTGACATTATTTGTGGTCGCTGTGGCGTAGTGGTAGTGTGTTGGGCTGCTACGCAGAATGTGCGGGGTTCGAATCTCGGCACAGGCAAAATCAAAAAAAAAAAGCAGAAAAAAATAATTTTTCTACACGGCACCACCTCTTGGCAGGCAATGGCAAACCTACAAGAGTAAAAATTGCTATGAAAAGCTTTTCAATTCGCCGTTCGGATTCGGCATTAAACTGTAGATCGCTTCCATTCATGTACAAATATAACACGCACAACATGAGTGGATGCGATAAAGCTCGGCCTAGGCCCTCCATGGGCTGTTGTGCTATTAAAAGTAAAGTAAAGTAAGACATTATTTGTGTACACCATTGATGCCAAAATAATGAAACTAACTTCTCTCTTTCAACGTAATGCTTTTGGGATGCCCAAATACCGTTGTGCTCGCGTGCAAGAGGCTACCCACCAACGGTGCGTACCAGGAAAAGAGTTTCAAAATTGCCTCGTTGGGTAACAACACCTTTCCTCTCGCCTCCTCTGGCCTCCTCTGGCCTCCTCTCGCCTCCTCTGGCCTCCTCTCGCCTCCTCTGGCCTCCTCTCGCCTCCTCTCGTCGCCTCTCGTCGCCTCTCTCTCTCTCTCTTTCTGTTTAGTTGACTCTATACTCACATAATTTCTTTGCAACGGTCAACGAAACAGTTACTTGGTGCAGTGATAACTTTAACTTTAACTTGTTAACTTTTTATCATGATACAGCATGATGACAGCAAGAGCTGCCAAAATTTACTGTAGGTTACTGCACTTTTATAATAGGACCCAAATAAATGTAAAACATAATTTCATTTAAGTAATACTTAAGTGGTCGCTGTGGCTTAGTGGTAGTGCGCTGGACTACTACGCAGAGTGTCCGGGGTTCGAATCTCGGCACAGGCAAAATCAAAAAGTAGAAAAAATAATTTTTCTACACGGCACCACCTCTTGGCAGGCAATGGCAAACCTACAAGAGTAAAATTTGCTATGAAAAGCTTTTCACTTCGCCGTTCGTATTCGGCATTAAACTGTAGGTCCCTTCCATCCATGTACAAAAATAGCACGCACAACATGAGTGGATGCGAAAAGCTCGGCCTAGGCCCTCCATGGGCTGTTGTGCCATTAAAAGTAAAAGTAAAAGCAATTGTTTAAATATCAATTTTAAACAAGTAAAATGCATTGCAATTTTTGAAAACTATGAAATTCTTTAATAAATAAACAAATACAAATTATCAATTTCGAAAAAGTAACCACATAGTTAAATATTTTCTAGTTAAGTCATTAAAATTTTATATTACTTATTTATGCGACACTTTATCAAAAACTTTGTAAATATCCATATAAATATTTTCAACTTGAAAGCCATAAGAGAATGCTGAAGTGAAATAACCAAGCACAACGTAGAATTCCCATTAACAAACCCATGTAAACTAGAACTAAGATTTTAAAAAATCAGTTTTAATAAATTTATTCAATGAAAATTACTGTATATTTAAAAAAAATTACCGTATAACACTTTGGCAGCAGAATTCCTTCTTAAATTAGGAAGGAAGGACCTTCGTCGGATGGTGGGACTCACCACAGGGCATAATCCATGGGGCCAACATATGACCACCATCGGCAGCACAGAGCTGCCGATCTGCACATCTTGACTGGAGGAGGTGGACAGCACAGACCATTTTCACTGAGATGGCGCATTTTGGGTTTCGATGTCACAGGAATGGACAAAGTTCACTGCTTCCCCTTCTACGATCTTCTGAGATTTGTGAGAGAATCCGGAAAGAGAACGTAGTCCCCCTATAACCCCTTTTTCAACTTTTTCCCTATTTTTCACTAACCCCTTACTTGCTGTCACTCCTTCTTCTTTTCCTAGGCCTTAAGTACAATGGGCTACATAGCCTGAGTGCTTGCGGAACTGTCCTGCACTCGTAGGTCAGGTTCTCGGCCTTCTTTACATCCATCCATCCATCATGATACATTGAGCATTGCAATTACTTGTACTAAAATTACTGCAGAGTTAACATCACCGTCTTGGTGTGCTTGTGATTTTCCTCTCTCTCTCTCTCTCTCTCACGATTTTGCTAAAATGTTCTGAAAAACCTTGCCTATCAGCTTTAAAAAATACCTTACTGAGTATTGTCGGAGTGTATAAATATTTCATGTTTTAATGCATAAGTAAATAAAAAATATTCCTAGATTAATAAACAAATACCATTGAAAGCAATTGGAAAACTTAAATGTGCTTTTTGAACATAAATTTCGCCATTTTTAATTCAAAAGGAAAAAATAATTTCTTCGAAATATGAAAAGCTCACACAGAACTGATGACTTAATCCCAATAGAGTTTCGCATCAATACTTTTTATATTTTTTAAAAACAAATTATTCAAGTTTCTACAATATCATTTCACAATTTTTTCTTCATTTGTTGTAAATTTTTTTTCGAAGAAAAAATATTTTTTTGTGATTACTGTATTGCAAAGACTGCTTTTTTCATTTATTGAGTTTCTGAATTTCCATGACATTTACAAGATTAGTAAGCATTAGTATTATTTGTATATTGGTATTTTATCGAATGCAGTCGAAAGAAAAAATTACCAATTGTTAAAGATTATTTATTAGCATAGAGTGAAATTAAATAACTAACCTCTTCTTATAATAATGATGAGCGAACGGAAAAAAAGGAAATTTAAATCTATTGTGTTATAGTTACTATTGATTTTCAAACTTTGACTTTCATACTTAATTGTGACTATGTCGAAATAAAAAAATATTTAGAAATCGTTGCCTAATACATGTACTTAGATTAAAACTGATATTCAACCTTTTTTTTCAAGCTCTGGTGATGATTATTTCTTCAGACATATCAACAATCGCAGTACTTTGCCTGAAAATTTTTGGCTTT